>OX104134.1:91556485-91778526 GCA_944470555.2 Heterobilharzia americana
GTTGGTCTGACCTCATCGGTCGGTTCATCGTCCCTCAACAATAAGTCTATCTTTTTCGTAAGACTACAATAGTCAGGCGGGTTACCGCCGAATTCTGGCAACTGGAATTTGGGAAGTCCGATTGCCGAACCACCATGAGCACCAGAAGTTTCCCCGAGATTAATGAGATCGATCTCATCGGAAACATTTCCAGACACACATCAGTAATACTATGGGGGTTAAAGCCGTTCTTGACCTCTAGATTCGCTTCCACCCGACTCCTTCCTTTAGTGCGTCCAAGCATTGACGAATGAGATCAAGATCGAGACCGATGGCCGAATCTTTGCTTATTGAACCCCCACCTAATACGTGTGACAGGAATGACCCGGCATCTGTTCCAGATATATGGAGAATCCTACTGCCTAATTCACAAAGGAGGCGAGAGGAGGCGGATCATGTAAGGGGTGTCTCAAATATGTGTGGCCATCTTGACATGACAATAGACAATCAGTTACGTTGAAAACGTGACCCAGCAAACTATACCGCCCCACTTTGTGTTAAGTCCAGTACACCAGCCCAGACAGGATTCCAATAATTCGCCGCAAAAGCACAAACTTGATGATACCAGCTTCTACCAAGTACAACTCGGTGAAAAGAACCCAAAAATTCCGAATGAGCCGACCGGAACCACACCAGAAGACGACCCTTGCATCTGAAACTTAACATCTGCTTCTACAATCGATCACAGTGTCGCAATACAAAAGTCTTGCATCCGTTAAAAGTTATCGGATAGTGTCGTTACAATTTAGTAGACTGCTTCTGATTGCACTGCTCCCATGTCCGGAGTGAAGCTGTGTCGTGGGTCACGATTGTGACTTCAAGAGAGTAGGGTGAATCGTTAACTTTGGTCGCTCCGATTGGTCAGTGCGATACTGCTACTCTCTAATCTTGTTGACCACCTGACTTTTTTCTAGCCTTGTGCAGACGTATTTATGTAGCATTCGGCTTTGGAAAAGCGGCGCTAAAATGCCCTGTGGGTCAGATGTTCTGTTGGTGGACCTGATGTTGGAAATCAGTCAAACCGTAAGGCACCAAAGTTTATTAGATTGGCGCAAATGTGAAGCGTGGATTGGGCAATTTTAAGATTCGAATTGTGTAAATAGTGAACTCATCATCTAGGACCAAAGCGAACTAACAGTCTGTATAATGTTTGTGATTGTCGCATAAACAGATGTGTAAAAGATAACTTGGACTCGGCACCTAAGTACCAGTATGCTGCCATTTCTTGTTACTTCGGTCGGTGAAGGAAGACACAAAGTAGCAAACAGGAAAGATCAAAGTAAGTGGTGTCATAACAAGCATTCCCAGAATTTGCAAAGCCTCCATGTAATTGGACCGCAAGAAGGTGAACGAAGGAAATCACGGTGTGTGCTGGGAAATGCATGTGCACAATGACGCCTGCGATATCCGTATTTCAGGGAAGGGAGAATTCATCTCTGGTTTGTTGCTCTGTCCAAAAAATTACAAAGCATTTGGAAAACGTATTGTGATACACCAGTATCATGGAATCTGCAAGGGCGTCAGAAGTTTTTCAAAGGGTTAAATACACTACAACGTCGACAAACGTGGCGATAAATGTTCGTTTCGAACCAGCTCAGTCGTGCTTAATCCACATCCCTGTTGGCTTCATGTAAGCAGATTTCAACCTAAAATTTTTTAAAGTCTTCACACATGCTGAGTGAATTCTTTGCAGATGAAGCCAGACGCAAACAAGCTGATGCAACCACACACCTACTGAACGTAGTCCAACGACTGCAGACACAGGGGAAATGCGAGTGACCGCTTCGTGGATGATGTGTGAAATGAAGCTCTTTTCCCAGGAAAACTCGGCGGGGTAGATGGAAGCATACTCGAAGGTTTATAAAAGGCATCGTCCACCGGGAGGAGCTCTAGTAGCCTCAAAAGCTTGTCAAGACATACTGACTTCATACGAATATGTAGTTTCATTCCCCACTCGTTTATTGAAGCGGAAAGTAGAACGGTTCAAAGCAGTAGAGGTAGGAAAGTGAGCATTTACGCTACTACACCGTGACCAGTGAGTCTGGGGATTTAATTACCGACCTATGCATTGTGTACTTGATGCAGTCTATCGACCGGGGCAGTATCACTAATCCTAGCACAACAGGTATGTTTACTAAATCAAGTAACCATAAAGTCACTTCTGAAGTTCGAGGGACAAAATCCGACGAGCACATTGATAAGTGAAGTCAACAATCGCCTCGAGAAGCTCCTTACCGAGCGTCGGCGACTGGCGTCTGCTATGGGTGCACAACTTCTGCCCTTACGCTACATAACATGTTCCCCAGCGTACCCACATGTCGAGTGAACATTTGTTGCAATTTCTCTAGGCCTGTACCGACACTCGAAGCCTGAACATAGACACACAGTTGATTAATTACCATCCTCGCCGGCCCTAGTTCACATATAAGGCACGTTGACACTTCAAGAAGAACTGGCAAGTTATCGATGGATTGGTTTTTGTGGAACGAACGTTAGTTACACATGCATGCAGGGGTATAAATATCCAGCAGTAAGGTTATATCCAAACGTTGGTTGCCTCGAGGAAAAAAGGCCTTCTGCCTTCAGCGTATTACTCATATGAGACATGAGCTCGGCATCCTTGCGTTGTATCCAAACAAAACGGAAGTCAGATACATTATTGCTAGAAGCTCTTTTATATCTCAATTACAGTCAATGACAGTTCTTCGGGAGCTAAAGCTGCATCGCAATTACAGTCTCACTTGGCCCTCAAGTGTTGATGGTTACAACTTCCTCGGACTTTTTCACCGAAAAACGGAGTTCCGGCAAGTTTTCATCATTCGCTCGACATCCACGATGTACAAGGCAGCAAAACTGAAACTCATTTTGTGAGTGGGAACAACAATATTTAGGAATCAAAAATAAGGCTCCCAGTACCCAATCCAGTTTAAAATGTCTTCCACAGGCTTGCGTAAATTATCCTATTTCTTTGTCGTTACTTCTAGGCCTTGCGGAACAGTTCCAGGTCTTTGGCGAATTTCCATGCAGAAAACTACGGTGCACTGAGAAGCAGTGACTTTCCAGTGCTTGGTAGCAAACGAAATTTTGTTGGTGACATCAGATAGCATCCTAATTAACGCACAACACTGCCACCAAACGTAAAACTGACACCCATTACATCCCAACAAACAACGGTCCGTGTCACACTGTTCTCATGGTATCGTATATCTATCGGTAATGTGGCCCATATGTCAAAATAGGCTGGAAGACTAGTGGTATTTTCAATTTTTCGGGCTGTTTTGCCTTTCAAAGCGTCAGGCAATTGGGAAGACCTCCCGCAACCTTCGTCCCGACATAGGCAGCCTAGAAAGCCTGAGTATACGGACATTCGGGTGGAGCTAATAAGTCAGCTTAGGGTTATTTAAAAGATCATCTAGTCAGAGTTACACTTATTTGTCTACTTGATTTCCAGCGCTTAGCGAGGTGGCTCCAAGTTTTGCTTTTTGCTCTCTTCGGTTTGTTGGTTGCGTAAATTACTTGCCTGTTTTACTGAGTTTCAAGTCACTGTTGTACATATGTTGCCCTAAAAAAGCTGTAGAAAAGCGTAAAATAATGATACTAAGCAAGAGGAAGTTTGATTCTGCTTCCTGGCTGGAATATCCATTTTCAACGAAAACATTGTGGAGGTTTCTGGGGCTGCTATCAAGAATACGAATTTGGTTTCTGCTAAGTGTCACGTCACAGAAAACAAGGCATATGCACTTACAAGGAAAGTCTCCGACTACTCTGCAACGGCACGTGGCGAATATATGCATCCTGTTTTGTGTGGAAACTGTTTCGGATTTGTGCTTCTCTTTAAGAAGTACATTGCTTACGTAGAATTTATCTGCAGTAATGTTATGGGGAGTGATTGAACCACCCTGAAAGCCCCTCTATAGCATCTGCACGAATTACAATACTCCGTTCAAATAATGACTGGCATCGCAACTTTTCTCCATAGGTCAGTTTAATCTTTCCTTTTCACCTACTCGCTCGGGAAAACACCTAACCGTTCGCGAAATTCCCCACCTGACACTTCAACACTTTCAGCCAACAATACATCCAGGAACTGAAAATATTTCAGCAATTTTACCAGCAACCCCATGGTACCCTGGAATCAGCCAGTCCACAGTTCGCATAGGGAAACCTTCAAGCAGCAGTTATCGGCAGTAATGGTGAGCACTGGCTAGCAGTGAAACCTGACGTATGTTTCATTTTACCTTGGACTTGTCGGCCAGACAAATTGCCTTTCAGTGAGTGATTTAACCACTGAGACTAGGAGATGGAACTGCCTAAAAGCTCATATACTGACAGTGGTCGATCAGACAGGTTCCAACAGCCAGGTTCTACGAGCTGTTATGCCCACGGCTGTGTTGACAACTCAGTTGTCTGTGAAACCGTTAAGTAGTTCAATTTTCGAATGTCACGTAATGTCTCAAAAGGCTTGGATGACCTGCGAAGTTTCCATTAAATCTTATAAGTACAACTCTGTTCACCTCACTAAGTAACCTTCAACGAACTACCTAGGTCGGCGATATAATATCACAACTAGACACATCAGGCTAATTAACAAAACTAACCAACACGTTCTGTTGGACGGCATATGAAGAGCACTCAAGCTAGACCACATGAAACCAGCAGCTGCAACTAGGCTCTCTCGCGGTCCCAATTCAACAACTAGGGCAAGCACCGTCTCTTAAGGCTCATATTCTCCAATAAAGATGGTGTCGAGGATGTACTCTTAGCATCTCAACTGGTAAAAGCTGGACGGAAAGTAAGGATACTGCCAGATGTCCCACACTCGGAGAGAGCGGCAGTAAGGAATCTCTTAGGCGACAATCGCGACGCCTACTTTAGAGGAAGAAACCTAATAGTTCAAGGCACACCAGAAAACCCAGGCACCAGGGATATTTACCACGATTCTCGTGAATGGAAGTTCCCCTAGAATACTGTGAACCTAAAGAAAGCAAACACTCAAAGGGTCTTACGGATGCCTAAAACAGACGATGGCCTTAGATTAAGGCTGATCAAAGTGGTCTCTCCGGCCTGTAAAGCGGTAGCATCCACACTGGACGCTTTCTGGGAGAACAGCATTTGTTTGTTTTCTGAGGTCCGCGTGCAGCCTGATAGGTTGTAGAACGAAAGGCTGCAACGAAATCAGAAAAAAATTGGAACCAGTTAAACCTCTTGAGGACTGCTTATATGAGAAAAATGAGGAAGGGGGGAACACTAAACTGGTAGGCAGCACCTAGGCACATTCCCAGCCCCCATGCCCGAGGGTTCAGCCAGCCACCTGGAAAATAGAGTGGGTGCAGGCATTGGATTCCAAGTCGATAGCGTAAATTGCATCTATGAAAATGCACAAAGTTAACCTAACACACTAGACGAGCTAGGGGAACAAAGTGAGGACACTTATACTCACCTTATCGGTGTTACTGAAACACGGATTCCTCCTGACGTGCCAAATCAGGGGCTGACGATTGTCGACACCATGCCGTTTCACAACAACAGGGATGCTGGTAGGGGTGGGGTAGCACTTTACGTCAGCTCCTTTCTCTCAAATTACCAAATTCATATCCAGGAACTGGAATGCCTCGAAGAGTTAGCTTGGTGAACCATAAAGCTGTCGAAGACTACGAAGCGCTTGGTGGGGACCATTTATAGGAAGCCATCTGCTGACCTGCAGCATGATGACTGGATGCTAGGGGCAGTCGCCTACTCTCTTAAATTGGGGCACCCACACATACTAATTTTAGGCGACTTTGGCCTACCGAAGGTTAACCTCGCAGATCACACATTTAGCAGGAGTGACAATTCCACTGAAGCCAGACTCTTACACCCGATTGGGGAGCTAGGGATTACAGAAAATGTGGGAATGGTAACGTCAGCGACAGATAATCAAACCCCATCTCCCTTAGACTGCGTCTTCCCGAACGAATTCCAGTTTGATAACTTAGCAATCCTTCCTCCTCTGCGCAGGGGACACCACGCTGTTATCGGATTCCAGTTTGTCTGCAAAACCAATCCAACCGGACCTTTTGGTGAACACCGTTGGAATTTCGGACGAGGTAATACTTCAGCCCTTCCAATCGCACTGCAACAGACAGATTGAGGAATCAGCCAAGCGTGGCAGGATGTGAACGCCCATTGGAGATTCATACTTGACAAGATCGTGCATGCCATCAGTCAGTCTGTTCTACTTTCGAAACCGAGGGCTTTAATTTACCTAAGGAAATAAGGAACACTCGTGAACTACTTTGGTTAAAGAGACACCACTAGGCCGAACACAAAAGGATTGGCGCAAATATGCTTACGGACAATTCAAACAGATAAGAAACGTATGTATAAAGACGCTGAGAGCCGATCAGCAGCCGCTTACAAGCATATTTGTTTCTAGCCCGAGAGGCCTCCACCACTACGCTGCTTCATTCTGGCAGGCAAAAGAGGGAGCCCCTCAACTGCTAGGTGCGTAGGGACTGACTAATAGCGATACTGGAGCTGCAGAGCTCTTGGCCGACCAGTACCTGAGAATATTTTCGTCATCGTTCATCTACTCAGGAGCTTACGAATATCCCACTAACAATGTAGGACTCTCATCCGTCGACCTAAGCTTTCAGCTAGTACAGCGGAACTGCTACGGCTCACCAAAGACACCTCTCTGGGACCAAATAAAATCCAACCGGTGGTACTGCGGGAGGGAGTTTCAATCTTGTCCGAACCTTTAAGCATTTATTTAAGAATTCTTTGAGCCAGGGGATAGCACCTGACTCTTCGAGGCTGGGTCACACAAAGCCAATCGTCAAAGGGGGTCACCGAAGCAATACAAAAAAAATGCGAGCGGTTGACACTTCCATCCATTTCTTTCAAAATAATGGAACCGTTGATATATGATTGATTGAGGGATTACCTCACAAGGGCCAACTTCTTTGCGCCTCAATAACATGGGTTTTGAAAAGGACACATCTGCGTTACCAATTTGCTCACTGCAGTAGATAGGCAAGTGGACTAACATTGTTGACTATCGAGGACGAACTGATGCTGTCTGCCTAGACTTTACCAAAGCGTTTGATCGTGTGAATCACTACCACCTTACTGATAAATTGAAATTGATCGGGATTCGACCTTCGCTCACTGGCTGGTTGTCTTCATATATACAAGGCCATTCATTCAGAGTTCCAGTGAGTTCCGTTATATCTGAAGAAACAGAATGTCCTAGTAATGTTCCCCAAGGTTCGGTACATGGGCCTCTCCTTTTTCTGATACGCAAAAACTACTTGGCCCAACAGATTTCCTCCGAAATCCTTCTTTTTGTCGACAATGTGAAACTCTGGAGAGAAATCAAAAGTGAGGAAGGCAATGTTTCTCCATGGGAAGACTTAAATCAACTTCGCAACTTGGCAGCCGACAACGGGCTGGCATTTAATCCTGAGAAATGCCAAGTGATACACGCAAAACACGATGCATCTCATGTATATGGTCTCAACGGCATGGAGCTTGAAGCGTCATTGACAGAGAAGGGTTTGGGCGTCTTGTTCCCTCATGACTTAAAATCCTCTACCGTCTCATGGAAACTTGGCGTTAGCAACTCTTGGAGGAATTTTTGGACAATTCTATCGTAGATGCTTCTATCAAATTTTCAACAGCTTCATATGGCCTCATCTGGAGTTCGGGACCATCGTCTTTACGCCTTCTCTTCAGAAGGACAAACTAAGCTTGGAACGCATCCAGAGGAGCTCGACAAAATCTGTTCTGGGACTCAGTCCCAAAACATACGAAGACCAACTGGTTGCTCTGGATCTGTATCCTATGGAAACCGGAAGGCTAAGAGGAGACTTGATAATGACTCACAACATTCTGAACATGCCTGGCCACCCGATTCGTCACTTCTCAAATCTAGGCTGTAGCACTAACCTTGGAGGAAACATACAAAAACTAGGCCTGGAACATAGTAGGTTAGATATCGAGGACAACTTATGTTCCCTAAGAGTTGTTAAACCCTGGAATGCTCTTCCTGAAGATGTGGCCTGGGCTACTTCTTTCGAACCCTTTAACGCCGACTGGATACCTACTTGACATGTGGCTGGGGTCTGCCCGTGGACTAATTGATTCTTCGCGTTTTAACCGCCACTTTTTCCCCTCTCTTTCCTTGTACACAGGTTAACAACCACAGGGAGTAGTGATCCACGGATTTTAGACGCGGAAGCCAGTTAAGCAAAAGCCTCGCCTATTCCGCCAACAACCATTTGAACCATCCACAGGGTTTACTAAAGCTACGTCAGATGAATGGCTGGACCCACCAGTGACGAAGAATCGTTCCTCCAAACCTAGATGCAAGCGTTAGGAAATCAGTTTGTTTTTACAAGCTCGTTAAACAGATATTATGTATATTGAAATTTAGTATAACTTCAGGCATATTATGAATAATATCACCTATATCACTAATATAACTCATTCTGGCAACCACATCCGTCACAAAGCTTTGAAATTATTATGCTTACATGGGTTGTTATTTAGTGTTTCATGATGGTAAAATAGTTTGAATTAATCAGATAATGGCCTTGGAGGTAAACATTTTGGGTCGGTATTTGTTGTGTTCGCGTGTTTTTGGTAAATCCTTGCAATTCTTATTACTTCGGTACAATTTTTATATATACATATGTATATATGTATACATATATATAGAATTAAGTTGCTTGATTCCTCATTGAGGCAATCAGTCTTCCCAGTATCGTTTTATCGTATTGTTCGACGCTGAGTTCGATTAATTCATTTACATATGGATGATTTGAACTCGTGACTTCAGTTTCAGTTGGATACAGTTTTATAACTAAGTCTCTCGAAAAACGTTATACTGTTTTGTGCTACGTGTGTGGTTTTTCGAGACAAAATTCCTCCACGTGTAAATAAACTACATGGTATACTGCGTAGTTCTTTGTGATACATGTTGAAGAGTAGTAAGTAATTGCGTTAAAGCTAATATTTGAGGTTTACTGTCTTCTGAAAACAGCAGAAAGTCCCCAAATGTGGCTAAACAGATATTAATCGCGCATTTGAGCGAAGGGGAATAATGATAGACAGCTACACTAACGAATAAAAAATACGAGTTATGAAAATAAACTGGAGAAACTATTTCGATGGGTTCGTAATAAAAAAAATAATCATCGGTGCCGTTAGATAAATATGACTATGAGAGCAAGACATCGAATCTCTAGAAACTGGAAGTGTGTTTCACAGGTTAGCCATACTGGTCCAGTAAAGCTGAGTAAATAACCGGACTCGGGCCTTGTATTCATATCTCAAAAACACTGCACTTATATTTTTGATGTCTAGTAGTAGACTAGATAGGTTTTTGAGAATCATCCTTTTCGCCTTCCGACTTATAATGCGTAAACGTTTAAGTGGAAACTGCAAAAAGACATAAGTTTGTTTCACTATTTTCGTAGTTTTTTCGGCACCATTCAATCAAACAGCAAAGGTTTGATTGTCCACTTTAATCCAGTCAAGTATGCTTCTTGACTTAGGGTTTAGTGCTCTACTTACACAACATAAGCAGCAAAAGCTTGCTGTTGAGAATCCAGGCAGTCGAAACGTATTTTGCTGACTGACAAAATCAACACAGAACGCCGCACACAGGTGGATCAGCTCAAGTCGTCACACTTCACAGTAGCACACAAAGATGAGATGGATAGATAACAAGTGATATCGAAGTGGAAAAATTTGTGTAAGTGAACAAACAATCTGAAGATAACGGTTAGTGCAAACATTCAAGCTTTAGAAGATATCATGAACTGAATACATCTGCGCCATTGTGACCGATTTGCAGCCATGTCACCAAGAGTCCTCAACCACATTCGTTTCATCTCGGTGGCCTCAATTAGGTAGTCTACATCTCCCCATATGACTCACGCCAACAGTCAGAAACTTCACCGACTGCTTGCACATCCTGGTCTGGCCACCCTGAACCTTCTTTCAGTCTAATCCAACTTCGCCTAGCGTGGCACGTCGAGGTAGGCTGTGGCTCGGCATGTGGAGAATATATCTAAGCCATCTCAGCTAATAAAGGTTCCTAGCCTCATCAACCAACTTGCGTATCTTACGTCGCACCCTTCGCCTGACCTCAACATTCCTCACATAGGGATTCCACCAAACTCGACAAATGCTACGAAGGTATCTGTGTCGAAACCCTGTAAAAACGTATGTTGCACAGACTCATCACTCTGACTATGTTGTCGAGCGAATGATTGCACGTTGTTCCTGTCTCTGTGAAGCAGCTTGACTCTATAACTGATGATACAATAGCTCTTTTTTGAAGTTTGTTGTCCGGTCTAGCAAGAAGAGCCGGTATCACAAGCTTCAACTTATAGTTTAAAGCCTTTTATTAGTCTAGGTGTAGTAATAATTAATAAGCATTGTCAACCACTGCATCATTACGTAACAAACCGCATCTAATGTGAGGGTTAGTGATGCTATCTAGTTACCTGAACCATAGTACGTGGAGTGGGAATAGAATATGTAACCCAGCTGTCGAATTTTGAATGTCTAAACTAATAAGTTGCAGCTCCCTTCTTCCTTAAAATCAATTGGTTTTCATCGATTGTTGAGCTGAGGAAAGTTGATAACGATACATAGTTATCAGTGAAAACTTGAAAAATAACGAAAAAGTGCTTGGTTACTATCAAAAGAGACCTGAGTATGAACTGGTGTGTCGTGGCATTTAGGACTTTGCGACTATCGACACTTTGGAAGACTATTTCTCAAGATAAACCACCGACCAAAGTACATGACTTCGGAGTTCGCTTGACTGCTTGGATTGTCGACGTTTCATAGCTTTAAATCCGTACTGTGGAAACTAATACCAATTGCAGGAGAACTTTCTTAGGCAACAGAGTGGTGTGCTATTTTTAGAACCAACCTCTCCTGATTTCTTCCAGTAGAAAATGGGGTAGCATAAAAATTCTGGTTGTCCTCAGGAACCACCTTACTACTTTTTTTAGCTCATAAACCCACCACCACGAATTTTACCTTAACTGCAGTATTTTACTTGAGAAATTGTGAACTCGACTCATCGTCCCTAACTGATCCTCGTGGTGTAGCGGCGGCCTAAGAAAAAAGCGTTCCAACTAAGATTTTTGGTGACGTGGCTAAAATCGGTCACAATGGTGCATGTGTATTCACATCCTCTAACGTCTTCTAGAACTCGGATATTTTCACTAGCCTTTCATCTTCAAATTCCTCCTCCCATACACCTTTGTTTACTTCGATATTGGTCTGTTTTTATTCATTTGTCGTTTGCAAGCTACTGTCAAATATGACAGCTTTAACCAGTGCAATTAGGCACGATGTTATACGTTGATTTTGTGTGTCTGTTTGTCTGCATTGTGGAATAAATTAATCCGTCACGTACATATTTGTTATGACGTTGGCTGACTGATTCAATTCTCTGAGCATATCTCCAAGAATCTGTGCTTAGAGGGAAGTAAAATTCTAACCAGTACAGCTGCCAGATATCTCGTAAACACAGGACATCAGGTTGAAAGGCTGAATGCTTTTAAAATAAACTAACAAAAAATATCTGGATTGCTGCTTTTCTCCAAAGCGATTGCAATCAAACGTTTTCAACCTGACTTTCGCATACCGAAGGAGAGTGCGCCTAATCTCTCACTCCCTTTGTGACTGTGGTTTAAACCTGTTTCATTTTCATTGCATAACTATTTATTTATTATTATTTCCCCTTTAATAAACTTCTTACCTCTGTACAATAAATTCTCTCACACGTCATGCAAATTATCAATGATTTTGTTGTACAACTTAAGATTATCGACTTCGTACTTTTAAAATATCTTATTTCCTAATAACCTTTGTCCATTTAGACTGTATGCAGCTGAAGAGTATTCGCGAAACAAAATTTTATTATTATTATTATTTGTTCCTTGGGTTCCTAATGGAACATAGGGCTTCAGTAGCACGTCTACATTGCACTCTCTTCTCTGAAGTCTTTTCAACCTGACTCCACGACTGTCCACAAGCTTTCATTTATTCCTCACATCATCTCAATGTCATCCTCAGCTGGGACGCCCAACTCGTCGTTTCCCCTTTGGATCCCACTCGAGGACTTGGCGCGTGATGTCCCCGAGTGGTCTTCTCAGTGTATGCCTGACCTAATCCATCTCCACTTTCTTCTACATACTTGTTGGGCGATGGGTCCTTGGTTGGTTCGTTGCCAGCCAGAGTGAGTTCCTTGTTGCTTATTCTCATTATTCTGGCCATCTGATCTTCAGTGTCAGTATCGAGTGAGCGTAGGCAGCAGCTGTTGATGAATGTCTGTAGTTTGTTGGAAATGCTTTTGGTGACGCGCCAAGTTTCTGAACCACCACATAGAAGCACTGACTTGAAGTTGGTGTTTAAAATCCGGACCTTGTTGTTTATGCTGAGTGCAGTGCAGTGCAGTGCAGTGCAGTAGATCTTCACACTGGTTTCAGGTTAATGAAAGTCTGTCTTGCTTTTCCAGTCCTGGTTTTGACATCCTCATCTGTGCCTGTGCCGCCTGTAGTTGAAACAATGCTGCCTAGGAAGGTAGGTGAGAGACAACTTCCTTTAGGTGATGATTGATGCTTGTTGTCGGTTGGGTATGATCATCACCTCTGTCTTCTCTACGTTCACCTGAAGGAAGTTCCGTCTTCGCTGCCCTGCCTCTTCTGTCAACTTGTTGGTTTTTGCCTGTAGATCTTCGAGCTTGTGCAACAAGACATTAGACATAAATCATCATCGGCGGCGAAATCGAAATCTTCTCCTGGGGTCTTTTCATCTGTCCAGCCAGCGTATGCCCACATTCTCACAGCTCCTCACATTTTGTTGCATGATCCAGTACAGTCTAGTCGACCAGAATCAGGAAGATCATCGGTGATAGTAGGTGGCAGCCTTGTCTTACTCCTGTCTCCTGTCTTTACTTCAAAGGCGTCACTGAGCTTTCCATTGTGAATCACTTGGCATGTAGCATCATACAGCATATAGTTGCTGTTGAATGAGGTTGATAAAGGTTTGTGTCACTAAAACCGTAGTGTTTGAGCAGCTGGCTGCCACCAAATTACTTCTCGGTCGACGCTGTCGAAGGCCTTTCCAAAGTTGATGAAGTTGAGGTAGAGATCCAGTTGACTGGCATTCTATGCTCTGTCCTATAATGATGTGTTGCGTGGCGTAGCAATTCGATCCGCACATGATTTGTCTTTCCTGAAGTCAGCCAGCCGGCCGGCCAGTTCCGGTGGTAATTTTGAATCCAGAGCATTTTTTGGTCTCTCCAGGATGATGCGGCTTAATATTTTGCTTAGAGTGGACAGCAGCATGATTCCACACCAATTCTTGCAAAGACATAGGTCTGCCTTCTTTAGGAGTTTGACAAGGTAGCTCTTCTTCCAGTCGTCAGGTATCTTTCCTTCCTTCCTTCCTTTCAAACCTTCTGCAATAATGGTGTGAGCATGTCCGTGAAATAAAATGAGATAGTTTTATTCTGCAAATTTCGTCATTTTCCCTTTGACTGATTGTTACTATCATACAATTCAACCAGTTACAAGTTTATTATGTAGACTGTGAGCCACACTTATTGTTTAAGAATATATGTTACTACCCGACTGCTTATGCCAAAGTTAATAGGTCAGAGTTTACTGAATGACCTTACTAACCCAGAGATCATGTCAAACTTTTTCTTCTTTATTAAGTTAGTGCTGATGAATACACTTAGCTTGCTGATAAATGTTCAAAAACGAACAGCTCAGAGAACAGACAATTATCACAGTTGAACAAATCATTGGAACGAGTATCTATACTTAGTTGTATGCATCTTCCAAACCTATCCACAAAACCTTTTGGATGGTATAGTTAGGTTTTTAACACAAGCCAAAAGGGAATTTGCATCTCTTTTTCATTCAAAAACAACTCATTTCCGTAACACTTGTTAACTTAACTTTAATATCAGGTGTGATTTACATACTTTTCAATTTCCATCCGTGATGCAACCTTTAAACTAACAATTTTACGCTTAATTTTTTCAACTCATTTATCCTTTGCTGTCTTTCCTATGAATGTTCATGGCAACTGCGTGTGCGATCCGGTTGTTCAGAATGCATTCCACGAATACATTTAATGCAAACTATATCTTGTTGTTTTCTTGGATATTGAACACAAAAGTCGCATACTGCAATCGTGACTGTGTCTGTCCCCGTCGTGACACGTGAATTCCTAGATAACAATGTTAACCTATGAAATTAAAGATTTTTCCAGTATTAGTAGGTGGTCCATTTGTTTGAAGGCTGTTGTGAAAAAGTATATTTAACCTCATGTTTACTGGTCTCTATCAGTGACAACTTCGAAGAAACTCCCGGAAAAGGTTTGCGATCGCAATTCAGTTTTGCAAACCTTTTAGTGTTTATCCAATAGAGAGGACACGGATACGAAATCATTTCCTGGCTTGGTTCGGAAAGGATAAAGTAAAGTGGTGAAAAGTTCAGTCCTTGCTCACATAGTAAACAAAGGTTATCACAGATGCTAATAAAGCTTTCAATATCATACATCATATTCCAAAAAACGATTCCACATATAGCTTCCCACCTGCTCAACATAACAGATGTTGTTGCAATAAGACTGACCAACTCTGAACTGTGCATTCAGAAAGAATATATCCGTGTTACTTCTCCTTTGGCCTTCAGTAAACTAAAGGCCACTTCTCTCTTTTTATTCGTTATTTTTTGTTCACTGTCATATCATTCGTCTGTATATATATTATCCCAAAATTGAAAGATTTAAAAAGAAAAGTCGATTTCCCTACAATCCCTAGTCCTCACTCCATTATGAAAATGTATCTGCCCCTAACATGGCTTTATTTCCCGCTGTACAAATGTATTTTATCACTGTAGAACCTGAAGAGAGTTTATTCAAAAAAATATTCTTCTTTTAGATTGATGCTTGTTAAATAAGATTTCGTTTTTAGGGTTCTTTATACATAACTTAAAATAGTACTACACATCTTTATTAATTTCACGTCATTAATATTGCCAGTCTCTCATATCTACTACATTGCTTATTGACTGTTGTGTAAGCGATGAGTTTAAGTCATCAGCAATAACTACTTGAATGTACTGGCGTTGAATCAAAAAGTTGACAAAAGTCATTTTGATATTGTGAAATGCGTTCGGTTTTCGTAAGTTTCAGTTCAAAGTGAGGTTGGACCTAACTTCCTGGTTTCATTATGCTTTTCTGATTATATTACCAAAGAAAAGGCTTTTTACCAATTAAAAACTCTATGATGGAATTGAATGCAATGAAACTGCTACAAGATTGTTGATTAAGCACATTTTTAAGGAATAAGTAAGTCGCTACGGCTGTCATGAGCAGTATTCTAAATGAACGATGCCTCTTAGAATTGAACAGGGAAGGGTGCAATGGAAATGCTATATTTTTAAGCAATCGTACCTTACGTTATGCGCTATCTAGTAACCTTATTGTTTTTAGTATTCACCTTTTTTACAGAAAGACCAATAAACACTAATCAATGTCTTAACTTTTCTTGCTTCCCGGTCGTGAATTTGATAGTCTCTACATGAGCATTTATAGAAGTAAAATCTTTTAGACTGAATTCAAAAACGTCTGCGCACAGAACACTGAGTTGTTAGAGGACTAATTCCACCGGAATGTGTGGTAGATATAACAAATATGAGCATACTTTTACAGTGAGGAAGATAGAATATCTTAAAATTATTGGCTGCATAGGGTATGGTTGTTCACATATCTAAGATTTGAAGCTATTGTCCACATGGTAGATTGTAATAATGAGTTAGGAAGTCCAGCCTGAACAGATGCATGCATCGAAGAAAAACTTTGAGAATGTAAACTCAGCGTAATCGTTTTATTTAAGTGACCTATGAATCAAATTCCTTCCATATTTTATGTGGATTCTTGAGCAGTATTTTTGTCATACTTTTCTAGTGGTCGGAAATCACTTTGAGTTTTTCCTTTTCCAAGTCATTCAAAATTGAGATTTAGACAAGTGAACCAACGCTTTCGGTTTTATTAGAAATTTCTTAAAGAGGATTCATGAAACTCATGTTTTCTGCTTCTAAAAGTGGATACAAAGTATACAATTTGAGTTTCTTATGGGTTCTGCTTTTAGTTTTATGAGGTTTCCCAGGTCTCAGTTGTTTGGGATGGTTCTGTTGTTTTACTACTAAGAATTCACTTTCCATATAATTCTGTCAACATAAAGTATCCGATATCTTGGTGACTGTCCATTTATTATTTTATGTACACGTATGCGAAATCAAAAATATGTTGTGCTGATATGAGAAACTTTTTGACTATAACCACTTTCAGGTGTTATCATGGAACCCTTGGTTGTCGATAGTTTCAACAGTGACGACTGTGTCTTAATCGTGTGGTCAGGCGAAGTTCAAGAAGACATTATGTGCAATCTGCAAACAGCTGTTTCTGCACGCGTCAAAAGATTGCAATTTGAAAATCTTGAAAACTTCGCTAGCAGCAGCTCAGCTGTAGATGATCACCTTCATGAATGTGCTTCTGTTATATTGTGCGGATGGCCTAATCCAGTAGATGCAAACACACTTACGTTTGAATTATTATCAAATCTATTATCTTGCTTGAAACCTGGTGGTCGCTTTGTTGGTCGTGGATTGATAACTAACAACTGGGATTCTATAAGAAAAAACCTAACTCTTTCTGGATACATCAAACCACACCAAGTACGTGTATGTGTCATTTTTTTCTATAATGCGTCACAATATCGCAGTTACATGGATGTTTTAATAACTCTATTTCTTTTTAAATGTTTACTGGGCACTAGTCATACTAAGCCTAATATAATAGTAAATGTTTCCAGCCTGAGTTTTGGGTTCTCTGACAGTATGAAATCAGGAATCAGTAAGCGAACACGTAAAACGTTTTTAGCATTCCTGAAGATGGATTATTATGACAAAACTAACTAAAAATAGTCCTAGTTAAATCCAAAGGTTGAAAAGTGTTTAAATTTAAATTAATGAAATTAAATCGTAAAATGAAACTCAATCAATCCATTCTTAATTATTTGGTCCTGAAATATGTTCATTGCTAGTGAAGAGGTTCGTATAAACCAAAAAAACTTTTATTGTAACTAGTCACCAAATTTCTCTCAGACCTAGCAATCTACTAGTGTGTTTTGGATAATTGTTTACTTCCAGCTGCTTACGAAAATGAGACAAATTTCCAACAAATCAGAACGTTTATGTTCAACCACTGTTGCTTTGGTAGTATTGGTCATGTGTTGTGTAACCAACACGTCAGTAATAAAAAAGTCAGGCGTAAGTGTGAAAAAAGGTAAGTCATTTGATTAAGGTCATCATCAACATAGGACTGGTCACTACTGCGAATTAGTCCAAGATGCCACACCTCGTAGCAGCACACCAAGCGAAAAGCACTAAGGTGGAAGATAAAGAAGAATAGGCCGAAAGTAGAAGAAAGTAATGAAAGAGGAAGGAGGACTAAGAAAATACTAAATTCACTATGATTATTGAGGTGAATACGGACCTGAGCTATCTCACTTAGTCTTCAACTACTGGTTTCTGTTATCCTGCTGGTCGAGAAGTCCACATTGCGCTACACAGCTCGGAGCAACATTCAAAGACTTCATACACTGATGCCATGTTTTAATCTGGTCAGTTTAACTTTCTTCTAGCCTGAACCTCCTTCAGCTAACATTGTGCAACGGAGCACACAGTGACTAGGCATACGTAACACATGTCCCCAGCCACTTGAGTCGATGAAGCTTCACAACTGACTTTCCTCTCCTCCCTAAAACTCTACACCTAACGTTTGCACTGCTGATGTGTTGAAATCACTACATGACCTATTCTACGGTGGCTATGACACTTGAGCATATTCCTAAGTCGTTAGACTATGAAGTGCAGCAACCTTGCCGAGTTAACTACTTCACTAGTTACTAGCCGGTACTAAGCCCGGATAAACACGGAACCTCAGGCATAGGACTAGCAAACCTACACCGTAAAACAAATTCAATCTCTAAACAAACTTCAAAGCACAAACTAATTATCGAAATAAAAATAAACTTATTCCTCACTCGAATCACGGAGACGAAATGACGCCGGTTGGTGAAACCCTTCGGGAAGACAGTCGGCCGATGTGTCTTCTCTTCTCTCGATGAAAGCAACAGTAAACATGGGGACATACAATGTCCGCACCATGTGTGAACCTACCAGGGCTGCTCAGATTGCAAAAGAGATGAGGAGGTATTGCATAGAAGTGCTTGGAATCAGTGAAAGCAGGTGGAATAGAAGTGGACTCTCCAAACTGCCAACTGGAGAGTCAATAGTCTACTCCGATATTCTCACCCAAACGACAACCACGAGCACACTGAGTTTTTGAGTGGCTATCATGATGTCCCCTTCAAGAGCATCGAGTGCTCTATCTCAGGCAGTAGGAACCAATCTCCTCCTGCAAGATCAGGATCATGACAGCAAGATTCAACTCAAAAGGAACGAAAGTCACAAGCATACAATGCTACGCTAAGCACCCACAAATAACGAAGTTCAAGAGAAGTGAAGAAACCTTCGAAAACAAGTTGAAAGCCTTCACAGAAGTTGCTGATAGACAGCCACACTTCAAGTTGAACACCCAGAACAGAAACTGAACTCAACTGAAGGACAAAACTACAAAGAAAATCTTCACGTCAGTCAGTCATCAGGACAAAATGAGAGACATTGAGCAACATCCCTGAAGAGACCTGAGTGGAAGAACACTGGAACTCTGTGAAAGAGATGTGGAAAGGAACCTGCATAACCGTGTTAGGAAGGAAAAAGACAAGGTATTGATCTCGACGGACACATGGAAGCTGAAAAAGCAGGGAGAACAAGATAGGAAGAGATCAACGCAGATGAAACCAATGACAGATAATGAACGAAACCAAAGAGGAGAAACAAAGGACACAGTAAGCTGACCAATTCAAAACGCTCTTCAATCGACCACCACCACCTACGACTCATCCAGAAATACCACCAACAGCCCAGCCACAGGATCAACAGTGAACACAGGCCCTCCAATAAAAGCAGAAGTCTTGAACACCATAAAATCTCTGGCATCCGAAAAGCAGCAAAAACAGATGCAGAGATAACAGCGAACTTGCTCGGCCGCCAAAATAAAACACTTCACCTGCCCCTCAGTCTTTGGGGACCGATGGTGTGGGTTCTCTTTATACGGCGCCAGGACGACAAAAACTCAGAACATTCCGCAAAAGGGCGTGTGTGAGAGACCTCAAGCAGATGTCCCACGGGCTCTGTGGTCACAAAAAGCCTTTTTCTTTCAATTACCTTAAGAAATAACCTTTCACGGTGTGGGCAGCCGGGAAGTGTCAGTCGCCTCCAGTAGTACACAATATTCAATCAAACATAACCTATCCTCCTTCACCGCCTCCCAATACGAACACCAAGCCTCTTATGCCTTTCCCAACCTCTCATTCTCCAACCGTTGCCAGCAATCAAAGCCATCAAAACCTCATTCCTAGTCTCCTAAGACCCTGCCATCGATTTCGTGAAGCCGCTCTCAACTTCCGAACTCTATGCCAAACCAGACAGCAAGCATCGCTCACCATAACTCTGGAATTTCAAGCCATGCATATACGCTATGTCTTTCCGATAAATATGCATGACCCGAGTGTGGTTGTAAAACTGACCTCACCCGTCCATAGTAGTGAGTCTTCAAAATTCACTTTAGGAGTATATGGAGACCTAGTGGCTAGCTCTCGTGGAGTCGTTGGTGTACACAGAATGGCGATAAGTGCGTTTCTCGTCAAAATATCAGTAAACAGCCGTCTATTTGTTGTTCGGCCAAACATGGAGCGTACAACACAGGAAGAGAACTGATCACGGGTCTAGAAGCGCTCGGTGAAATGAACGAGAATGGAGAACTGTTTGCAGACTTCTGTGCATTCAACGATTTGGTGATTGGAGACAGTGTGTTCAAGCACAAGGATATCCACAAAGCGATATGGATTTCACCAGACACCAGGACACAGTAACACTCACATCGACTTCATTCCAACCTCAAGAAAGTGGAGACGCAGCCTACCGGACACAAGATCAGATGAAGAAGGGGAGCACATGTAGGTTCACACCACTCACTATCTAGTGCAGGGAACCTACCTTCCAAATCAAGTTAAAAGCCTTCACAGAAGTTGCTGATAGACGGCCACACTTCAAGTTGAACACCCAGAACAGAAACTGAACTCAACTGAAGGACAAAACTACAAAGAAAATCTTCACGTCAGTCAGTCATCAGGACAAAATGGGAGACATTGACCAACATTCCTGAAGAGACCTGAGTGGAAGAACACTGGAACTCTGTGAAAGAGATGTGGAAAGGAACCTGCATAACCGTGTTAGGAAGGAAGAAGAAAGAAGACGAGACAAGACAAGGAATGGATCTCGACGGACACATGGAAGCTGATAGAGCAGGGAGAGGAGGATGGTGAAGCAGAAGATGAACCAGTGCAGTGCACTGCAGGTATGAACAACGAGAAGAGGAACTGAGTACTATGCATAAAACACTGGACAAAGAAGTGAAGAAGAGTGCACGCAAAGACAAAAGACACTTCTACGACACATTGTCAAGTGAAGCAGAACAGGCTGCAGGTAGGAGAGACAGAGACCTAACAACATTGTATCAAGTAACCAGGT
Organism: Heterobilharzia americana; assembly: GCA_944470555.2. Taxonomy (NCBI): domain Eukaryota; kingdom Metazoa; phylum Platyhelminthes; class Trematoda; order Strigeidida; family Schistosomatidae; genus Heterobilharzia; species Heterobilharzia americana. Next base: position 91,577,269 of record OX104134.1, read on the forward strand.
CACTTGCTGTCTGCGAAGAGATCAACACATCACAGATGGAACCAATGACAGATAGTGAAGGAAACCTAGTTATTATCACCAAAGAGGAGAAACAAAGGAAACGATGAGCTGACCACTTCAAAACGCTCTTCAATCGGCCACCACCACCACCTACAACTCGTCCAGAAATACCACCAGCAGCCCACCCACAGGATTAACAGTGAACACAAGCCCTCCGACGAAAGTCGAAGTTCTGAATAACATAAAGCTACTGAAATGCGGGAAAGCAGCAGGACCAGATGGAATCCCACCAGAAGCACTGAAAACAGACACAGAGACAACAGTGGACATGCTCACACGAAACCACCATTGCAGAAGGTTTGAAAGGAAGGAAGGAAGGAAGGAAAGATACCTGACGACTGGAAGAAGAGCTACCTTGTCAAACTCCCAAAGAAGGCAGACCTATGTCTTTGCAAGAATTGGTGTGGAATCATGCTGCTGTCCACTCTAAGCAAAATATTAAGCCGCATCATCCTGGAGAGACCAAAAAATGCTCTGGATTCAAAATTACCACCGGAACTGGCCGGCCGGCTGGCTGGCTGGCTGACTTCAGGAAAGACAAATCATGTGCGGATCGAATTGCTACGCCACGCAACACATCATTATAGGACAGAGCATAGAATGCCAGTCAACTGGATCTCTACCTCAACTTCATCAACTTTGGAAAGGCCTTCGACAGCGTCGACCGAGAAGTAATTTGGTGGCAGCCAGCTGCTCAAACACTACGGTTTTAGTGACACAAACCTTTATCAACCTCATTCAACAGCAACTATATGCTGTATGATGCTACATGCCAAGTGATTCACAATGGAAAGCTCAGTGACGCCTTTGAAGTAAAGACAGGAGACAGGAGTAAGACAAGGCTGCCACCTACTATCACCGATGATCTTCCTGATTCTGGTCGACTAGACTGTACTGGATCATGCAACAAAATGTGAGGAGCTGTGAGAATGTGGGCATACGCTGGCTGGACAGATGAAAAGACCCCAGGAGAAGATTTCGATTTCGCCGTCGATGATGATTTATGTCTAATGTCTTGTTGCACAAGCTCGAAGATCTACAGGCAAAAACCAACAAGTTGACAGAAGAGGCAGGGCAGCGAAGACGGAACTTCCTTCAGGTGAACGTAGAGAAGACAGAGGTGATGATCATACCCAACCGACAACAAGCATCAATCATCACCTAAAGGAAGTTGTCTCTCACCTACCTTCCTAGGCAGCATTGTTTCAACTACAGGCGGCACAGGCACAGATGAGGATGTCAAAACCAGGACTGGAAAAGCAAGACAGACTTTCATTAACCTGAAACCAGTGTGAAGATCTACTGCACTGCACTGCACTGCACTGCACTCAGCATAAACAACAAGGTCCGGATTTTAAACACCAACTTCAAGTCAGTGCTTCTATGTGGTGGTTCAGAAACTTGGCGCGTCACCAAAAGCATTTCCAACAAACTACAGACATTCATCAACAGCTGCTGCCTACGCTCACTCGATACTGACACTGAAGATCAGATGGCCAGAATAATGAGAATAAGCAACAAGGAACTCACTCTGGCTGGCAACGAACCAACCAAGGACCCATCGCCCAACAAGTATGTAGAAGAAAGTGGAGATGGATTAGGTCAGGCATACACTGAGAAGACCACTCGGGGACATCACGCGCCAAGTCCTCGAGTGGGATCCAAAGGGGAAACGACGAGTTGGGCGTCCCAGCTGAGGATGACATTGAGATGATGTGAGGAATAAATGAAAGCTTGTGGACAGTCGTGGAGTCAGGTTGAAAAGACTTCAGAGAAGAGAGTGCAATGTAGACGTGCTACTGAAGCCCTATGTTCCATTAGGAACCCAAGGAACAAATAATAATAATAATAAAATTTTGTTTCGCGAATACTCTTCAGCTGCATACAGTCTAAATGGACAAAGGTTATTAGGAAATAAGATATTTTAAAAGTACGAAGTCGATAATCTTAAGTTGTACAACAAAATCATTGATAATTTGCATGACGTGTGAGAGAATTTATTGTACAGAGGTAAGAAGTTTATTAAAGGGGAAATAATAATAAATAAATAGTTATGCAATGAAAGTGAGACAGGTTTAAACCACAATATGATAGCCAGATAACTGGTTTTGAAAAAGAAATCGTTTTCATTTTACCGTTTACGTAGAAGTTGTGAAGTTTTGTATGCAGTACGTGGATACAGTTTTTGAAAATTAGATTTTATAGGTGTTTCCCTAATTTTTAACCGGGTCTCATATGTTTTAATTTCAGCTATCTACTGAGAAGAATTTGGTATTCGGCGCTTCAGTTCCATCTGATTATTCTCGGGGTTCCAGTGTCAAACTTCCATGGGCTTACAACGATGTAGAGGCAGCTTGGGAAAACGTTGACAAAGAGGATTCACATGATATCAATGGAGGTGTCATAGACACAAATGCACTCCTTCACAAATCAGACTTTGAAACTCCTCTAGCTGCTTGCGGAAAGGAAGTTGAGACTGGTTCGCTGGGTACAAAAAAACGAGCTTGTAAGAACTGCACCTGCGGCTTGGCCGAAATCGAAGCACAGGAAGACGATAAAAAATCTCAGGTCCCTAAATCATCATGCGGTAATGTAAGTTAGCACTCTTTATTATGTTGAAAAGGTCATGAATAATAGCAAAAATAAAATTTCAGGATATGAGAGAACTAATACGATGTGATCTCTTGGAAATAAGGTTGGATAAGTCATGACGTAGAAAATGCATTTCACAAATACACACTAAGAGCACTACTTGGCGGCTCGTGTGTTTCATAACTTATAATTTCTCGATGTTGAGCTAATGATATTGTAATTTTTAATTGTTATGGATCATACTATTAGAATTTAACTCAGCGACTATGTACAGTTCGCTTGACGGTTCATGAGCCACATGTACGTTGTGAGGCTTTTCGAGACTAATTACATGACGCAGAAATCAAAAGTGAAGTATGCCAACATTTGAATCCTGCTATAAAGTCTTGTATACGTCCAAATGTAGAATCGGTGTTAGGTGATTCAAAAAGGCGAATGATGTATATTGGGGCAATTCTGATTAATGTTTTTTCGGTGCTTTTATACTGAAAAATCGATAAATGCCTATTTTGAAGTTAATGCTACCTTAAAAATAAAATTCCTATTAACCTCAAAAGTGCTCATTTCAGCAGTATTTTTAGTTATGAATAGTGGCAAACCATATCCGTAGGTTGTATTCGACATCAAGCTGTGTAACCACATTTCTCAAAAACACTTTAAAACTTTTACCACTGCATTCTTCGGAAACCTTCCCTATATTTTACAGCCAATTTATCACTTCATATACGCAACATCAAGGTTGTTATAGACTTTCTTGTTGCAATCCCTACAAACTATGGGTCTTCAAGAAATGCACCGCATCTCTACCTTTAAGTCAAGAACATCTCATATTAACTTTTAAGTGGATTATTGCGCCAGTATTCGTGGATACATCCACCCAACTTATTATCCGAGTGTTGGCATCAACAGTCTATCAAAATTGCCAAATTTCAGAAGTAGATGTGAGCACCATATTCGGCTTAAAGATAAAGGAATTAATTCTCGATGAGCTACTTAAAAGAATTAATATACCACATTACATAGGGAAGAGTCTATCAAATAGTTAACACTTTTATCCTCAAGTTTGTATTCTTCAGTTACATCAACCCCTTATATGAGTTAATTCTTGAACATGTTATGGTTGTTTTCTGCGTTTAGAGTGGTTATTGCATGACTTGGTTTCGGTGACTACAGGACAATCTGTTGGAGCATAAAATGTTTTGTAATCCCAGAAAAACACAACTGATTAAGGAAAAATTATCCTGGACTCACTTTAATGTGATTATATTTCTACATCTGATCACAATTGTTATGAATAACTTTTATCCTCCTCGTACATTTATAGCATCTTTCTTACAACCTACAAGGCGTTCACTCAGTTTTATATGTATGTACGTACCGTATATGTACTAATCGCTTATGTTATGTGCTAATCATGCTTTAGAGTTTTTGTTTCCACATATTTTTTAGTGTTACCTCGGAGATGCATTCCGCTGTTCTTCATGTCCGTACCGTGGGCTCCCACCATTCAAACCAGGGGAACAAATTGTTATACCAGATGATTTCTTGAAAGCCGATCTGTGAAACATATTTATTTTACATAATACCAATCACGAATCTCTATACACTTCTACTAGCAGTTCATTTCTGCTATCTCCATATTCAGCCATGTTAATAGACATCAATGTATTGATCGCAAATCTAATATACCGTCACACATCTAGTTAAAAACGACTTTTTGATTGTATCAAATATCTTCCGAGTAGTACTTCGTTTCCCGTTATCGATAAGCTTTAGTCAGCTGTAAAACTATAATTTTGACTGCCAACAGTGTGGCATCGTTTCATAGAGTTAATATAATTTATCACTGACTGTGATCTGGAAAACGACCCAACTATCGTAATAAGAGATCAAGACCGTAGCACGAATCAACGAAACGTTGCCATTCAGTTGGCAAGCAAGAGACACTGGTGTGCAGTAGTTTTTATCTGAATGAAAATGCATATAACACAGCGTTAAAATTGTTGGAAGAACGTACATAAACTATTATGAATTCACTTCTTAACTTTCAAACCTCATTGCCCTTTAGTGAAAGATGACTGCATCAAATAGAATATTTATTAAAGACCATGCAAAAATAAAAAGGTTTTGATTTAATAAATTGTTAGTGATAATGTACAGTATACGTCTAACAAACATAACTGCAAATACAAATCTGAATTAAATATAATCTTCAATGTCATGTGTAGTATTTGCCGGCGGTGTAGATCTATGTTCAAAAAGAGTACCATCATCAATTGATGGTCCCTGATTACGGGCCAACCCAACTGAATCTTTTCTTCTTAGCTGGATAGCATATTCCGTGTAGAATTCATTGAAATCAATTCTATAAAAAGATGATACAGTTTTATAGACTTCAAGATCAAAATTTAATCAAATAGAGTTAAAATATATTTGTAAAACCTCAATGAGGCCGGAAAATGAATTTTTGACGTTTTATTCATGTTCTCAAGAGATGATTTCCGTGAAGTCGCGAAACGTCAGGAATGCATTTTCCCGACTGAATGAAAAAATCAACGTCGAACCTCGAACACAAGTGCATTGGCTGAAGTCGTCACACTTCACAGTATAACACGTGGATAAAAAGTGTGATATCATAGTAGATAAAGTTGTATGAGAGAATAAATAACTTGAAGATATAAGCTAGCTCAAATATCGAAGATTTAGAAAATGCCAAGTGAATACATCTGGGCTATTATCATCGATTTTCAGCCATGTCACCAAGAGACCTTGACCACTGATTCCCTCGTCTCAAGGGCGTCAACGAGGCAGTCAAAAACTCCACACGACTTATACTAACAGTCAGTTTGCTGTTGTCGGTTGGGTATGATCATCACCTCTGTCTTCTCTACGTTCACCTGAAGGAAGTTCCGTCTTCGCTGCCCTGCCTCTTCTATCAACTTGTTGGTTTTTGCCTGTAGATCTTCGAGCTTGTGCAACAAGACATTAGACATAAATCATCATCGACGGCGAAATCGAAATCTTCTCCTGGGGTCTTTTCATCTGTCCAGCCAGCGTATGCCCACATTCTCACAGCTCCTCACATTTTGTTGCATGATCCAGTGCAGTCTAGTCGACCAGAATCAGGAAGATCATCGGTGATAGTAGGTGGCAGCCTTGTCTTACTCCTGTCTCCTGTCTTTACTTCAAAGGCGTCACTGAGCTTTCCATTGTGAATCACTTGGCATGTAGCATCATACAGCATATAGTTGCTGTTGAATGAGGTGATAAAGGTTTGTGTCACTAAAACCGTAGTGTTTGAGCAGCTGGCTGCCACCAAATTACTTCTCGGTCGACGCTGTCGAAGGCCTTTCCAAAGTTGATGAAGTTGAGGTAGAGATCCAGTTGACTGGCATTCTATGCTCTGTCCTATAATGATGTGTTGCGTGGCGTAGCAATTCGATCCGCACATGATTTGTCTTTCCTGAAGTCAGCCAGCCGGCCGGCCAGTTCCGGTGGTAATTTTGAATCCAGAGCATTTTTTGGTCTCTCCAGGATGATGCGGCTTAATATTTTGCTTAGAGTGGACAGCAGCATGATTCCACACCAATTCTTGCAAAGACATAGGTCTGCCTTCTTTGGGAGTTTGACAAGGTAGCTCTTCTTCCAGTCGTCAGGTATCTTTCCTTCCTTCCTTCCTTCCTTTCAAACCTTCTGCAATGGTGGTTTCGTGTGAGCATGTCCACTGTTGTCTCTGTGTCTGTTTTCAGTGCTTCTGGTGGGATTCCATCTGGTCCTGCTGCTTTCCCGCATTTCAGTAGCTTTATGTTATTCAGAACTTCGACTTTCGTCGGAGGGCTTGTGTTCACTGTTAATCCTGTGGGTGGGCTGCTGGTGGTATTTCTGGACGAGTTGTAGGTGGTGGTGGTGGCCGATTGAAGAGCGTTTTGAAGTGGTCAGCCCATCGTTTCCTTTGTTTCTCCTCTTTGGTGATAATAACTAGGTTTCCTTCACTATCTGTCATTGGTTCCATCTGTGATGTGTTGATCTCTTCGCAGACAGCAAGTGACCTGGTTACTTGATACAATGTTGTTAGGTCTCTGTCTCTCCTACCTGCAGCCTGTTCTGCTTCACTTGACAATGTGTCGTAGAAGTGTCTTTTGTCTTTGCGTGCACTCTTCTTCACTTCTTTGTCCAGTGTTTTATGCATAGTACTCAGTTCCTCTTCTCGTTGTTCATACCTGCAGTGCACTGCACTGGTTCATCTTCTGCTTCACCATCCTCCTCTCCCTGCTCTATCAGCTTCCATGTGTCCGTCGAGATCCATTCCTTGTCTTGTCTCGTCTTCTTTCTTCTTCCTTCCTAACACGGTTATGCAGGTTCCTTTCCACATCTCTTTCACAGAGTTCCAGTGTTCTTCCACTCAGGTCTCTTCAGGAATGTTGGTCAATGTCTCCCATTTTGTCCTGATGACTGACTGACGTGAAGATTTTCTTTGTAGTTTTGTCCTTCAGTTGAGTTCAGTTTCTGTTCTGGGTGTTCAACTTGAAGTGTGGCCGTCTATCAGCAACTTCTGTGAAGGCTTTTAACTTGATTTGGAAGGTAGGTTCCCTGCACTAGATAGTGAGTGGTGTGAACCTACATGTGCTCCCCTTCTTCATCTGATCTTGTGTCCGGTAGGCTGCGTCTCCACTTTCTTGAGGTTGGAATGAAGTCGATGTGAGTGTTACTGTGTCCTGGTGTCTGGTGAAATCCATATCGCTTTGTGGATATCCTTGTGCTTGAACACACTGTCTCCAATCACCAAATCGTTGAATGCACAGAAGTCTGCAAACAGTTCTCCATTCTCGTTCATTTCACCGAGCGCTTCTAGACCCGTGATCAGTTCTCTTCCTGTGTTGTACGCTCCATGTTTGGCCGAACAACAAATAGACGGCTGTTTACTGATATTTTGACGAGAAACGCACTTATCGCCATTCTGTGTACACCAACGACTCCACGAGAGCTAGCCACTAGGTCTCCATATACTCCTAAAGTGAATTTTGAAGACTCACTACTATGGACGGGTGAGGTCAGTTTTACAACCACACTCGGGTCATGCATATTTATCGGAAAGACATAGCGTATATGCATGGCTTGAAATTCCAGAGTTATGGTGAGCGATGCTTGCTGTCTGGTTTGGCATAGAGTTCGGAAGTTGAGAGCGGCTTCACGAAATCGATGGCAGGGTCTTAGGAGACTAGGAATGAGGTTTTGATGGCTTTGATTGCTGGCAACGGTTGGAGAATGAGAGGTTGGGAAAGGCATAAGAGGCTTGGTGTTCGTATTGGGAGGCGGTGAAGGAGGATAGGTTATGTTTGATTGAATATTGTGTACTACTGGAGGCGACTGACACTTCCCGGCTGCCCACACCGTGAAAGGTTATTTCTTAAGGTAATTGAAAGAAAAAGGCTTTTTGTGACCACAGAGCCCGTGGGACATCTGCTTGAGGTCTCTCACACACGCCCTTTTGCGGAATGTTCTGAGTTTTTGTCGTCCTGGCGCCGTATAAAGAGAACCCACACCATCGGTCCCCAAAGACTGAGGGCAGGTGAAGTGTTTTATTTTGGCGGCCGATTTTTCTTAACCCCATCATGTAATTGGGAAGGCAGCATTTGCCGGGTACTGCTGGTCATCCAAGAGAAATATCATACCACTGCGACACTCCATCTAGTTAGCAGTAGTACGACTTCGCCCTCAGACCGCTATCATAGTGTAGTAATTTACAACAGTAACTGCTTTCTTCTTACCACTACCCAACAGACATTTCTGTGATAGGAGGGCATAGACGAACAAGCGTCCGCCAGCGTAGCTCGTTTGGTGATTGTGATATGCAAGCCCGACCACCATATCAAGGTAGCAGCTATTGGCTGGTATGAATTTTTCTACCTCATTGGGATTTAACAAGTATATTTCATTTTTAATATAATAGTATTTAGGTTTCTAGAATATATGCTTAAAGTTTGAGCAATCTGACGGATAGTTGATTTTTAGGTTACTGTCAGATTTGAATCACATCTCTGAGGGAAAACACTGCTCATTTCTGTTAGCTAATTTATCGCCCGTTAGTATTCATTTCACGAAATTTGACAAGCCTTTATCCCAACTTATCTGATGCGTAATATGTATAGGGTATACTGAAGCAAAACCAACTGGAGATGTCAGGAAAGAATATTGCTACATTTTAAGTCAGAGTTAAAGGTAAATGACTCATATAACTCAACCGACACTGATGTGTTTACATTCTATTAGAATCATCAATGTCTAACCCAACAAGATCAGCGTCCGCAGTTCGAAGAGAATAGTTAATTAACTAACCCCCATTTATTTCGCATCAAATAGTTTGTTTACACCAACTAGTTGCGTATTACTTCTATATAGGAATAAGAATAGTTTGGAAAAAAAACAAAAAAAGTAAGAGTAGGAACTAAGTGCAAAGTGTCACTCAAATCAGGCTGCTATTTTATGAGCAGACAAGTTGAAGAATGTTGTCATCGTGATAGCTGATGCACCTCCAATGTAACCGATCACGGAAAATGATTAGGCGAGAGAAATACTAATATCAAACACTATTCATTAGGTTTTGAACAATTATTTTAAGAACAGTAATAATATTACTGATGGGTAGTGACTAGCAGTGGGATCTAGGACGCACGACCCGTCTTATTTGGGACTCGTCAGTTCGAGGTACCTAACAAGAAACTTCCAATTCAACGGCAAGATATACAAACAGATGAAAGGAACTCCAATGGGATCACCGATATCCGGGCTAACTGCAGAAACTGGAAGCCATCATCCTACCTGTGATCAAACCAAAATTCTGCATTCGCCATGTGGACGACACTTTTGTCATTATTAAAAAAGATGATATAGAAAACACCCACAATTTGATCAAAAAAGTTTTCAGTGACATCACATTCACAAGAGAGAAGGCGTCAAACAACCAACTACCATTCCTGGATGTTCTAGTCAGTAGGACAAATGCCGGAAAGCTGGAAATCCAAGTGTACAGGAAGGCAACACACACTGACCAAATCCTCCACTACATTAGCAACAAGCCGACAACACACAAAATCAGTTGCGTGCAGACTCTATTCAAAAGAGCGAGAACACACTGCACTGCAGTACAACAACTTCACGGAGAAACGAAGAAAATTACTTGATGTCTATCCAAAAGAAGAACGGATACCCACGAAACTTTATCACAAGATGCCTATCCCGTGCATCATCAACTAGAAAGTCATCGGCAGAAATCAACAAACGCATCGTCCTACCATACATAAAGAATATATCAGAAATCATGACAAGATTACTGAAACTGAATATCATTTACAAAATCAACTACAATAACTGTAGTCAACACTACATTGGACAAAGTGGTTGCCCTCTTCGCCTTCGTCTACATGAACGCCAATTGGCTATTAAACGTCACGACATTTCATCACTCATTTCAATGCATGTGGATAATTATGGACATGGATTCAATTTCGACAATGTAAAAATTTTGGACAGAGGAAACACACAAAAAAAAAGAGAATTCTTATAAGCTTGACATTCAGGTTAGTCAGCAATCAACAGATGCATAGACATAGATCCAATCTATCAACCAATACGAAAAATGATAAACGATAGAAAGGTAAGAGGTCAAGCAGGGGAATGGCCAACAGGAAAACCTATGCAGTCAATGACGTAATAATCAGAGGAAACAACCAATCACAGACCACTTCGTCAAGGCAAGCTACCAAATCACTCACGGAGAGATACTGACAGCTCACTTCATACTGAAGTAAGTGCTGATGATGTCGTCTAGAAAGACGATGAAAGCTTCACGATTAAACAACTCAGCTAAGAGAACACAATAGAACCAAGACCATCCACCTGAGTTACAAGTAATCTTCACTATTTCAATAGGCGAAGTATTTGGAACCACCACATCAGCAACATAGAAGTCAGGCGTTGAGTTTCAAGTAAAGATGTTATTCAGGTTGTAAAACTTCAGTGGCTCAGATGGCTGGGATACATATAATGCATGTCTAGTCACGATCCGTCGTGCAGTGTTAGCTGAGTGAATTTAAATTACATTTTGTTATATCCCTATCTCGCACCTTGGTTTGCCGATGTGCGCTGAGGCAAATAGGACCATTAAGTATTAACTTTGACTTACTGAAACTAAGAAATCATGTCGAAATAAACTGAGTAGCTAGATGTGGTGGGACCTAAATAACATACACTTTAGAAGGTCAAGATGGGTTGATATATTGCGTTATCAAAATGGTCAACTAACCTTGATACCAAGCTTAATAACTTGCTTTGATGCTTAGCCATAAGTTTGATTCTTTCAAGGAGTAAAACTAACATTCTATTGAAGGCTGCATCAACACTGGAAACTATTTGAGCAGAGTCACTAGATAGACTCATTCTATCAAATTCTTCCCTGGTGACCTGAAATTAAAAAGAGAAAATGGAACTGCCATATATTTAACTTGCTTGCAGTTACAATGTAAAGACACCACAGCTGATAACGCTAGGGAAACCAGCCCACTTATTGATTTCATGTTTTTCTGCAGGTCACCTTTCTTTTTATATTTAGTCCTTGCTTCATATCATGATGGTAAGCATTAGTGCCATAAAAACAAGAGAAGTAAAGTACAAATGAGTATTTTCTAGTTTTCAATTTCATGCTAGTTAACAATAATTTTATCCAAATAATTTGCACTGTGTTATTTTCCTAGTGACGCTGCAACTTAGTAACCATGCAGAAGCTTATGTACTAGGTTACGCAACACATATCATATGTTATTGCTGATGACTTTTAATGGTCCAAACGTCAGCAAACGGAAGACAGCTCGAATTCGGAACTACAGATCTATAATAGTGTCTGTACTGTAATGCACGTTGAATTAATCCAACGGCATAAGCTTTCAGAAAACGTGATATGATTCATTGTGTCGCCACCAAGTTGCACTTGATTTTTAACTTCTACAGATCCATGTCTAGATCTAATAGACATTTAACAACCCACTGATATGACTTGGAGACTGTTAAACTAAACACTTAGAAATTACATCCAACTAATTTTCAATGTCATTCATATTAGCATTTAAGTCACTGTTCTCTTTTTTTAAAGATGATAAGCTGATTGATCTCTTCACTTGTTGACAGCTTTGCAATCGGGAAGGGGTTGTCGATGATCATGACTTGAGCGAAAATTGATTGCAGTCTTGTTACTATTCATAAATCAGCCAGAATGTAACAGACAAACAAACCCAACTTCTACGGTTCTCAAAGCTACGGAAAACAAAAGTATGCCAAACTTATCACTGAATATCCTGAATACAAGGCAAAGTGGAAAAAAGCTCAGATTACTTAGGGAAAGAGTCATAAATACATGACATATAACGTCTGAAAATTGGCAAGATATAGTACTACAGACATGCTGTGACGTGCCTTCACTACTATTCACAGTTAAGATTTCACCTTAGGAAAAATTTACATAATCTCAGTCTCTATAAATGTTTTAAACAAATGCATGGGATCCCTAGATACCACATCCTTCTAGTGGAAACCGTGGATTACATCTGCGAACAATTAGTAAAAAGACAATTAGATACCAGTATTCAGATTGTGAATTTGAAGGAACTATTGCTGAAATGCGTAATGAATGTCCGGTTCATCTTCAAAAGTAGTCTGTACAGACATATTGACGGAAAGGCTATGGGGTTACAATTCGGCCTAATATTTGCAGATATATTTCTGGCAAAACTGAAAAATGTTACTTTGAAAGATAAAATTGCCAATATAGAGTTGTACTGTTGATATATGGATGATACTTTTCTGGTCTTTGATAAGTCCCCATGTGCCAACTCTATCTGAAGCATTTCAACAGCGCTCATCCACCAGTTCATTTTACATATGAAAATGAAATCAGTGATTCTATACATCTCCTTGATGTGCTAATGACAAGTAAAGAAGATGCCTCTATACTGAGAAGTATATATAGGAAATCGACATCTAACGCACAGCATACACAATTTCTTTGCTTCGTGATGATGAAAATGCTTAGTATTTAAGGTAAGATCGATTTGTTCCGAGTGTGTGGAAGAACTACTGTGTATCGGTGAGATTCTAAGTGAAAACGGATAGGTTCATCAAAGCTGACATCAATTACATTGGTCCTAAACGAGAATTGATGATAGTAGAGAAGAAACCTCTGTTTCTGTGTTTACAATTCAAAGGAGACACCGTAAATGACATCCTATCACAACACCTAGCTAGAGCAGTCAACCGGGCGTTTTATGTAGGTCGGTTTTGCATATCTTTCAGTAGTCAGTCAATGATCGACCCAAGACTAAATGATACCCTACCTAATCTTAGCTTTTCATCTTTCATATAACAATTTGACTGTTCCTGCGGAACACTAGTTACATCGGGCGTACGATTAGGCAGGTGAGAGAGAGAGCATTTACTGGTTTGGTTGGGAAAGGGAAAAGTGAAAGTGGTGAAAAAATACGTCTTAGCTCAGCTAGTAGGCATATGGCATCACACAGATGTAATTTATCGTATTCTAAAAACGATACCACAAGTAGCTCGCTAACCCCTGCTCAACATAGCTGGGGTTGTCACCATAAGGTTGATCAAAGCTGAACTGTGTATTCAGTAAGATCATATTCAAGCGTTATTCCTCCTCGGCTTTCAGTAATGTAAAGGTCACTCCTGTCTTTGTTATTCGTCTGCCTTTTTGTTCACCATCATACCATTCTTCTGTATATGTATCATCCCAATATTGACTAATTTAAAAAAGATAAATCTATTTCCTTACAGTCCTTAAATCTCACCCCATTTTTAAAATGCATTCACCCCTAATTTGGCTTGATTTTATGCTGTATTAATGCATTTCATTTTTATACAACACAATGAGAATTTATTCAGAAGAAAATTCTTCGTTCAGATTGTTGCTTTTTATGTTCGAAAATATTTTTGCAGTTCGGATGTTGAGTTGCTTTTCAAAAATGAATAACCATTATTTATCTAAAGAAAAAACAACAATTAACTAGGCATACTGAATGAATGAAAGACAGAAGCAGACATGTTTAAGTTTTTTCTAATATTTACTAGTTAGTTACTTAGATGACTTGTAAGGAATAAATATTTTAAAAATTACTGTTTCACTGATGTTCAAAAAACTATACATATTGCATATTATCTATAAAGTAAAGCGGCTCTTTACTCACTTTTGCTGCTATAGATTCAGCTGAACTCATGGAAGATTGAGGACGTGCACATTTCATTTTATTCGCTGGTCGTTCCAAAGCTGTTGATGGTGTGGGATCATGTAGAAACGGTCTCTCAGCATCAGAATAACGTAATGAATGGATACTACCATAATCACTAACACCAGAAGATGATAAATTGATTCCACTTATCGAAATAGCAAAATGCTGAATAAAATTGGCAAACGTCACGCATGCCACTAATAATTTCCCAACTAAACTTAACAGTTCAGGACTGGTTAGTAAACAGTCATCCATGCACACTTCCAAAAAGTGTAGATGTGAATCTAGAAGTACGTCTAAATTTGATACCTATTGAGGAAAAATAATGACAGTTCTGTTGTGAATATTGAGAGGATAAAAAATGAAAATGGTATTGTTGAATGCCATCAAATAGTAAAAGCCTGTTTCACTTTTTGTTGAAGGTAAAGATGATCAAATGTGAAACTTTGATCTATCTCACGTCACATTCATGTAGTCAACTATGAGAAATACATGTATAACAGCAAATAATGCAACCCGATTATTCAAAGGATTGAAAGTTAAATAATCGCAACACTGATAGACAACTCCGCATAATTGCTCAACCTAACTAGAGAATAGTGTTCTCACACAATCTTTTTACCGAAACATTTCGGAATTCATAGCGAATATATGTACATTTATGTGGATTTTAATCAGTTTTATTGAACGTATGTATTCTTCACCTGTGAAAGTGAAATTAAATTCACAATGGATAACACTGAGGCCCTTGAATTTGAAAGTTACTATAATTGAGCATACAAATGACTGACATGTTTAATAACGATAGTAAATAAACTTGTTTAACAATAATAAAAGAGTATTATCTGTACCTTATCCAGACGTTTGAAAAAGGTATGCCATGCAGGTTCAATGATTTCAACCGACATATAGTACTGAAAATGTTGAACAAAAGAAAGCATTCTTTGAGTCAATAGGAATGCAGTTGTAAACCATGTTGTCATTAGATTATCAGATTTACGGGCAAGTTTGACTAGAATCCACGATCTGAAAAATTCGGAGGTAAAAACAAATTTAGTGATACTTTCAAAACGGTCGACGTCAAAAAAACACGCTATATTAATTATTAAGATAATTCAACCTGGTACGTGTTTATGTACTAGGCTATGCGCCTCACTAATTGTGTAAGGGCTTATGATATTACCCGGTTGCCTAGGCTGAAGTAGGCGAGCGAAACAACCACCTAAAAGGCTAGCGGTCTGAAACTTCTTACAAATCACAATTGACGCTAACGTTGGAACTTAAATATAACTCTGTATATCACCATATTAGACTCAAACAATACGACGGTCACCCCACCTTGTTTCTTTCTTTCTTCCAAAGTAATAGCCAAAAATAGATTATTTCACTTTGTTTTTCTATATCATAATTACAGAAATAACCTCATTCGGTTATCTCTTATCTTAAAAAAGTCACTTTGCTGTATAGATTCAGGCAATGAGATCGCTCCATCCTTTTATTGCCACATTCACTTGAGACAGCCGTAATTTGGCAGACTGCTTTATCATTATTTATACGAGGTGATGATTGAAGGCGAAATGAAAGCCTGACTTCTAGCAGAAATCTAACCAACAGCCTCGAAGTTACCGGCCTGATGAGCTCTATCAATTCAGCTATCAGAACAAGCCGCTTATCAAGATTCTACTTCAACCACTGAGGGTTTTGGTTGGCTATCATTTCAATGGGTGATACATAGCTGTCGGCTCATTTTATGGCTCTAGGTGCATATAGGTGATTTGCATAATTTTTTTTAATAACAGATCAAAAACATTATCATTATGGCAACTGAGTGATCCGTGAATGTCTTCGAATTTTAAGCATCCTTAGTATAACGAATCCATATGAAAAAATAAGTGAATAACCCGGTACGGCTACTTACTATGATCTTAAGACATTGATAGAAATTATGGAAAAACAATTAATAATTTTTACATATATTTAATAACTATTTGAATTCATTTAGACAGCTGGTTTGGAAACCGCTCAGGAGCTTGTAGGTGCTACTTGACAACAGTTAATTGATGTTGGCTAACGCCATGAAATAAAATATTTCATACATGTACCACATTTAAAACAGTGAGTTTAGTCTACCACTAGTTACAGAGTTTTCCAGATAAACAGGAGCTGTAGTGAAGTAGCACATGCCGAGCCACCTCCTACCTCGATGTGCCAAGCCAGACGAAGTTGAATTAGACCGGAAGACGGTTCAGGGTGGCGAGACAAAGACGTGACATCAGTCGATGACGTCTATGACTACTGGTTTGGGCCATATGGGAAGATGTAGACTATCTGGTGAGGTTTCCCGAGAAGAAAGGAATCAGTGGCTGAGGACTCTAGGTGATATGGCTGAAAATCGGTCACAATGGCGCAGATGTATTCACTTCTTGACATATTATAAAGCTTGAGTATTCGCACTAACCTTTATTTTCGAATTGTTTGTTCTCTCACACTACTCTATCTTCATTGATATCACTCTTTTTCTATCCACGTGTTCTTTGTGTTCTACTGTGAAGTGTAGCAACTTGAGCCGATGAACCTGTGTGCGAGGTTCTAAGTTGATTTGGTCAACCAGTCAATAAGTCAGTGAAGTAACATATGTTTTCAAGTTTATGCTCACTAAGATGAATGCTTCAGGAGTGGAGCTTTTAAATTATATGAATTCCCAGAAAGTAATGCTGATGAGATGCTTTCTTTGGCTAGTAAGAGATGTAGATCTGCATTTTTAAGCCAGTAGCAAAATTCCGAACAATACGAAAATGTTGATTTTTAAATTACAAATGAAATACAAAAATTACGGAGACATTTATTCTTACTTGCACAACAACCTTTCCACGTGTTTACAATATAGAAGATGTCGAAAAAGCATTTGATAACGATCCATCACTTGGCGATTAAGAACTAAGTCGATCGGCCAACCAACTCTATAGTCCAGACAGAAAGCTTCTAAACCAGAAAGATTTTTGTCCTCAATAGGCAAAGGGCTGTCTGAAATTAAATAACACGGAATGGGTTAACGATGTGAGTGTATTTTAATCACTAAGCTATGTCGCTATAAAATTCTTTGGAAACGTTCATATGAGAAACCAAGGGGTTCAAGGGTATAAAGAATGAGATGGCTTGTAAGAACATTGATTGTAGAACCACTCATCTCAAACATCGGAATATGATTATAACTACAAGCTAGTTGAAATAAAAAGAGAATTGACTGCTAAGATGTAACATAAAATTCGGAGGTTACTGTGTTAAACACTAATGTACACTGATCGATCTAAGTAACAACCGTTCTTACATTTCAGGGTTACTAGTAATATTTAAATCATGTATACGCTAGCGTCCTTTGTTGAATTCCCGAACACCCTTTCAAACAAAACAATGCGGGGACCCGACTGGTACTTACTCTTAATGTGAACAACATCCACTGAAGTGAAGACACCCGTGTGGTTGCATCACGGCATAAGACTATACACGGTCCCGAATTTACAAAGCCTCCGTGTATATTCTACTCTCTCTTGAAAGACAATGTATAAATGTCCGATCAAATGACGCATATATATCAAACTGTGAACCTCGCCTAGTCAACTACATCACTAGTTACTAGCCGGTACTAAGCCCGGATAAACACGAAACCTCAGGCATAGGACTAGCAAACCTACACCGTAAAACAAATTCAATCTCTAAACAAACTTCAAAGCACAAACTAATTATAGAAAATAAAAATAAACTTATTCCTCACTCGAATCACGGAGACGAAATGACGCCGGTTGGTGAAACCCTTCGGCAAGACAGCCAACCGATGTGTCTTCTCTTCTCTCGATGAATGCAACAGTAAACATGCAGAAATAGAAGCTCCACACAATGTTTGAAGCTGGCTGGCAAGGCTGTCCAGATTGCAAAACAAATGAGAAGATATGGCATAGAAGTGCTTGGAATCTGCGAAAACAGCTCCAATGCAAGTCGACTCTCCAAACTGTCAACTGGAGAGTCAATAATCTACTCCGATATTCTCACCCAGATGACAACCACGAGCACACTGAGCTATAGAGTGGCTATCATGATGTCCCCTTCAAGAGCATCGAAGGCTCTCTCTCTCTCTCCCATGCAGTCGGAACCAATCTCCTCCTGCAACATCAGGATCATGACAGCAAGATTCAACTCAAAAGGAACGAAAGTCACAATCACACAATGCTACGCTAAGCACCCACAAATAACGAAGTTCAAGAGAAGATGGAGGAATTCTACAGACAACTCCAATCAACAATGGACAAAATCCCATTCCAGTTGGCAACATCAAAATTCTTATGCGCGACATGAATGACAAACTGGGAGCTGAAAACACAGGAAGAGAACTAACCATGGGTCGAGAAGCGCTCGGTGAAATGAACCAGAATAGAGAACTGTTTGCAGACTTCTGTGCATTCAACGACTTGGTGATTGGAGACAGTGTGTTCAAGCACAAGGATATCCACAAAGCGACATGGATTTCACCAGACACCAGGACACACTAAAAATCACATCAACTTCATCTCAATCTCAAAAAGGTGAAGACGCAACCTACTGAACACAAGATCAGATGAAGAAGGGGAGCACATGTAGGTTCACACCACTCACTATCTAGTGCAGGGAACCTACCATCCAAATCAAGTTAAAAGCCTTCACAGAAGTTGCTGATAGACGGCCACACTTCAAGTTGAACACCCAGAACAGAAACTGAACTCAACTGAAGGACAAAACTACAAAGAAAATCTTCACGTCAGTCAGTCAGTCAGTCAGTCAGTCAGTCAGTCAGTCATCAGGACAAAATGGGAGACATTGAGCAACATCCCTGAAGAGACCTGAGTGGAAGAACACTGGAACTCTGTGAAAGAGATGTGGAAAGAAACCTGCATAACCGTATTAGGAAGGAAGAAGAAAGAAGACAAGACAAGACAAGGAATGGATCTCGACGGACACATGGAAGCTGATAGAGCAGGGAGAGGAGGATGGTGAAGCAGAAGATGAACCAGTGCAGTACGCTGCAGGTATGAACAACGAAATGAGGAACTGAGTACTATGCATAAAACACTGGACAAAGAAGTGAAGAAGAGTGCACGCAAAGACAAAAGACACTTCTACGACACATTGTCAAGTGAAGCAGAACAGGCTGCAGGTAGGAGAGACAGAGACCTAACAACATTGTATCAAGTAACCAGGTCACTTGCTGTCTGCGAAGAGATCAACACATCACAGATGGAACCAATGACAGATAGTGAAGGAAACCTGGTTATTATCACCAAAGAGGAGAAACAAAGGAAACGATGGGCTGACCACTTCAAAACGCTCTTCAATCGGCCACCACCACCACCTACAACTCGTCCAGAAATACCACCAGCAGCCCACCCACAGGATTAACAGTGAACACAAGCCCTCCGACGAAAGTCGAAGTTCTGAATAACATAAAGCTACTGAAATGCGGGAAAGCAGCAGGACCAGATGGAATCCCACCAGAAGCACTGAAAACAGACACAGAGACAACAGTGGACATGCTCACACGAAACCACCATTGCAGAAGGTTTGAAAGGAAGGAAGGAAGGAAGGAAAGATACCTGACGACTGGAAGAAGAGCTACCTTGTCAAACTCCCAAAGAAGGCAGACCTATGTCTTTGCAAGAATTGGTGTGGAATCATGCTGCTGTCCACTCTAAGCAAAATATTAAGCCGCATCATCCTGGAGAGACCAAAAAATGCTCTGGATTCAAAATTACCACCGGAACTGGCCGGCCGGCTGGCTGACTTCAGGAAAGACAAATCATGTGCGGATCGAATTGCTACGCCACGCAACACATCATTATAGGACAGAGCATAGAATGCCAGTCAACTGGATCTCTACCTCAACTTCATCAACTTTGGAAAGGCCTTCGACAGCGTCGACCGAGAAGTAATTTGGTGGCAGCCAGCTGCTCAAACACTACGGTTTTAGTGACACAAACCTTTATCAACCTCATTCAACAGCAACTATATGCTGTATGATGCTACATGCCAAGTGATTCACAATGGAAAGCTCAGTGACGCCTTTGAAGTAAAGACAGGAGACAGGAGTAAGACAAGGCTGCCACCTACTATCACCGATGATCTTCCTGATTCTGGTCGACTAGACTGCACTGGATCATGCAACAAAATGTGAGGAGCTGTGAGAAGGTGGACATACGCTGGCTGGACAGATGAAAAGACCCCAGGAGAAGATTTCGATTTCGCCGTCGATGATGATTTATGTCTAATGTCTTGTTGCACAAGCTCGAAGATCTACAGGCAAAAACCAACAAGTTGACAGAAGAGGCAGGGCAGCGAAGACGGAACTTCCTTCAGGTGAACGTAGAGAAGACAGAGGTGATGATCATACCCAACCGACAACAAGCATCAATCATCACCTAAAGGAAGTTGTCTCTCACCTACCTTCCTAGGCAGCATTGTTTCAACTACAGGCGGCACAGGCACAGATGAGGATGTCAAAACCAGGACTGGAAAAGCAAGACAGACTTTCATTAACCTGAAACCAGTGTGAAGATCTACTGCACTGCACTGCACTCAGCATAAACAACAAGGTCCGGATTTTAAACACCAACTTCAAGTCAGTGCTTCTATGTGGTGGTTCAGAAACTTGGCGCGTCACCAAAAGCATTTCCAACAAACTACAGACATTCATCAACAGCTACTGCCTACGCTCACTCGATACTGACACTGAAGATCAGATGGCCAGAATAATGAGAATAAGCAACAAGGAACTCACTCTGGCTGGCAACGAACCAACCAAGGACCCATCGCCCAACAAGTATGTAGAAGAAAGTGGAGATGGATTAGGTCAGGCATACACTGAGAAGACCATTCGGGGACATCACGCGCCAAGTCCTCGAGTGGGATCCAAAGGGGAAACGACGAGTTGGGCGTCCCAGCTGAGGATGACATTAAGGAGATGGTGTGAGGAATAAATGAAAGCTTGTGGGTAGTCGTGGAGTCAGGTTGAAAAGACTTCAGAGAAGAGAGTGCAATGTAGACGTGCTACTGAAGTCCTATGTTGCACCAGGAACCCAACGGAGATATAATTATCAATAAAAATATCCTTCTTATAAATTCAGAATAGTAAAGTGATTCCAGGGTCATATTCGTCAAGGACCGAAATGAGTTGGAGAAGCATTGATGACCTCGGAACATTAGACAAATGTTGCATCCTAGCGTCAGACTCTTCAGAGGTGCGCACCCAGAACCGTACCGGAGATCGAACCCAAGAACCTGAGGTGTTACGGGGACCACGTTTACTTTTAGCTTCTGGGTTGAACTCTAATGGTTCACATTTTCCTACTTCTATTCAATGATCTCAGGTTTTCGATCATCTTTCAACTGATTTTAGCCCATTGTGAATATTACCTTGAAATCAATCAATCCTCACGAACTTCCAAACTGAAATACAGTTATTGTTGTAGATCATGAAATTCATTTGAAACATATAATCCAGGGAAGGAAATTTATCGGAAAATATATTATAGGAAGTGAGTATTGATAAAATCTGAGAGCCAAAATACTAAAAAACTGTTGTAGTTACTGCAATTAACAGATACGCTGAAAACTGCTGACAACTTCGTAAACACCGATTTCATACATCCGAGAGCATTTATAATAGCTCGATTAAAGTTTACCGTAACTTTAATAGAGCCATTATCATTTAATGGCGAAACGTCAGTGATAAGAACCTTGTTTTGTTTTTCACGCATTGGGAAATGCAACAAAAATAATGAACATCATCTACCCAATGCCTGAAATGTTTCCAACCACCAAACCCCAATTCGGTTTGGATATCTATGAAATATAATTCTGTTTTTATACAGTCAATCAATAATCCTTTAGAATAACATCTAAGTAGTGTATTCCAGCGACAAGAAAAACAACAGTATGCTTGAACCAACACCGAGTTGAAAAAAAATCCGGTACAGGTTAGTCTACTACAAGGTATAAAATAACATGCTCACATGTCAAGTATGAAATGCAAATTACCTGGTTTACTTTCGGATCCAGCACGTAAAACCATCAAAATTTGAGAGATTAGATCAAACTGAAATATCACAACACTAGATAATAAATAAATAGAAAAGAGATTCGACTGAAAAAGTGTTTCATAAAAATGTGCAGCATAATAAGATTTACTGATAAAGCATAGAAACAACTTAAATTATAAAGAACGAAAGGATTAGTGAAATAAATAAATGTTTAAAACAGTTTATAAATCTTCGAGAAGAAACCTAACTTACGCCAGATTATCTTTGAATCGATCAGCATTAGCTGTGCTAGTCCTCAGAGCCGATTCTAACAATGAACTTAAGCGTAGTTGAGAAACAACTGTAAAAAGAAAAGAGTGAGTAGTAGCTTTTCACAAAAACGCAGATATTTATGCAATATAAAAAAGATAAATGCAAAATTAACTCACAGCATTCTTATTAGAGTTTTTAAAAACTGTATTGAACAGCTCCGTGTAAAGTAACTCACCTTCACTACGCTTGCATAGTTCTGATGCTGCAGCATCCAAGAAGTGAACAATGAAATCACCTTGATCCAACAAAAAGAAACGCTTCACAGATCTGTAAAAATAAAAAAGAACATTGTGAATAAAGTAGTTTAAAAACACACAACTAGAAGTAATCCATTTCGACCTTTTAGAAAAGAGGTACGCTTTACTAATAAATGTCAAAAAGTACTGAAAGTATAGATTAATATTTCTTTGAGAGTTGTAAAATTATCATGATACCGGTGACACTATCAGATTACCTAGGCACCTTTAAGTAAACCGAATCCATGTAATTTAGCTTAAACAAAGGGTTGGAAAATCATTAGAGTAAATTGTTTGCTTGAATAAATCTTGGAAGGCTGAGGTCGACAGTAAAGACAATAACTTTCTGTTTATTTTGCTATGCTGGTGTAATTCTTAGCAAAGAATATCAGCTGCCTGATACGTCTTCGAAGTGTCACTAAAAGCAAACTAATCGTTTATGAATGACGGATTATTTATTTAAACAAGCCCCTGAAACCATCAGGCTAACAGTTCACTTTTTAATCGCGACTTAATTCAAGTTACTGAATTCCTA
Source organism: Heterobilharzia americana (assembly GCA_944470555.2). Lineage (NCBI taxonomy): Eukaryota > Metazoa > Platyhelminthes > Trematoda > Strigeidida > Schistosomatidae > Heterobilharzia > Heterobilharzia americana. Next base: position 91,600,358 of record OX104134.1, read on the forward strand.
AAACAAGAATCAGTAGCCTATATACACACAATCCAAAAGTTAGAATTGACGTTCACAATGGAAGACAGTTTCGCTATAAAGTAAAAATTTATTAGTAAGAAACAGTCAAATAACAAATTAAGATCAGTCGACTCAATACCGAGCGCTAAGTCACAACAAATAAAGGTTGTGTTCAGTCTTATAGGGATTAAGAAAGACTGAACACGGCTAAGGACTCAGATAATAGATAAAATAAGTGTTAATATTAATGAGGATGGAGGCTAGCAGTAGAATCTAGAACACGCATTTCTTTTTATTAGAGACTCGTCAGTTAGATGTACCCACCTCTTAGTGACTGATTTTCTTCCCCACTAGGACTCGAACCTACGACCAATCACTTCAAATGCCAAAGCGTAATCCACTGGGCCACTGAGTCACGAAAACGATTCCTGGGTATAATAAAGCTTTGATGATGGAGCTATTGGTATATGGGCTCAAAACATGAAATATCAGCAATATCCAGGCATCCGTGTACAGGATCCCATATGCCGATATTGATCGATCGATTCGGTCTAATCAACGACGAGTATTTACAAGCTATAATATCAAAATACGTGGTAATTTCGAATTATTTTCCAGCAACCTTCTAAAGAATGCTAGTTTGTGGTGGAAAATATCCTTACATTAACTTATTCACTGAAATAGATGTTATTCACAAGAAACATATGCCGTATCTAAATATACAAGCCCTCTCTAATATCCGATTTATTTTAAGTGATTTCTCAGAGAACTAGTTGATCTGAAAAAAAAGAGGAACTACCCAAGTTATCGTACATATATAATAATGACAACATTACTTCAAGTGTTCTTTCAAGTCCTTTTTTTTCAACACCAAATTCAATAATAAACTGCTAGCATACAGATGAGCTTGGTCGATTTTCTCCAAAAATATTGTATGTTCTTGATTGTAGGCAAGTTCTTCACAGGCAGGAAGTTCGTAGTCATCAGCTGAGCAAAACAGAAATTAAAAGACAGTTGATATTGTAAAATACAGAAAATATCAACCGATATATAATTATAGAAAGAAAAATGTAGTTAAACACAGAACAAAAAGGCACTAATTGCATGTAAGCATAGTACGAGAAGGAAAAAAAGCTAATTGAAATGCTTTCTCATCTCTAGCAGAAGAGCACCTAAAGGATACCCCTGAATAGGTAAGAAATGCTAAACACTCGAAAAGCAGCATAGCAGAAAAACACCTGATTATCCACAGCATATTTAAAACCCATATTTCTCATCGTATTCTCTTCAACTTGATTGATTTCTATAAATCCTGCGCTTTTAAAAAGCATTCCAAGTCCATTAGATTAGTGTAAGACTGTGAGGATATCGAGATGACAATTTCATTTGTAATGAAGCTTTCTATTTTCTTATTTTGCACAAGTTGGCCACAAAAAAAAACTTTCTAATCAAGACGCACACATTTCAAGAAGCAGGTTCATCAATTCACATTTCCAAAACACAAATAACTACTAAATGTGGTCATTTGCATAGCTTCATATAATCTATACTCACGCGTAACGTATTCTGCATAACCATATGAGGTTCAGTGATCAGTTTCTATGGGTTTTGAAAGATAGCACTAAATCAGAGAACACAGTAAACATCATTCAGTTACATTACATTTGAATTGTCAGTTTACAGGGTTGTGGGAAAAGCTGATCAAAAACAAGTAAATGCTAGGACAATTTTCCTCAGTATGCGTTTGATGATTGCAATATAAATTACACACGTTTTCTTAAGCTTGTCTTCTAACAAACGACCCATAAGCTGGATGCAGAAAAACCAACGTAGAACCTGGTAAGGCAGTGCATCAGTTCGAGTTGCCACAATTTTGAACCATATCACGGAGTCCCTAGCCATTAATTCCTGTCATATTAAGCTAAGCAATTTAAACCTTTCTATATGCCTCAAACTAACAATCGGAAACTCCATTAATTGGTTACATGTTAAGAAATGATTCCCCTTAGCTTTCTTCCAGTCTATGCCTTCTTGGTCTAAGACTACACATGAAAATAGGTGGTGGTCAGAGAATCCACCAACTGTCTCCTTATCTTCAAACTGAAAGTCAGTGAATGCCAATAGTGAAGCATTATTTAGCATTTCACAGGTTTGAAACATACGCTAGATATACTGAGAAATCTGCTCAAGACGTCCAGAAGTTCCTGGATTTTGGTCATCGCGTAACATGACGGCGTCATCTGCATACTTTAAGTCAAATAACTGTTTTCAGGGAAGTGGTTCAAGCTTCGTGAAGTCACATGTAAGTCGTGTCCATCAACACATCTATAAAAAAGTTAAACAGAAATAGTAACAGTGCACATGCTAGGTGAGCACTACTAGTTGCTATTACCTCAAAAAATCTTCGGAAGCTATAGAACGGTCTATGTTGGTATCTCTCAAAGAAAAAGATGCTGGGTAAAAACACTACTCTAGTAAAGGTCAAGTATACGAACACAATGGGCCGATTAGAATTTTGGTGGAGTATCAGGTGAGTTTTTATTATGAACTGGGATACTATGACGCGATCGCCACATAACGACGAATGGTTACCCACCCTTTACACCACATCCATTCATCCAGATCAACCTAGGACCAGGCATTACTGCGTAACAGTCCGAGTTGCCACACCTCATATCAGCACATCAAGTAAAAAGTCAGTGAGGCGCAAGATGAAGATAAGAAAATTCAGTGAAAAGAAATATAAAGTACGAAGAGAGGGAAACGAAGAATGAGAAAGTGATGAGATTGAGTACAGCATCGTCAAGATGAGGATAATGTATGTATACATCTGCGCCACTGACTTCGGTTCTCAACCATATCTCCTAGAGTCTCTAGCCACTGGTTCCTCTTGTCCCGCAAACCCCAACCACTTAGTCTCCATCGTCCCACATGGCTCAAACAAACAGTCAGAGACTTCATACATTTGTGCCATGTTTTAGTCTGGCCACCTCGGGCCTTTTTCCAGCCTGCACCTACTTCAGCCAACATTGCGTGACGAGGCAATCGGTGACTAGGCATACGTAGTACGTATCCCAACCATCTCAGTTGATGAAGGTTCATAACCTCGTCAACCGACTTACCTCTACTCCCTAAAACTCTACTCCTGACTTCTGCGTTACTCACATGGTGACACTGCGGAATACGGTTTATACTACGAAGACAACGGTCGTCAAACACCTGAAGCCTTCTCATGTCTTCCACCTTCAATGACCATATTTCACACCACAACTATTAATTAAGACGGAAAACGATAAGAACCAATGGATTTCTTGGTTGCTAGGATCAGTCAACCATAACAGAATACAAACTCATGATACTGATGGTCCGTAGCATGATATTCATTAGACAGTCAATAGGATTGTAGTGGGTGCTGCGGATAAGAATGGATATAAGTAGTATAAGTAAGAGGTCGGTAGCAATCACAGACAACTACCAATGATGGGCAAATATTCTGCCCAGAGAAACGCAAGAGGCAATGTGGGCGTATGAAGAGTAAATCGAGATAGAAAAAGAAGAATAAGTGTAACACATCGTGCAAATGACTATTTTAATGGAAAGTGTACAATATTTCATCAGTACTGTACAAAATGTATTAATCGACATTCGTTCCAGCGTCTTAGTCTGCGTCGTTTCTTATAGGAAGAATTAAAATAATCTGATTACTAGTAAATCGATAAAAACCAGTCGACTACACTCAACTACGAACAAAATGTAATGATACAGGGTGGTGATTGAAGGTGAAATGAAAATTTGGACCAAGTTTGCCAAACCACGGCTATCTCAGATAATCAAAATGCAAATGTAGTGAAGTGGATGACGCAACTACGAGATAACTACTTGTCACGCAGTAGGTTTCCTGAGGAAGAAACTTATTTGCCAAAACCTATACGCATGAAATTGTCTCCACTAGCGGCGTCCACTCTCGCCGTTTCATTTAAGTTTATATCGTAAACTATTTTACTACTTTTAATTACATTTTTCTCTATCTCTATTTTTCATTTTGGTGCCTTTTATCTTGATGTGAGGATATGAAGCATGGTAGCCTAGATCGCTGTGCAACATTAACAGGTTATGTGTTGATTCTGCGTGATTATCTGAGTATGAACGCAACTCGACCTCTCATGTGTTTATGTATCAAGTTGTTATAAGCTACACTTACTGCATGAGCGCTCATAGTATCACTTGGTTTCCTAAGACTACTTTAGGTGGAGCGAGAGTTAATCCCAGAGATCCACTACTTGAGTCGAACGCCTAGATAAATGACCTAAATCTCACAGCAGGAATATGGAAGATGTTCCTAGTTGGTACATTCAGCTAATCATAACCCTCCACCTGTATGTGCTTATGGAGATCTGTCATTTGAGCAGACGACAACTAGTGTCTGGCAAGAGCTCATTGTCATCATTCCAGTTTAAATTTGTTACAGATGGATTGATGGATACTACTCTACTCAACAATGATTTATCAAGCATTGATTTGTTGTCTTTCAAGTATTTGGTTAACTTAAAACACACGGATGACATAAACCTGCTAAGCGAAAATGCGTATAAAACACTAGGTTTCAATCTTTGTACTTTGAGGAAAGGATTGCCACCGTTGATGTGGGCGATACGGGACTGTGACTCACTAAATTTAAAGTTAAATCTCATATGCTATGAGTAGGAGGTAACAGACAGTGTCAGTAAGCATTTATATTATCAAGGATTACTTGAAATCTCATGTCTACAGGCCTACATGTATTACAACTGAGTTATTCTTGAATGGTTCAGAATCGTGTCACTTGTCTGCATAATTCACGAATATACCACTAGAATTTAAGTTATATGTACGCTAAAAAGTATAAAAACCTTATGAGCGAAAATTTCTGAATACTAGCGCCTATTCACTGTTAAATTTTGAACAATCTCGCAATTAACTTCCTCCAATTCCTTACTGTATAAAGTTTAGGTCAACTGTGTGAAATATAACTGATAACAGGATCTTATTTTCAAGAAATAAACATATCACTGAAACTACGCAAGATCAACAAGACCCGGAAACTTTATATTTCTTGTTTCAAATATATTGCCGGAACTAAATAAGAGAAATACGGCTGTTAAAGAACTTACCGCATTTCTGTACGACATTCAAATACTTTCCCGTATTGAGTATCTTTGACGCACTGTGTTCAAGAAAACATGGTAAATTTGTTGGCACAATGGTATAATGACACTCCCAAAAGAATGCCCAATCCACGTAACTTTGAGTGAAACGATCAGATTGGAAAGGGGATGAAAATATATTACTCGAGAAGGATTTATCGTTATGAGATAATTTATGCATGGCTCCATCTGAAATAAAAAACTGAAAATCAATAAAGTGTAATCAATATGTAGTCGGTGAAGTGTTAAAACAATAAAACGCTTCACTCGGCATACGTAGTAGCTTTGCTTCAGTGAATGGAGGTCGGGACTACACATAATGACTCAACGACCTATGCTGTCTGAAACTCTTGTTCTTTGAAGTTCTAACATGCCAGAAACGTCACTTGGGTAGCGGTTCGACAAACGGCAGTTACCGACAGAGTTCAGATGGTTACCTTATGAAGAAGGTCAGAAGTTGAACTAATGGTTGGACAAGGGGTGCAACACCATTAAGATGTTTACCACAGAGGACCAGCAGAGGGTTGATTCTATCTTCCTTATGGGAAGGCGAAGGGTAAGAAAAGACAGACTCCAGAAGAAGACATTCACACTTATTGTGCGGCATACTGATGCTAGTAGTATGGATTTTTCTTGTCCTGCGTTACCACAATCCAATCTCGATAAAAGACAGTGTGTGACAGACCTCAAGTAAGTGTCCGATGAGTTGTGCAGCTAAGTGAAACTAATACTTCTACAGTATGTGCAGTTACAAAGCATCAACTGCCTGCACGCTTGCAAGTATCTAACCATTACCTACTTTTCTCATGTTTGTTGACTTCTTTACATTCACTTTCAGATACCAACATTAAGCCTCTTATAAATTCCCCAAATTATCATCTTGTAACCATTTTAACAATCCAAGTTTGCAAGACACCATTCCTCGAATAAGAAAGAAATAGGGACACATTGAGCCATTTCGCGCATATTCGTGCAGCATACAATGAGCCACACTTTTTACATGAAGGCTAATATAGCTACCTGAGTGCTCAAACCACGGTGAGTGGAGTGGTGTTCAAACTCATGACCACCTGGTTGTATGTCAACTTTCCTAACTGATAAGTTACAGCTCTACCACATCAGCGCTAATCTCTTGAAATAACAATAACAATTTCACATTGGAGCTTTAGGCATCCAAATCTTATGCCAAATCGAGCAACAGGCGTCAGTTGCCAAAACTCTTGAATCTCCAGCCATAAATGCTGTGCTGTGCTTCTGGAAATTGCGTGTTGAATTCAAGCGCAGTTACTCACTTGATTTCACCTGGTGATCCTCAATGAGTCAACTGCTTCTTATCTCCTACTATAAACAGCCATATCTAATAGCCTCATAACAGGACAGAATGTGTTGCAGTGTAGCATACTCATCCTTTAACAGGTAGTCGGATATCATGCCAGCTGGCGCCAGAGATGACGCAGGTTGGCGAATGCTAAATGGGCCTTTTGTATCCGAGCAGAGATTTAGTCAGCAGTCATTCCCCTTGGGCTGACATAACTCCCCAAGTTAGTGAAGTGGTCAACACTTTCCACCACTTCATCCACAATTCTTAAAATGGGAGTAATTGCAGACCAGTCCTGGAGCATCATCTTCCATTTGAAAAGTGCGAAGCGCACCCCAAACATACTCAGATTTCACTCAACGCGTTCACAAAACCTTGCATTTTGTCAGTGACTTCACCTAACAGGACAATATCATTTGTGCCCTTCAAGCCTAGGAAATATCCTCTAAGGAGTGGATCAGTCACCATGTAATCAGAGGTACCTAAAGTGATGTCCATCATTACATCTATAACGAAATTAAATAGGAACGGTGACAGTGGGCATCCCTGGCAGACACCACTAGTTGTCATCAATTCAGATGACAGCTCTGCATAAGCCATGATACGGCTGCATGAGTTCGAGTACAGAGCTTTGACTAGTGCTATATAATCGCTCAGTATTCCCTTCACAGTCTAAAACACCTCTTAGTTAAGAGAGTCAAAGAAATACGACTACTGTCGGCCGCCTACAGGCATGTTTGTGTTCCAGAATCTATTGAAGGGGGAAAAGCTGATCGATGCAACGAAGTAAAAGTTTGAAACCTGCCTGATTCTCTAGAGCTCCAATGAGGTGACGCATAAGAATGAACCCTAGAGTCTTGGACACGATGTCGGTCAAACTGATTCCCCTATAGTTGACATAAGAACACTTAACTCCCTTCTTACGAACCGGAGTGACCAACCTGATGGAACTACCACTGATTCGCATATTTCTTGACCTGAAAAAGGTGGCACCAGTTCATGAAGTCCTTGACTGTTGGTGTGCATACTTGGCGTCCTCATCTACTAATCGAGCAGAGATAGGCCTCATTGTATTTTATTTTCTGCGGCCAGTAAGGTGTAGACATACACGAGCTCATGCTAGCGCGTGACTGAAGTCCAAACAGGTACTTCAGAAAGAGCAGCAATCCATCGATCCTTCCCAATGATGGCTTACAGCAATATGATCTGTGTCCATCGTTGGTTTTAATTCGGCGGACGCCATGTGAGAAGGTGTCTCTGACTATGTATGAAGCTAGGGCTGGCCAGGAAGAAGTGGTTGTCAAAACAAAATTGCAGTCATCTACATTACACATTTGAAAGTGTATATTCAGGTTTAAAAAAACGATCAATTAACTGACCTCCTTATAAGGATCTGAAATCACTCCACGATATATCCATTTTCGGAGTATTTTGAAAAAAGGCATGCAAGCCTAGTGTATAAAAAATAACGAAAGAAATGTGAATCAATAAAACCCGTCAGCAAAAAGAGGTTACAATACAGAAATATCAGGTAAAAATACGCATCGCACTACCATAAGTATCTTCCTAACTAACCAATGAAACTCGACCTGGTACAGCTTTATGTACTAAGCTTTCAGCTACACCCTTTTTTTGATGCCTAACGGTATCACCATGTTGCTCAGGTTGAAAACAACTTAGAACCGGGACCCACTGCTTCAGAATTGAGTACTCAAGTCAGTTAACAACATCCTTCCATTAGGGTATCCAGTGAAATGATGCCTAAGAAAGAACTATCGCGAAAGAAAGAAATTATAAGCCTCTAATTCCTACCAGTTACATTTGTTAACGAACATTAAAACACTAACAACTGACAAGCAACATATGGTTGTTTGAATGCGGTTAGAAAACAAAAACCTTCAGGGTAAACTCTTGTTGTCTTCAGTATTATGCATTCATTAAGCCCTGTACATCAGATTCAGGGTATATCAGGCTGCAGATAGGAACACTGCTTCTAGAATCAGAGTTCCATCTCGAAGTCCGATAATCTCACTTTTAACGATCTAACAACCTGAGACACAGCAGAACTTACGTTTTAGTTAAGGTCTATTACTATTAAAGTTATTTTTTAATTTTCCATTATTCAATCAAGCTTATCTGCTTCGCAGAACATGCGTGTTCAAAGAAACAAAACTGATTTGTGTCATAATGAGAATACCGTATTTGTAGAGAAAATTACTTTTATAGTGCACATTCACTTTCCTTCACAAACCAAAGTGTTAAAACAATACTATCTTACAACGTGAGCTTTAAAGGCAGGGAAAGCTGCAGAATGGAAGCTACAAACGGCGAATCTGTTAAATATCCATAATGAGCAACATTAATGAAACAAAATATTATTGTAACCAGTTAGCTTACACTTTCGGTAAGACAGCACGGTTTGTATTAATATACTAGTAAAACCTGGGTACATTGAGACTCAATATTTGGTGTGTTCCCTAGAAAACGCCACACAGTGAAATAGTATCATTTGCTGGATACCATTTTAGACATTATTTATTGTCCATATTCATATCATGTAATTCCACAACTTTGAGACATAGTTTACATGGTTCAAATCCTCTCTTCTTTGTGACGAGGGTAGTGGAATATTGCATATGTCTGGGACAGGAGCAAAATTATTTCTACTACATGTATTTGGTGTTGATTCAATAGACAAAGATTTGCTTATACATCTCTCCCTCCACCCAATTAGCTTAGCCTTAAATAATGCCGCTCTATCCCACCCAGACCTCGCCTGGTTAACTACATCACTAGTTACTAGCCGGTACTAAGCCCGGATAAACACGAAACCTCAGGCATAGGACTAGCAAACCTACACCGTAAAACAAATTCAATCTCTAAACAAACTTCAAAGCACAAACTAATTATAGAAAATAAAATAAACTTATTCCTCACTCGAATCACGGAGACGAAATGACGCCGGTTGGTGAAACCCTTCGGCAAGACAGCCAACCGATGTGTCTTCTCTTCTCTCGATGAATGCAACAGTAAACATGCAGAAATAGAAGCTCCACACAATGTTTGAAGCTGGCTGGCAAGGCTGTCCAGATTGCAAAACAAATGAGAAGATATGGCATAGAAGTGCTTGGAATCTGCGAAAACAGCTCCAATGCAAGTCGACTCTCCAAACTGTCAACTGGAGAGTCAATAATCTACTCCGATATTCTCACCCAGATGACAACCACGAGCACACTGAGCTATAGAGTGGCTATCATGATGTCCCCTTCAAGAGCATCGAAGGCTCTCTCTCTCTCTCCCATGCAGTCGGAACCAATCTCCTCCTGCAACATCAGGATCATGACAGCAAGATTCAACTCAAAAGGAACGAAAGTCACAATCACACAATGCTACGCTAAGCACCCACAAATAACGAAGTTCAAGAGAAGATGGAGGAATTCTACAGACAACTCCAATCAACAATGGACAAAACTCCATTCCAGTTGGCAACATCAAAATTCTTATGCGCGACATGAATGACAAACTGGGAGCTGAAAACACAGGAAGAGAACTAACCATGGGTCGAGAAGCGCTCGGTGAAATGAACCAGAATGGAGAACTGTTTGCAGACTTCTGTGCATTCAACGACTTGGTGATTGGAGACAGTGTGTTCAAGCACAAGGATATCCACAAAGCGACGTGGATTTGATTTCACCAAATGGACACAGTAACACTCACATCGACTTCATTCCAACCTCAAGAAAGTGGAGACGCAGCCTACCGGACACAAGATCAGATGAAGAAGGGGAGCACATGTAGGTTCACACCACTCACTATCTAGTGCAAGGAACCTACCTTCAGAATCAAGTTGAAAGCCTTCACAGAAGTTGCTGATAGACGGCCACACTTCAAGTTGAACACCCAGAACAGAAACTGAACTCAACTGAAGGACAAAACTACAAAGGACATCTTCACGTCAGTCAGTCAGTCAGTCATCAGGACAAAATGAGAGACATTGAGCAACATCCCTGAAGAGACCTGAGTGGAAGAACACTGGAACACTGGAACTCTGTGACAGAGATGTGGAAAGAAACCTGCATAACCGTATTAGGAAGGAAGAAGAAAGAAGACAAGACAAGACAAGGAATGGATCTCGACGGACACATGGAAGCTGATAGAGCAGGGAGAGGAGGATGGTGAAGCAGAAGATGAACCAGTGCAGTACGCTGCAGGTATGAACAACGAAATGAGGAACTGAGTACTATGCATAAAACACTGGACAAAGAAGTGAAGAAGAGTGCACGCAAAGACAAAAGACACTTCTACGACACATTGTCAAGTGAAGCAGAACAGGCTGCAGGTAGGAGAGACAGAGACCTAACAACATTGTATCAAGTAACCAGGTCACTTGCTGTCTGCGAAGAGATCAACACATCACAGATGGAACCAATGACAGATAGTGAAGGAAACCTGGTTATTATCACCAAAGAGGAGAAACAAAGGAAACGATGGGCTGACCACTTCAAAACGCTCTTCAATCGACCACTACCACCACCACCACCACCACCACCTACAACTCGTCCAGAAATACCACCAGCAGCCCACCCACAGGATTAACAGTGAACACAAGCCCTCCGACGAAAGTCGAAGTTCTGAATAACATAAAGCTACTGAAATGCGGGAAAGCAGCAGGACCAGATGGAATCCCACCAGAAGCACTGAAAACAGACACAGAGACAACAGTGGACATGCTCACACGAAACCACCACTGCAGAAGGTTTGAAAGGAAGGAAGGAAGGAAGGAAAGATACCTGGCGACTGGAAGAAGAGCTACCTTGTCAAACTCCCAAAGAAGGCAGACCTATGTCTTTGCAAGAATTGGTGTGGAATCAAGCTGCTGTCCACTCTAAGCAAAATATTAAGCCGCATCATCCTGGAGAGACCAAAAAATGCTCTGGATTCAAAATTACCACCGGAACTGGCCGGCCGGCTGGCTGGCTGGCTGACTTCAGGAAAGACAAATCATGTGCGGATCGAATTGCTACGCCACGCAACACATCATTATAGGACAGAGCATAGAATGCCAGTCAACTGGATCTCTACCTCAACTTTGAAAAGGCGTTCGACAGCGTCGACCGAGAAGTAATTTGGTGGCAGCCAGCTGCTTCAACATTACGGTTGGCAAAAGCCACTCGAGCCTTTTGTATCCGTGCAGAGATTTCATCGGCCACTGAGACACCAGGGCTGATCCTACCTCCCAGGTAAGTGAAGTGGTCAACACACTCAACCACTACACTCTCTATTGTTAGCCGCGGCGACGTTGAAGACCAATTCTGGAGCAACAATTTGCATTTGGGTGATGAGAAACGCACCCCAAATATTCTCAAATTGCCACTCAAAGTGTTCAGAAGACTCTGTATTTTGTCAGCGTCTTCACCTATCAGGACTATATCACCTGCATATTCTAGGTCTAATGAAAATTCTACTGCGATTAGGTTATTGCAAAAGACTTAGCAAACTAAATTATTCTGCCAGACTGGATCAATAGGATATTTTAGCTTACAAAACTTAAATGTCACTTTAATCTCAGCGTTTTTAGGAATTCTTCGTTACGCTTATGAGGTTCTTTCTTTTTATGGTAGCAGAGTGCAGGTTTTGATTTGTCGCTCAACCCTGTCACCATTATTACCATTATTAGTAGAATTATTATTAATAACGCCTATGTCAATACTTCTAGTATTTTTCTCTCGATTTATTGTGAATTTATTTATAACATCAGGTGGGTAATTATTGAGAGGCAAAGTATCCTTGAGGTGTCTAATTTCTTGTGCTACCAAACAAAGAGGGAACCTCATAAGCGTTACGAAGAATTCTCAAAAGGCTGAGATTAATGTGGCATTTAACCTAACAAACTCGCTGAGAAACAAGCTTTGTAGGTTAAAATAACCTATTGATCCAATTTGACAGAATAATTTAGTTTGCCAAGTCCCTTGGGATGATTGCCAGGTTAAATACATAGGTCAAAGTAGTTGACTAGGATCAATCAGGATAACAGAACACAAAAACATATCTAAATCAAGGTTATTAGGTCCTTATAAGATACGAAATTCAGAGAAAAGTTTGGCGATAGCTCTGCACGCAATTACACACAAGCACAGAATAGGGTGGGATAGAGCGGCATTATTTAAGGCTAAGCTAATTGGGTGGAGGGAGAGATGTATAAGCAAATCTTTGTCTATTGAATCAACACCAAATACATGTAGTAGAAATAATTTTGCTCCTGTCCCAGACATATGCAATATTCTACTACCCTCATCACAAAGAAGAGAGGATTTGAACCATGTAAACTATGTCTCAAAGTTGTGGAATTACATGATATGAATATGGACAATAAATAATGTCTAAAATGGTATCCAGCAAATGATACTATTTCACTGTGTGGTGTTTTCTAAGGAACAGACTAAAATGGAAGCATAGTTTGAAGTAAGAGAATTAAGTATTTTAAACTAGTCAGCGTCATCGAAGTGTTCGTTTTCATACAACGGCTCAACAAAATAGTGTCAAGAAGTTACTATAGTACAAATTGATTATTAACCAGTTTTTAAGGTCACACACCTCTAAAGCTGATCGGCGTAGCTGCAATATATATAAACTGTTTTGTTTGTTTGAGAAAGGAGCTTTCAATATGTTTACACTCAATACAGAACAGTGGACGACTAATCATGGTTTTTTATCTTACTGAATGTTATCCAAAACACTATATGATACAATTAGTGTCATTTTGAACGACAGAAAATTGACTAGTTAACACCAGGAGGCGTAACGTTTGAAACACTTAACGGAATGAGATATATCAACTGACTGTATGCACAAACTTAACAGAACTAGGCATCATTGCGATGTTATAAGAATGGTTAACTTACGACACTTCTAAATCTGTATGAAGAATTTCTAAACGATCGAGTATAACTAGGCTGAATCGACAATTCAAACTCTTTATGTGCCAAAAAAACAGGTTATCAGAATATTATGTGGGACTATGAAAGTAGAAAACGTATGCAAAAATTTGATATATTTTATTCGACCAATGCACTTTATCTAAGGCTTAAGATGAAACGAATTCCTTAAATTACTCTGGCATCTACAAATGAACTACTGGTTGGAAGGTAATTCTCAACTTTTGGTTTACAGACAGTAAGTGCTTTTCTGGGTACCAAGTCAGTAAAACAATAAAATATATTGATGTTGACTGGCTAACAAAGGTAGGACTAACTTTTTAGAATATATGTATCACGAACAAGTTGCATAGAAATGTATAACTCTCAAACTTACGAAATGCAAGAGATAAAGCATCATGGCATGCAACTTTTTCACACCATACACTGATCGCATAGAATCATACAAAACTGATAATACTGCGCCACCACAACACTGTCCCGTATTAACATCTGTGGCAACACGGGCCAACTGATTAAAGGTAATGGCTGCTTCCTTGATACAAAGAAAACAAATATAGCTTAATAGACAGTTATAAATAGAAGCTAACAGAATGTTGTATTCAATTCATATGACTACCTCCTTCCTGTGTATTATCCTCAATTTCAGTTCATTGCATAACAGAAACAACTTGGATAACTTTGTAAGTTCAGTACATTTATCAATTCAAACTGTATATGAAAAACATTGAAGTAAATGCTGAGCTAAAAGGTTCCATTACAAGTACAATGAACTTTGAACTCATCAGTGAACACAATTATAGATCTCAGAAGTTATATACTACTGGTGAGCGTGTATTACTGTCGTATAGTACAACAAAATGCAATATTGTGTAATACACTCCTTTAACAAACAACTTTCATGAAGTATAGAGTCGACGATAGCTGAAGAAATACCAGTTGAAGTTTCTATATTCCTCCCTACATACCCCCTCCAAGTAGCTATTTTTTTGAAATTATACAGTTGCACATATAGTTTAGGTGAATGATATATTCATGTGGGTTACTCCGTTATCTTTCAACACATGTCAATCAACCAATCAATATCAACATAGGACCAGGCATAACTGCGTAACGGTCCGAGTTGCCACAGGTCGTATCAGTACATCAAGTAGAAAGGTAGTGAGGTGAAGGATGAAGATAAGAGAATGCAGTCAAAAGAAATATAAAGTACGAGAAGAAAGAAAAGAGGAGTGACAAAATGGTGAGATTCGGTATAGCACATGTAGCACAACATACTGAATGTGTGAGCGTTCCAGATTTGATTAAAGTAAACTTTAAACGTGAAATTATTTGGAACTAAAAAATAAAGAGGCTAAAGTGAATATTCTGCTTGCAGGCTTATCAGTAAACAGGTAACAAATGACTAAACATAAAGAGATTACTAATGTTGTATGCCTAAAATATCCGGTAGTGGAATAATTCAACTCAACCCCATAAAAAGTATATACTCTAGGCTATGAGCCACACTTGCTGTGACGGCATATGATACTACCTGGCTATCCAGATCGAAGTAAGTGAAGTAAAGTTGAAACCCAAGACAATGTTTGGAAGTCGATTGTTTAAGCTACTGAGCCAATAACCGAACACAAACTAGTCTTTGGAGGAGTTACTGATGACACTAGCACCTTGCTATAACTTCGTCCTAGACACAAAAGCACCTAGTAAAAACTAATTAAAAGAACGACATGATGACTTATGTTGCTTGATATCTGTGAGATGTTAGGACGAACAGAAAGACATATGACTGGTCAATGTTCCCCATGTAAGATGTGGACTAAATATTTGTCCTTAACCTTGGTCAAACGTAGCATTATTGGCATTTCATTAGTCCATTATTAGCCAGTGTCTGAGACAACTTTTCTGTATTAAGCTTGGTAGTCATTGGTTCAGTAAAAGAACTATATAAACAGCTATCTTCAGTTAATTTTTGCCTCCCTCTGGAGGAATAAATCTTGGCTGCCCTATCTTCTTTTCTGTCTTTCAGTAATGCAAGGATAGTGTTGTCGGTGTAGTACGATAGTTTCTAATTCATAGTCCATTAGTTGGAAAAAATCCTCAATCGAGTGTTATTCTGTCAATTCAGGATGTAGGAAGTAAATCAAACACAGAACACCATATTGAGATGGAATTTGACCTAAGACAAATATATGCCAATAAGAAAACCACTGGAACTTAGCACAATGGTGCCTAGTTTTAAACTGCCAGCAGCACTTCCGAAAAAGATTTTTATCGGTTGCCAAGTGTATGCATAAAGTAAATAAAGTTGGTTTGATGATCACTTTACGAAATGAGTGGGACGCAAAATGAACATCTAGTTAAAAAGCTGGTGCCGAAGGTATCGTAATGGATACATTTTCTGATTTTCGTATTTACTATACATTGGGTCAAGAAAATGACTTCGGTCTATCTAAAATGTTAAATGAAACACAACTGCCCGCCCCGTATCTTTTTGTTGATTGATTATCGATTCTCTTAGGTTTTCTGCAGGCTTTTAAGTGCGTAAACGTAAAGTAAACTGGTCTAATTCGTCATACTTTTATTTCGATGAAAGCTTAAGTTTTGGGTGGTTGGCAATAGACATTGGAGCAAAATCAAACATGGATTTATTTTAAAAAGCTGAACAAGGTACTTAGACAATCCCAATATAATTACTTACTTGTAAGAGGAAATGGAGTTTCACTATTCCCAGTTCACCCACTTTATATAAATACTCCAGTTCGCATATCAAAATCAGATAATCTTTAAGAAGATCATCCATTGCACCTGCCAATCCTTGATTAACCATTCCGTATTCGTATGCGGACTTCTCTTTAACAAAAATACGATTTGTATTCAAATTTACTCAAAGTACATAGGGAGAAACATACATAAGGTTATCTCACATGATAAACTATAGTACCCTAAATACAATGTTTATGGACCTGTAACAATATTTTATCAGTATGAAATCCAACGTTGCTATACATATTAGCGAGTATTAAACAATACTTCAGGGTTTTTCCAGTTTTTTCATGCTAAATACTGTTAATTAATCAAAAATTAGTGTCATTTGCAAAGCATTCTACTGTAAATTTTCTGGATACTGATGGTTATCCTACTATCAGAATGGATAACAAGTCCATAAACTCACCATCTATAAATCTGGTCACAGTTGAATAGTCTGAACAAATTGGGAGAATTTTATTTACAGTATCCAATAAAGTGGGAGCTGAAAGTAAAAGAAAACAATAACTGTCTACCTAAAGTGAAAAATAAACAAGTTTACGGGAAACAAAAACGCAAATCCATTTATAGTCAAAACAAATTAAAAATATGATCATAACAAACCAAACCCACCTAATGAATCGCCATGCTGAGTGAAGTATTCTTAGAATCTAAGATGCCTTAAGGTGGTACGACTAAGAAATGTCAATTATCTTATAGTCATTGACAATCGTTTTAAACCGACTACCTAACCTTACGGTTTCTGGCTGAGGTATACAATATTATCATAGTCAGTTTAGAAAAGTTATATGACATCGAAAAAAACGAATGCAGTTGTAACGGAAATCGAAATTCCCTCAGCGACCACAGGCACGGAAGTGCTTGTGAGGGCTAATGATACTACCTAACTTCCAAGAACTCGGTAAGTGGAGCGAAGTTTAAACCCGTGACCCAGTGGTTGGTAGCTAAATGCCTACGCTAATCAGTCACAGCTCCACATTATTCACATAATTATATACCCGTCATTTAAACGGATAAATATACATTAGTTTCCAGGAGAACCAAACACTTATTTGGGCTTTTTACAACCAGAATGGCATACAGTCTCATCCTGTAAAACAACTACGGGGTTACTTTCTCTCAGGTATGCAGTGGCTAGGTTGCTTCCATTCTTCATTTTTTATGGTGTTATAGCCCTATTGTTTTGTACTTCCTAGTACTCTTTCCTGTCTTGCACTCATTTCACACTTAACATTCGGTTGCTAGCGGTACAGTCATTTCCCCTTCTGAGTAACGACTGGACATCAACCTTTGTACTCAATGTACCACGTATTCCATTAATCTGCTGGCAGAGTTCATTGTGATCAACACTCGTGAAAGATACTTATTTTCACCTTTGCCTAACTTTTATACATGCTTTTTGGAGGTGTCATTCCGTTTATGAATTCCCACAAAGTGACCTAATCAATAACTATCCGACCAATTTTGAGATCTGACACTTCAAGTATCAAGCAGATTTCGGCAATTCAGCCGGCTCCAACCAGAAGGCCTACAATTACCACAAAAGGGGCCACATCAACTTACGAAAACCATTGTATGCTACTGAAGATAAGTTAAAATGAACAGTTGCTCCCCACATTTTAGTTCTAACACCTTTTCCATAGTCCATGCCAAATCCAAATGTAGGAAGAGATTCTGTCCAACTTCAGGACAGACGACATTAAAACTGTTGAGCAGATCTTACTTTTAGTCACGTTGTTAAAGCTGATTTATGGAAGATTGCTTCACTTTCTGGAACACTTGGTCGAAATCCAATAATTTACTAGTTCCAGTATACGTGTTTGAGTTTGAATGATCCCCGAATATATGCAGCTCAGAAGTTTCTTTGTGTTCCACTTGAACAAAGAGACTAAACCGGCATTCAAGGGTGAACTAGTTACATAATTACTAGAGCATTGTAGTGACATTTTGATGCAAGTGTAGCATCGTATGTAGACTTCCTCACCAAATAATTTACGGACAATGGACTGGAAAGATTAGATATGTTGATTACCTAGCTACTTTGGGGAAATACAGAAGCCTTGATGGGCTTGTTTCTGACGAAATCTCAACATGATTACAAAAGTTTTGTTCTAGCATTGCGCCACGTTTGGTCCTTAAAAGATATCAAGTTTGCTGTACAGTAGATAACCTGAAGCTACTCTACAGGCGTTAGACATAGTTATTCAAACTAAACAAGAGGTTACTGACATTTGGTCAAAATTATTTCCAGAATATCCTTTTCTCGTTTTAAAAAACAGCTACCGAGCAAGATTAAGTATCAAGTTTGAAACAAGCAACGTCAAACAGCTGGTGAGTTTGTGAATTTCGACTGACTAGAATGTCTACGATGTGTCACGCACTCAAAAGTACTAACTGTCTATATATGAAATTATGTTTGGAGCAGAAACGCGTTGTGAGAAAGCAAAGGGTGACCAGTTAAGATGACCCTAACCTAAATCGTTGCTGACATTTGGTCTGAACCGTGGAGTTGTGTCTTATTTATCTCAAGTTATCGGGAAGCAATCCTTGGAGATCCTGGATGGGATGACTCACTATACGTCAGTGTCGCGGGTGCATTTACACTTTGCCTTTCTCAGAACCCTGAATATTTTACTACTGCACACTTGTTTTTCCCCCATTGGTGATATTCTCCATCTGTTTATTCGTGATTTCTGCTCTGCAGTACTAAAGACAACTTGTTTCACTGATCTTAATTCACTTTACCACTTTATTTCTCTATATTCTTCAAGCATATGCGCTACTTTAATGTTGCATATAACTACTCCCTTCATTAGACAGTGCAATTTATGGATAAGAAATATTTATTTGCTACATTAGTGAGGAAAACTCTAGATTGCTTTGTAATAAAGAATTCGAGAAATTAATCACACTACAAAACATATATGCATATGTACATATAAAGGATGAAAGCCATTAAGTCGTCAATCATATCAACCTGTGTGGTTAAATTTTTTCGAACTACGCTATTCATTATTGTGAAGTATCTAATCAATAAGCCAAACCAAAAAGTACTTAAGTAACTTTTAACATTATAAGTTGTTTTTCGGTCGAGCTTGTTAAGTCTATGTAGCTCATTATTTTTGTAAAATAGGACTTTTGCATAAGACTTGTGAGTGTTGGTTGATAATTAGATTTTAGTCAAGAAGTTCGACAGACATCAAGTAGGTAAAATAAAACACTACTCATGAGTAATATGCCATTGAAAAGTTTGGGAAAATCATGTGATTATCGACTTGCATGCCTCGCCTATTAGGTAAGAATATGAAGTCTAATTAACCACTGGGATGTTTATTTTAAACTGACTGTACATACTTAAACTTCTTATCAATGTTAAATTGTTTTCTGTTTAACAAGTTTGTTCCACCCACAATATAACATTTACGACGCTTCAATACAACGGTAACATGTTTAACTTCGACGGCTGAATAATGTTACTTCCTAGGCAGACTCCGAAGTGGCATAAAAAAACGAAGAGTTCTTCACACTTAAGACTCCGCAAGATAGTTGTTCTTGAGACCGTAAGAGGAAAAAAAGACATTGTGGTTTTATTATTTACTGGACAACTCACAATAACTCCATTACATCTTAGTCTGTAGAAGCTGTCAAATAAAAGTACTACGTACCCTGCATACAGACAATCGGCAGGAAGCCCTGGACTTAGATCTCGTGTTCGTCGGCACTCGTGAGCAAGGCGTATCTGCTACCTTGACGGCACTGATGTCGCGCTTGAGATTCGAACTCGCGTTACCCAGTTCTGCAGTAAGAGACGTTAACACTTAGATATTCGGACCGCAATTGACCTCGTCTACGACTGGATTAGATAAACTGATTGGTCACTGGAGGGTAAACAAATTCGCATTGTCCAGTCCTGAGTGCTGATCGAACTATACCGAGGTTGTAGATACGCCTCGCTAACGAGTGCCAACAAGCATGAAACCTAGGTCCAGTTCTTGCCGAATGCCTTCATCTACCTAATATCGAAAAGCGTTGTATTATTATCCTGCTGGGCATAAAATATGGTCCAACCAACTGTTGGACTAATATGGCATTAGGTAAATGGTTGTGAGCTAATTGTAATAGCCTTAGAACATATCAGTCCAAAGGTTTCACTAAAACCCCACAGCATTAATAAGATCACTTTAAACTGAACATACTCATTTTCTCGTCCACCTTGAAAGTTCGGACAGCATAACGATTTGGTAAAGGAAGAGGTTTAATATATACTCCTTGGTTGCCCTGAAATTTCCAAAACAATACAACAAAGAAATCTGCACATGTTAGTAATCTGAAAAGTTGTGTGAATGTAACTGGAAGAGGAGTGCAATCTTACAGACAAATGACATTTACACCTTAACATAATGTGACTTACTTGTAGACACTGGAGTAGATCGTTAACAACGGCATATTCTTGAACAGCATTTGAAAGTGATTCAATAGGAATTTGCTGAAAAGACTTCCAGAAACAAAAAAAATGAATTATGTGACCTGATAAAGCATAAGTCCAGTTTCAACATACAAAGAATTAAGGTTTTTGAATACGGTTAGGGTAACCTTATCAATACAGTCCTAATATGTTCACCATTACTAGTGATAGTGTTACACAACTATGTGGAATAAATCTACATCATTCCTCACAGCTCGGAATTTGGGACTTGCAAACACCATTTAGTTGTCATATAAAGTCTGATGGAAAACCACACAAATACTACATTTATGTGGTAAGATAGAAACAGCCTAGTAGCACTTCGTTACATAGGATTGTTGTCGTTTTTGTACTCATTAAAGAAAGACCGATGGACAACATTTCCCCCATCGAAATCTTTAATTGGGTAGTAGAAAATAGCAAAATGGAGAACTGACTGAAGTCGTCACATAGAGCATCGACGTGGCATAAGATGCTAGATATAACAACACTGTTATCACTTTCTGTTAGAGAGAGGGTATTACAATAAGTCTGCTTTGATTCATGCTATCTTAAACATATACTTACTGGCTCCTAAAAAAGATAAAACCAGTGTTTAGCTTTTCTCTTTGCAGCACCTACGATTGTGAACTACTTAAATAAAGATTCGGTAACCAGTTCAAAGACTAAGACAGGAAAGTGAGGTACACAGTCGATTTTATGGAAGCTTTTGTGAGGAGCGAATCTGGAATGTCTGTAAAGGTGTAAAACTGAGATTTCAACTTGTTTTTAATTATGTAGAATTCAAATTACTCACGCACAAACAAAACTGTATAACTGAGTACCCAGTATCCCGTGAAATTTTAATTCTGCAAAAATATAGCCGCTGTACTAAAAATTACCTGTGCTCAGAACATATCAAAATGTTTGGATTACCTATTAACTAACCCCTCTTAAGTTGCTGTCTTGAAGTGGAAAATATTACTAGCTGTATGTTTATGAAGCACAGTTATAAAAGCACTTATTAAAAACTTGATGTCTATACATTTACTGTAGGTTACCCAGGAGAGCCCAAGTCTTAAATTTATAACGGTGAAAATTACCACTCAACCTCACTGATGACCTACTTGATCCAAAAAGTATCAATAGTACAAAACCTACAAAGCTAGATAAAACCACTAAACTGATAGTTCTACATACAAAACAAAAATTAAGTGTGGGTACTGGCAAACTCCAAGATCATTCAACAAGACTTACATCTGAATTGAGTGAAGTTGGTAAGAAATCCTTCCAAAGAGTTGGACGGGAGTATAACCACTCTGGTTGCATAAAAGATTCAGCGGACTTCTGAGTTCGACTGGTGCAAACCAGCTTTTTAGTCATATTTCTGGAAGATGGAATAAACAAGCTTTGAGGTGTGCTTGGACCAGGTGTTGAAGACAAAGACAGTTCATCCGTGGATCCAATCGCAGTTTTCAGGCCATCTTTGTTGTCTAACTGCATTGAGTTTGTCACTAGCGAACTAGAATCAGCAATCATCTGTCGGAGTTTGTCAACGTCCTGAAAAATGGTAATTTTTTTTTGAAGTAGCAGATAACACGATAAAGACGACTATGTGCCATGTAGCAAGCATCTACTAAACTGTACGTAGTGAACTTTAAGGACTGTCACTAGTGAAAATAAATAGTTGCTAACATGGAAATAAGATAATTTAAGGAAAACCTCACTTTCATCGAGGGGTATTTGTGAACAATCACCCCCCATTCATTTGTATACATACATAGACGTAAATTATATTTCCCAAAAATGTAATACACAGAAACATTCGACAAAAAGGCTCCCTTTAGCTGAGTTCTGGTCAAATCTAATAAAGACAATTTTACCAAGAATAGGAAACTCTGAGTACACTGTTCTGAGCAGACCACTAAACAACATTATGTTACTACCAGTATGCAAACAGCTACTCAGTTTTAACTGTAATTAAAGACTAAATGAAACTCAGATGGACACAATACAACTCGATGAATCCACTTGTAACAGTTAGAGCGAAAAACAGTTAATCAAGAAATGGACAAACTTACTTTTATACTGATCGATGCATTTGTGGATTTGGCCTGTATATTATGCAGTGGAGACGTTTTCTGATGAGCGACAAGCTTTAAAGTGCGCAAAAGACCTGGTTCTGACTTCAACTTCGACAGCAAATAAACAATCCCAGACAGTTCCTTGATACTAAATATTTACAGTTACTTTTTCTTGAGCAAACCAACTTTCTAAGTTTTAATTCCTCATACTTTCGTAGAAATATCTCTGACTTAGGGCTTCTTTCACAAATTTTTGAAACTGAGTCACGAATGTTGAACTGTAGCAATATATGTAGTCAAAAAGCGGATACCTGAGAATCAGATGGGATTCCAATGCTCTGTTCAAGCTTTTCTGCATATGTATAGATATTTGCATCAGAAGCTACGTCAACACTATCATCGGTAAGCCTTAAATGTTAGGTACAAACCCAAATATCTTTGACAAAGTATAAACCTTATGCCTAATAGAATTCTTGACTGATTCAAAACCCGCCATAGCACATGAACTGACTACAGCGCTGAACTACCACTTCGAAATTCAATTCCTTAATGAGTGACGAAACATTTCTATCATTCACATTACCTTATACTTGTAACAAACTGTCCAAAACCTTTGAAAGTTTTTACAGATAAATTCCAACCTTCATTGCTGAAATGACGTCCATGCATTCGGTTGAAACTAGGATAAAGAAGTTTAAAATATTAATGGAAAATCACTTTTATTCTAGAGAAATTAGCATAAAAACCTCATGTGGACATTTTCTAGCTTCTTAATGAGTTCTTTTCAAATGAGATTAAGAAGGTTTTACTACCCTCATTGAATGTAACCCTGCTCAGTCGGAAAGAGTTCGGAAAAGAACGTAATTGAGTCTGATCTCTAGTTCTTTAATTCCGCTTAGACAGCTTGCAACTCATATGTGCGAATTCTGTGAACGGCATCGTCACTGATCGTTATCTTCTTAGACTCGAAAAATTTCAAAAGTCATCCTTAAAATAGTAAACGCGAAACAAGTTATTCATCGAGCCCCTTTTGGAAACAGGACCGATATACTGTGAAATTTCACATGGTTTGAATGCTTTCACTTAATAATAATAATAATAATAATATATATTTCATACAACAAAGGTTAAATGAATACAAACAAGTTTACAGGTTTGATCATTTTGGTGATGAGAAATGGTTATTATGTACAATGTTAAGCTATACACTAGATACCGTTATTCATGGCATATAAGCGGTGTGTTGAAGCAGGCTCAGTTTGAACTTAGGGATTATTCGGTTATTGTTTGAATCTTCAAATATTCTTGAGGGTGGTACCGCATCATAGTCATGACCTTCAGGTGTACGCGTTCGTCATCAGGTTTTGATGGCAAGGTTCCCACAGACAAATGCGATTTGTAGGATCCCATTTGAATGTAGGACTGGTTGAGTAAGTCTGAAAAGTGAATAACAAAAGCGAGCAGCAGGCGAAATTTGTAACAGGAGCACAAAAATACGCAGGAGTAGATCAACCATGATACATCTGGGTGAGTTCTTTAAACTGACTGTAAAACTTACTTCAGAACCTACTGCTTAGAGGTAAGCTTAGGTGGGAAAAGGTGAAGGTGCGCACGATGGTAATGAAAATTGGTCTGAAGCTGAAGATATCACTACGAAATAGAGAGATTAGAGGATTTTGGACCAGGTATTCACTTGTTATATACCTATGTAAAAACGTTTGACGAAGTTATAAACATTTAAGTGAAATTCATGGTTTTTTCTAAGACGATTACCACCCTTTACCTGGTAATGGAGCGGTAGGTGATCATGGTGTTGCCTGTTGAGTATTACCATATCGTGGCTGCCGAAGCAATATGGTGGTGCAGAGTACTTACATGTAAGTACTGATGACAAAGGGCAAGTAATAAAGAGTTGCATGCTATGAAAATGCACCGACAGACAGTTCTTTTATCTTTTCGGAGTAGAGAGATTACTTTAAGGGGCGATTTTTAGGAAATAGGTGTTAAGTCGTGAGATCGGTTAGGTTGTGAAGAAAAGTAGGTTACATTTGAGTATCTAATAAGTTCACTGTAGCATATCGTGTCGCACTCCGCTTCCTGTCCACTCTTGGTCATTTTTTTTCTAAGAAATTAGATTTTAACTTAACTATTGCGTTTAGTTTTCGGCATTGTATACTTATGTCATTGCTGTTAGTCTCCCTTGAGTCTAGGTACCAGTAGTACCTTAGTGCATGGCATTACCGTTTGTGGTTTGGCCGTCAACGAATTGATGAGATTCGTTAGATAGGAGGAATTTACTAAGTAGTCGTTGAAACTGGCCGAGCGAACGGCATGCTCGTATAGGAGCGGGAAGTTTGTTCCACAGCATACTGTATTGCGTTATGAAAAACCTACATCGAAGTTTTGAGCGATACTTATTTATTGGGATGATGTTCTCGCTATTACGCAGATTATATGCCTGTGTTGTTTTAAAAGTGACAGCACATTTCGTTTTAGGGTTTGTAAATAAAAGACGAAAAAGAAGTGTTAAGTTGAGCTTCAGGCGTCTCAGCCAGAGTGATTCTAGTCCTAGTTTTTTGCATCTTGCTTCGTAAGGAAGTCCTTCGTTATGTATTAGTAGGCGCCGAGTAAAGTTCCGTTGAATGTTCTCTACTCGAATTCTGTCCGACACATTCATGCTACCATAGATAACGGTGCAGTACTCTAATATTGGGCGAACCATAGCCTTGTACAGTATAAGTTTTGCCTCAGGTATGAGTATGTTTCTGTGTAGAAGACCGATGAGTCTTCTGCCCTTGGAAACTACTGAGTCTGCATACTCCGTAAAAGTCAAACTTCTGGAGTAAGTGATTCCGAGGTCTTTCACAGTGTTGTATACCTGCAGTGCAATATCACCCAAGTGTAGCGTTACTTCTGGGTGGGATTTATTGAAATGGAGGATGCCACTTTTATTTGGGTTTAGAGGGAGCTGCCAGGTCTCGCTCCATATGAATATCCTCTTCAGATCTTCTTGTATTTGAGAGAAACCCTGTGTTAGTGCTGCAGGAGAAAAGCTGTAGACTATCTTCAAGTCGTCAGCGAAAAGGTAGGGTATGCCATTTCGGATAACACTGCAGATATCGTTTACATAGATTAGGAAAAGTATCGGTCCTAGCACACTACCCTGGACGACACCACTTTGTATAAGTCTAGGGGTGGAGTAGCAATTACTGAATTTTACTACTTGGAAGCGACCCTCTAAAGATGTTCTGAGCCAGGACAGTAACGGGTCTCGGAAACCATATGATTGCAACTTAGTGACCAGGCGTTTGTGAGGCACCTTATCGAATGCTTGCTTGAAGTCTAAGAAAAGGGTAGTTACAAATAGGCCTTGGTCACGCTTGCTTGTAACGTTGTCTAGATAGTCAAGATAGCTTGTAGTGCATGACCGGCCTTTCAAGAATCCATGTTGTGCTGGTGAGAGTAATTGGTTAGTCGTCATATAGTCGACAACTGCTTTCACAATCACCTTTTCCATAGTCCTGGATACTACTGACGTGATGTTTATAGGTCGGTAGTTTTCTATATTAGATGTTGGTCCACATTTATGCTTAGGACATATGTATGATAGTTTCCAGTTCTCAGGGTAATTGCCACTGGAGAGGGACGTATTAAAGAGCTTCAAGAGAATCAGCGGTATATCTTCGCCACCTCTTTTTAACAAGATGGTTGGAATTCCATCAGGCCCCGCACTGTATGAGGTTCGAAGTGATGCTATAGCTAGAGAAATGTTTTGTTTAGAGAAGAGCACTGTACTTATGGAGTGAGTTGGTGTTGACGGTGCACCAATGACTTTTATTTCGTCCTCTTGTGTAAAGCAGCTAGCAAACTGGTAACCGAACAGCTCGCTGATTTGTAGTGGGTCGTCGTAGAGGATGCCGTTGTCCATGATTAAACTAGGGGTACTATTTCTGGAGCTACTTATCCGGGTTTTCATCAGTCTCACTAGTGCTTCTGTATTACTAGTTTTACTACATTGGATGCGTTCTTGTTTAACGGCTTCTATTACTCTTTCTGCCTTGAATGTGTCGTATGTGTCTTTGAGTGTGACAAGCGACGAAAAGTCATTCGACTTATAGTACTCTCTGACATGGTTTCGCATGCGGATGCGTACTTTCTTTGGTATATAGTCAGCTCTGTTTTTCTTAATTTCTCTTCGGAGCGGTGGAGCAACATAGTCTTGAGCTGTGCCTATATATTCATAGAATAGATCACAGAGTTCTTTGGCTGAACTGTTGGTAAAGTAGGGGCTCCAATCTAGGCAGCGCAGAAACGATTGTAGTTCGTCCCATTTGGCATACTTGTAATTTCTAGTTAGTACTGTTCCTGACTTTTGGGCTAATTTTGTGCTGGTTATATTGAAGTATCCATATACAACCTTGTGATCGCTACCTGGAAGTTGTGTACCCACTTGGAGTTTTGTGGGTGTGGTTCCGTTTGTGAAGACTAGGTCCAGGACACTATTGTACCTGGTAGGGTGTTCCACATGTTGTTGCCAACCCTCTGTTTCAAGAATGCTTATGAATTTATCAAGGCGCTCTGGATAGCTGATTGGTCGCCACGTTATATCTGGCATGTTAAGGTCACCACACATAATTTTCGTTGTGTGAGTTAGTGTTGCCACACGAGCGAACACGCTTGTCAGCTTGTCGTCGTATTCGACTGAGGAGGAAGGGGGCCGGTAAATGCATCCTATTAGGAGGGAAGTGGAGCGAGTAAGTTTGGCGATAATCCATACTGAGTCGTTGATCTCGTTTAGCTCAGATGTAGGTCACTGCGTGGCAGCGATGTCGGACTTTACATAGATAATGCACCCCCCCCTTTACCATGCAGTCTATCCCTCCTGAACAAGGAATAGTTGTCAATGGAGATCTCTGCGTCACAAGTATCAGAGGTACACCGTGTTTCTGTAACCATTATCACGGACGGGTCACTTATCAGAGATAGCAGCATAATCCCTTTCATTTTGTTGCGTATAGAGCGAGTGTTAATCAGGCAAAACGGGAGCGAGTAAGAGTACAAAAGTGTCTTGATATATCTCGAAAAAAGTCAGCACTTCTGTACATTTCTTGTGGGTCCTTTGCGTACATCGTGCTAGCGATGTCATGACCTTTTGTACAGGGCGACGATTTGGTACTGTTTACCTCGAAAGGAGCGAGGTATTCACCACATTGTGATTGGTATAGAGACTGTTGGTCAGGGTAGAGAGCAGATGATCCGACAGCATCCGAATCACCTGCATTACTGGTGGCGTTGCAGCCGTAGGCTGTCCGAAAAAACCCTGTTCATAAGAAGTAACGGGAATTGATAAGTTGTGTGGCACACCTATCCGCTGGTTGCCGTATGCATTTTGGTCGTAGCCAAAGTCATATTCCCCGAGATTTTCTTTAGGGGTGTCTCTCGCAAAGCCAGTGAGGTTGGCGAAAACTGATATTGGTTTTTTTCGTTTTCAAATCGTTCATCAGTAATCACTACTGAAGCTAACTATTCGTCTAATTTTGCATAACTAGCCTACAGAATGTAAATCTGATTCAATATTTTAACACTGTAATGAGAAAAGTATAAACTTATATCTGCCGTTCGCAGATTTAAATATTCACTTTAAGTCTTACTCAGTCGACAGACATACTGGCGGCTTTCTGTTCACTCATGTGTGCTTCACTTCAAATTCATGTTTGGTAATGTTGTTAGAGTTGCGAATATGTTCAGGAAAACAATATGAGATACGTCTATCTAATCGACGACCCTTATGGGGCGGGATCATTCAAAAAAGTGAGGATGAGAAAATAAAGGTTCAGCTGTCGTCGATGAGGTAAGGAATCAGGATTTCCTTGTGTGCGCATAAGGGATCGCCGATACTGAGCATCTGCATCCAAGTGTTAACATTTACCGCTCTTCTTAAGTTTTAATTTGACAGCGGTGCATCCATGTCTTCCCAAAAGACGATGTATTTGAAGCAGTTCCAGAATACAGTGAAGTAGAATGACATCTAGTTTCGCAAAATCCTGCGAGTGACTGGTGGTACTCCACTTCAACAATCGCAAAAGTAACTGCCAGACAAAAGGTATGCTACAGTCATTCCAAATTGCAGTAGCTGGTGGTAACCCTCAGCAGCATGAAGGTAATTACCAGTCCTCTTAATTGCACTCTGTAGCAGCTAATTAATCTGCAGTAAATACTACACTGATCGCAGCTTAGGTTGAGTAGTAAGAGAAATTTGCAAACTAATTCATACAGTTCACAGCTTTGCAGTGTTGGGTTAAATTCAGACAACCGTAATTTCCTTCCTTTGTATCCCGATAAACCCGTTGAGCTTGTGTTAGTTTTCTTTCACGTTCGCTTGTAATGAGTGGTTTGAAACAGAATTAAGGTTGAATAGAAAATTATGGAACATTTAGTCAAATTAAATTACCTACTAGTCGTAATACAGTTAGCTTGCTGTGAAGCTACTGAATGGCTCGTGGCAGATTCCCTAATGTTTGACCTTCAGTCTCGGTTGTACCATCCTCAGTAAATATGTACTTGTCACCGAGTCAAATAATGTGAATGCTATCACCTAGCCTGTAAAGATTTTGTGAATCTTCATAAGACAACGATTGCTTGCTCTTTAGTGCCTACTCGGAGGCACATTGCTACCCCATCCTTTAAATGGTTTTCGCCTGCGTTCACAATTCATAGTTGGAATCCACATCCTTCTTATCCAAGACAAGGAGATGCCACAACCATCGAAGGCAGCTGATGACATCTATGTTTACCCGCACGTGGATAGCTTCAAACTGCTTTCGTACGGCTACATTTCATTCCGACCAGAGCAACTCCTTCCAACCACATAATTAGTGGAATGTCGTTGTTGACGAAGCCTCCGGATTTCTCTTTCATCCTCATGAACAATCAAATTTGCTGTACTGTATTACCCGATGGTCACATGCATTTCAATTTCAAGGCTGTCGTTATTTTTACTCGCAGGCTTACGCTTTTGGTGGCACCCTTGTTTATGTCTTTTTTCGCTCAATTCCCCACCAGTGACAAATCGTCTGCCCGTCTTTACTGTTTTCAGTCGAGAAACAGCTGTTTTGTCTGATGTGTACTCCAGCTCTGCATATGTCATCCAGGCCTATCATTTTCAGAATTAACTCCTCGGTTTAGATTACCAAGCCCATAGATCTCTACCAAAATTCAACACGTTCCGTGACCAATGCCCACCGTACCTCAGAGGCCTAAAGCATTGGCCAAGTGTTTTCACCAGGTAACCCAGAGTGATTAACGGGCGATTGTAAGTTACCAACTTTGGAGTCTGTAAATGCGAGTTTGCATGCTTCCAACGAACGGCTCCATCCAGTGAAACCCTTAGAAACAGTGGCGTCCGTTACGTTGGGATAGCGGATCCATCCACAGCATGAAGTAGCCGAGTAAGGGAAATTAGTTCTCTCCACCACTTTCGCTTTTAATCTCGTAGGCTACAGCTTAAGATTGACTCAGGATGGGTCCGTAAGACAATCAGATGCTTACAGTAAACCGAATTAACAGATATACATAGTTAGGCTTGTGGTGTAAACGCGAAAGATAGGCATCCAAAACCAAGGTGGGTCATCTGGGTAGCTAGTGTGGACTATTCAGCTACAAGTTGGACGACCGGTAAAGTCTTATATGCGGGGATTACAATATATCTTAGCAGGTAGTAATCATCGGTACACTTTCCGTTTCCTTTTATCCACCAGCCGTTTTATCTTCATTCAGCTACGACGGCTGTTACGGTAGTTTCTTTGCAATGACATCACCAAAGTTGTAGCAGCACGGAGGTTCACAGCTACGAGACCATAAGAAAGCTAGATGTGCCAAATCACCGTGACACCAAACTTCAGCTTCCCGTCAACTGGCGTGATTGCATGCATGAAATGTGTGGTTACAAGTTCCATTATTAAAATCGAAAAAACAAGCCACTGTTATTCATCTGTTTGCTTGTTTGAAAGATTCAGGGAAAAATTAAAGGGAAAGCATTCTTCGGAACGTCCAAGTAATTACGTGCAGCTCACTTCAAACAGTCTGGTCACACACTTGTCATGAGAACTCTGGCGAATTATTGCAAAGGGCAAGTGTATCGCCAAAATGATAATAACGCAACTAATGGCCATGTGGTATGTAACAGGTGTAGACATAAATATAAAGAGAAAGCAAACATATTTAACTAGTTGGACCCTAGGCAAATTCTGGGTCACCAAGACGTTTAACACAACAACTAACTAATTTTGAACGCCCGAACGAGGTCTACAATCACTTACAATCAGAGCTTCGAAAACCTAAGGCACAGGTAAACAAAGTCTTCCGCATTCACCAGAGCCATTCGATGAGAATAATTATCGCGGCCGTTTCGGAACGTGCTCTGAGGCCTTTATTTGTACATATATACTTATTCTTTCTGTGCGTGTGTATCAACACGCCATTGTCAGCTGACCAATGCAGGTGGATGCGGGGACTTTTTAAGAGCACATAACTTTCTTTTTCGACATAGCACTGACATTTACTGTGTAGTGATTTTCCCAAGTGACCGACTTACCTCCTTGTCCGGTCTTTGTTCAAAACCATCATTCAGATTTAGTCTGTTCTATCAACAGCTTTGACAAGTACTGCCAGGTTTATGAACCAATTCTGACATTGGCTTTACTTACAGCGGCCATCATCATGCAAGCTGACTTTGTCCCCCGTCATCCAAACCCTTATCGATTGGGTATACCGGGCATGGAGCTGTTCCACTCAAAGATGGTCCCCACAAGTGAAAATCGTCTTTCAGCTGACAGCGAATCATACACTGGAGTGTAAAGTTGACAAAAACGAAGTGGGAAACGTGTGCTAATCCTGCCAGGCACGACAGCTTTCGTTTCTACCCCGGATACACTCAAAAGGAAACAGACCTGCCTTCAATATATATTGAGTAGTTTGGGTCTATTGCAGAGACTCTTTTTGAGTAAAGTGACAAGAGGCCCAGTTTTTTTGCGTGATTTAGAATTTCATCCTGAGCGCGGGCTTCCCCTTTTCGTCTGTGAACCTCCAGGTCACTGGAGACTGCTTAAGTGCTGAGGGTGGCAGAAAAGTTGCGGGTTGCAAAATTATTTCCGTAATTTCCTTCGTATTTGCCTGAATGTGATAGGAATATAGTTGTGCTTGAAGTACGCGGCGTTTTTGCTTTCTTTCGAGCTGCGGAATGGAGGCAAAAGTTTGACTTCAGTTAGAAGTTTGTAAGAGGGCTGTTCAGATAACCGTATGAAAGGGACTGGTCACAGTCTAGACAACGTATCAAGTATTGTGATTATGACCAGCCAAAGTCGACAAAACGTCCGCGAGCGAGTATTGTAGGTCCCAGGATACAGGAGTGCGCCTACGTGGTGGAAAGAGTAGACAGGCCACTACTGTAGTCAGCTTCTAGGAATTCACTGATGGCATACGTGGTGAAAGTTGGCGCGTTGTTCAAAAAATCAGACCACACGTATTATTCCTTCTAGTACAGCTATCAACTGTTTAGGCTTATCCACTTATATATGAGGCTTGAAAAATGATTTAAAACGAAGTGACTCCTGTGGGGCGCTTGGCACATTAAAATCCTCACCTGCTAGCGTACAAGTGGGTAGGGGTGGTAGTCACTTGAATATTTCGTGTACATGTCCACCAGCGACAGGCCCGGCCTGGAGCGATCTATATGGACAAGCAGATGTAACTGTGTGATGCCGGTAAGAGCTAATATTTACGAGCGCCACGTCATTTAAAAGATCCCAACCCAACAGTCAGGTGGTCGGGGATGGAAGATCAGAGTGAACATGAACACCGCAACCTACACTTTTGCAAACGTTGTGGTCACTGAGATACAAATTGTAGTTATCCAATGGGGGATTGGGATTAAGGTGTCTGACATACACCAAGCCTCAATAATTACAATGCAGAAAGGTTTGGTTAAATGAGCTGAAGATTTCAGGTAATTTGGGCCATTGTGAGTAGAATGGGAGTTGAACAGCGGAACAGAGAATTCTGACAGGGCTATATGAAGAGTCGGGTCATCCACAAGATTGGATAAGTATTCGCTCATGACCATCGTTTGAGGACACAAGGCATAGGTGGGAAATGCCGGGGCATGGTCGAGTTGCGTGACCTTGCAAGCAGGACCGTCGCCTGTTTCCTCAAAAGATGGTCGGTCGCTCATTGGTCCAGGGATGCAGGAGTGTCACTATAGTGTTTCTGTCACTGAATCGGCTGTTGGCTATGGTCATTAACGGCTGGCACGAGTATATTGTCATCTGCATGGGCAGGGGTGCTTTTATTTTGTGTAGCCCGAAAAAAGATGGACTTTCCAAGGGATTCCAGAGCCTAGATTGTTCACAGAGTGCTGGACGGATGACACTTACGCTGGCTTTTATGTCATGGCCAGGGCAAGCACATGGCTTCCTACCCTGGAAGTTCAGAGGGACGATTGTAGATTTTGTGGCTTTGGGTTGTGGGCTAAAGTACGTTGAGGGTGCTCCAGAATTATATTCCTGGTTAGAAGGATATTGCGCAGTCGTATATGATGAGAAAAAGCCACCATTATTCCAAGAAACTGCATTCCTGAAGCGGGTAGCTTAGGCTTACCTCTGCATTGGCATACCTTGCCTGTGCCCTTACAACTAAGGAGCCGGACCATATTTCGGTCAGCCGAGATCCCCTTACTGCATGGCACCGGGTGGGTGGTCTTTGTACTTGGCTTTGTATGGGAACGAACTAACTTCCGCCAGATTCACGGGGTTAGATGATGTAGGGCGACCAGGATGTCTAGTTCTCGTCGGACAGTAGTCTGCTATTGAAGGGAGTAGACTTTCACGGGGATCCACCTACAGATTTGTTATCCTGTACAGCGCTTACGGGTACTGCACCCCCTGGCAAAAGCGAAGAGATGAGTTGCGCAGACTTATCTACCTGTGTGAGATGTATGGATTGACCGCTTTAGGAGCGCTGTAATTCGTCATCAATGACGTGTTTTGCCATCTAAGTCTGCGGATGTTACATCTATGCAAGCTGATGCTATAGAGTTTTATATCTGTCATCCTCACTGTTGTGTTTACAAATTTTTCAGTGATACCCAGGGGAGAGTTAAGGGTTAGGGGAGTTTTAGTCAACTTTTCGTCTCCTCCACTCGTTGGCTGGGATCCGTTTTCAGTACAATGAGGCTTCGATGAAGCTTTGGAAGCTTCAGTGGGCTACGGAACTTGCGTGTGCGATGCTAACAAGAAGTTGGATCAGGAGATGTCTTCACCGTGTTATATGGTGTCATGGGTGTTATAATTCTCTAAGAGTCGGTGAAGTGCCTCACAGCAAATTAAACTAAATAGAACAGGACATAAGAACCTGCTTTTTCTTTTCTTTAGGCGAAGGACACTAGGCTGAGCCAGTCAGGCCACGTCCCAGTCTTATGGAAAGTTGTCAGCGGTGTTGAAGACTATTGGGCTAAAGTAGGATCGCACTCTATTGCCCACTTCGTTTGGCTCACCAGCGTTGGGCCCGGCTCTAACGACCAAAGCTCACAAAAATTTACCACGAGCGGTTACAACGTGGCAGGCAATATTGTGGTGGCACAGCATGTTTATTTCCAGCATTTAGGTGGGCGGCCGAAGCGGGGAAACCTGAAAAAGAAAGCTAAAAGTCATTTATCATTCAATCGAAGCCAGTGGTGAATACAAAACTTACAAATGATAAAAATTCTCAGCCAGATCTACCGAGCACTGCAACTTCAACGGCTACAAAGTCAGCCAATCGCCCCCATTTTGTCGGACCATCAAGCGGAGAGTCACTTTTGGGGCCTAACAGAAACATCGGCAGCGGAAGACAATCCATCCAACAATTTATGTGTCCAACTGCTTTCGAGATCTTCAAAATATCGTACTTAAGTTTATTAACATCTCGGTGGACGTCAGTCGTGATATCGGGTAACTTTGGTGATGGGCTACGATCGTCGGTGGAACTTTTGGCGTTGAGCAATGGATCATATAACCTAGGCCTATTCACACCGGTACCCTTCTTCCTTCGGAAGCTGTTGACATTCGTGTTCACTCTCAGAATAGCAAGCACAAGCCGTTAAAGTATGAACAGAGCCGTGATGAAAAGCAAATAATTGACAACTTGAGTGGTAACAGATGTTAGATACCAATTAACTTCAACGGGATCGTAATTCAGGCAACGAAAACAACTTTCCTTGCTAGCTTATAAGCACCGTTCGATAAGTGGGTGAAAGAGTTCAACGTTTCTTAATCTTGAAGCTGAGATAGGCCCGTACAACTTCAACTTTTGGGAGACAAAGGTAATGATTCCTAAACTTGGCAGCAGTCTGAGATTTCAAGAGCTAAAAGAAATATTGTACGCCGTCGAGACATTCGCCACTCTCCCAGGAAGCGGATAACCATCGGATGCTGCAGAATGAAACAAAATTTCGTGAACCGCCGGGGAGACGAAGAGTTACGTCACGTTCGTGGGTAGCGCGTGGTAAAGTTGGCAAATCAGCGGGTGAAAATCAAGATGCTCGTCACGGAAGGGTGAACGATCGTATGGAACAGTGAAGGCAACCGAGGCCACAGGCTGAAGAATTTGTAGGGGATGAATGGCCAACAAATGGCTAACAAGTAGGACTATGATGATATTTTGACAGTGTCGAATATCCACGTTTCTTAGTCACCAATTAGTATACTTCCATGATGCAAGAACGGGATTTCTCGGCATATTGTTTGTGACCACAATGAAAATGACGCGGCTGAAGATGTTTTGGAGTGAAACGGAGTCTTTATAAGTGCTGGCAGGATACCGAGCTGAGACAAGACCCACTTTGAAAAGTTTCACTGTTTTCTGTTAAAGATGTCCTAACGGAAGAGCAGAATATAGTTACCGCAACGTCTAAATCCACAGCACCTGCTTAGGATCTGGAAGAACGAAGAAGAAGCTAGGGAAGACCAGAGGTGATAAGTGATTATTGATCTTTGAAGATAATGAAGCTGTTGGGTTAATGGGGTCATGTTGATGCTCTTTGCAGATAAGTGACTAAAAGTGACTTCACGACTCACGTCGTGCTATTGTTTGAAGGCATCTATGAAGTTGCTCGTGAATGAATATTTTGAAATGAAAAGTTTTGTGGAGGCAAACAGGAGGCGGCATCTTAAACTAAATGAAGCGGAAAAGTGCATGGCATGAATCCAGCAATAATATGCGCTATGCTGGCAGAGTTGATATCGCCTTTAAGTTGCACGGAATAACGACCCTGTGTGCTGAGAATAAAGCCTGGGGTAGCCACTAGTATTTGAGCAAGAAGTCATGTGACAAAACGTGTAGCAGTGAAAGGCGACGAAAAGTTGCAATATACACATATGTATAGAAAAAGTATCAAAATTTAATATGACAACCGTTAGTAGATGATCCTAGCATCTCTACTTTTAGGGTTGAATTTCAAAGGAAGGAGAAACAATACAGGACTCTTACCAGATACTAAACTAGTCGTCGGAGGTGTGTGTAAACTGGGACAACTTTCTTATCGAGATATTTCAGTGAGAGAGTTGTGTAATACAAATCGTAAGTCACTGAATCAGTGCAGACGATCCTAAAGCGCCCGGATTAGTGGCGGTAATTGTCATTACACTGAAAAACAGTGGAATATACGCTGAGCTGGACTGTGCCAGAGCACTCTGTTTTTCTGATGGTTAAGCTAGTATGTACACTTCAAGGCTTAAAACTGATGAAGCTACAGGTTTCGGACATAAAGTTCAAATGAATGTCGTAAAATGATCTAGTATTCAGTCTATCGCAAGCTGCTTCTAGTCCATTTGGATTGGGGTACTTATTTAGGGTAGATACAAAACGCTAGTACGGCGATATTTCTAGCTACGAAGAGAAAATTATTTAAGGAAGAGACCTGGGCTTAAACTACCCTCCATGGAGAGTACTGAGTGCTACCAAGTGTATAACACCTAACTACAAACACAAAAATTTTCATTTCATTACAACTTCATACCTATCACAACCTTGAATTTACTGGTCATAATAATAACAATAAATTTTTATTCTCACGTTAGTAAGTCAACGCGGGAGAAGCCAGTTTACAGGCATCATCACGCTGATATATGTCAAAAAATCTACAAGATTTTACGGGTCCTGAATAGTACAGAGGGGAGGTCTTTTAAATCCATCAAAAAAATTAGATCGCGGCTACGGGGCAAAGAAAATACCACTTTCAGCATATGCAGTGCGTCATATGTATAATGGATTTACCATGGTAGATACCAGTTCATAAGCACCGTCAAAATGATGATTCTGAAGGTTTACGGAATAGTATTTGGAATTATACAACTCACATGGCAGGTTATTGATATGCATAAACTTATTAAAACATGCTGCAAATCAAGAGACGGGCAAGTGACCAGGAAATTCTGTCACTTACCGACCGCGAGGTTGCCACGACCCGTGAAAATGGCGGATAAGATCTGGAAATCCGCTCTAAGTGTTCGAACAAAACTGTTGCTTCTTGATCCTGAAGTTATAAAATGCAGATATGCGGCTCTTAGTCGTGATAGTTAGCAACATTATGAATCGTACAAGTGAACTGGTATAGGCATACATGAATAAATAAAAGTCATTGGTGCACCGTCAACACCAACTCACTCCATAAGTACAGTGCTCTTCTCTAAACAAAACATTTCTCTAGCTATAGCATCACTTCGAACCTCATACAGTGCGGGGCCTGATGGAATTCCAACCATCTTGTTAAAAAGAGGTGGCGAAGATATACCGCTGATTCTCTTGAAGCTCTTTAATACGTCCCTCTCCAGTGGCAATTACCCTGAGAACTGGAAACTATCATACATATGTCCTAAGCATAAATGTGGACCAACATCTAATATAGAAAACTACCGACCTATAAACATCACGTCAGTAGTATCCAGGACTATGGAAAAGGTGATTGTGAAAGCAGTTGTCGACTATATGACGACTAACCAATTACTCTCACCAGCACAACATGGATTCTTGAAAGGCCGGTCATGCACTACAAGCTATCTTGACTATCTAGACAACGTTACAAGCAAGCGTGACCAAGGCCTATTTGTAACTACCCTTTTCTTAGACTTCAAGCAAGCATTCGATAAGGTGCCTCACAAACGCCTGGTCACTAAGTTGCAATCATATGGTTTCCGAGACCCGTTACTGTCCTGGCTCAGAACATCTTTAGAGGGTCGCTTCCAAGTAGTAAAATTCAGTAATTGCTACTCCACCCCTAGACTTATACAAAGTGGTGTCGTCCAGGGTAGTGTGCTAGGACCGATACTTTTCCTAATCTATGTAAACGATATCTGCAGTGTTATCCGAAATGGCATACCCTACCTTTTCGCTGACGACTTGAAGATAGTCTACAGCTTTTCTCCTGCAGCACTAACACAGGGTTTCTCTCAAATACAAGAAGATCTGAAGAGGATATTCATATGGAGCGAGACCTGGCAGCTCCCTCTAAACCCAAATAAAAGTGGCATCCTCCATTTCAATAAATCCCACCCAGAAGTAACGCTACACTTGGGTGATATTGCACTGCAGGTATACAACACTGTGAAAGACCTCGGAATCACTTACTCCAGAAGTTTGACTTTTACGGAGTATGCAGACTCAGTAGTTTCCAAGGGCAGAAGACTCATCGGTCTTCTACACAGAAACATACTCATACCTGAGGCAAAACTTATACTGTACAAGGCTATGGTTCGCCCAATATTAGAGTACTGCACCGTTATCTATGGTAGCATGAATGTGTCGGACAGAATTCGAGTAGAGAACATTCAACGGAACTTTACTCGGCGCCTACTAATACATAACGAAGGACTTCCTTACGAAGCAAGATGCAAAAAACTAGGACTAGAATCACTCTGGCTGAGACGCCTGAAGCTCAACTTAACACTTCTTTTTCGTCTTTTATTTACAAACCCTAAAACGAAATGTGCTGTCACTTTTAAAACAACACAGGCATATAATCTGCGTAATAGCGAGAACATCATCCCAATAAATAAGTATCGCTCAAAACTTCGATGTAGGTTTTTCATAACGCAATACAGTATGCTGTGGAACAAACTTCCCGCTCCTATACGAGCATGCCGTTCGCTCGGCCAGTTTCAACGACTACTTAGTAAATTCCTCCTATCTAACGAATCTCATCAATTCGTTGACGGCCAAACCACAAACGGTAATGCCATGCACTAAGGTACTACTGGTACCTAGACTCAAGGGAGACTAACAGCAATGACATAAGTATACAATGCCGAAAACTAAACGCAATAGTTAAGTTAAAATCTAATTTCTTAGAAAAAAAATGACCAAGAGTGGACAGGAAGCGGAGTGCGACACGATATGCTACAGTGAACTTATTAGATACTCAAATGTAACCTACTTTTCTTCACAACCTAACCGATCTCACGACTTAACACCTATTTCCTAAAAATCGCCCCTTAAAGTAATCTCTCTACTCCGAAAAGATAAAAGAACTGTCTGTCGGTGCATTTTCATAGCATGCAACTCTTTATTATTTGCCCTTTGTCATCAGTACTTACATCTAAGTACTCTGCACCAACATAGTTTCGGTAGACCCGATATGGTAATGCTCAACAGGCAACACCATGATCATCCCCTCGTGACCAGATAAAGGGTGGTGGTCCGAAGAACAAAAAAAACCACGAATTTCACCTAAATGTTTATAACTTCATCATACGCTTGTACATAGGTATATAACAAGTTAATACCTGGTCAAATATCCTCTAATCTTTCTATTTCGTAGTGATATCTTCAGCTTCAGACTGACTTTCATTACTGTCGTGCGCACCTTCATCTTCTTCCACCTAAGCTTACCTCTAAACAGTTGGTTCTGGACACTTCCTCAAGTAAGTTTAATAGTCAGTACAAACTCACCCAGATGTATCATGGTCGATCTACTCCTGCGTATTTTTGTGCTCCTGTTACAAATTTCGCCTGCTGCTCGCTTTTGTTATTCACTTTTCAGATTTACTTAACCAGTCCTGCATTCAAATGGAATCCTACAAATCGCATTCGTCAGCGGGAAATATTGGCACCAAAACCTGATGACGAACGCGCACACCCAAGGTCATGACTGTGATGCGGCCTCACCTTCAAGAATATTGGATGATTCAAACGATGACCGGATAATCTTCAAATTCGAACTGAGCCTGCTTCAACATGCCTCCTATATGCCATAAATCACAGCATCTAATGTATAGCATAACATTGTACATAATAGTCATCTCTCATTACCAAAGTGATCAAACCTGTAAAATGGTTTGTATTCATGTAACCTTTGTTGTGTGAAATATATTATTATTATTTATTATGCAGTTCTGGTACCATCGATAAAGTATAGTAAATAAGCAACTTGTATGTATTCCCTCATGAATTTTTCATCATTATCCTTAGCGAAACGCACGGGGTGTAGCAATGGAAGTGTTAGCTTCAAGCTTTATTTTTCTCCAGGTACTAAGCGTAATGTCCAGACACAAACCCTGGTTTTCGTTAATGCGAAGATAATACTTCCATTTGTCCAACTTGTAGAGTCTTGTATACTTATTCTGCTGGGGTGTTTTATTATATAAACGTTCGGCAACCATATCCTCTAGTGACAGAATAGGTGGGGATTCAGATTACCTGCCATGGAGACACATGTAGCTTATGTAGAAACTCATTTATACCCGTAAAAATGGTGTGTGCCTGCATACTGAGGAATAAATATCATCATCATTACTAACAAAGAAACCTTTCCTGAGTCTTGTACGACAGTGGGATGCTCTGAAAGCGGGAGCTTGGTGTTGCAGGTTGTATTTGCTGTATCGATGAAGTACATAGGCCTATCGACCATCCCACAGATAACATTCACGCCCACTCTGAGTCTTCTAAACCACAGTGGATTCACTTATCGCTGGTCACAACCACCATGCCATTATCTATTAGAATCGTTATGCACTGATCCTTCAGTATGTCTGCTTTCTACACCCCCCGTATTCCCCCCGTTCCTAACGCAAACACTACCCGTAATTGGAAGACAAAATTCAAGTAACGAACCGATGCAAGGTTTATGCAGGGCAATTTTACTTTCTAACGCACCCGAGTTGTAGAACAGTGGTCTAGAAACCTCTTGGGCCTTGCAGATCTGGCAGTTAGTATAATCCGTAAAGCCCAGACCCGATGAGTACTTCAAACCTAGGTTGGCAAAAGATGGTACAAAGAGAATAGCTTTGCCGACCAGTGACACACATCCAGCTGATGTAGCTCTGGAGCAAGGCGCTTCATACCTGTTTGAAACAAGCTTTTCGAAGACACTCGGTATTTCTGAAGTTATGTCCATTGAACTGCTGCTGGTAACACTTAAACAGGGTACCGGATTGCATTTGGAGGCCATGCTTTTGGTTTTTCACGCCTTACAGTGAGCTCCGTTTGATAGAGACACATAAAGGCCTCGAAAATGAAGTGAGGACTGTCTTCGACCCCACATTTTAAAAGAATGATGGAGTTCTATAATACTCCGGCACCGTTAAACACAGCATTTATTCAGAAGATGGCATTACATAGGAAGTTTGATGTTTAAAAGGGAAACAGCTGCAAAGGTATACTGTCATCACAGATGCGCAAATTCGCCAAGTAAGCGAGGGTGAGCAAGAACCAGTAAGACCACGAGTAACGCCCCCATTTTTAACAAGAATAGTCATATAGTGTTTTCGACAGCTAGGCCTTTTATGAGAGAGCTTATATTTTGACCTGAATCTAGAGCTTCCCCGACGCCCATTGGTTCCCACACCTCGAAACATTTACTGTCCACCATCCTGGAGTTCCGTGCGCATAATATGGATGAATATAAGCGTTGCAACTCCTATGCCCCCGAATAATAACCGATGCGGTCTAAACTTCTGTGTTAGTACGCCAAGGAATAAAGATTTTATAGGCGTTCTTAGAGCTTTCAGAAATTGGGGACCAACTCGCCAGAAAACTGGTGGACACCGTTGCTCCAGAGGCACATTGCTACCCCATCCTTTAAATGGTTTTCGCCTGCGTTCACAATTCATAGTTGGAATCCACATCCTTCTTATCCAAGACAAGGAGATGCCACAACCATCGAAGGCAGCTGATGACATCTATGTTTACCCGCACGTGGATAGCTTCAAACTGCTTTCGTACGGCTACATTTCATTCCGACCAGAGCAACTCCTTCCAACCACATAATTAGTGGAATGTCGTTGTTGACGAAGCCTCCGGATTTCTCTTTCATCCTCATGAACAATCAAATTTGCTGTACTGTATTACCCGATGGTCACATGCATTTCAATTTCAAGGCTGTCGTTATTTTTACTCGCAGGCTTACGCTTTTGGTGGCACCCTTGTTTATGTCTTTTTTCGCTCAATTCCCCACCAGTGACAAATCGTCTGCCCGTCTTTACTGTTTTCAGTCGAGAAACAGCTGTTTTGTCTGATGTGTACTCCAGCTCTGCATATGTCATCCAGGCCTATCATTTTCAGAATTAACTCCTCGGTTTAGATTACCAAGCCCATAGATCTCTACCAAAATTCAACACGTTCCGTGACCAATGCCCACCGTACCTCAGAGGCCTAAAGCATTGGCCAAGTGTTTTCACCAGGTAACCCAGAGAGATTAACGGGCGATTGTAAGTTACCAACTTTGGAGTCTGTAAATGCGAGTTTGCATGCTTCCAACGAACGGCTCCATCCAGTGAAACCCTTAGAAACAGTGGCGTCCGTTACGTTGGGATAGCGGATCCATCCACAGCATGAAGTAGCCGAGTAAGGGAAATTAGTTCTCTCCACCACTTTCGCTTTTAATCTCGTAGGCTACAGCTTAAGATTGACTCAGGATGGGTCCGTAAGACAATCAGATGCTTACAGTAAACCGAATTAACAGATATACATAGTTAGGCTTGTGGTGTAAACGCGAAAGATAGGCATCCAAAACCAAGGTGGGTCATTTGGGTAGCTAGTGTGGACTATTCAGCTACAAGTTGGACGACCGGTAAAGTCTTATATGCGGGGATTACAATATATCTTAGCAGGTAGTAATCATCGGTACACTTTCCGTTTCCTTTTATCCACCAGCCGTTTTATCTTCATTCAGCTACGACGGCTGTTACGGTAGTTTCTTTGCAATGACATCACCAAAGTTGTAGCAGCACGGAGGTTCACAGCTACGAGACCATAAGAAAGCTAGATGTGCCAAATCACCGTGACACCAAACTTCAGCTTCCCGTCAACTGGCGTGATTGCATGCATGAAATGTGTGGTTAC
This sequence comes from Heterobilharzia americana, assembly GCA_944470555.2. NCBI lineage: Eukaryota > Metazoa > Platyhelminthes > Trematoda > Strigeidida > Schistosomatidae > Heterobilharzia > Heterobilharzia americana. Next base: position 91,643,455 of record OX104134.1, read on the forward strand.
AAGTTCCATTATTAAAATCGAAAAAACAAGCCACTGTTATTCATCTGTTTGCTTGTTTGAAAGATTCAGGGAAAAATTAAAGGGAAAGCATTCTTCGGAACGTCCAAGTAATTACGTGCAGCTCACTTCAAACAGTCTGGTCACACACTTGTCATGAGAACTCTGGCGAATTATTGCAAAGGGCAAGTGTATCGCCAAAATGATAATAACGCAACTAATGGCCATGTGGTATGTAACAGGTGTAGACATAAATATAAAGAGAAAGCAAACATATTTAACTAGTTGGACCCTAGGCAAATTCTGGGTCACCAAGACGTTTAACACAACAACTAACTAATTTTGAACGCCCGAACGAGGTCTACAATCACTTACAATCAGAGCTTCGAAAACCTAAGGCACAGGTAAACAAAGTCTTCCGCATTCACCAGAGCCATTCGATGAGAATAATTATCGCGGCCGTTTCGGAACGTGCTCTGAGGCCTTTATTTGTACATATATACTTATTCTTTCTGTGCGTGTGTATCAACACGCCATTGTCAGCTGACCAATGCAGGTGGATGCGGGGACTTTTTAAGAGCACATAACTTTCTTTTTCGACATAGCACTGACATTTACTGTGTAGTGATTTTCCCAAGTGACCGACTTACCTCCTTGTCCGGTCTTTGTTCAAAACCATCATTCAGATTTAGTCTGTTCTATCAACAGCTTTGACAAGTACTGCCAGGTTTATGAACCAATTCTGACATTGGCTTTACTTACAGCGGCCATCATCATGCAAGCTGACTTTGTCCCCCGTCATCCAAACCCTTATCGATTGGGTATACCGGGCATGGAGCTGTTCCACTCAAAGATGGTCCCCACAAGTGAAAATCGTCTTTCAGCTGACAGCGAATCATACACTGGAGTGTAAAGTTGACAAAAACGAAGTGGGAAACGTGTGCTAATCCTGCCAGGCACGACAGCTTTCGTTTCTACCCCGGATACACTCAAAAGGAAACAGACCTGCCTTCAATATATATTGAGTAGTTTGGGTCTATTGCAGAGACTCTTTTTGAGTAAAGTGACAAGAGGCCCAGTTTTTTTGCGTGATTTAGAATTTCATCCTGAGCGCGGGCTTCCCCTTTTCGTCTGTGAACCTCCAGGTCACTGGAGACTGCTTAAGTGCTGAGGGTGGCAGAAAAGTTGCGGGTTGCAAAATTATTTCCGTAATTTCCTTCGTATTTGCCTGAATGTGATAGGAATATAGTTGTGCTTGAAGTACGCGGCGTTTTTGCTTTCTTTCGAGCTGCGGAATGGAGGCAAAAGTTTGACTTCAGTTAGAAGTTTGTAAGAGGGCTGTTCAGATAACCGTATGAAAGGGACTGGTCACAGTCTAGACAACGTATCAAGTATTGTGATTATGACCAGCCAAAGTCGACAAAACGTCCGCGAGCGAGTATTGTAGGTCCCAGGATACAGGAGTGCGCCTACGTGGTGGAAAGAGTAGACAGGCCACTACTGTAGTCAGCTTCTAGGAATTCACTGATGGCATACGTGGTGAAAGTTGGCGCGTTGTTCAAAAAATCAGACCACACGTATTATTCCTTCTAGTACAGCTATCAACTGTTTAGGCTTATCCACTTATATATGAGGCTTGAAAAATGATTTAAAACGAAGTGACTCCTGTGGGGCGCTTGGCACATTAAAATCCTCACCTGCTAGCGTACAAGTGGGTAGGGGTGGTAGTCACTTGAATATTTCGTGTACATGTCCACCAGCGACAGGCCCGGCCTGGAGCGATCTATATGGACAAGCAGATGTAACTGTGTGATGCCGGTAAGAGCTAATATTTACGAGCGCCACGTCATTTAAAAGATCCCAACCCAACAGTCAGGTGGTCGGGGATGGAAGATCAGAGTGAACATGAACACCGCAACCTACACTTTTGCAAACGTTGTGGTCACTGAGATACAAATTGTAGTTATCCAATGGGGGATTGGGATTAAGGTGTCTGACATACACCAAGCCTCAATAATTACAATGCAGAAAGGTTTGGTTAAATGAGCTGAAGATTTCAGGTAATTTGGGCCATTGTGAGTAGAATGGGAGTTGAACAGCGGAACAGAGAATTCTGACAGGGCTATATGAAGAGTCGGGTCATCCACAAGATTGGATAAGTATTCGCTCATGACCATCGTTTGAGGACACAAGGCATAGGTGGGAAATGCCGGGGCATGGTCGAGTTGCGTGACCTTGCAAGCAGGACCGTCGCCTGTTTCCTCAAAAGATGGTCGGTCGCTCATTGGTCCAGGGATGCAGGAGTGTCACTATAGTGTTTCTGTCACTGAATCGGCTGTTGGCTATGGTCATTAACGGCTGGCACGAGTATATTGTCATCTACATGGGCAGGGGTGCTTTTATTTTGTGTAGCCCGAAAAAAGATGGACTTTCCAAGGGATTCCAGAGCCTAGATTGTTCACAGAGTGCTGGACGGATGACACTTACGCTGGCTTTTATGTCATGGCCAGGGCAAGCACATGGCTTCCTACCCTGGAAGTTCAGAGGGACGATTGTAGATTTTGTGGCTTTGGGTTGTGGGCTAAAGTACGTTGAGGGTGCTCCAGAATTATATTCCTGGTTAGAAGGATATTGCGCAGTCGTATATGATGAGAAAAAGCCACCATTATTCCAAGAAACTGCATTCCTGAAGCGGGTAGCTTAGGCTTACCTCTGCATTGGCATACCTTGCCTGTGCCCTTACAACTAAGGAGCCGGACCATATTTCGGTCAGCCGAGATCCCCTTACTGCATGGCACCGGGTGGGTGGTCTTTGTACTTGGCTTTGTATGGGAACGAACTAACTTCCGCCAGATTCACGGGGTTAGATGATGTAGGGCGACCAGGATGTCTAGTTCTCGTCGGACAGTAGTCTGCTATTGAAGGGAGTAGACTTTCACGGGGATCCACCTACAGATTTGTTATCCTGTACAGCGCTTACGGGTACTGCACCCCCTGGCAAAAGCGAAGAGATGAGTTGCGCAGACTTATCTACCTGTGTGAGATGTATGGATTGACCGCTTTAGGAGCGCTGTAATTCGTCATCAATGACGTGTTTTGCCATCTAAGTCTGCGGATGTTACATCTATGCAAGCTGATGCTATAGAGTTTTATATCTGTCATCCTCACTGTTGTGTTTACAAATTTTTCAGTGATGCCCAGGGGAGAGTTAAGGGTTAGGGGAGTTTTAGTCAACTTTTCGTCTCCTCCACTCGTTGGCTGGGATCCGTTTTCAGTACAATGAGGCTTCGATGAAGCTTTGGAAGCTTCAGTGGGCTACGGAACTTGCGTGTGCGATGCTAACAAGAAGTTGGATCAGGAGATGTCTTCACCGTGTTATATGGTGTCATGGGTGTTATAATTCTCTAAGAGTCGGTGAAGTGCCTCACAGCAAATTAAACTAAAATAGAACAGGACATAAGAACCTGCTTTTTCTTTTCTTTAGGCGAAGGACACTAGGCTGAGCCAGTCAGGCCACGTCCCAGTCTTATGGAAAGTTGTCAGCGGTGTTGAAGACTATTGGGCTAAAGTAGGATCGCACTCTATTGCCCACTTCGTTTGGCTCACCAGCGTTGGGCCCGGCTCTAACGACCAAAGCTCACAAAAATTTACCACGAGCGGTTACAACGTGGCAGGCAATATTGTGGTGGCACAGCATGTTTATTTCCAGCATTTAGGTGGGCGGCCGAAGCGGGGAAACCTGAAAAAGAAAGCTAAAAGTCATTTATCATTCAATCGAAGCCAGTGGTGAATACAAAACTTACAAATGATAAAAATTCTCAGCCAGATCTACCGAGCACTGCAACTTCAACGGCTACAAAGTCAGCCAATCGCCCCCATTTTGTCGGACCATCAAGCGGAGAGTCACTTTTGGGGCCTAACAGAAACATCGGCAGCGGAAGACAATCCATCCAACAATTTATGTGTCCAACTGCTTTCGAGATCTTCAAAATATCGTACTTAAGTTTATTAACATCTCGGTGGACGTCAGTCGTGATATCGGGTAACTTTGGTGATGGGCTACGATCGTCGGTGGAACTTTTGGCGTTGAGCAATGGATCATATAACCTAGGCCTATTCACACCGGTACCCTTCTTCCTTCGGAAGCTGTTGACATTCGTGTTCACTCTCAGAATAGCAAGCACAAGCCGTTAAAGTATGAACAGAGCCGTGATGAAAAGCAAATAATTGACAACTTGAGTGGTAACAGATGTTAGATACCAATTAACTTCAACGGGATCGTAATTCAGGCAACGAAAACAACTTTCCTTGCTAGCTTATAAGCACCGTTCGATAAGTGGGTGAAAGAGTTCAACGTTTCTTAATCTTGAAGCTGAGATAGGCCCGTACAACTTCAACTTTTGGGAGACAAAGGTAATGATTCCTAAACTTGGCAGCAGTCTGAGATTTCAAGAGCTAAAAGAAATATTGTACGCCGTCGAGACATTCGCCACTCTCCCAGGAAGCGGATAACCATCGGATGCTGCAGAATGAAACAAAATTTCGTGAACCGCCGGGGAGACGAAGAGTTACGTCACGTTCGTGGGTAGCGCGTGGTAAAGTTGGCAAATCAGCGGGTGAAAATCAAGATGCTCGTCACGGAAGGGTGAACGATCGTATGGAACAGTGAAGGCAACCGAGGCCACAGGCTGAAGAATTTGTAGGGGATGAATGGCCAACAAATGGCTAACAAGTAGGACTATGATGATATTTTGACAGTGTCGAATATCCACGTTTCTTAGTCACCAATTAGTATACTTCCATGATGCAAGAACGGGATTTCTCGGCATATTGTTTGTGACCACAATGAAAATGACGCGGCTGAAGATGTTTTGGAGTGAAACGGAGTCTTTATAAGTGCTGGCAGGATACCGAGCTGAGACAAGACCCACTTTGAAAAGTTTCACTGTTTTCTGTTAAAGATGTCCTAACGGAAGAGCAGAATATAGTTACCGCAACGTCTAAATCCACAGCACCTGCTTAGGATCTGGAAGAACGAAGAAGAAGCTAGGGAAGACCAGAGGTGATAAGTGATTATTGATCTTTGAAGATAATGAAGCTGTTGGGTTAATGGGGTCATGTTGATGCTCTTTGCAGATAAGTGACTAAAAGTGACTTCACGACTCACGTCGTGCTATTGTTTGAAGGCATCTATGAAGTTGCTCGTGAATGAATATTTTGAAATGAAAAGTTTTGTGGAGGCAAACAGGAGGCGGCATCTTAAACTAAATGAAGCGGAAAAGTGCATGGCATGAATCCAGCAATAATATGCGCTATGCTGGCAGAGTTGATATCGCCTTTAAGTTGCACGGAATAACGACCCTGTGTGCTGAGAATAAAGCCTGGGGTAGCCACTAGTATTTGAGCAAGAAGTCATGTGACAAAACGTGTAGCAGTGAAAGGCGACGAAAAGTTGCAATATACACATATGTATAGAAAAAGTATCAAAATTTAATATGACAACCGTTAGTAGATGATCCTAGCATCTCTACTTTTAGGGTTGAATTTCAAAGGAAGGAGAAACAATACAGGACTCTTACCAGATACTAAACTAGTCGTCGGAGGTGTGTGTAAACTGGGACAACTTTCTTATCGAGATATTTCAGTGAGAGAGTTGTGTAATACAAATCGTAAGTCACTGAATCAGTGCAGACGATCCTAAAGCGCCCGGATTAGTGGCGGTAATTGTCATTACACTGAAAAACAGTGGAATATACGCTGAGCTGGACTGTGCCAGAGCACTCTGTTTTTCTGATGGTTAAGCTAGTATGTACACTTCAAGGCTTAAAACTGATGAAGCTACAGGTTTCGGACATAAAGTTCAAATGAATGTCGTAAAATGATCTAGTATTCAGTCTATCGCAAGCTGCTTCTAGTCCATTTGGATTGGGGTACTTATTTAGGGTAGATACAAAACGCTAGTACGGCGATATTTCTAGCTACGAAGAGAAAATTATTTAAGGAAGAGACCTGGGCTTAAACTACCCTCCATGGAGAGTACTGAGTGCTACCAAGTGTATAACACCTAACTACAAACACAAAAATTTTCATTTCATTACAACTTCATACCTATCACAACCTTGAATTTACTGGTCATAATAATAACAATAAATTTTTATTCTCACGTTAGTAAGTCAACGCGGGAGAAGCCAGTTTACAGGCATCATCACGCTGATATATGTCAAAAAATCTACAAGATTTTACGGGTCCTGAATAGTACAGAGGGGAGGTCTTTTAAATCCATCAAAAAAATTAGATCGCGGCTACGGGGCAAAGAAAATACCACTTTCAGCATATGCAGTGCGTCATATGTATAATGGATTTACCATGGTAGATACCAGTTCATAAGCACCGTCAAAATGATGATTCTGAAGGTTTACGGAATAGTATTTGGAATTATACAACTCACATGGCAGGTTATTGATATGCATAAACTTATTAAAACATGCTGCAAATCAAGAGACGGGCAAGTGACCAGGAAATTCTGTCACTTACCGACCGCGAGGTTGCCACGACCCGTGAAAATGGCGGATAAGATCTGGAAATCCGCTCTAAGTGTTCGAACAAAACTGTTGCTTCTTGATCCTGAAGTTATAAAATGCAGATATGCGGCTCTTAGTCGTGATAGTTAGCAACATTATGAATCGTACAAGTGAACTGGTATAGGCATACATGAATAAATAAAAGTCATTGGTGCACCGTCAACACCAACTCACTCCGTAAGTACAGTGTTTTTCTCTAAACAAAACATTTCTCTAGCTATAGCATCACTTCGAACCTCATACAGTGCGGGGCCTGATGGAATTCCAACCATCTTGTTAAAAAGAGGTGGCGAAGATATACCGCTGATTCTCTTGAAGCTCTTTAATACGTCCCTCTCCAGTGGCAATTACCCTGAGAACTGGAAACTATCATACATATGTCCTAAGCATAAATGTGGACCAACATCTAATATAGAAAACTACCGACCTATAAACATCACGTCAGTAGTATCCAGGACTATGGAAAAGGTGATTGTGAAAGCAGTTGTCGACTATATGACGACTAACCAATTACTCTCACCAGCACAACATGGATTCTTGAAAGGCCGGTCATGCACTACAAGCTATCTTGACTATCTAGACAACGTTACAAGCAAGCGTGACCAAGGCCTATTTGTAACTACCCTTTTCTTAGACTTCAAGCAAGCATTCGATAAGGTGCCTCACAAACGCCTGGTCACTAAGTTGCAATCATATGGTTTCCGAGACCCGTTACTGTCCTGGCTCAGAACATCTTTAGAGGGTCGCTTCCAAGTAGTAAAATTCAGTAATTGCTACTCCACCCCTAGACTTATACAAAGTGGTGTCGTCCAGGGTAGTGTGCTAGGACCGATACTTTTCCTAATCTATGTAAACGATATCTGCAGTGTTATCCGAAATGGCATACCCTACCTTTTCGCTGACGACTTGAAGATAGTCTACAGCTTTTCTCCTGCAGCACTAACACAGGGTTTCTCTCAAATACAAGAAGATCTGAAGAGGATATTCATATGGAGCGAGACCTGGCAGCTCCCTCTAAACCCAAATAAAAGTGGCATCCTCCATTTCAATAAATCCCACCCAGAAGTAACGCTACACTTGGGTGATATTGCACTGCAGGTATACAACACTGTGAAAGACCTCGGAATCACTTACTCCAGAAGTTTGACTTTTACGGAGTATGCAGACTCAGTAGTTTCCAAGGGCAGAAGACTCATCGGTCTTCTACACAGAAACATACTCATACCTGAGGCAAAACTTATACTGTACAAGGCTATGGTTCGCCCAATATTAGAGTACTGCACCGTTATCTATGGTAGCATGAATGTGTCGGACAGAATTCGAGTAGAGAACATTCAACGGAACTTTACTCGGCGCCTACTAATACATAACGAAGGACTTCCTTACGAAGCAAGATGCAAAAAACTAGGACTAGAATCACTCTGGCTGAGACGCCTGAAGCTCAACTTAACACTTCTTTTTCGTCTTTTATTTACAAACCCTAAAACGAAATGTGCTGTCACTTTTAAAACAACACAGGCATATAATCTGCGTAATAGCGAGAACATCATCCCAATAAATAAGTATCGCTCAAAACTTCGATGTAGGTTTTTCATAACGCAATACAGTATGCTGTGGAACAAACTTCCCGCTCCTATACGAGCATGCCGTTCGCTCGGCCAGTTTCAACGACTACTTAGTAAATTCCTCCTATCTAACGAATCTCATCAATTCGTTGACGGCCAAACCACAAACGGTAATGCCATGCACTAAGGTACTACTGGTACCTAGACTCAAGGGAGACTAACAGCAATGACATAAGTATACAATGCCGAAAACTAAACGCAATAGTTAAGTTAAAATCTAATTTCTTAGAAAAAAAATGACCAAGAGTGGACAGGAAGCGGAGTGCGACACGATATGCTACAGTGAACTTATTAGATACTCAAATGTAACCTACTTTTCTTCACAACCTAACCGATCTCACGACTTAACACCTATTTCCTAAAAATCGCCCCTTAAAGTAATCTCTCTACTCCGAAAAGATAAAAGAACTGTCTGTCGGTGCATTTTCATAGCATGCAACTCTTTATTATTTGCCCTTTGTCATCAGTACTTACATCTAAGTACTCTGCACCAACATAGTTTCGGTAGACCCGATATGGTAATGCTCAACAGGCAACACCATGATCATCCCCTCGTGACCAGATAAAGGGTGGTGGTCCTAAGAACAAAAAAAACCACGAATTTCACCTAAATGTTTATAACTTCATCATACGCTTGTACATAGGTATATAACAAGTTAATACCTGGTCAAATATCCTCTAATCTTTCTATTTCGTAGTGATATCTTCAGCTTCAGACTGACTTTCATTACTGTCGTGCGCACCTTCATCTTCTTCCACCTAAGCTTACCTCTAAACAGTTGGTTCTGGACACTTCCTCAAGTAAGTTTAATAGTCAGTACAAACTCACCCAGATGTATCATGGTCGATCTACTCCTGCGTATTTTTGTGCTCCTGTTACAAATTTCGCCTGCTGCTCGCTTTTGTTATTCACTTTTCAGATTTACTTAACCAGTCCTGCATTCAAATGGAATCCTACAAATCGCATTCGTCAGCGGGAAATATTGGCACCGAAACCTGATGACGAACGCGCACACCCAAGGTCATGACTGTGATGCGGCCTCACCTTCAAGAATATTGGATGATTCAAACGATGACCGGATAATCTTCAAATTCGAACTGAGCCTGCTTCAACATGCCTCCTATATGCCATAAATCACAGCATCTAATGTATAGCATAACATTGTACATAATAGTCATCTCTCATTACCAAAGTGATCAAACCTGTAAACTGGTTTGTATTCATGTAACCTTTGTTGTGTGAAATATATTATTATTATTTATTATGCAGTTCTGGTACCATCGATAAAGTATAGTAAATAAGCAACTTGTATGTATTCCCTCATGAATTTTTCATCATTATCCTTAGCGAAACGCACGGGGTGTAGCAATGGAAGTGTTAGCTTCAAGCTTTATTTTTCTCCAGGTACTAAGCGTAATGTCCAGACACAAACCCTGGTTTTCGTTAATGCGAAGATAATACTTCCATTTGTCCAACTTGTAGAGTCTTGTATACTTATTCTGCTGGGGTGTTTTATTATATAAACGTTCGGCAACCATATCCTCTAGTGACAGAATAGGTGGGGATTCAGATTACCTGCCATGGAGACACATGTAGCTTATGTAGAAACTCATTTATACCCGTAAAAATGGTGTGTGCCTGCATACTGAGGAATAAATATCATCATCATTACTAACAAAGAAACCTTTCCTGAGTCTTGTACGACAGTGGGATGCTCTGAAAGCGGGAGCTTGGTGTTGCAGGTTGTATTTGCTGTATCGATGAAGTACATAGGCCTATCGACCATCCCACAGATAACATTCACGCCCACTCTGAGTCTTCTAAACCACAGTGGATTCACTTATCGCTGGTCACAACCACCATGCCATTATCTATTAGAATCGTTATGCACTGATCCTTCAGTATGTCTGCTTTCTACACCCCCCGTATTCCCCCCGTTCCTAACGCAAACACTACCCGTAATTGGAAGACAAAATTCAAGTAACGAACCGATGCAAGGTTTATGCAGGGCAATTTTACTTTCTAACGCACCCGAGTTGTAGAACAGTGGTCTAGAAACCTCTTGTGCCTTGCAGATCTGGCAGTTAGTATAATCCGTAAAGCCCAGACCCGATGAGTACTTCAAACCTAGGTTGGCAAAAGATGGTACAAAGAGAATAGCTTTGCCGACCAGTGACACACATCCAGCTGATGTAGCTCTGGAGCAAGGCGCTTCATACCTGTTTGAAACAAGCTTTTCGAAGACACTCGGTATTTCTGAAGTTATGTCCATTGAACTGCTGCTGGTAACACTTAAACAGGGTACCGGATTGCATTTGGAGGCCATGCTTTTGGTTTTTCACGCCTTACAGTGAGCTCCGTTTGATAGAGACACATAAAGGCCTCGAAAATGAAGTGAGGACTGTCTTCGACCCCACATTTTAAAAGAATGATGGAGTTCTATAATACTCCGGCACCGTTAAACACAGCATTTATTCAGAAGATGGCATTACATAGGAAGTTTGATGTTTAAAAGGGAAACAGCTGCAAAGGTATACTGTCATCACAGATGCGCAAATTCGCCAAGTAAGCGAGGGTGAGCAAGAACCAGTAAGACCACGAGTAACGCCCCCATTTTTAACAAGAATAGTCATATAGTGTTTTCGACAGCTAGGCCTTTTATGAGAGAGCTTATATTTTGACCTGAATCTAGAGCTTCCCCGACGCCCATTGGTTCCCACACCTCGAAACATTTACTGTCCACCATCCTGGAGTTCCGTGCGCATAATATGGATGAATATAAGCGTTGCAACTCCTATGCCCCCGAATAATAACCGATGCGGTCTAAACTTCTGTGTTAGTACGCCAAGGAATAAAGATTTTATAGGCGTTCTTAGAGCTTTCAGAAATTGGGGACCAACTCGCCAGAAAACTGGTGGACACCGTTGCTCCAGAATCACAGGATAATAGCACTGCATAAACTACAGAAATTTCACCCAAGTATTGGGCAGATATCTGAAGTTTTTCTAGCCATGACATGTGGTGGTATATTACCGTTTTCATCACAGGAAGACGTTAGAAAGATTTTGAGGGTGGGATGTACTAAAGTGAGTGGCATTTCCATTGTTATGAGGGACATGAGTGAAAAGCTTTGATGGAAAAATGTGTGTTGTCATTAACGCACCAGTGGGCGTTAATTTGGGAATTTAGAGTTGCTTAAGTTATGTCCATGTAGCCTATCATTATAGGGAGGGGCTAGGTGTGTAAAGCAGTAAGCATCTGAAGTTCTGAAGCACTTCGTAATAGACTGACCAGTTTCTGAGGCTTACAACGCGCCAGTTCTCAGCATGTATGTAAACAATTCTAATAATGATAATAAGGCGACATGCTTAGAGTCAGGGCTACCAAAGTTTTACACGGCACATATTTCATTGCATTTCTTCCTCTCGACTTGTTTTAATTTTTTCACTGTGTCTTTGGAACGTGTGTTGCATTCTTGCACACTTTTAAAGCGGTTTCAAACTGCCGTTTTTTCAGTTAACAATGAAAAACGGTACTATGGCAATAGAAACGGCTCATAAACGCACGGTAACACGAAGCATTACTGTTCCCTAGGTAACTGTGTCTAACTGCAGAGTTTCGTACTGGCTGGGTCAGCTACTACCACCAAGATTGCCCCAGATTGCATATGTATTTACCGCTCAAAACCGGGCTTTTGCGTAATACCAGGCGCTATTTCAGACTGAGGCTCCCATCACTGGTATTATTAGCATTATTCCAATGCCATGAATAATTCTCCGAAAGACGTTGTGCATGGAATGAACCTCTTGAAGTATTACGTGCTGTGAACTCCATGCCGCACTATACGTTCCGCCTGGAATAAAACAATTATCATCATTACTCTCCATCCTGCGACATTCCTAACCGCAATTAATTAGCAACCACCGTAGTTCTTCATGAGAACCAAAAGGCGTCTCAATGGATCCCTAAAGACAGATTCACGCATACAACTGACTTCATCTTCCAAGTAATAAAATGAACATTGTCGATTATCCGGCTAATGAATGGTTGATTTCGGTGTGTGCACGGGCTGTTAGCACAAATTTATCGCAACACCCCTTCAGTTTATTTAGTGATCATGCGAAATGACCAACCACACACGAGTAAGTGGCCGATAGTGCTGTTGCTGGGAGCTGTTCAGACGACAACCAGTTAAAGGAGTGCAAAGTGAGGCCTGCATGAACATGGCGAATGTTCGAACTGTGAGTAGGCAGATGGTTCAGCTCTAGTGAATTCACTAGACCGTCAGAAGACAGTTGTTCTGGGCAAAGACCCAAGATCTACATTCGTGGTGATCGTCACACGAGTTCTACAGTACTGTAGACATCTGGCTAATATACTGACCTCAAATTTGTAGAAGCGGGTTTAAAGCTCCTGCCTGCTGAAGGCTCAACATATTTCTCCAAGGAGAGTCCCTTCAGAACTAGGACTGCCTCTAAAGGTGACTCATAGTATTGTCCAGTGTTCAACAAGCGCCTCTTCCGATTTCTAAGCACCTCTGTGCTCTAATCAGACATCTTTGACGGCGCTTATTTGTCGGATGACCGACTATGACAAGGACATATCCATTCTCACGAGTAGCTTTACACAGAAGTTCAAATATATATTATCACCTACAAAACTGTCCCGCCAGTCAGGTTTCGCATTATACACAGAAGGACATTTTAGCTTTCCATTTATTGTCATTATTTAATAGGTTTTGCCAGACTTTATGCCGTTTCGTACATCAGTCACTAATCTAAGCCACCAATATCAACATCTTGTAGATGATCACACCTCATTATCACCAGCAAGTCTGAGGTACTTACGATGCGCGTCTGAAACATCAGCCACCCAAGACCGTGGTGTCGTGTCAAAAGCTGTTGAAGGTAATCAGGTTTAAACTGAGATGCTACGGCTGTTTACCAAAACCAAGAGTTACCACGCAATCCAAAGACACCTGCCTTTCCAACTTACTCCCTGTACTTATTCTGCCGATGGACTGTGATATCTATTCTTCATGACTGTATATGCAACGAGCGTTTCCAAATTTGTGACGTGACTATGTAGTAGTTCAGCTCCTCCGCAATGTTTTTGGTTTCCCTGATGAACTACTGTCCTAGTACCCTAAGTGTATTCACTCTTTGTTCTGTCGACTGTGCTCAACAAGGCGTCCGCACTGTTAAGCCGTTTAACCAGTCTGCGCATGCAGTAGAGCTGATATTCTTGTGGATATTCCCTCACGGGCTTTGAAATTCTGCAAACAGTATAACACTACATAACTCATTCGGGTAATAAACACCCTTTCGAAGGGATTATTTGTGACATATCACGTAAAAATGACCACCATTGGCACTTTTTGTGTTGTAAGATATTGGTTCCACGACTTGCCATAGGTAAAGATCTCCTTAATGTCCGCTATGGACGTTGGTGATTACGACAGGCCAAATTCATGTCCACTCTCATTGGTGTGTAGAATAAATTTCCCTGATGTAGGACAACAGCCAGTCAGATTGGGCACATGAAAACGGGAGCTGAATATATTATATTTCACAAATCAGCTACATCCCGACAGTATTCGGTATACACAAAGTATACGCTATCTACCGACAATTTGTGTAATAGCATTTGATCTGTAGAAACCCTCTGTGAGCCATCCACAGTGCGCCCCTAAAAAAGCATCACCAGGTGAAAGGGAATTTTGACCGTTTAGATAAACACAATACCTTTGCACACCCCTTCTGCATCTACTACAAGATTTGCCTGTTGACTAAAAAACCAACATCTGGTGGGAAAGACTCCTGGACCAAATTACCCCAGCCATCCAGTTGCCGTTTTCAAGCACTTACGAAGTTCTTATTTCCGTGCAGTGCAAAATCTCGTCGACCAGATATGCTGACCAAACCACCTAATGTTGTGGGGCTAACCATAAGAAAAATAGCAAATGAACCGGTAATATTGAAGCTTATTCTGCGCATGGAAAATGCCATCCAGACTACCTGGAATGCAGTTCATCTTCAACCATCCTGATTCAGAGAAGGATCAGGAATTTCACAATATCTGTTGAATACCGTTAGAATAACTTAGGTGCAATGCCCGAAAGAGAAAAGTACCATGGATTAGTTTTATTTTTCAGCATCACTATGTTCGGAATGACATCATCTGAATATCTTACACAGGAAACTCATGCATGTACGACACCTAATAAACAAATGAAGTGTCTGATAAGGTACGAATGACAGGTGGAATACTTTCTCAATCAATGATGTCAGCAGTCAGCCACTGCCCTTTCTAGTTTTCACGAATTTATTGTGTGGTATTGCATACTATCTAGTTTCATCTTTCATCAACCCAGTTCTGCATAAGGATTATACGTCTATGGAATACACCCCACTGTCTATTTGATTTTGGACTTAGTTGTTTTTGTTTGTAACTGGACGTAGTTGGCGCCAGTTACGACTATTTTCGCACGCTTGGTGATGGCTCCGACGGCTAAGACTGCGACTGGCTCCAAGAAAGCTGTAATGCCAATTTTATATCTAATTTAATCTTAATAGAAAGCGTTGGAGTCTATCAACAGCTGCTTAGCGCTGGTAATGAAGAGCGGTAAATGCTCCATTGGGTTGAGGCAGACACTTCGTCTTCTGCGGAAAGGCGGTGCTAGACTGATAATAATCGCCAATAATGCTCCTCCACTAAGGTATGTTAAATTTACTATTGTCTGAGCCCATGTTGGTTATGAAGACTCAAAATGATTTTTATTAGAACTATCGGGAGTATTTATTGTGTTGTTAAATTACATTTAGGAAAACTGAAATAGAGTACTACGCAATGCTGTCGAAAACTGGAGTACATCATTATAATGGGACCAACCGCGACTTAGGAACTGCATGCGGGAAATATTTCAGAGTGAGCACTTTGGCTATTGAAGACGCAGGTAATTTACTTTCACTGTAGTAAAATCTGCCTTAGGTGATTCCGATATCATCAGATCTGTGCCAATGGAGGCGGAAACGAAGTAATTGCATAATAAATCTAGTTGACGGACCTTGTCTTTTTAATTTGCATTGTGACATCTGATTTTTGGAGTAGATGTACATTATCTTGGTTAGAATGCCGTGACTATCCAAGTCTGTGTTAACGAATATACGATGTTCCACCGTGAAAGTTGATATTTATATATTCTGGTACATTCCCAGCTTGTTGAGCAAATCAAGAACTGGACTTACCAAACCTGTCTCGACGCTCAACTTTCGACATTCGTAACAGATAAGTCTTCAATATCCTCATGCTACGAACCATCAGAATTCTACACCGTGCGTCACTGAAGATAATGTCTGAGTACTCAGCTAACAAAAACATGTCAAAGCAAAGAGCATGTCCGTGATGCTATTCGTGATTGTGTGTCGACCAGGCTTTGATGCGTTAGTCCGTCCCAAACTGTATTAAATAGTGACGTGGATAAAGACGTGTTTGTGCATCGCTGTTTACAGCTATTTTTGTCCCCTTGGGAGCTCATATCCTATCACAGTCTGTTAAAGTATTTAACAACCAGCTCACTGCCCACATTTATGCCTGTGTTTGTTTCATATGCAATTTAAAACTCTTATCAGGTTATGGATACCCCATTTACTTCACTGAGCAGTTAGGACGACGCAGCACTTTATCTTTGTAACGTATTTGACTCCTAACAACAAGCCCAAGTAGCTTCCTCTAAACAGGTTTTCAAAATGACACCGCACTAGTAGCCACTAGTCATTTTATAGGTTGGCATGCATGTCTAGCTGTAACGGAGGTTGCTTTGCTACAAGCTGTTTGTATCGAACGCCGTCGTATCTATGTTCGAAGGTCTTAGGAAGATAGGAGACAAGGACGACGATCACAGGTTTGCGCTAGGTGTAATTGTCAGAATGGTATCATTTATAGTAAATAAAACACTGCCGTGATGCTTTCGCATAGGTAGTCTTTGTATTAGTCCATTATCTCGCTACTCTAATCCTAGTTCTTCAGTGATATTGACTGTCATTGAAGAGTAGTCTCAGCTAATATCGTTTTCAGCGTTGCTTGTGCTTTTCCATGTATTTTGTTTATCCATGGTTCGTGTATCTTGTCCAAATTCCAATCAGTGTGGATTTATTGCCATAGAGCTGATGTTGGTTTTTGTTCTTTCTTTAGAAATGAGTTGTAAAGTGTCATTCAGTGTAAGCGGTAAGGTACTACTATTTGCGAAGAAATGTCAATGGTTTCACCAATAAGTCACCTTGAGTTTCTGGAGTTACACAATAAACTAGTCTTGAACTGGCGCTTTAGGAATATTAGTGAGAAATAAGTTTTGGATTGGAAATGGTGGAGTACCTAGAAACCTGGTATGTTGATGTTCTCTTGGATGAAGGATATCATGCTCTCAGTGAAGATCTTTGGTTTGGTGAGACGTTTCTTTATAGAGAACCCCCAGGTAGATTGTAGTTCTATTGTCATTATCTCGGTGGGCATTCTGTCAGTCGGAGGCTGCCTATTATGTCGAGAAGATATGAAACTTAGTTTGGCAGATGAATTGCATATTATTTTGGTGCTAATGGTATAAAATCAACTCATGAACAGCTAGGTCTCACCGCTGACAAAGTTTGCTTTGAAGTTCAGCGACCAGAGATAAGTTCCTAATACTAGTGAACTGCCAATAGCTACATGGAATACATGTTGTCGGGAAATTATTGGCTTCGCTGCATGATTGAGAGGGAGATCACGGTTATTTCTCAGTCGTTTAAAATTGCTGTAATACGCTTGCATAACATTGAGATATCACTTCATTTTGGAAGTGCAGCGAACTCTCGTTATAACTCTATTTAACAACATTTTTCGTAACTTGCATTAATTCCTGCTTAATTTGGATGAGTTTGGAAGATGTTGGCGTAAGCCACGTTATCCTAACAAGCGTTGAAGCAGTGTCGTTCTTAGAAGATTTTTATCTAAATCCAGGCAATGTATACAGTCAACGTTGTATCCAGTGACAACTTCGCTGAAGTTAATATCTCTGTATGGACACAGCAGCGATAAATTGCTATCCCTATCGATGTGTCGAAATCCAAGTAGTACTGTCTATCGTTGGCGAAGAAAGTGGTGACGATTTTTTCTGCAGCATTATCTGAAGGTATTAGTGGTATAAACTGAGTTTCTCTAGTTCCTCTTTATTTTCAACACTTGTGACGCCAGTGTGCACTGACTAGATATCTGGTTAGTTCCTAAAAGTAACTAGATTTTCCAAACAAGTATTTACTTTTTCTGGTAAGACAAAATTGAAGTTTACAGTTGCAGGTTAGTACGTGTTATATGGATGTGGTTATTCCTGCCTGCTTTGAGTTCATTCTTGGAATGAGTGTGGGAGTTAAACAAGTTAGCATATGATGAATAAATAAGATGTGTTGCGAATTTAGGCAAGTTCGTACATGATCGATTATCCAGATCTCATACTTTTTAAGAGTGATATAGTTGGTCCATTAAATAACTCCGAATTCATTTGACTGTAATCGTGAGAGATATGCATGGTGATGCTCATAAATGGCTGGAAATAAAGGTATTAAACCAAAAACGAAAGCTAAGTATGTGCTATTTGTTGCATAAAGGCATTGATCGACACCTAAGCATCAATTAAATGTTTCATAGAACTCAGTGATATGTAGTTTGTATGTATTTTCTGGAATTCCCGTACAAAATTAATTTAATGTAAGAGTAGTTAACGGTCGCCATTTCCAACAATTTATCATACGCACGCAATGTTAATAAGTGAACACTTGAACCTGACTCGAAAGAAAACTGGTGTGATGAATTGATGGTAAACTAGTAGATCATTAAGAAGTCACTGATCCGTGCAACGCACCACTGCTTACCAAAATTTCTGTTTTCAAACCTGCCATAAACCAGCTGACAGTGCTCTTAGTATCTCGCTGATTTCTTAGTTGCCAAACGAATTCGGTTGTTGCCTTCAAAAAAAAACACCATAGGATTACTCAAATGAAAGGTGTTCAGTTCCCTCAAATATTGGATACTGGTAGTTTACAGACGCCATTACCTAGGAAGATAAATGAGTACAGTTTCGTCTCGTTACGTGACAACCTCTGTTGTAATGAACGTTATCAGGTAATTAGGTCTAAGGTGTAGTTGAAAAACCATCGGGATAAAGAAAAAAACAAATACTTAGGTACCCTGGAAATAGCAAGAACCGGTCAACAATAAAACAACTTACATAGGCTTGGTCAATAGATACTTGGTCTGATAGTGGTATTATTTTCGTTGGTTTCATCCAACTTATAACCTCATGGGAGCTAAAGTATGTTTTTGAAAAATATTCCTTGACACCTTAAAAAGCAGTCAAGTGAAGGACGTTGATATGTCGTCGGAAATATTTAAGATGGTGTGGTGTAAAATCCAAGGATTTATTGTACATTTGTTTTTAATGACGTCTTTAAAGAATCGGGTCTTGTCAAAAAGATGTTTAAGATATAAGAGCAGATAAACTGCTTTAATCTGATTTATTTATAAGTGAATGCAATAGATTTGGCAACTTCTAGTAAAAACTAGCTCTAGATCTTATCACCAGGAGAAAGGAGTTATGTAGCCCACCTTTAGGTCGATGGCACACATAGTAATTTCTATAGAGAACCATTTTCTTCTGTCTAGGAGTCAGAGTAGCATCATAGACCTCATACAAATCAGCAAAATTTTCGATGGAGACTTCGAAGTTCTTGCCAAATATTGTCAGCAGTCAAACTTGGCGCTCCACAAACTTGATACAGAATTATTCGGTTTATTGTCACTTCATTGTTATTATTTTTACACTTGAACTGTGTCGTTTTCTCGTTATGATCCGCAACATTTTCACGTATATCCTTATTTTACTTAGCTGTTTGTCACTATATAAAATTCTGGTTGGTCTGTATTATCGTGAGGGACTAAACGCAATTGATTCTGCAAAGCTATTCTTCAGTGTGATATCTATCTAACTCTAAACACTTGTGACGTTAATTGTGTCTTCCTTCAGCGTCTGGAGTATAATGCAGAGCAAGCAATAAACAGGTTTGGTCTGCACTGAAAAGCCTCGCTATTGATGTTTGCTGTGTATTAGAGACCTGGACACTAGATTTCAGCATATAATTCCAAATTACTTCTCGGCCTGAAGGCTGTTTTCTGTTTGCTTGTTCAGGACCCTATGATATTGACAGCAAAAACTACTAGTATTTCTGCCCATGTTCCGGCTGACCACAGTCTATATGCAGTTAAAAACTCGCGTTACACATATTTGGAAATTCAATGTCTAGCTCTCGTGGATACGCTGGTGTAAATATAACATTAGTTTTATGAGCTGAAAGTGTTCTTCTAAACGGCATACTATTCAAGAGTGTTTTGTGTCTTCTATTTGATTAAGTCTGTAAGAACTATGGAAGGATCGCGATACTCATCGATGCCGATTATTCATTTACCAACTAATTCAGTCTTTTCACCAACTCAAACGATTTAGTTGGTGACAAGGTTCCAACTTGCATACTAAGAGTTTGTTCGTCGACTTACGTCATGGGTGACGCTGGCGAGATATCTGACTACCGATAAAACGACTAGTGTACCACGCTTCAGTTCTCTGTTCTATGATATGGTGGTGAGACATGGCCGTTGGAAGTCGAAGATATCAAGAGATTACAAGTAAGAGTAGAACTTGGTTACTGAGGTAATGTATCTATCGTTTGATATTTCACACAATAGACAACATTGTTTATTAGACTGAGTTCCGAACAGAATTTACTGTTCACATGCATATAAAAAATATGAACAATGAATTCCGTAAGTAATTTTGTTTCACCATATGGAATATCCAGCAAACAAACAGATAGGATTACAGGATTTTAAGCATAAATGTTTTCACAACACTGCTCACGTATGATGGAAATAGTGTGAGAAATAGCGAGATCAGGAGAAGCGTACTAGGTAAATCATTCGATGAGGCTATGCACTTTCAACGAATGAGGGAGCTTGATTGTGTTTCACATGCTAAGCAACTGCCTACCTCCACAAATAATACTAACATAATTTGGATTGGTTTCGAAGAATACTCAAGATGGCCAGACTGGGATGTGGAACCGTGCCATGAGGTCTGTGACTGTTTTTGGTGCATAGATACTTGTAAACTGTCTGGTTAGAGACTGAGATAAAAGAAATCGATGGTTAGAAGCCCTTGGTAAAATGGCTGAATACCGGTCACAGTGACTCAGATATGGTAGCTGCTTGACGTTCTCTATAACCGCTAACCTTCAATTCCAAATTCTTTCTCATACACTACTTTGATATTTTTTTCTACCAAATTGTCCTTTGCATGCTGCTGTAGATAGTAGAAACTTGGACCAATGCACTTTTTTGCGAGGTTTTACGTTGATTTTGTCTTTCTATCATGGCAATGACTGCAGATATGGTGGGTATAATCAGCACTGCTAGTCTTTAGACACTAATTACGCTTTATTGTGTGCAAAGTTCAAGCTATGGTTCAGTGATTGGCAGCATCACCTTACTAGGCAGATCAATGTGAAATAATTGCTTTTGGTTTGCAAGTAAATACCGATCCGAGCTAGAACTGGGGCTAGGCGTTGAGACTCCAGAAACTATAGGTGAGCATTGCTTGTGCTTACAAGGTGCCATGAAAATGATGACTTTAGAGTTTTCCACTAACAAACAAAATCTCTTCAAGTTCCTTGCAAATTCTTGAGTCCCTTCAGCCAACTCCAGAACACAATGAGTAAAATGGTATGCTTGAGTACCTCATGAGCCATTCGCATACAGACCATAAGGTTTGGTGGGTTACATGGGAGAGAAATGGGATCAGCTGCAGGATCTCGATACATACAGTAGTTGTCCCAGCCCTCACAAGGTTTTTGCAGCAAGAAGCATGGTATCAGTGAGGGGAACTGTAAAGTAGACGGTACACTAATCAGCGACTTTCGTAGACGCTTGAAAAACTGACATACTTCAACAGGAATGTTGACAAGGTATAAGGAACCATGGTCAGTGAACAACAACCTACAGAATGCAGTGAAAGTCCGAAATGAACTACAAATACTAAAGTGCCATAAGGTATGCGGGTCAGACGATTTGCAAAAGCTCCATTTTAGGATATTAACACATTAGGAAATCAGAGATATTGTTTGAGAAGAAATGACAAACTGGGAGTGTTCCAACATTCTGGAATTAATCCATTATTGTACTTATCTTTAAGGACGTTCTACGTAATCGGTGTAATAATCATGGATCAGTCTGCTACCAGCACAGTTTAAGATAGTGACAGCTATTGAACTTCTCAGACTATGTAAAGAGATTGAAAAATGATGTGCGAGGAGCAAGCTAGGTTTTAGTTAGGTCGTGAATGCACTGACCAAATATTTACCTTACATTAGATCCTCAAAGACAGTCAAACAATCGTTGTTTGTTGGTACTAAGACTGCCTCCAGTTCGTCGGTAACGGCTGTGACCTGCGAATGCTTTTATTATTTTAAGAAGAGTGTCCTGTAAAGACTGCCAACATATTAAAAATCGTATATAAAGTCATCTGGTGGAGCGAGGCCGTGCGACTGCACCTCTCCATTGTTAAAAAGTAACTCATGTCAGATAGGGCTGTGGACTTCGCCATTCTCGAGGCAGCCCTGGAGATGGTGATGCAGGTCTGTTAAAACGCGAAAGAATTTCCACCGTGCGTATGCGGATGACATCATTTTACTGTGCAATGTACAGGTTATTCAAATTGTCCTCAGTCATTCAGTGTCCGTTACTGTGGTGCTTGCTTTGTATCGTAAAAGTGAAAACTGTCCCTACGAGATTAGTAGGAGTTTATAACTGTGTATTTACCCTTAGTGGAGAATTGTTGGGAGCTGTCAGAAAGTTTGAGTACCTAGGTGGTTGTGCGAGCACTGGTGAAAGTTATGTTGATAAGATTTACTACCGCATATCGAGATCTAGAGTGGCATGCGCTAATCTGAGTCACTCTTGGCGTTGGTTTTAATGTGAAAGGTTGGATGCAGAATGTATCAGTAAGGGTAGCTCTGCTTTACGCGTGTGGAACATGAGTTCTCAGACTCCTTGTGTTCGATCAACGATATCCACGTGGGACCGCCAGCATCTGATGAAACCACCATGTAAGTAATCATTAGGTGAGGTGGTGCGTTGCATATGGTGTGATGGAGGTCGTCGTTCACTCATCTTGAAATGTCAGTCTGCCTGTCTCTGATATGCTTCATGAATGTCGTGCTAGCGACCTCCAGACGATGCACTGCTTGCCCTCTCAGGAACTGGTAGGAGGAAGTGGACAGGTGACCAGTGTATGAATTGGTGTTATGGAATCAGTGGTATCTATGTTGGGTTAACATCTGTTGGTGGTTCATGACTTATGGGTGGATCATGCAACTCAGTGGCTTACGACGATAGCAGATGGATTTAGGGTCAAGAGCAGTGGCCATCATGCTACCGCTTTTTTGTATCATCGAAAAGGAGAAGGGAAGTAGTGAATTTTTCTTGGACAACCCATTTCCACCCTGCTTTTGTAGTTTTCTCCGGTTTCTTTTTCCATAAAGCTTTCACATCTTAGTGTCTTTATATTATCGTGCATAGCGCATTGTTTAGTGCATACGCTGTACCAAGTATATATTTAAATATAATAACCAGTAGATGTCTCATTTGTACCAAGACACAGACAGGCTATGGCTGTGTTACATATTAATCTATTACCACTTAGGTGATCGTACTTTGGATGTTACATGATGTTGAAATTTACTTGAAAGCAATTCACTCATTCAGGTTCGTCTTTCAGAATTTTACTTACTTGTACGACTAGGCACATTGCGATGATGAGTCTCCTAGCTTGGTGTCTACACTGCAAAGTGATCGACGGAATTCGGTCAGCGATCATGACTAGATAACATGAAACTGGTTACTACCTAGTGGTCAGTTAATGTACCTTAGTAGCTTTCCTCATGTATTGACATTAGCTGACTAATGATTCAAAACTTGGCCAATCCGTGCCAAACCGTTTATTTAACACATTAGTTTTTGTGTGTGCCTTTCCTATATTATAATTATATTTGAAGTAGATCCACTCTCTCTTCCGGGAATCATTCTATGGTCCTTCTAGTTATTCTAAGAGAGCGTAATCACATCAATAATCTTTTTTGAGCAAGAACCTTGTGAGCATATAGGATCTACTATTTATCCCAGTGCCGTCATTTTTAGCACATCTTTGACCAAGTTGCGAGGCACGACTTATGCATGCGGTGCTCCAAAGTATTTGGTCAAGTGGCTTTGCTCATTTTATGGAGAAGCCAGAGTCACTGTAGCATGTAGGTTTAAAGTGATAAACGATGTTATATACTAATAACAGCAGAATAAAATGTATGGGGAAATTATATCTGCTTGTTTTTAGAAAATTCTTTAGATAATCAATTGATAACTCACTTAAAACTAGATTTGTGTGTTGAAATTCTAAGTGGGTGTGACCACTTTTCTTAAACAGAATATTTTTTACTTCAGTATGAACACTCTGCTGACAGTAGTGTAGTAATAATTTGCATTTCTGATATCGTTATCTTTTTCTTCCTACCACTAGGCCATAAAAGGTATCTAGCATTTTAGAGAAATCTGATCTCAGAAGTTGTACAACAAATAAGCTGACCTTAACATTCTAAATAGAAACTAATGACTGGAAAATACTGACAGTAAAGAAGAAGGAGAAAGAATAATAGTGGAATGAATACCACGACTAGGAGTGGATTTATGTAGCAAAAAAACCCGGCAGATACTGAGATGGCCCAAAAATTAGTTCAACCTTATCATATCAGTTCAAGTTTACAGAATCAGAAAACTAATTTGAAACCTCATGAGATAAGAACATCCCTCTTGACGATTTGAGCGGTCACTTTCTCCTAATCCCTAACGAGACATTAATTTTGGGATTAATAAGTTAATTCTCCCATAAATATGTTTCACAGAATGTTAGCAGGCACCAAGCGAGAACTACCCAGCCAGTTGGTAGCCTTGAGTCATCTTTTGTTTTGGCATCCTTTTACTAGAATTTGTCTCAGTAGTTCTGAAAGCGACAAAATTCCTGCAATAAACCCCACTGTATAGAAGGAAGTTATGCATCGCCGAATTAACCTAGACTAGTGGATTCGCCCAGATGGACACACTAAAATCACATCAACTTCATCTCAATCTCAAAAAGGTGGAGACGCAGCCTACTGAACACAAGATCAGATGAAGAAGGGGAGCACATGTAGGTTCACACCACTCACTATCTAGTGCAAGGAACCTACCTTCAGAATCAAGTTGAAAGCCTTCACAGAAGTTGCTGATAGACGGCCACAGTTCAAGTTGAACACCCAGAACAGAAACTGAACTCAACTGAAAGACAAAACTACAAAGAAAATCTTCACGTCAGTCAGTCAGTCAGTCAGTCAGTCATCAGGACAAAATGAGAGACATTGAGCAACATCCCTGAAGAGACCTGAGTGGAAGAACACTGGAACTCTGTGACAGAGATGTGGAAAGAAACCTGCATAACCGTATTAGGAAGGAAGAAGAAAGAAGACAAGACAAGACAAGGAATGGATCTCGACGGGCACATGGAAGCTGATAGAGCAGGGAGAGGAGGATGGTGAAGCAGAAGATGAACCAGTGCAGTGCACTGCAGGTATGAACAACGAGAAGAGGAACTGAGTACTATGCATAAAACACTGGACAAAGAAGTGAAGAAGAGTGCACGCAAAGACAAAAGACACTTCTACGACACATTGTCAAGTGAAGCAGAACAGGCTGCAGGTAGGAGAGACAGAGACCTAACAACATTGTATCAAGTAACCAGGTCACTTGCTGTCTGCGAAGAGATCAACACATCACAGATGGAACCAATGACAGATAGTGAAGGAAACCTAGTTATTATCACCAAAGAGGAGAAACAAAGGAAACGATGGGCTGACCACTTCGAAACGCTCTTCAATCGGCCGCCACCACCACCACCTACAACTCGTCCAGAAATACCACCAGCAGCCCACCCACAGGATTAACAGTGAACACAAGCCCTCCGACGAAAGTCGAAGTCCTCAATGCAATAAAGCTACTGAAATGCGGGAAAGCAGCAGGACCAGATGGAATCTCTCCAGGAGCACTGAAAACAGACACAGAGACAACAGTGGACATGCTGACACCACACCGCTATTGCAGAAGTTCTGGAGAGAAGGGAAGGTACCTGATTAGTGATTGGAAGAAGGGCTATCTTGTCAAAGTTTTAAAGAACGGAGACCCAAGTCTTTGCAAGAACTGGCGTGGGATCATGCTCCTGTCCCTGTCCACCCCAAGCAAAATATTAAGCCGCATCATCCTGGAGAGACTAAAGGATGCGCTGGATTCGAAACTACGACCGGAACAGGCTTGCTGGATTCAGGAAGTACAAATCATGCGCGGGCCAAATTGCAACGCCACTCTACGCATCATCATAGAACACAGCATAGAATGGCAGTCAACTCAACCTCAACTTCATCGACTTTAAGAAGGCCTTCAACAGCGTCGACCGACAAGTAATTTGGCAGGCAGCTGCTTCAACACTACGGAATACCACAAACCTTTATCAATCTCATCCAACAACTATATGAAGACGCCACATGCCAAGTAATTCACAGTGAAAAGCTCAGTGATGCCTTTGAAGTGAAGACAGGAGTGAAACAAGACAAAGCTGTCTACTACCACCCATGATATTCCTGATTGTGTTGTGGTCGACTGGATCATGAAACAAACAGTGGGGAGCTAGAAGAGGGGATACGCTGGACCGGGAAAAGATTCTAGAAATTTAGATTTCGCCGATGACTTGTGTCTAATATCACACAACTTGAACATCTACAGGCGAGAACATCTAGACAGCATTGTTTCAACTGCAGGCGGCAATGGCACAGAGGAGGACGTCAAAGCCAGCCAGGATCGGAAGAGCAAGACGCGTTCATTAACCTGAAACCAGTGCTGAGATCTTCTGCACTCAGCATGTGGAACAAGATCCGGATTTCCAACACCAATTCAGTCAATTCAGTGCTTCTGCATGGCTCAGAAACTTGGCGGGTTACCAAAGGCATTCCAACAAACTACAGACATTCATCAACAGCTGCTGCCTACGCTCACCCGATACTGAAGATCAAATGCCAGAATAATGAGAATAAGCAACAAGGAACTCTGGCCTGTCAACGAACCCATCCAAGAAGCTATCGCTCGACAAATATGCACTAAAAGGAAGTGGAGATGGATTGGGCATACACTGAGAAGGCCGACTGGGGACATCACACGTAAGGCCCTCGAGTGGAACCCAGATGGGAGGCGACAAGTTGGGCGTCCCACCTGAGGGTGACATGAAGGAGATGGTGTGAGGAGGAAATGAGAGATTCTGGGCAGCCGTGGAGCCAGGTTCAAAAGACTGAAGAGAAGAGAGTGCACTGGAGACGTGCTACTGAAGCCCTATGTTCCATTAGGAACCCAAGGGACCAATAATAATAATAATAGTGGAAAAGCGTTTCCAATGTCTCACGGTTGATATGAGTCAACGAGGAGATTTGTCTATACATTTGAGTATTTCTTTCGTGGCCCTCAATAAAGCCCCATTTATGTTTTGTGTCTACATTTAGGAAATGGATTCAGTGAAAAGCATTATCTTTAATTCAGAAGTCTGTCCACTATCAGTAATGAAATAAATTTGCAGTGTAACTCTTCGAAATGTTTTAAAAAATATACTGAACTTATTGTGTAAGGATCTACGTTACAAATTATCGAGGCCAAGGGAAGCCAGTTTCAGTTAAACCTGCGATGGCAATAGTTGGATACTTAAAATAATGAACAACTGCCAACTTATTTGTATGTGCTCTTAACGTGAAATCCCAGTTTGTACACGATTTCTAAACAAACTTTAAAATATCTTCCAATGATTTTCTGATAGAAATTTTATTACTGCTAGGCATACTCTCATTGCATAAAATGATTGTCGCTTGATGGCAATTAATCGATTGCACTGAATGGAAGTGACTTTTTGAATTGTGCTGGAACTCGTATACCAGTTGAAGATATTTTCCAAGTATCCAGATGTTTACTAGTTATAGCTCACTTGAATAATTTGTAAATGGCGGGCACCAATTACAACTCTTAACTCCATTTAAAGTTCATTTGTTAGTAACTTATTACTCTTCAGTATGCTGGTAAGCTTCTACAGGTTGCCTAAGATCTGTAGCAAGTATGTAAATGATATGTATCTTTTTGAAGTCTTCCTTTTTTACGTTTTAAGTTATTCAATTCAAAAAGTAGTAAAACGTAGTCTTGAACACACTAATAATCTCAGGTTATCAATTGTTTTCATTCATCTTATAGAATATATTCCTTTGAATTTGCTTCAAGCATATCAATGAGAACTGAACAGCATTCCTAAATCATTTATACATATTGAAGTTTCCAAATGCTAATGCATGCTTTTAGTTTTCTTAATAAACGCATGCTTCTGGAATAATTTCTTGACTCAACTTGGTTTGTTTTACGTCTAAAATGACATACGTTGTCATTTACTGTCTTCGTGTTCTCTCCGACTTATATAATTTGATGAGAATCATAATCTATGGGCAAATTTCATATTGATGCTTCATAGAGTATAACATTTTTCCCATAAAATCTACATAATTGTTTCATATCACCACTTTAAGTACGATAAATATCTTGTATACCATATAATGCCTTCACATATACAGAAAACTCGAGTAAGTGAATTATTCAAAATCCAGGTCTTTATATTTCAGTGAGACAAAAAGGAATATACTGAAGAAAATTTACTTCAAAATAAACAGTAGTTGAAATAAATTTATAGTTAAGATAGAACAACGTAAAGGATGAACAGGAGCATGTAGCTTTTTAGTCCAGTGTGTAATCATCAAGATAGATAATCTTACATTTTTTGTAGCTGTAAGTAGAACAGACTAGGGTTATATGCAGTTCATTTATGATACATAGTTTTAGGATTCGTATGATAATATAGGTTATGCACTTTTAGAGCTGAATAACACTTTTTCTGTCTTCATTTCATTTTACCAGGTATATTAATGGAATTAACTAGCCACACTACCGCTTACTTTAAATGCAGTTGGCTTTAAATTTTGATTTTGAGGCAGCGTTTGTACTCCAAAGCATTCTAAATGATAGTTTGAATTTCCTGAAACAACACGACGAGCCTCTTGACACCCTGGATCCGGTACAATCGGTCTCCCACAAGATGCACATCTTGGAGCATATCTTTTATGGAAATCTGTTAAACAGTGTAGTCGACCGTGAACATCAATAGTGAAAGGTCGAGAATCAAGCCTACCCGCACATACAACACAAACAAAGCAATTGGGATGATAAGGCATCCCAAGGGCATGGACTACTCTGTCACCTATGGGTCTGTGGCAGTTTGAGCACGTCTCAACAGCTCCATCGCGCACACAGGCTGGGCACAACAAACGTCTAAGATTATGATAGTAAGCATCTGATTTCAGTGGAGCTGCGCAACGATAACATGTGAAACAAGCTACATGAAGTCTGACACCCATGCACCGGTCAAGGTTACAACATTGTTTGTTGAAGTTAAACTACCACTAAGTGTACTACCCTCTGGAGGAACAAGTGGGCGGCGACATCGAAAGCATATATTTTGTCCTAATGGTACATTAGTTATTGTTCCAGAAGCACCAGCAGTTTCCCCAGAATTGCACATACTTGAAGATGATTCAGTTGGTGAATTTGTTGATGAGCTACCAGTAGTTGAAGCAGAAGTAACGGCAGTTGTCAGTGGACTACCTCGACCACCATTTATATTCCCTCCTGTGCTGGAGCCAATACCAGCGTGCTGCTGTAAACGTCCAAGTTGAGAATTCATACCACTACCACGTCTTAAGCTTCCAGCTATAAATAAAAGAATGAATGGAAATGTTTCCAAAATCATTAAAATTTAAGTCGCCTAAAATTCTTCATATCATTACTTCATAGACACGGTTTAATAATCAATTTCCATGAGAACTATTGAATGGACACACAATTAAGGTGTTGTTTTCATAACGCCTTAATTTTAATGGGATGAAATGTTGTATATCCGTACAACATCTGGTCATGGAGGTTCTTCATTTTAAATATTTGAAGAAAACTAACATAAAACTATATAACCCTGCCTTATCTCCTGGGCAGGAGCAGAAATTCACAGATTCCAAAACACCTTGCTTAACACTGTAGTTGCAAACATTCTTGCATGAACTAGCGATCTATCGTGCTTACTATTCAGTAATTCATTATTTTACATAATCTAGTTCTTCAGCGAGTTGTTTAAAGTCGTACTATAAAAGCACCAGTTCAAAATGAGGTATAGGTAACTTGGAATCTAGATAAGCTTTGGCAGTAATAATCGTTAAAAGTCATTCTTGATATTCCGTTGACTATTTCTATAGAAATATGAAAGACATATTTCATGAGATCAGTTAGAAGCAATAAAAATCATTTTTGCTTATTTAGCTGTTTAAAAATATCACTGAATAAGTGTATCTAATTACTTGGAAGGATTTGAACATACTGAAAGTCGTGTTGTGAAAAACAAAGTGCTGATGATTTTGTCTAAAAAGACAATGAAAGCTCCACGAGTAAACCATCCACCTCAGATAACACAACACAACCAAGACAAATGTGATGTATTTGGGATAAAGATTCCCACTTTAACACCATGGGTGATTGTTCGAATCTTGCATTATTCTAATTTATTTACCTTGTGCCACTCTATTCTCACCTTCCATATAAAACATTTTGACAAGCAAATGTCTAGTCCAATTGTTCGAAATGTATTGTGCAAATACACCACATTTCTTAGATAAACTCCGTCTTTTTATTACGCTATGTAAATTCATCAAAAGGAGTAACTGTTTCCCATACTTGTTGTAGACCTTACTAACCTGAAGAGCCATGTAGAATAAATCCAGCATCTCCGAACAATTAGAGAGCGTCAAGTCAGCAGTTCTAGGGACAAAATAAACCAGGCGTATATATCCTCACTTGTGAATTCTAGGATTGGATTGCTGAACCCAATGACTAACATGAAAATCTGTCACAATAATGAGTCAAAATGGAGATAAAATTCACCGGAATTCGATGCGAAATTTCGATCTGAACAGAGTCAAATCTAGAGTTCCAATAAATGTCGAACGGCACTTGAGAAAGGTCAAGATATTACCAACCGCTTTATAAAAAATAGATTCTAACTCAGTGATTAATAGGTATTGTATTGAGCTGAGAGTGCATACTGGTCAACAGAATGAGACTGAGAAGTAAATATGTCTAGTCCTGATTAGTTTTCAATGATTATGAATCGATATCATGTTGTTATAAAATCTGCCCTCAAGCAATTAGAATTCTTTGTCTTGTGCAGTATTTGTTTGCATCGGTGAAAAACCTTAAATATCGGTTCCGTATAATTGGATTAATTTGTGAAGAAGCACAAAATTTAACTGAGGAACACCGGTTAAGGCTAAGTGATATCAACACTATCAAACATTTTAGACGATATACCACTGGGGAAAAAATGCACTTCATTATTATGCTTCAAAACAAAAAAATTCTGATGCGGAAACCTTTTCCATTCCTTAGTTGGATGGAGGCAAAAGGCCCCAGACCTAGGTTTCTAGACTTTTAGTATTTATCAGCACGGCCTATTTTCAATCTCCATGGAACTAATGACCCACCAAGGATTCAAACCTGCGTGATCCAATGCTGCAGTTAGAGACGGTAACACCGAGCTATTTGGGTCACGAACCTCGACTGGTTAACTAGTACACTAGTTACTAGCCGGTCCTAAGCCCGGGTAAAGAGGGTAGGTTGGGCATAGAAATAGCAACCCTACCCCGTAAAACAAATCCAACCACTACATAAACTTCAAAGCACAGACAAAATATAAAACATAAAAACAAAATTATTCCTCGCTGGAATCGGAGAGGCGAAATGAAGCCAGTTGGTGAAAGCCTTCGAGAAGCCAGTCAACCGATTTGTCTTCTCTTCTCTCCATGGGGACAGGAAATATCTGCACATGTACGAACCTGTCAAGGCTGCTCATATTGCAAATGAGATAAGAAGGCATGGCGTTGAAGTGCTAGGAATCTGAGAAAGCAGATGGAATGGAAGTGGACTCTTCAAACTGTCAACTAAAGAGTCAATAATCTACTTCGATATTCCCACCCAGATGACAACCACGAGCACACTGAGCTATAGAGTGGCTATCATGATGTCCCCAAGAGCAGTGAAGGCTCTCAGGCAATAGGAACCAATCTCCTCCTGCAACATCAGGATCATGACAGCAAGATTCAACTCAGAGGGAACGAAAGTCACAATCACACAATGCTACGCTAAGCACCCACAAATAACGAAGTTCAAGAGAAGATGGAGGAATTCTACAGACAACTGCAATCAACACTGGACAAAACTCCATTCCAGTTGGCAACATCAAAATTCTTATGCGCGACATGAATGACAAACTGGGAGCTGAAAACACAGGAAGAGAACTAACCATGGGTCGAGAAGCGCTCGGTGAAATGAACCAGAATGGAGAACTGTTTGCAGACTTCTGTGCATTCAACGACTTGGTGATTGGAGACAGTGTGTTCAAGCACAAGGATATCCACAAAGCGACATGGATTTCACCAGACACCAGGACACACTAAAAATCACATCAACTTCATCTCAATCTCAAAAAGGTGGAGACGCAGCCTACTGAACACAAGATCAGATGAAGAAGGGGAGCACATGTAGGTTCACACCACTCACTATCTAGTGCAAGGAACCTACCTTCAGAATCAAGTTGAAAGCCTTCACAGAAGTTGCTGATAGACGGCCACAGTTCAAGTTGAACACCCAGAACAGAAACTGAACTCAACTGAAAGACAAAACTACAAAGAAAATCTTCACGTCAGTCAGTCATCAGGACAAAATGAGAGACATTGAGCAACATCCCTGAAGAGACCTGAGTGGAAGAACACTGGAACTCTGTGACAGAGATGTGGAAAGAAACCTGCATAACCGTATTAGGAAGGAAGAAGAAAGAAGACAAGACAAGACAAGGAATGGATCTCGACGGGCACATGGAAGCTGATAGAGCAGGGAGAGGAGGATGGTGAAGCAGAAGATGAACCAGTGCAGTGCACTGCAGGTATGAACAACGAGAAGAGGAACTGAGTACTATGCATAAAACACTGGACAAAGAAGTGAAGAAGAGTGCACGCAAAGACAAAAGACACTTCTACGACACATTGTCAAGTGAAGCAGAACAGGCTGCAGGTAGGAGAGACAGAGACCTAACAACATTGTATCAAGTAACCAGGTCACTTGCTGTCTGCGAAGAGATCAACACATCACAGATGGAACCAATGACAGATAGTGAAGGAAACCTAGTTATTATCACCAAAGAGGAGAAACAAAGGAAACGATGGGCTGACCACTTCGAAACGCTCTTCAATCGGCCGCCACCACCACCACCTACAACTCGTCCAGAAATACCACCAGCAGCCCACCCACAGGATTAACAGTGAACACAAGCCCTCCGACGAAAGTCGAAGTCCTCAATGCAATAAAGCTACTGAAATGCGGGAAAGCAGCAGGACCAGATGGAATCTCTCCAGGAGCACTGAAAACAGACACAGAGACAACAGTGGACATGCTGACACCACACCGCTATTGCAGAAGTTCTGGAGAGAAGGGAAGGTACCTGATTAGTGATTGGAAGAAGGGCTATCTTGTCAAAGTTTTAAAGAACGGAGACCCAAGTCTTTGCAAGAACTGGCGTGGGATCATGCTCCTGTCCCTGTCCACCCCAAGCAAAATATTAAGCCGCATCATCCTGGAGAGACTAAAGGATGCGCTGGATTCGAAACTACGACCGGAACAGGCTTGCTGGATTCAGGAAGTACAAATCATGCGCGGGCCAAATTGCAACGCCACTCTACGCATCATCATAGAACACAGCATAGAATGGCAGTCAACTCAACCTCAACTTCATCGACTTTAAGAAGGCCTTCAACAGCGTCGACCGACAAGTAATTTGGCTGTTGTTTTAACAATCAAGAACCTATTGCTGAAAAAAATATGCAGAAGGAGGTAGAGATGGTTTGAGCATACACTGAGAAGACCATTCGGGGACATCAGGTACCAGGCACTCGAGTGGAACCGAGATTGGAAGCGACAAGTTGGGCGTCCCACCTGAGGATGACATGAAGGAGATGATGTGAGGAGGAAATGAGAGATTCTGGGCAGCCGTGGAATCAGGTTCAGAAGATTGCAGAGAACGGATTGGAAAGGAGACTTGCTACAGAAGCCCTATGATCCATTAGAAACACAAGGGACAAATAATAATAATATATATTCGGTTCACGGCTGACCTTCAGTAGGACTGAATTAAGCACATTAATTGGTTACCCAGTGAAATTTTCATTTCACTTAACTCTTTGTGGCTAAAAATCACTGAAGAAATACTTCAAAGTGCAGTTGAAACGATCATAATAGATACAGATTACACTTACTGCAAAAGTCTAGTTTAACAACTAAAAGGCTGCTCTGCCTATGATGATTCATATTTTAAGCTTCAAAGCTATATATATACTTACAATTTTAAGTGATGACTTAATATTTTTTATCCATAATGTCTATCATACGTTAAAGTGAACAGTATACTGATGGTGCTAAATTTATGGGAGTTAATGAAATGAGAAATAGTTCTGCGTACAGTAATATGCGATGTTATAACGCTGGCTGATTAATGCATGATGTTTTACCAAAATTAACCTGAGTAAATGTCAGAGTCCACGAAATAATCATGACATTCGTGAAATATCGATTTGCGGATGTGTTCAGCAAAATTAGGTCACCTGATTTAAAAAAGATATCTAGCATTAATAAAAGATAACGGAATTTTTTTCTTTTCAACGAATCAATTCAAAAGCTATGCAATCGTAAGGGTGACTCTAAAGGCCACCTTAGCAACGACTGAAACAACCAATTAGGCTATTCTCTTTTACAAAAATCTGCCTTTCTAGACTAAATGAAGACATGTAATTGGTTATATAAGTCTTTGCTAGGGTAGCCTTTAAGGTCATTCCAATCGTATTTGCAAAAATATATATATGTCCACCAGTGGCTAGTGCGTCAATACAGGGGACCCACCAAAATTGAAATCAGCATTCTAAATGATCAGCCGCTATGGTAGAAATTTTGGATTTCAACCCTATTTTATGTTACTGTGCGAGCACGGAAAACCTTATTGGACAATTTTGTGATACAGCTGACCAATCAGAATAAGTATCTAACTTCCGACCTAGTGGCTTTATTTCCTGAGGAAAAACTGTATACAAATGATGTTCTTTGTCAAATAAAGTTGTCATCTTTTCAGTCGTAGGCCAGTGTCTTAGTCTTCTGATTTTAGCGGTCCAAAGAAGTATCAAGTCTGACGGAGAACAGTCGTTGTTCGTATCCAGTTCAAGTGTCTCATTGCGTTAGTAGCGTTCCTCGTATTGTTTGTCAGTCACTTCCACTCTACTTCTTCAAACCCAATCGGAATAATGAGTGGAAGGCATAATATCCTAGTTGACTAGAAGTTATTAATTTCCAACAAGTGTCCTACTGTCGTATGGTCATGGTTTATAAATTAGACTTTTACTTCATCGGTTGAAAGCCTGCATAATTTGTGATGTATTCCAGCGACTCACTTCAGTGATCATACACTAGGCGGATGTAACAAATTGAGAGCTCAAAAAAACACCGTCACCTTAATCTACTACACTTCTTCAACAGCACAGAAATAGAAAGTCAACAATGCTGAGGAGTGAATGTAGTCATTTTTATGGCTTCCCACATTTCATCGAGTTAATAGTATTACGGATAATCAGTCAATGAACACTCTTTATCTAAGGAGGAAGTATTAGAAATCTCCAGTTTTTTCTACATGTTTAGTTCTAACTTTAAAGTGATGACTAAGCAAGCAAGTATCTCTACTCTAAGTATAGTACATACTTCAGACGATGAGACTTTTAAATTCAAATGCTCTTGAACATCCTATAGTGAAGTAAATACCTGAAATAAGGTTCGCAAATATAAGCATAACATAAATAATGATTAAGGATTTGTCTATCTAATTTAAAATGAATTAGGAAACTAACCAGGCGATGAACTGGCTCCATCGGTGCTAGAAGGTAACGTCCCACTGGTTCCCATTGCAGATGATCGAGTCTCCATACTTTGCATCAAAAGATTTGTCAGGGCATCTACTTCAGCTTCAGGATCTGGAAGAGGTGGTACCGGTCGACTTATGGATCGATTGCCAGTAGTAAGAACGGATGAAGTTCTAAATGTTGGAGATCTAGTGCTCTCACCACTGTCAGTCTGTGGAGCATTCGAAGTGCTGTCTAAAATTTCTGAAGAATGAGTAGTCAAAGTAGATGAAACTGAAGCAGCGGAACCTCTTGAAGCTCCCAAATGGACAACTGGTATAACTATGGCTTGACCACTTGTACTTGAACTGCTTATCTGAGATGTACGACCGAGAGATCCAGGTTTATACCAATAAACGTTATCACGCTCTGAAGTACTTCTCATCGGATAAAGTTGTGATGCCTCAAAGAATATCAAACATTGTCAATTTTAGTGATCAGCTTGACAGTTTGATACTATAATGGGTAAACTTTTGCACATATCTACATTGAAAATCTTATACAACTTTAGTAATAACGATTTACTGTGAATTCAGTTCACCTGCAAATTAGTAAAACAGGAATTTTCGTGCGTAAAATATCACCTAATTGACTTCAAAATATCCCATGATCTGTGTTCTCATTATATTCAGTAATAATGGCATTTCGATGATCATAAGTTTCATCAGCATATGTAAATTAATTGGCAACTGTTACGTAATAAGACAAAGCATCTCGCTACAATAGTTTGAATTAGTTTTACGAAAACTATCAAGATGCTTTTCTCAATGACTTTTGTTTGTTGACCCTATGAGTAATAAGGCATTGTGGAATGAAGCAGAGATACGTTAAATCAAAACCTACCACTATATACTGCAACCGTCTGTTTGACCACTGGAAGCGGAAAAAAATCAGTAATTTGATAAGTTTTTACTATTTGTTAGCACTGAGGTCAGTCTTGATACTGTTTGCTACTAATTTCAGTGCATAACGGTGTTAATGACAAGAAAATGTCAATTCCTTTCTGATCATCACCGTACTCAGGGAGACAACACAGAAGTGCATCGATTCAACTTGACACACTTCACAGCATAGTGAAGGAACCAGCGGATCGATAAAGCCTGATATCGACCGAAGTCGACGAAGACGTATGGGAGGAGAAATGATTTGAAGATAGAGGTTATTGAGGGTGTCAAAGAGTGCATACATTTGTGCCATGCCAACAAAAGTCTTCAAGCACTGATTCTTATAGAATTGGGGACTGTAGTCAGGTAACTAAAATTCAGAGACTCCATGTATTGGTTCCACGCCATGGTCTGGTCAGCCTAGGCCATCTTCCAACCTAATCCAAACTTCTGTTAGCGTAGGCGTTCAGAGTAGGTAGTAGTTCGGTATGTGCAACACACGTCCAAGCCATAATAACAATGTTTCAGAGCAGTATAACAGGACAGAACAGACTGCAGAGCAGTATACTCATCCTTTGACATGAAATCGGATAGCTTAGTAGCTGGCACCAGCGACGACGCAAGTTGGCAAATGCCAAACAAGCTTTCTGTGTCCAAGCTGAGATTTTGTCAGCAACCAGACCGTTCAGGTTGAACCAACTCCCCAAGTAAGTGAAGTGGTCGACACATTTCATTACTTCACTCCCTATCACTAAACTAGGACTAGTTGCAGACCAGTTCTGAAGCATAATGTAACACTTGACAGGTGCGAAGCGCATGCCAAACATACTCAAAGTTCTGTTCAACGCATTCAGGAGACCTCGCATTTTGCCAGCATCTTTGCTTAACAGGCCCATATCGTTTGCGTACTCCAGGTCGACTATATGACATCTAAGGGTTGGGTCATCCCTGTGAAATCAGACGTAACTTGGATTATGCCCATTAATACATCTATGACGAAGTTAAACAAGAATGGTGACAGTGAGTATACCTCATGGACATCACTTGTTGTCGTCACTTCAGCTGAAAGCTTCTCATAAGACTTCACATAGCTGTGTGAGTTCGACTAGAGAGCTTTGATTAGCACTACATACTTGCTGGGTACTCCTTCTTCACAGTCAGACACTACCACAACACTTCTTGGGATGTCGCCCTCAGGTCAGGAAATATGGCGATTGTCAGCCACCAGTAAGTACGCCTGTATTCCGGAACCTATCGAAAGGTGAAGATTGATTGATTGATGTACCCACTTACAAGTCTGAAACATCCCTGGGTTTCCCGAGGTTTAGTTAAGCATTGGATAACTACGCAACCAAGGATCTTGGGAACGATGTTAGTCAAACTGATTGCGCTATGGTTATCACAAGAAGATCTCCTTTTCAAATATGATCGACAGCGTTAGATCAGCACTCAGAACCAGACAACATGAAATTGGTTGCTCGCAAGTGATCAGTCAATGTATCCAATCCAGTCCTATGAGAGGTTGATCGCGGCTCAAATATCTCATTGGTAACGTCTCTAACTGCAACAGTGAGTGACGCGGGTTCAGATTACAGAGGGACCATCAATTCCTTCGAAGTTTTAAATACACCTGACTGAAAAGTGCCAGCAAGGACGAAACCCAGGTCCAGCATCTCCTGTCGATTTCTTTCAACTCACTAACATACAAAAGGATGCTTGGAAGTAATCAATAATATTGCTACTCATTAGTGTCTTTGAACCTGCGTCTGGATCAAATCGACAAAAGACTAGCACAGTGAAGGAAAGCTAGATAAACATGTAAAACTTGAGAAGTATGGCAAGGCGTAATTCATTGCAGCCAGTAGTACTATACTACAGAGTGAGAAGACATTCGGAAAAATTTTTATTTTGAATTAAAATGATTATTCTGTCTGTGTTTCATACTCGAAGTTCAGTTGTTATCTTGTACATTCCTATTTCATCCAAGTCACATTCTGTGTACAGCTTCATGTAGTAGTCCATTATTCAGATGTTTTGCGCAGATGCCATCGATAATATTTTGTTATAAGTTCAGTAGGTAAACGCTAAATCACCAGTTAACTGAAATTTGAGGGCCTAAACTAAGTATTCAAAGCTCAGTAAACAATATGTGTCAGCCTGTGCACGCGATGAGCTTATGTTGCTATATCTACACATTTGATTATAACGAAATTTATAAGAAAAAACTAATTACTGTAAAGGGCCCCCTAACGAACCAACTACTTACCGACCTTGAAATTGATTTTCAGATCCTCTAAGCAGAACAAAGAAGTTGAGGGATTGGTTGATGACATTAGTGGATGTTCATGCGTTCTAGCCAGCTAACAAGTCAAATGTGAACCACTACATTTTAACTTGGTATCCGAACGGTAATGTACTTTTTGAGAAACCAGAACGCCTTCGACTGAATTATCTATGCAGTCTTGAATACAGTCAGCTGAGTGGTCTTAGACTAGACGAGAACGGCTTTCAGTAGTCCCGCTTTCAAATCGTGACTAAAACCACCTACACTTTGTACCCTGGTGTTACTGATGAGACCCAGTTTCATATGGTAATAATGAAACAACTTAGACTGAGTGTAAACTTGGTGAGAACGTGATAAAGAAGATTCAGAAGTTATTATCTTGACAAAGTATTTGTGCACAACTAGATGACATATGTAAATATCTTTTTGTCCTGGAACAGTGAAGCATAGAGTCTAGTTTTTAAAAGGCAACAGTTAACGTCTTATCTGAAGATATTTCGTAGTAGTTGCTATCGATTAAAGATGAATGATAATCAGCTTTTGGTAACTGACTTGTTTCAAACTTGACTCTGCGCCTCGATGAGCATTTAGATTAACTAACAGTTAGCATATTGTCCTTGAAACCACCAGAATTCATTCCAGTTGGTTATAATTTAGACATTATTTCTCTTGTATCAATAATAAAATATTTAAATTTGTAAGATGATGCCTAGTAATTTTAAGTGAACTATTTTTTTGATTATTAAACGTACAACAGGGTAGAGGGCGTTGCTGATAAGAATGGATATAAGTAGTATATGTTATAACGGTGGCAGAAATCATAGGGAATTACCAGAAATGGGTAAGAACTCCGTCAGAGAAACGCAAGAGACAAGGTATAGGCATGAAGAGCAAATCAAGAAAGAAGCAGAAGACGAAACGAAGCATATTTTGCAAATGACCATTTTGGTGCAATTCCATATTAGATTTGTTTATTTGATTTATAACACAAAGTGATCTAGTATTATTTACTTCATGACGTTTCGAACATAAATTATCATTGCTCATAATCATATCAATGTGTAAGGTGTACCATATTTAACGACTGCTGTCCAACTCGTTGACAATAAATATCCCTTCCTGGATACCTGTCTTTTGCTTCTTCAATTGGTGTCGCTGCTTCTGGACGTGATGAAGATTCCATGGCCTGCAGAGTTCGAGGATGGAGACATCAAGGTCTTTTTCAGGGACTTCTAGTCGGTCGCGTAGATG
Organism: Heterobilharzia americana; assembly: GCA_944470555.2. Taxonomy (NCBI): domain Eukaryota; kingdom Metazoa; phylum Platyhelminthes; class Trematoda; order Strigeidida; family Schistosomatidae; genus Heterobilharzia; species Heterobilharzia americana. Next base: position 91,683,395 of record OX104134.1, read on the forward strand.
GTGGGTGTCTGGGATCCAGGAGCGAAGGTGGTGGTACTTGGCACGTTGCTGAGGGTAGGGCGAAAGCAGCTTATGACGGCGTGGAACGTGGACAGGGAAGGAGACTTGGCAGAGAATGGTTGAACGACTGGAAGTGGAGTTCGATAGAGTGGCGGACAGGGAGCTGGCGATGCAGCAGTTCCAGAGCACGGAACTTGGAATGGATGAAGATCTGCTGGTATTGGCTGTGAAGTTGACTAAACTACCTCGACGAACATATTCCACGTTGGATGAGGAGTCTCAAAAGCAGTTTCTGGCTGCACAGTTCACCGAAAGTGTCCCGAATGCCATTGCCCAGCAGCTACGACTAGTCAACACAGCACAACCCATGGATATTAGTCAGATGATCAAGGTGACCAAACAGGTGATGGGTACAGCAGTAGTTGCAGTGGAGTCACCAGAGGTAAATAACTGGAAAAAGCAAATCGACAGCCTTCAGAAAGAGGTGGCTACACTTCGAATGAACATCAACAGACAGGGTAAATGCTTTGCATGCAGAAAACCTGGACACTGGAGAAGAAACTATCCGAAGAGGCAAAAAAGAAAACGTTCTGAATGATATAATAGGAGTTCTGTTTTTCCAACTAGACTAGATATTGTAGGAGCCATAGATCTAGGTGCTGTGTGTGCTAGGATGCGAATAAATGTTCGGGAGATCATGTGCCTAATAGATAAGGGGTCGGGAGACTCGCTGATAGATAAGAGTCAGTCTCAGAACATAAGACCATGTGCGCTGACGGTTCACACGGTTGGGGGACATGCATTAGAAATTGCAGGCTTATTAGATTGCGTCATTGAGATAGGAAGCCGGAAAATTAGATCCCCATTCATTGTGACCATGGGTCTACAATGGCCAATTCTAGGTGCTGATTTTCTGAGAGAAGCAGGCGCAGTTATTAACACGAGAACAGGAATAGTGGCGACGAAATACGGGGCGTTCACCACGCAGGAAAACAGTGAGGTAGCAGAGATTAGGGTATCAAGAGCATCACACACGGAAGCGCCAAACATCATAAAGTTTGTTCAGAAACACGACCGATTGTTCACGGGAGATGGAGTCCCCTACGGGTATTGTGACAAGGTTCAGAATGAAATCCCAGTGACAAGTCAAGCAATGACAACATTTATAACATGGCGAATACCATATCACTTGGAAGAAGTTGGGCGCCATGTTCAGGAAATGCTAAACGAAGGTATTATTCAAGAGGCTGATAGCCAGTGCTTTTGGTAAGAGAGTCCGATGGGAAATATAGATTCTGCATTGATTTCCGAGAGTTAAATAGCATAACGCAACTGAAGCCATGTGCCATGCCTCTGGTAGCTGAAACACGGGATCGTTTGCAGGATGCAAAAGTATTTAAAGTTCTGGACCTCCGTTCAGGCTACTGGCAGCTACCAACAAAAAGGCGATGAAAAGAAAACACAGCATTTTTTATGGGCAAGAAGCAATACCAATTCAAGCGAATGCCAATTAGTCTGGCAGGTGAGCCATTTACATTTAGACGGTTGATGATGTTATTGCTGAAGAATTTAGAAAACGTAGAGGTGTACGGTGATGACCTGGTGGTGTACAGTCGGACGGAAACAGAGCATCTACAACACTTGGAAGCTGTTTTAAGACGCGTTAACGAGTTTGGATTTGGCATCAATAAGACAAAATCTCAGGTAGCCAAGAAGTGTTACATTACGACGACATAAAGTTGGAAACGGTGAAATAAAACCATTCCAGTGCCGAATTCCGAGAGGAAACTGCGACAGTTCTTGGGTAGAGCAGCATTATACAGTCGGTTCCTCAAAAAGTTCAGTGAGATAGCAGCACCTTTACATAAGCTACTTAGCAACCCAGAATTTTTGTGGATGAAGGAGGCACAAAAAACCTTTGATCACATCAAGGAACTCCTGAATGACCAGGAAATGACTTTAAAACTACCAGTATCCGGGAGGCCATTCATCGTATCCACCGATGCAAGTGATTATGGAATAGACGCAGTTCTGAGATAAAACTGTCCTAACGCCTGCAGAACAGAAATATTTTGCAGTGGAAAAGGAATGTCTGACAATAGTTTGAGCACTTGAGAAATGGAGATCGTACCTCCTCAGTCAACGATTCCATATTGAAACTGACCACAAACCTCTACTGTGGCTTAAGACAGCGAGAGACCCCAGAGGAAAATTATCACTTTGGGTGTTACGACTGTAGGAGTACGATTTCACAATCGGCCATATGCCAGGGAAAGAAAACTGGATGACAGACTTCCTATCAAGATCAGACGAAGAAAATGAACTACCGGAGATCGCATATGATGTACATGCAGTGGAACGAGATCCATTAAGACCCGACACTTAAAGAAGTGATAAAAGCCATAACTGAAGGAACGGAGACACAAACGTCTGTGGGAAATAAAGAGTTGAGAAAGTTTTTGACGCAGAAAGTACGCCTACAGATGAACACTCATGGAACGCTGACGTGGTGAGAAAACGACAGAAGCTGGTTGGCAGGGATTCCGAAATGTTTACGCGACGAAATTATGCAAGAATGCCACCAGTTAGCTCGCACAAGTGTCTCACTGACACTCGACCTTTTCAGGCAAAGTGCATACTGGCCAGGTATGAAAGAAGATGTTGCCAAACACATTCTCGGCTGTCTACATAGTCAGTTGATGAGAGGTGATCGGTATATGCGACCGCCGTGTCAGTCGATTCCAGTGGAGGCAGTTGGTGATCTGTGGTCTGTGGACCTTACTGGGACCATTTCCTCAGACACCCGTTGACAACCAATATCTGTTGATGCTGACGCAGCATGCTACATGATGAGTAGACGCTGTCACAATTGCTGACCAACGCACGAAGATAGTGACTGCGGCGGTGGTGTGACATATTGTCTCAGATCATGATGTGCCGAAGATGATCTTGACTGACCAAGGTCCTTGTTTTGAGAGTGAAGAATTCAAATCTTGTTTGGAGCAGCTTGATATCAAGAGGATAAGAATGACACCGTACCACCCGCAGACTAACGGTTTGACAGAACGGAATAACCGTACACTTAAGGAGTGGCTAGCTTCGAAAAGGAGGAAATTGGGAAATGGAACTGCCGTTAATATTATTAGTGCATCGTGCCTCGGTACAAGGAACAACAAGAAGTCTCGTTCCAGTTAATTTATGGCAGAAAACCACGGCTCCCGATACATAGTAAGACCTGTCCCCAACAACGGCCTTGGAACATGACTAGATTGAGAGAGGAGCGGAAACAGGCTATCAGGAATGTGAAACGGAACAGAAAGCTGATGCAGAAAAATCTGAGCAGAGAAAAAGAAGTAAATGGAAACCGTTTGAGGTTGGAGATCAGGTGAAATGCAAAGAACGAGGATATTTGCCAGGAGGTAAATATGGTAGAAGGAAACTACTCCCGAAGTGGGAAGGACCATACATCATTACCGAGAGATGCGGTTCAGTTTATACCATCAAAGAAGGGACAGAAGGAAGAGAGTAAACGCCAGCCTACTTCAAAAATGAAAGCGGTGGAAAAAGATGAAACTTTGCATCAACACCAGGAGAAAACAGCACCAAGACGATTGACACGCCTGCAAGCCCGAAATGTTAACGGGGGGACGAGTGTAGAGGGCGTTGCTGATAAGAATGGATATAAGTAGTATATGTTATAACGGTGGCAGAAATCATAGGGAATTACCAGCAATAGGTGAGGACTCAGTCAAGAAAAACGCAAGAGACAAGATATACGTATGAAGAGCAAATCAAGAAAGAAGCAGAAGAGGAAATGAAGCACATTTTGCAAACGACGGCTTTAGTGCAAGGTGTGCCATATTTAACGACTACTGTCCCACATGGGCGAAACTTAAGATGGTTTCCGCATACCTGTCCTCTCCTTCTTTTGATATGTTTAATTCATTTTACGATAAGTCTACTCATTATGTATTCCTTCTAATAGCTAATTAAAGTAACTTTAAAGGCCAACTTACCCTCGCCTGATAACTAGTTCAATAGTTACTAGCCGGTCCTAAGCCCGGGTAAAGAGGGTAGGTTGGGCATAGAACTAGCAACCCTACCCCGTAAAACAAATCCAACCACTACATAAACTTCAAAGCACAGACAAAATATAAAACATAAAAACAAAATTATTCCTCGCTGGAATCGGAGAGGCGAAATGAAGCCAGTTGGTGAAAGCCTTCGAGAAGCCAGTCAACCGATTTGTCTTCTCTTCTCTCCATGGGGACAGGAAATATCTGCACATGTACGAACCTGTCAAGGCTGCTCATATTGCAAATGAGATAAGAAGGCATGGCGTTGAAGTGCTAGGAATCTGAGAAAGCAGATGGAATGGAAGTGGACTCTTCAAACTGTCAACTAAAGAGTCAATAATCTACTTCGATATTCCCACCCAGATGACAACCACGAGCACACTGAGCTATAGAGTGGCTATCATGATGTCCCCAAGAGCAGTGAAGGCTCTCAGGCAATAGGAACCAATCTCCTCCTGCAACATCAGGATCATGACAGCAAGATTCAACTCAGAGGGAACGAAAGTCACAATCACACAATGCTACGCTAAGCACCCACAAATAACGAAGTTCAAGAGAAGATGGAGGAATTCTACAGACAACTGCAATCAACACTGGACAAAACTCCATTCCAGTTGGCAACATCAAAATTCTTATGCGCGACATGAATGACAAACTGGGAGCTGAAAACACAGGAAGAGAACTAACCATGGGTCGAGAAGCGCTCGGTGAAATGAACCAGAATGGAGAACTGTTTGCAGACTTCTGTGCATTCAACGACTTGGTGATTGGAGACAGTGTGTTCAAGCACAAGGATATCCACAAAGCGACATGGATTTCACCAGACACCAGGACACACTAAAAATCACATCAACTTCATCTCAATCTCAAAAAGGTGGAGACGCAGCCTACTGAACACAAGATCAGATGAAGAAGGGGAGCACATGTAGGTTCACACCACTCACTATCTAGTGCAAGGAACCTACCTTCAGAATCAAGTTGAAAGCCTTCACAGAAGTTGCTGATAGACGGCCACAGTTCAAGTTGAACACCCAGAACAGAAACTGAACTCAACTGAAAGACAAAACTACAAAGAAAATCTTCACGTCAGTCAGTCATCAGGACAAAATGAGAGACATTGAGCAACATCCCTGAAGAGACCTGAGTGGAAGAACACTGGAACACTGGAACTCTGTGACAGAGATGTGGAAAGAAACCTGCATAACCGTATTAGGAAGGAAGAAGAAAGAAGACAAGACAAGACAAGGAATGGATCTCGACGGGCACATGGAAGCTGATAGAGCAGGGAGAGGAGGATGGTGAAGCAGAAGATGAACCAGTGCAGTGCACTGCAGGTATGAACAACGAGAAGAGGAACTGAGTACTATGCATAAAACACTGGACAAAGAAGTGAAGAAGAGTGCACGCAAAGACAAAAGACACTTCTACGACACATTGTCAAGTGAAGCAGAACAGGCTGCAGGTAGGAGAGACAGAGACCTAACAACATTGTATCAAGTAACCAGGTCACTTGCTGTCTGCGAAGAGATCAACACATCACAGATGGAACCAATGACAGATAGTGAAGGAAACCTAGTTATTATCACCAAAGAGGAGAAACAAAGGAAACGATGGGCTGACCACTTCGAAACGCTCTTCAATCGGCCGCCACCACCACCACCTACAACTCGTCCAGAAATACCACCAGCAGCCCACCCACAGGATTAACAGTGAACACAAGCCCTCCGACGAAAGTCGAAGTCCTCAATGCAATAAAGCTACTGAAATGCGGGAAAGCAGCAGGACCAGATGGAATCTCTCCAGGAGCACTGAGAGCAGACGCAGAGATAACAGCGGACATGCTGACACCACACCGCTATTGCAGAAGTTCTGGAGGGAAGGGAAGGTACCTGATTAGTGATTGGAAGAAGGGCTATCTTGTCAAAGTTTTAAAGAACGGAGACCCAAGTCTTTGCAAGAACTGGCGTGGGATCATGCTCCTGTCCCTGTCCACCCCAAGCAAAATATTAAGCCGCATCATCCTGGAGAGACTAAAGGATGCGCTGGATTCGAAACTACGACCGGAACAGGCTTGCTGGATTCAGGAAGTACAAATCATGCGCGGGCCAAATTGCAACGCCACTCTACGCATCATCATAGAACACAGCATAGAATGGCAGTCAACTCAACCTCAACTTCATCGACTTTAAGAAGGCCTTCAACAGCGTCGACCGACAAGTAATTTGGCAGGCAGCTGCTTCAACACTACGGAATACCACAAACCTTTATCGATCTCATCCAACAACTATATGAAGACGCCACATGCCAAGTAATTCACAGTGAGAAGCTCAGTGATGCCTTTGAAGTGAAGACAGGAGTGAAACAAGACAAAGCTGTCTACTACCACCCATGATATTCCTGATTGTGTTGTGGTCGACTGGATCATGAAACAAACAGTGGGGAGCGAGAAGAGGGAGATACGTTGGACCGGGGAAAAGATTCTAGAAATTTAGATTTCGCCGATGACTTGTGTCTAATGTCACACAAACTTGAACATCTACAGGTAAAAACTAACAAGTTGACAGAAGAGGCAGGGCAGCAAAGACGGGACTTCAGGTGAACGTAGGGAAGATAGGGGTGACGAAGATATTCAACCAACACCACCACCACCACAAACAACAACAACAAGCTCCGATCACCATCAACGGGAGGAATCTGAAGGAATTGTGTCTTTCACCTATCTAGACAGCATCGTTTCAACTGCAGGCGGCAGTGGCACAGAGGAGGACGTCAAAGCCAGCCAGGATCGGAAGAGCAAGACGCGTTCATTAACCTGAAACCAGTGCTGAGATCTTCTGCACTCAGCATGTGGAACAAGATCCGGATTTCCAACACCAATTCAGTCAATTCAGTGCTTCTGCATGGCTCAGAAACTTGGCGGGTTACCAAAGGCATTCCAAACAAACTACAGACATTCATCAACAGCTGCTGCCTACGCTCACCCGATACTGAAGATCAAATGCCAGAATAATGAGAATAAGCAACAAGGAACTCTGGCCTGTCAACGAACCCATCCAAGAAGCTATCGCTCGACAAATATGCACTAAAAGGAAGTGGAGATGGATTGGGCATACACTGAGAAGGCCGACTGGGGACATCACACGTAAGGCCCTCGAGTGGAACCCAGATGGGAGGCGACAAGTTGGGCGTCCCACCTGAGGGTGACATGGAGGAGATGGTGTGCGGAGGAAATGAGAGATTCTGGGCAGCCGTGGAGCCAGGTTCAAAAGACTGAAGAGAAGAGAGTGCACTGGAGACGTGCTACTGAAACCCTATGTTCCATTAGGAACCCAAGGGACAAATAATATAATAAATAATAATAAAGGCCATCTTAGCAATTTTAGAAGTGATCAGTCAGTGTTGAATATTTTTTCTGGGTCGGGAGTTATGTACTAAACAAAGAGTTAATCATCTATCTGAGCAATTTTCAGGGCGGCCTTTTAAGTCATTCGTTAATTAACAACCATAGCACCAAACAGATGAACACGTTTTGTATTTAAGAGTTTGTGTGAATTCACTGGTCCGATACTTTAAATGTAAGGAATAGGACCTCTTCGATTTTCCCTAAACAACTAATGGTGCAATAAAATATTTATTGTGTACTTCATCACAGCTTCCTATTTACCATAAAATACCTACTTGTGTTTTCAGAAAGGAAAGCGTGAATAAGATCTATAATTCACAAGAATAATCTTGATAGGTGGTTTAAAACAATCCATTATAATAAATGTAAACCTAACAAAAAATTTCTTTTCCGTCTAATCTTATGACAGTTATTTCTTATCATCCAAAATGCTGTGTGGAAATATCCATTTCCCTTGAGTCACTGACTCAAATGTACATAAACTTTTGATGATCAACTTCTAGTTTAGGTAGGCTGCAAGTGAATTATTAATAACAACATTTTTCACATTCAACATTACAATAGAATTTCACTTTGAAAATTTCAGATGACCAGATATATTTCGTTAAGATGAAAATAAATGTATCTACTCATTGAAAGATATTTATTTACATAAATTGATCATCAGTGGATAACCAGTTTAGTTGTCTAGTTCTTAGCAGTGATCGACAGACTACGATCAGTAGTGGCCAGAATAACTTAAAGGTTAAGTCTCTGACTTCACTATTTAGTAGACCAGGTTTTAATCACAGAGGGGACTCCAGCTTCCTTGTTAATGAATGCCAACAAGCGCGAAAAGCAGTTTGAGGATTTCCTGCTAATCTGCTCGCTTTATAACACTAAAATATTTTCTATTCGGAAGCAACTCTTTGCATTACTGTTATAATAATTATTTCTCAAGAAAGATTATGCTACGAAATTTGTAGCCATCAAGTTTCTCCCCAGTTATGCACACATATCAAACAACTCATCTAAGAATTCACAATGTTAACTTACCTTTTAACCACTAAGTCTCCAGTTACGTAAGGGTTATCTGTTACTTTTCATTAGAATCTATGTATGAACAGTAATCCCAAGGAATTCCTTCTATAGAAAGAAATTAACTTGGCCTAAACTTTTTAATCAGATACACTACCCTTGGGTGTAAACAGAAACTGGAAATTCGCCATCGATGAGAACAGTTTAGACATAACCCTTGCGTCATATCTCACTTGGATGTTCTTTTGGTTGATAGTGGCTAGCAGTCAAACTTGATTAGAGTAACAGCATAGAAAGTAATGTGTTATCTGCGGAAATTTCGTGGATTTCCTTCACAAAGATATCATTTAATGGTATATACTAGTATATGAACCGTTTATTTCACAGGTTAACTGAGAAGTGAGGCTGAGCGATTTAGAGACTGAGTTATTCACAATAGTGTTGCGCAATAAATTTGAAAATACTTTTTTTCATTTAGATTAGTGTAGACCAGTAAGGTGGTGAGACATCTAGCAACGTGGTTTGCAGATGGTGAGACGGAATCGAATATAAGCCTGTGTGATAGATACAGGACACCAAATAGATGCTTGCACAACTTTTGCTGTGATACACAGTGTTCCACAGACTCTACCATCCGCCATTTGTTTACGCACTCTCCATAGTGGAAACTTCATGCATGTTTGTAGAAGGCTTGGTTGTGGTGCGAAGTCAACATGGAGAGAATTTTCGGTTAGAGATAGGAACACTGTTAAACGTAAAAACAAGTAACACAAATCGGTGGTTATTTTCTAGGTGAATCTGCCCATTTCCCACCATGTTTCAGTGTTCAAACACAAGATTAAGATAAATAGCAAACTTACTTGTGCATAGTGAGGTGCATCTGTAGATGAGATTGGTACAACAGGGTGACGATATCGTCGTTCACCTGTGTTCCTGGCATCCTAGGTCCTGCCCGTTCATTGAAAACGCTATCCAATCTGTAGAGGTTGTTTCCAGAACCGAAAGAATGGTGCGACATTGGCAACAGTCATAAAACTGGTGAAACAACACAATTTTGCATACTATATTAGGTCAAGAAGATTTTTCAATAATATTCTGGTTTCTGATTGGCGAAACAATATTTTATGCCGGTCGATAACTGTAACTAAGCAATCAGATCAATATGATTGGTTCTTAAACCGCAAACAAATGGCCTTGGCTTATTGATTAGCATGTTTCGTGTATTTCAATGATACAGATGACACACAAACAATATTACTTTGCCAAGCACGCATAAGCAGCACATCAACAAATTTTGTGTAATAATTACCAGAAAATTGGTAAAATCTTCATTTTCTTTGCAGCAAATATCAAAATAATTTGATTATGACACTGGAAAAAGTGAGGAGAAAGGGCAAACTGATTATCAGTGGTAATAAGAGGCCTGATTGTTACGAACGATTAAATGAAAGTCCAGTTGTCTACTTGACTTCATCTTGTACTAATTTTCACGAAACTAAAATAAATTTCAAATTTATGAGCTATGTAGGCACTAAATATGTACTTCCCACAGTTAATTATTGTGGGATTCTTCACCGAGTTGTTATTGATTAATTCGGGCATCCAACATCTGGACAACGCATCATAGATTTCGAACCTCCGATACGTATGACTAACGCATGGCTCCCACTCCAGTGCATTAATTTACACGTGAATGTTTGCATTCCCAGCTGATAGAGAAGTTCGAATCCTCTGCTATCTTCACTTGTCTTCCTCTTTCCATACATTAAACTGGCACATTTAGGTGATTAAGTGTTTTAAAAATAAACTGAGTCATGATTGTGCATTCTACATTGTCTACCTCAGTGCTTTGAATGCTATAGATTTCATATAATCGATTCGATTCATTAATATCGTTGGATGTTTTCAAGAAATAAAGTGAGTTTGTGACGTTTAATTGCACTTGCACTGAGATCTACCATAAGGCTACCCAATAGCTGAGTACGCAGCAGAGCTCAGTCCTAAAAAAATTGAAAATGCTGTTCAGCATTTAGATCAGTCCGACCCATTTGAATAACCCAATGAGAACAGCATCCGTACGATAAGACGTTATTTCTTTTATAGGATTTTCTTCAGCTGCATACAACCTGACACAGATGCACAAATCTGCAACTTACAAGGAGGGATTCCCAACTATTCAGCCTGTCTACAAGTATATTTCTGACTGTTCGAAGTTTAGAAGGGAATTTACACAATTCAAAAAGAAAAACGTTTACCATCAGAATTCTTTGTGAGTCGTCTGCTCATAGTGCAACGCATATTTTGATAATTACATATGGACGGATTTGTGTAAGACACAGCGAGTTTGAAATCAAATAATTCCAACGTTTTGTACGAAAGTCTGGTCCGAGCTTCTTCAGGGAAATAATCAAAATTAAAATATAAAGGATATATAAATAAATTCAAAAAAAGTATATTTAATCTCCTCGTCCAAACCTCTTCATATAGTCATTGTCTATCTAAATTATGATAACTAATCATTCAGCGTGAAATTTTATATATTTTCTTGTATGCGATATGTGTATCGAATATATGTGCTATAAATCATATTCGTCCGGAGCCACAATATCAGAAAGAAAGGAGGGAGATTGGTGACGGCGATTCCCCCAATTCACTAAATCAAAAACAGAAATGAAAAGAATGACATGGATGCCAAGGAAAATAAGCAGGAATAAAGTCCCGAAAAGAGTGAGCAAAAAAAAATTTAACAGACGGCATTTACATTTACACACAGGAAAAGAGATTCGGGCACGACGACGATGATGATGATGACGTTTCTGAGTGGTTTTCTTCTGCGCATTGCAATAAATATTTGCAAAAGATTATATTCAATTCAGAATATTTTGCCCTTCCTAATTTTCTTCCCTAACGGCAATAAGAATATTCTCCCACATTTTCCTTTTTTATATTAACCTGATCCGTGACCTAATGAAGCCTTCTAAGAAATTTTGAAAACAATCGCAAAAGTTCTATCGGACATGTTCGCATACAAATTTTTCACAAATTCAGTAAAAGATTTGGTGGTATTAAAGACAATTATACCAGTTACGGAATCATGGTGTGCTACCTCACTCGTAGACGTAGACCTGCGCACACATGGTCATGATTTTTATCGCACTGATCGTGATCAAAAGCGTCGTGGAGGCTGTTTGATCAGTGTGTGTAACCTTACTGCCTCAAATAAGATTGAAGATGATATCTCCACTGATCTGCCGGACTCACTTTAGATCATTGTAAGTGGTACTACCTACAAAATCCTCATAGGTTGTCTGTTTAGAGCGCCGTATTCCCGAAAAGAAAGTGGTAATCTGATGGCTTGATAATCGGCCCATGCTGGATCCCTCACAGTTGACTTCAAACTGATCGCGGATGACTTTAACTTCTGTGAAGTTAACTGGGAGGCCGGTTGCAGCCCACAACGCTTTGATGAGATACTTACGGTCAAGATATCTATGGCTGGAGGCAATACGTCCAGGAACCTGCGCGCAGTGACAGTATATTGGACCTAGTCTTTTGCTGTGACACCATCCCTGTCACTATCTACGTTAGTAGAGAATTCTCTAACAGTGACCATAAGATGATTTTCTGTTGCTAAGCGATCTTCTAATTATACTCGGCATTGAGGCTACAAGAATGCAGAATGGGAAGTACTCATCGAGCTCCCCAGGTGCACTTCACTGGATGACTACATTACCACAGCCACATAAACAGACACAGTTCCAATTTAATGCGGAAATATGGAGTTATGTCTAGAAACTGCTGCTTCTGTGAAAACGGTAAGGCGTATAGGGACAAAGACCAATACATCCCTGAAATATTCCTTAATAAACTTAGAAAATTATCATCACGATGCCACTCATAGAAGGTCTTCAAGACACTGGACTCAGTTTATGAAATCTACGAGTCTACTAAGACATTACGTGCAGGACACGCAGTAAACGGCAAAATCTCTGCCCCCAAAAGTGGTACTAGGATACACAAGTTGACGTATTTTTTGAATAAACACTTGCAGCCATCAAGGGATATGGCCTCTATGCTACACCGTGGAACGGTAGGCCACAATCCCCTTTAGATTGGTGAGACTGGTTAGCGAATCATTTGCGAATTTCAAACATAAATCCCTTAATCCAGCCGGCGTCTATTACTTCACTCAGTACAAGTTCAAATAATCAAGAGGAGTGGCGAGTGTGGTGCAAGGATGTCAGGGAGTTGCCTAGGTGTGGCTATTCCGTAGCAAGCGGAAGGGATGAAAAGGGCTGAAAACGATTACGGTAGAAAGAAAACTGGTGTAGAGGTAACAGTGTTGCAATGGCATGACAGCAGTTGATTTAATCTGTTTAGTTCGCATTCCAGCTACAAATGTGTAGACCATGGGTCTATGTGCGACTGTCTAGAATTTCTTTGAAACTCTCAACAGATGGGGGCGGGGACCACCTCCACTGGTAATGCATTCGAGTGCCCGAAGACTCGATTTAATGAATTCTTACTCACTGCAAAGTCTAACCAGACCATTACCATAATGTAGATATTCTCCTGCCTCGAGCCTATGACACACAATTATTCAGAAAATCTTTGATAAGTTATATGGTGTGCATCTTTATGATCTCTCTGTCTTTAAAATGAATTATTTCAAACAAGGTATGTGGCAAATGTTTATGTTTCTTTCCTTTGGAAAATGCAAAAGAAATTCATCCTAGTTAAAACTGTTGTGTGTAAAAACCTTGGATATCCATTATCCCATTTTGTTCTGTACATTAATTCCACCTATATAAACCTGCCAGTTATCTCTGAGCAGTGAAACTTTACCAGCCAAAAGCGTCAAAGTGGCATAAGTATACAATGACGCCTGTAAATTGGTGTGTACTTGTGTTTGCAAGAATGAATTATTATTATTTTTCATTATCGTTATTGCTGCAGTGCATGCACTAAGACAAAACCACTCAGTAGGGTGGGATGAAACCACTCTGCTTAAGTGCAATTTAATCGGTTGGAGAATAAAACAAATTGATTAATAAGGCTTTGCTCATCGAATCTACACCCGATGCATGCGACAGAAATGACGTAGCCTCTATGGAAGCGATACCGAAAATTCCTCTATTGATGAAAAAAAATAATATCAGGTGGCATGAGAATCGAAAACAAACATCGAAAGGAAAGTGATTATGTTGCTATGATTAAGAGCAATACTTGATCCTCAATACGTCATCAAGTAAATAATGCAGTTACGTGAGCTATGTAACGAATAAAAAATCCAATATGGAATTATACCCTAAGAACATCATGCCGGTTGTCCCTCGAATCATGGAAAGAGCAGCATCTCTGACTGCCTACTTAGAGAAAACCTCATTACAAGGTTTCAGCACGGTTTCATTAAAAACAGGTCTTGCGTTACTTGTCACTTCGATTTCTTCAACTCTTTCACTGGCATCCGTGAGGCACGTTAATCGTTATCCTTCTATACTTCGATATATTAAAGGCATTTGACAAGGTGCCACACGGTAAACTTTTTGACCAGCTACAATCAATCGGCATTCATGGCCCGTTACTTCACTGACTGAAATCATTTCTTGGTGGTTGTGGTCAAATCATCAAAGCAAACTCTATGCAGTCTAAACCTAGGCACATAACTAGTGGAGTTATACAAGGTAGTGTCCTTCGGCCATTGTTGTCTAAAAGTTATATTGGTAGTGTGCGTAAGTGCTTCACTCCATGGGAAACATTCCTATACGCCGCTAGTCTGAAGGTTGTCTACTCACGTCACACTCATGAACTAAACAATACTCTATCTGCTGCTCAAAAGAATTAGGTAAAGTTGCTAAATGGTGTGACGAGTCACGTCTCGAGCTCAACGTTGATAAATTTGGTTGGCTTGGCATATGCAGCGATAACCTCGACCTGCCTCTCGAGGTATGTAGACGAAAGCTATCTAGATGTTCTTCAGTGATAGATCCTGATCTTAGATACTCCAGTGAAACATCATTCTCTGAAGAAACAGCCTGTATCGGATCTAAATCGCGTAGAATCCTTGGGTGCATCATCCGTAGCTTTCTTTTATGATACCGAATCAGGGGCGTTACTCTACAAAGTATGCGTCCGTCCAATTTCGGAATACTGTCCATTCATCTTATATGGCCTTCGTATAAGGTTCAAACTGAAAATCGAGGGATCATAACGCCGCTTTATACTAAGAATACTAGGAGCTGACTGTAACCTAGACTACATATCCAGATGCAACATGCTAGGAGTGAAACCTCACAGAAAGAGGTGACTTGGCACGGATCTTATGTTTATTGTAAATTACTTTGTAAATAAATGCAATCGTGTGGCCAGGAAATTGAAGTGTTGTAACATCTACTCACTGCATACGTAATCACCACCTGTTAGCTGGAAATGAGTGTTGTAAGACCAGCTTGCCAGGTGGTTTCCTCCTCATTAAGTCCTCTCACATCCGGAACAGACTTCATGAAGAAATATGTGTTGCAGATTCATTATCTGTCTTTCACTCCTCACTTAATAAGCTCCTCACAAACGATGTGTTTATCACTTGCTCAGGCACTTTCCAAACGTTCTGAGCTAACTGAAACATACTAGGGCCTGAAAACGTATATTGTAATGCTATCATAATTTCAGGCACCCTGCGTTGTTTTCTATTCTCATCTTCCTGCAGTAACCGCCCCACTTCTTCGTCGTCAGACTCCTCCTTTTTGTTAAGAGTGATTCTGTTTTATAGGTACATTGAACAGAATGATGGAAGCCTTTCTCGTGTCCTGTGGGTGCGGGTTATTGGGCTTGGTAGCCAGTGTTTTCGTTCTGCCCTTTCCCCTATTTAAATCCGGCCATGCGTCCTCAACAACCTACTTCATTATGTTGTTCAGTTCCATCGTATCGTCTGGGTAGTATCGACACAAGTGAGGACTATGCGGGTACCTCACTTGGAGTTTTTTCATATCTCTAGGGGTGACACTCTTGCACATTTGTGTAGCTTGACCAGCTTCTGGGGGTAGATTATAGGGGCTCGGGCTCTGTAACATGTTTGGCTGTGCCAGGATTTGCAGTTTGCTGGTGATGATAGCAGGTGACTTCCAACATTCTGAACATATATACCACATCCATTTACATGGGTGCTTCTTCTTCTTCTTGAATTGGGTCATTCAGCACCTCATCCTTTGAAGTAATTTACGAAGTTAAATTGAAATACCAAAAACGTTTACGTTTCTACCACTTATGCATAGCTGAGACATTAGTTATATATGAACAAAAACCGGAACTTGCATTCAGAAACGTTTTGTGAAACCACTTTCTCTACCTTGGTCTTGACAATTCATTTTGTTGGTTTTGTGAATTTCATTTCACTTCACTTTGGTATACCTCTCTAGTGATTATCACCAATTTTCACTTCATTGGCAGCATTCGACCCATATTTCACCATTAAACATCAATTGGTTCCTTATTCATTGGCCTATTTTGCGTGTTTCAGCTTAATTATCACTGTTCTACAATGCTTTGACGGCATGTGTCTCTTACTTCACCACTTGTTATCAATTCGTTCCCTATTCAGTGACCCATTTTCTACTTCTTCCACTTGAACAAATAAATAAACTTATTGTGCATTTTGCACACTGACTAAGCAACTTTTTAGTTCAATTATCTGTAATTTTACCTAGTATAAATGCAACTGTAAAGCTTGATAATAAAGTCGTTGAAAAGAAATATTTCTTTGCTGATACATGTCTTGTTCTTATTCAAGAAACTCTTGCGTTCATAGCTTCACTGACCAAACAGGACTCGCTTCAATGATTTCAGGAATCAGTGAGTGCCCATATAATTAGGTAACCCGGGAGGATATTTAAGTTCAGGTGGTTCCCACTCTTTAAGTGTTACCGTTCCGAACAGTTTAGATTGATGACACTAGAAATCGTTCTTGTGATGCAAAAAATAAATGTTAGAAGAGCTGCTGTATAACGGTGGTGGATTTTACTTGTTTTTAAAACTACAGGTTTAACAATGAAGTATGTAGCATTACCCAGGAGGTAGAGTAGTTACAACCTGTCTAATATGAGACGGATGCACATAAGATAAAGTTCTAAAAAAATGGTTGCATAGCATTATTGTGAATATGTTGGCTTCAGAGTCACTAGGTTAAGTGATCTATAAAAATGGCATATGTTCGTATAATTTATTATTCCAAACACATTATTACCATATTATCGTGTCTTAGATTTAATTGTTTATCCAGATTTCTGCCGGAATTATGGCAGCTTAGAAATTTTGGACCAGTTATTGGAGTTGAGGTTTCGTATGTCGTGGCATCTAGAGTGTTGGTAAGCTGGTGTATCGGTTATGGAAATGTCCAAACAATCAGAAATCAGGAGCAAGCCGGCTGAAGAATTCCGACAACATTTTAGGATATCACGCATGGAGCAGCACTTTTAAAAGGCGGTATTTTTGATCACAATATTGAGTGGGATTTTCCTGTCAGGTTGATGCTGACAAGAGAAAAGAAAAGAAAGCACGAGAAGAAATCGGACCATGGGACGCTACGAAAAACAAACTGGTGAATATGTTTCCTATCTTTTTAGACTCATTTGAATTATATGTACACTTCTGTTTGTGCATATAACAACAACTCTTCTGATTTTCTTACATGAAGTTCACACAAGTCATCAGAAATGCGATTTTTATCCGTAGACGTGAAAGAAAAACTAACCATATATTAATTATATGTACACATTTATAACCGCCTAGAAAGTGCCTAAGCAAGTGATAAACACATCGTTTGTGAGGAGCTTATTAAGTGAGGAGTGAAAGACAGATAATGAATCTGCAACACATATTTCTTCATGAAGTCTGTTCCGGATGTGAGAGGACTTAATGAGGAGGAAACCACCTGGCAAGCTGGTCTTACAACACTCATTTCCAGCTAACAGGTGGTGATTACGTATGCAGTGAGTAGATGTTACAACACTTCAATTTCCTGGCCACACGATTGCATTTATTTACAAAGTAATTTACAATAAAACATAAGATCCGTGCCAAGTCACCTCTTTCTGTGAGGTTTCACTCCTAGCATGTTGCATCTGGATATGTAGTCTAGGTTACAGTCAGCTCCTAGTATTCTTAGTATAAAGCGGCGTTATGATCCCTCGATTTTCAGTTTGAACCTTATACGAAGGCCATATAAGATGAATGGACAGTATTCCGAAATTGGACGGACGCATACTTTGTAGAGTAACGCCCCTGATTCGGTATCATAAAAGAAAGCTACGGATGATGCACCCAAGGATTCTACGCGATTTAGATCCGATACAGGCTGTTTCTTCAGAGAATGATGTTTCACTGGAGTATCTAAGATCAGGATCTATCACTGAAGAACATCTAGATAGCTTTCGTCTACATACCTCGAGAGGCAGGTCGAGGTTATCGCTGCATATGCCAAGCCAACCAAATTTATCAACGTTGAGCTCGAGACGTGACTCGTCACACCATTTAGCAACTTTACCTAATTCTTTTGAGCAGCAGATAGAGTATTGTTTAGTTCATGAGTGTGACGTGAGTAGACAACCTTCAGACTAGCGGCGTATAGGAATGTTTCCCATGGAGTGAAGCACTTACGCACACTACCAATATAACTTTTAGACAACAATGGCCGAAGGACACTACCTTGTATAACTCCACTAGTTATGTGCCTAGGTTTAGACTGCATAGAGTTTGCTTTGATGATTTGACCACAACCACCAAGAAATGATTTCAGTCAGTGAAGTAACGGGCCATGAATGCCGATTGATTGTAGCTGGTCAAAAAGTTTACCGTGTGGCACCTTGTCAAATGCCTTTAATATATCGAAGTATAGAAGGATAACGATTAACGTGCCTCACGGATGCCAGTGAAAGAGTTGAAGAAATCGAAGTGACAAGTAACGCAAGACCTGTTTTTAATGAAACCGTGCTGAAACCTTGTAATGAGGTTTTCTCTAAGTAGGCAGTCAGAGATGCTGCTCTTTCCATGATTCGAGGGACAACCGGCATGATGTTCTTAGGGTATAATTCCATATTGGATTTTTTATTCGTTACATAGCTCACGTAACTGCATTATTTACTTGATGACGTATTGAGGATCAAGTATTGCTCTTAATCATAGCAACATAATCACTTTCCTTTCGATGTTTGTTTTCGATTCTCATGCCACCTGATATTATTTTTTTTCATCAATAGAGGAATTTTCGGTATCGCTTCCATAGAGGCTACGTCATTTCTGTCGCATGCATCGGGTGTAGATTCGATGAGCAAAGCCTTATTAATCAATTTGTTTTATTCTCCAACCGATTAAATTGCACTTAAGCAGAGTGGTTTCATCCCACCCTACTGAGTGGTTTTGTCTTAGTGCATGCACTGCAGCAATAACGATAATGAAAAATAATAATAATTCATTCTTGCAAACACAAGTACACACCAATTTACAGGCGTCATTGTATACTTATGCCACTTTGACGCTTTTGGCTGGTAAAGTTTCACTGCTCAGAGATAACTGGCAGGTTTATATAGGTGGAATTAATGTACAGAACAAAATGGGATAATGGATATCCAAGGTTTTTACACACAACAGTTTTAACTAGGATGAATTTCTTTTGCATTTTCAAAGGAAAGAAACATAAACATTTGCCACATACCTTGTTTGAAATAATTCATTTTAAAGACAGAGAGATCATAAAGATGCACACCATATAACTTATCAAAGATTTTCTGAATAATTGTGTGTCATAGGCTCGAGGCAGGAGAATATCTACATTATGGTAATGGTCTGGTTAGACTTTGCAGTGAGTAAGAATTCATTAAATCGAGTCTTCGGGCACTCGAATGCATTACCAGTGGAGGTGGTCCCCGCCCCCATCTGTTGAGAGTTTCAAAGAAATTCTAGACAGTCGCACATAGACCCATGGTCTACACATTTGTAGCTGGAATGCGAACTAAACAGATTAAATCAACTGCTGTCATGCCATTGCAACACTGTTACCTCTACACCAGTTTTCTTTCTACCGTAATCGTTTCAGCCCTTTTCATCCCTTCCGCTTGCTACGAGATTGCCTAGTCCAGCATGGGCAGATTATCAAGCCATCAGATTACCACTTTCTTTTCGGGAATACGGCGCTCTAAACAGACAACCTATGAGGATTTTGTAGGTAGTACCACTTACAATGATCTAAAGTGAGTCCGGCAGATCAGTGGAGATATCATCTTCAATCTTATTTGAGGCAGTAAGGTTACACACACTGATCAAACAGCCTCCACGACGCTTTTGATCACGATCAGTGCGATAAAAATCATGACCATGTGTGCGCAGGTCTACGTCTACGACTGAGGTAGCACTCTCTTATTCATTAGCTGGTGACACTTTGGATCTTGTTAATAAAATCATTTTTCTCATGTCAGATATTTTCTTGATTAACGGTCGGGCATCCTTAAATTGATGTGTGAAACGTTGCTGAAGAATATAATGAAGGTTGCTATATCTAGTAAGCCTCGATGAGCAAACGGATTTCCCGTGCTGATTCCGCTAGACGGTGCACTACTTTTGCTTCGGACCTGACAAGACTCAGCCGTGCGGTGTGGCTAGTAAGTTTCTGCTTCTCACAAATATGTGATCACCTAGGTTTTCACGGCACTTATAGGTCGTTAACTCTCACTCTTGTTTTACTGCTGCCATAAGGCATGCTTTACGACGGGTGTAATTTGGGGAAATTGTTTCCAGCCCTATGTTTTCAAGGGGTCGATCGATCCTAAACGCTGTATCAGAAGAAACTTTGGTGGGGTTCAAAGGTGGTGAAGGTTCTGGTAGTGGGTATATTTCTGCTCCCAAAGTACTGATTTGGATGCACAGTTGAACAGTGGCCAGGTGCTTGTGATATGTAAGGTATCTGAGCGTTCGATATGCTACTCGGCATCACATTATAACCCTCTATGATTAAAGAAACGCGTTTATAAGGAGTGCCTCATGCGACGCACCTTTCAGTTGTCTTGGTATTCATTTGTGAAAGGTGTTTGTTGGAAAACCTGCCTTTTAGGTTTTTGTATTGGCAGTGCCTTAGATACGAGGCATTCCTTTCCATCATTGGGAAACACGCGCCTGAATCGTCTTTCATCAGGAACGTTTTAGCTTTATATGGCATGGTTTCGCCTGCGCGTCTGACTTCTTTATCATCTGACGTTGTTCCATTCACTGACACCTTAGGGGGGGACGGTGCTTGTGGTTTTCTTCTTACAAGAAACTGAGGCATCGGGTTCACTTGTTTCTAGATTCGACTGAGACCATTGTACTGTAGTGCACCTTCCTGGTACCAAAATATAGGTAGGGCTAAAATAAATAGTTTAAATTAAATTAACTAAATAAATCTCTAGCTTGCCTCCGGATGCTTAGGGTGTTTTAAGTTTTGTTTTAACGAGCATGCATCCGAGCAGGCTTGGACGCCATTTTTGCGCTCCATTGTGCTGATCACCACGCACGTACTCCGAGTCCCTAGTTCAGCCTTACAAGCCAGATAAGTTGATTAAACTTTTCCCTCATTCATTATTATTACATTTACCTTAAATACATAGCTCCTTTAAATACATTGCGTATCAGTTCTTTTGATTTGTGTTTTGTTATCAGTACTTACACGTTAGGTAAAGTACTGGTTAAGCAGGTACTAGAGCACATCAAATTAAGTAGGGTTGATCAAACGTTACGGAATTGTAACACGCATCCCTACAAAATTGGTGAGCCCGAGTATCACTTCTTACTTTGTCTAGTACCTTTGTTCTCTTGCGTTGATTTGTCTGGCCTATTTTTGTTTTTGGCACGGTCTAGCGTTTTTTTTATTATTGCACTCCTCATTGGTTATTTTTGCATTGTAATTTTTTTTATGATCACTATCGTGCCTCGTTAATTCCCTGATCAATGGCGGATAACGACTCGACTGCGCAGATGGCCGTAACCCTCCAGCTTCCCACCTTCTGGGCCCACAGACCATCTGCATGGTTCTCCCATGTGGAAGCTCAGTTTGCCTTGAGACACATTCAATCACAAGAAACTAAGTCCAACTTAGTCATCGTCAGCTTACCGGAAAATGTGATCGAAGACGTCTCAGATGTGCTAGATGACCCAGCACCGAATCTTTACGATCGCCTCAAAACCGCCCTCATCAAACGTGTTGCACTTACTGACCAGCAGAAAGTGCAAGAACTTTTCAGGGATGTGCATCTGGGTGATCGCAAGCCGACGCAACTGCTTCGTCAGATGAAGCAGCTGATTGCTGACTTCAACATTGATGAAGCATTTCTCAAGCAACTGTGGTTACAGAGGTTACCACAGTCGGTTCAAGGGATCCTCGCACCCTTCCATAAGTGTCCCTTAATAGAGCTGGCGGAAGCGGCTGACAGAGCTGTGGATGCTACGAAACCCAACACTAGTATCTCAGCTGCACTGTCTACTGCCACGGATTCGTCCAAAAGCCCACATCCTCCCTCGGCTGGTGAGCCAACAAGTTTCGATGTTATAACTCACATCTCAAAATTGTATGAGGAGTTGTGCAGCATCAGGAACGAAATGCGGTCTGGTAGTGCTTCCAACGGTCGCAGATCTCGCTCGCGCAACAGGTCTGCCTCCCGTACCGGTAGCAGACGTTCCAAATCGCGACAATCCCAACCCAGGTTGTGCTGGTACCATAAACGTTATGGTGCCAATGCCAAAAGGTGCACTCGACCTTGCACCTTCGAGGCTAACCAGGCGGGAAACGTGTGAGCCAGCACGTGACGGCGACTAACGTCGCTGGCGAGCCACTTCCATGTCGCCTCTTCTTCGTCACTGATCGACATTCTGGGATACGCTTCCTAGTTGACACTGGGGCAGAAGCTAGCGTCATCCCACCTACGAAGGAAGAGCGTCTGCGGCCAATGTCTCTGCAACTTCGTGCCGCCAACGGTTCGCCCATCACAACCTATGGTCGGAGATTCCTCGACCTCAACCTTGGATTGCGTCGTCCCTTTCGTTGGGTTTTCATAGTGGCGGATGTGACCACCGGCATTATTGGTAGATGCTGGCAAGCATAAGTTGATAGATTCTACCACAACACTCTCTGTTTCCGGTATAGTCACAAAGACGCCGCCCCTCAGTCCCGTGTACTGCACGACGGACGCTTCTAGTCCCTACGCGTCTATCATTCAGTCCTTTCCGGATGTCTTTAAGCCAAGTCGTTGTGTCCCTTGTGTGACTTCGAACGTTTCTCATCACATAACGACGACTGGCCCGCCAGTGTTTGCGAAACCACGGCGATTATCCCCGGAGAAACTGCGTGCTGTAAAAGCCGAGTTCGAACACATGCTTGAAATGGGAATAATCAGACCATCCAACAGTCCATGGTCTTCACCCTTGCATGTGGTACCCAAGAACAATGGCATGGACTGGAGGCCTTGTGGTGACTACCGAAGGCTCAACGCTAAAACGATTCCAGATCGTTACCCAGTCCCTCACATTCACGACTTGACTGCATCTTTAAAAGGCTCGGTTATCTTCAGTAAGCTTGACTTGACGCGTGCATATCATCAGATCCCGGTTCATCCTGATGATGTTCCCAAGACAGCCGTCATTACACCGTTTGGTCTTTTTGAGTTCCTCCGTATGCCTTTTGGTCTTCGCAATGCAGCACAAACCTTCCAACGTTTTATTCACGATGTTTTACGTGGACTCGATTTCGCCTATGCCTACCTAGACGATATACTAATCGCTAGTCCTGACGAAGACACCCATTTTAACCACTTGAAACAGGTTTTCGCCAGACTGTCAGAGCATTCGATGACAGTCAACCTGGCCAAATGCCAGATTGGCGTTCGTTCACTAAAATTTTTGGGACACGTTATCGACGAGCAAGGCATTCGCCCACTACCTGAAAAGGTACAGGCGATCCAAGACTTCCCAGTCCCAGAGTCACTTAAAGCTCTGCGTGTGTTTCTGGGTATGGTGAGCTATTATCGTCGCTTCGTTCCCCAATGTGCGCACATTTTGACTGCACTGACCGACCTGCTGAAAAGTAAATGTAAAACTTTCAGCTTGACTCCGGAGGCACTAGAAGCATTTCGCAAGATCAAAACCGCAATAGCAGACGCCACGATGCTGGTGCATCAAGACGTAAACCTACCTCTTAGCATTGCGGTTGACGCCTCTAACACGGCCATTGGAGCTGTGTTGCAACAACTTTCGGATCACACTTGGATCCCAGTTGCATTCTTCTCCCGGAAGTTATCCACCTGCGAAATGCGGTACAGCACTTTTGGCAGGGAACTGCTCGCCATATATGCCTCAGTGAAACATTTTCGTCATTTTGTGGAAGGTCGTGACTTCATCATCTTTACCGACCATAAACCTCTGACGTATGCCTTACACACCACTACTGACAGATATTCACCGCGTGAATTACGTCACCTAGATTATATTTCGCAATTCACGTCGGACATCCGTCATATTTCTGGTGCGAATAACCCTGTCGCGGACGCACTGTCTCGCGTTTGCACCACTACTTTGCCTCGAGCAGTCGACTTACGGAAGATTGCCGAACTTCAGGATTCAGACGAGGAGATTGAAAAACTTCAACACTCATCCTCTCTGAAGATACAGCGTTTACCGCTCCTGAACAGTGAAGTGTCAATATTGTGCGACACCTCCACAGGCACACCCAGACCGGTTGTTCCTTTACCCTTGCGTAAGCATGTTTTTGATGCTTTGCACAATCTTTCACATCCTGGCATCCGCGCCACTGACAAGCTCATATCTGCTAGGTTTGTTTGGCCTGGTATTAACCGTGATGTTCGAAACTGGACACGGTCATGTATTCAGTGCCAACGTTCCAAGGTGAATCGTCACAACATCCCACCACTTGGAACTTTCGCCAAACCGGACTCACGATTCGCTCATGTCCACTTAGACATTGTCGGCCCACTTCCACCCTCCGATGGATATAGTTACCTACTGACATGTGTCGATAGGTTTACTCGCTGGCCGTTAGCCATCCCACTGTCTAACATTACTGCCGAAACAGTAAGTCGGGTTTTCGTCGAAGGATGGGTTTCACAGTTTGGATGCCCTTCCACCGTGACAACCGACAGAGGCCAACAGTTCGAATCCGCTACCTTCCAGAAGCTGATGAATCTGTTGGGATGCAAACGCATCCGCACTACCGCATATCATCCAGCTTCCAATGGTTTGGTGGAGCGATTCCACCGACACCTTAAGAGCGCACTAATGGCAGTCGACAATATGAAATGGACTGAGTCTCTGCCGTTGGTTCTTCTCAGCATCCGTTCTACACTCAAGACTGATATACAGTGTACACCTGCTGAGTTAGTTTACGGTAGTAACTTACGTTTGCCGGGTGAGATGGTCGCTTCAGACTGTAGTGACCCAACTCCTACCGATATCCATGGCTATGCTCAAACTCTTAAGTTACACATGCGTCGCCTCCAACCCTCATCCACACGGATACAGTGTAGACGGGTGCAGTTGGATAAAAGACTCCAAGATTGCACTCACGTCTTTGTGCGTTGTGACGGTGTACGTAAACCCTTACAGCCACCATACGACGGACCTTTCAAGGTTCTCAGTAAGAAAGAAAAGTTTTTCGTCATTGACAGATCTGGACGGCAGGATTCTATAAGTGTCGATCGTTTGAAGGCAGCTTATATAGAGGACGACCCACCTTCCTCTACACCGACACAACTAGAAAAACCCTTGCCGCCAGACTCCCAAACAGACTCGTTTAGTCGCGCGTACCCTGAACCTTCTAAAAGAGCCACGTCTAGTAACACTGATCCAGTACCCTCTACACGTGCTGGGAGGCGTGTACATTGGCCCAAGCGATACGCCGATTTCGTTAATTAGCCCCAGCGCAACTTCACACTTGGTGAATTCGGAGTTTCAACTACTTTGTCGTGGCATACACTTTCAATGCGTTTTCATATCTAAAGTTTTCAAAAGTCTTGTTCACTACTTTGCAAACAGTTTTTTTTCAAAAAAAACCAAAAATACAATTTAAATTCCGAAAACTTTTTTTTGGTTGGTTATTATTTTTTTTCTGTACTCCTCCCACTTCGAATTGTTTGTTTTTCTTTTCTTAGCACTCTAATGTCCCATTTCTTTCTTCTTGCAGAACCTAGAAAATGCGTTGAAAATTGGATACAATTGGCCGCTGACGATGCTACTTGGATCGTTCTTCGGTTCTCTTTGTACCAATTTCCCCCTGTACACTCCCCGGTAGATTAAGAAGCAATAGGGAAAAGTAGACGGAGGCTTTGGGTCACCTTCCACCACTGCGAGAAGGGTTGCGTCTAGACGCAAAGTTATCTTACCTCGTAGGTGTGCATAGTTGCACTAGCTTCGGAGACCCACACGTCACCTACTCCATCACCAATATGGAAAGGTGTTGCGTGTCCGCCTCGCAGTCGCCTCCTAGGATCGAAGGTTGCCGGTATCCCAACAACCTTCTAGGAGGGGGATAACCTGTAGTGCACCTTCCTGGCACCAAAATATAACTAGGGCTAAAATAAATAGTTTAAATTAAATTAACTAAATAAATCTCTAGCTTGCCTCCGGATGCTTAGGGTGTTTTAAGTTTTGTTTTAACGAGCATGCATCCGAGCAGGCTTGGACGCCATTTTTGCGCTCCATTGTGCTGATCACCACGCACGTACTCCGAGTCCCTAGTTCAGCCTTACAAGCCAGATAAGTTGATTAAACTTTTCCCTCATTCATTATTATTACATTTACCTTAAATACATAGCTCCTTTAAATACATTGCGTATCAGTTCTTTTGATTTGTGTTTTGTTATCAGTACTTACACGTTAGGTAAAGTACTGGTTAAGCAGGTACTAGAGCACATCAAATTAAGTAGGGTTGATCAAACGTTACGGAATTGTAACACGCATCCCTACAGTACCAAGAGATAGGTGCATTTAACGGAATTACTGCTCACGTCAACACTTTCTGACGGTCTGTTGGTGCACATGGCAGCCATTATGCTCAAAGCTGATGAAGTGATCAGGCTACTCTCTCTTTGTTTTCCTCTTTGGCACGCGGTTTTGTCTCATGCGACTGCACTGTTTTTAAAGTTGCTATGTGGCCTTGTGTGGTCTTGAAGTTCGGTAAATCTTTTGGTATCAAATGAGGCGATGAACTTGAAAATCATGGGGTAACCGGACTGTATTGACGTTTTGCGGAGGCGCTATCAGTCATATTGTGTTCCTGTTATACCACGTGAGTTCAGTACCCTTAGCTCAACCACACCCAAGGGTAGGGCATCAGGTACGTCATAAACGACGGCCTGTTGAGACAACGATAGTCCCTTCATTACCTCCACTGCCGAAAAGTCGATCAAATTTCCTGCTCTTTCTATATGGCTTTTAGCTAGGTTTTCATGCTTTCCAAGGAGGTATGCCGATAAATGGAGGTCATCACCTTTTCCCTCGATCTCATCCATCATGGTCCTAATATGATCCACTTCTTCCCCGTGGTCCTTAATACTGTTACTCATGGCCGATATGATGTCTTCAGTTCTGCGGGAAAGTGCGGGGCTTACCAGTTCGTTGGGATCTGAGGTATACGGAGTATCAATGCTTCTGTGACACAAAAGTGAACTGAAATGACCAAGTCTGCTTTTTCTCACTAGAGCGGTCAGTTTTAGAATGCCTGGCCTTGAATCGTCGCATTTAAAAGGATGTTGCAATCGAAACTTGGTGCTGAAATCATAAAAACAACAAGCGGCTGTAGTTGGTACACCAAAACGTTGCTAGCAGTATGTGAGGTGAACGGGGGATACGTAGACCAAACACATGGGATAGATTAAAGTATTATAATAAATATATAGTATCAGTAGTCAGACTCAACAGGAGATTTGTAAATTTATATGATCAAGAACTACTTGAAAAGGAAGCACATTTTACAGGGTTATTTATTGCGTGTTATTTGCGTGTTTCTGAACTTGAAAGAGAACTCATTCACAGCCTTAAGCGCATTCTTCGCCGAGTGTCTGTTTCTGACCAAATCACCGATAAGTGATCAAGTAATCATATACCCCTGCCTGAACAAATCATGGAGGATTTCCTTTGCTCGATCACATCCAAGATCAGCAGGCAAAGAGATACATCCTACTATCGCTGTCCTCGACTTTCCTCTGCAAACTTGCAAGTTAGGTCAACATATGACACCTGCCACTAAGTTCATTTTCTACTGCATTTCTAAACTGACTAACAAACAGCCGACATTGGCTGCATTTACCACCAAAATACGTCAGTTCTATCCTTGGCAAAGGGATGTTGTTCATAGTCGAGGCCAAACAATTTCTCGAGTTCGATGCCAAGTTAGTCTGCATACAAGTGGCTTCAGGTACTCTGACAGCATTCTAGACCCTAGAAAAACTGCATACCCTAACATCAACTCCTGAAACATCATAAGAAGATACAAAACCTAGTCCCAATTCTCTTAACAGCTTTACCTCCTCCGACAAGCTTTTCGGTGTCTTATAGTTAATATATTTACGCCGACTATATGAACCGTGCACCCTAATGCCACCAGCACTCACTTTGTCTTCAGCATAATCACACAAGGCATTGGAAAATCCCAATTTATTATCCCTGGCTGAGACTTTCTTCCGGTGTCTTCATCTAGCATCATGAACTTGCTCAGAAGCACGACTTCCGCTATTAGAAGTCGTATTAAAGGGGCAGAATACCCTAGATATTGAAACTCGGTTCTGGAGGAGAATGACCTAAACAGGCAGCCAAGGGAGCAAAGCCAACTTGGAGGATATTCGCCACGGCAAACTAACTGAGTAACGCAAAACAGAGATATGAATCTTCGGAGTTCCCATACCCAAAGCGAAAACAGCTAAGTTCAAAGCTCTTGGTTACCAAACAACAAATGTGGGTTCAAACAGTAAGTTAACTCTGTGAAAATTGCCTTTTACAGCAAAGTTTATGCACAAAATTTAGCTACAACCCTTCAATTTTGATTGCTACCGCGTTTTTTGACCAGGCCAAAATGCAACGGTGACGTCAATCGAAACAGGAACTTCAGTACGACTATACAAGCAAAGTGAATGAAGTCAAGCACAATGAAAGGTCAATTTTTTGAATGCATTACGGGGATAAAAATCAAAACGCACCCAACAAGTATAACTGCGCATGACTGACCACGGGAAGCAGGCGACAGTAAAGCATGTGCGTGCTCGTTTTTAGGATGAAAATATCAAGTGCATATTTGTTAAAGAAATAGCCAAGCGTTTACCTGAACATGCCATAGATTTTCTCCCTTAAAAAACGTAGTATCGCACTCAGTTAGCCATATAAACTGTGATAAAGAAAGTTGGTAATCTGCGCCCGAAAGTTGGCAAACCTCATTGGATTACCACGTCCACTCTGATCGACGTGGGAAGACTGATTCCAGCTGGCTCTCAAAACAATGAAACGCGATAGCAACTAAAGCACGAATTGAGGACCAGTCTACGCAGTGATAGTGGGCAGAGATGCTTCTGCAGTAATGCAAAGATTGGAAACTGTGGGATTACTCTTGACCAACCCCAACGCTTAGGTCCAGTATGTAGTTAAAGCAGTTGAAGATATTCTTCAACACATGTTCAACACTAATGTCGTCACATCTGGTCAGCATAGATTCCTAAGGACACGATCATGTACTGCCTATCACCTCAATTTCTTTAACGTGCAGTCCGAAACTTTCATAACCAGGAGGCAAACTACTGCTATACAAAACCTGCGTTCGGCCCCTTTTGGAACGCCTTTATTTTATTCAAGGAGGCATCCGTTTAAGCGACAAACTTAAGATTGGTGGCGTTCAAAGACATTTTGCATCTAGGCTACACGGTTATGAATGTGGTCGACATTTTATGCCTTGATGCATGTCCCTCAAACTACAACCACTTTGGATGAGACGTCTCAGGACAAACCTCGTACTTTCCTTCAAGATTTTACGCAAAGCATCATTTACGGCTAGTGCGGAAGCCCGTTTCACATCAGAAGGCTTCTATAGTCTACACAGTGAAGTTCGATATCCCCAGAGGACCCATCTCCAACGTATATTCGATATGCGATAGAATCAAGAGTCAGGATTCAGAAGCAACCAAGCTGTGCAATTTAGTTAAATAGCTGCCACGACCTGAAGCTCTAGGTTATATAGAGCATCACAGAAGCTCGTTAGAGCCTATTGCAGCAACTCACGTGGTTATACAAAAACTAAACCCACAGGTGGAAAACCCTAAGTGGTGGTGATTCCGTAATACCTACGAGGACGAAGCCAGAAAATGCCGGAAGCCATACGGTTTCAACATGGACACAAATTCGGGAAACCGTCACGCCAATACGCGTTCACGACAACCGTGGCCTGCGGAAACAGCCGTTTGCTTTACGTCAAAGGCATAAAAAGGTAGAGTAGCTACCTCGTTGATATCGGTGGGGAAGTTAGCATTCTCCCAGAGCCCGAAAGGTAACGTCATTGCGACTCAACGCTTCAATCCCCCGGCAGCCAACGGCAAGGCAACCGCAACATTTCGGAGAGAGTACGCCTACTTCAAATTTGGTTCACTGGATTTCCCTAGCGGCTGAATTTCTACGCACATTGTAGCGTCATACACTCTCCCAAAATCAATAGCCTAGGGTTTGACGACTTTCGACATTGATGCTGACCTTGATAGTTTAACTGGACTCGCTAAGCTGAAGGCACCCGGTCAAGCATCCTCGCCATTTGGCACGCTGTCGTGTTACGTTGCATTGCTCGTATTCGACTCTCTAGCCAGTTAGTTGGAACGCATCGGTATTTTGGCATAACCATCCAAATATACTATTCCATCCGACTACGCTATCGTGTTCTTCCTTGGTCTCGTATTCGTGGGTATATAACAAGTTCGAATAATTAGTGATTGGTCTTTGCGTCTGTCAAGTTCGCACCAGGACAAATCCTAAATTGGTGAGCCCGACGTGATCACATATCCCGACCAATAACAAGTATTGAATTGGTGAGCCTGTTCCATTTTATATTTGTTTATTGTTTTCATTTCGATAACATTTATATATCCATTTACTACACTTTCTCATGTCCGACCACACTCCCAAGCTTATTCGTATTAAGCCGACTCGAACACGATCCAACTCGTGCCATATTGGCCAGACAATGCAGAAACATGGTTTCTGTATGCCGAGGCCGATTTTCGAGAACAGGGTGTCTCAGATCCTCAATCTCGATTTCTTGCTGTCACTACCGCGAGAATTAAACAGGTATGTTACAGCAAACATGTTTAATCCTGAAGTAAGTGACCCTTATGCACTTCTAAAGGCCGCACTCTTGAAGAAAAGCGATCTCACAGATCGCCAACGTCTAGACGAATTGCTTCGTAACATCGAGCTAGGCAGCCACTCAGCTACTGAAGTCCTCGCACGCATGCGAGAAGTAATCGGTGCACGAACATTTGACGATGGTTTCTTCCGAGAACTATTTCTCTCGAAACTACCACAACCGGTGCAAACCGTGTTGGTGACACTCCAGTCAGTCCCACTCGACGACCTGGCAGCCTCAGCAGATAAAATACTGGAGATATCCAGCAGACCCGTCTCCAACGTATATTCTATCTGCGACAAAACAGAGCGCCAGGATTCAGAGGTGACCAAGTTGTGCAACTCTGTGAAACGGTTGCTACGATCTCGAAGTCCTAGATCACGTAGCACTTCACAGAAACGCACCTTGGCGCATCGCAGCAAGTCGCGTGGTAGCCCTAAAACGAAACCCAACAGGGTGGAAAACCCTGAATGGTGCTGGTTTCATAACACTTACGGGGATGAAGCCAGAAAATGTCGTAAACCATGCCGTTTTAAGAAGGACACAAACTCGGGAAACGGTCACGCCGGCACGTGCTCACGGCAACCGTAGCCGGCGGAAAAAGCCGTTTGCTCTACGTCACCGACATTAAAACGAAAGTCCGCTACCTCGTCGACACCGGCGCAGAAGTTAGCGTTCTTCCAGCAACGACAAAGGAGCGTCATCTCGACCCATCCTTCAATCTTCAAGCAGCCAACGGCAAGGCAATCGCGACATTCGGGAGACGGTATGCCTACCTCAACTTAGGTTTACGCAAACCTATTCACTGGATTTCCTCCTGGCAGACGTCTCTATGCCCATCATTGGCATAGATTTGCTGAACCATTACGATCTACTCGTAGATGCTCGCCGTCGACGACTGATAGATAACAACACAAAGTTATCTATTGGCGGCACCACCTATGTAGGTCCGAGTTTAGCCATCGTTAGGACTAAACAATCAGGCGACGCGTCCTACCAGGCAGTTCTGGAGAAATATCCAGAGTTACAACAACCGAAACACACTCTTCCGTGCATAACCAGCAATGTTATGCATCACGTCACAACCACAGGTCCACCTGTGGCATCCAAAGCTCGCCGTTTAGCCCCCGATAAGCTGCAAACGGCGAAAAATGAATTCGACCATATGCTCGAACTGGGCATTATCAGACCGTCAAACAGTCCTTGGGCATCGCCATTGCACATGGTGCCCAAAAAGGATAGCAACGACTGGCGTCCGACCGGTGATTACCGAAGGCTTAACGCCAAAACAACTCCGGACTGCTACCCTATACCCACGTTTACGACTTGACCGCAACCTTATGCGGCATGAACATTTTCTCGAAAATCGACTTAGTCAAAGCGTACAACCAGATACCTATGGCAGCAGAAGATATCGCGAAAACAGCCATTATTACTCCTTTTGGCCTGTTTGAATTCCTGCGCATGCCTTTTGGTCTTCGGAATGCAGCACAAACATTCCAACGCTTTATGGACGACGTCTTCCGTGGTCTGAATTTTGTTCATGTCTACATCGATGACTGTCTAATTGCGAGTCCAGATAAGGAAACACACCTTAAACATTTGGACCTCGCATTCGAAAGACTCAAAAAACATGGCATCACAGTTAACTTACAGAAGTGTGAAATAGGAGTTGAATCACTCAGCTTCCTTGGGCATACCATTGACAACAAAGGTATACGCCCATTGAGAGATAAAGTGGCGGCTATCACAAACTATCCAGAGCCGACCACTGTGAAACATCTCCGCACTTTCAATGGCCTGGTAAGTTATTACCGAAGGTTTATCCCTAACTGTGCCTCTGTCATGAGACCACTCACAGATCTACTTCGAGGAACTGCGAAGTTCGTGTCTCTGGACAACGCGGCTAGACTTGCTTTCTCTAAAGTCAAGGAAGCCATTTCGAACGCAACCATGCTTATGCATCATGACCCCAATGCTCCTCTGAGTATTGCTGTTGATGCATCTGATTCAGCAATTGGAGCAGTTTTGCAACAGTTGACTGACAACCAGTGGCAACCGTTAGCCTTTTTCTCGAGGCGGCTGCAAGACGCGGAAACAAGATACAGTACATTTGGTAGGGAACTCCTAGCCATGTACTGTTCTGTACGCCATTTTCGACATTCTGTGGAAGGTCGTGATTTCATTATTTTCACAGACCACAAACCGTTAACGTTTTCCCTCAGCTCGGCGTCTGACAAATACTCCCCTCGTGAGTCGCGACAGCTGGATTACATTTCCCAGTTCACGTCAGACATCCGCCACATTTCTGGAGCAAACAACTCCGCAGCCGACGCACTATCTCGAATAGCTTCGATAAACTATATCGAGGGTATTGATCTCGTTGAACTAGCTCGGCGTCAAAAGGAAGACCTTGAGCTGCATCATGAGTTGTCGTCCACAACTCTCAAACTGCGACTTTGTCCTGTTGGATCAGACAAGGATGCAATTTTGTGCGATGTCTCTGCTAGTCAACCACGCCCAATAGTTCCGAAGAGTTGTCGACGCAACGTCTTCAATACGTTGCACAAACTCTCTCATCCAGGTGTACGAGCCACCATTAGGCTTATCGCACAACGTTTCTGCTGGCCTGGGATGAACAAAGACGTTAAGGAGTGGGCCCAGTCGTGCTTAGCTTGTCAAAAGTGTAAAGT
This sequence comes from Heterobilharzia americana, assembly GCA_944470555.2. NCBI lineage: Eukaryota > Metazoa > Platyhelminthes > Trematoda > Strigeidida > Schistosomatidae > Heterobilharzia > Heterobilharzia americana. The sequence continues at coordinate 91,716,983 of OX104134.1, forward strand.
CACGCGACACACGAAAAGCCCTTTAGGCTCATTTCTAGCCCCAGACATGCGTTTCGACCACGTCCATATAGATATTGTAGGACCCCTACCAGAATCTAATGGATGTACCTACCTTTTCACCTGTGTTGATCGTTTCACACGATGGCCGGAAGCAGTACCCATTAAAGATATTACTGCCGAAACAGTTGCTCGTGTTTTCGTCGAAAGATGGATCGCGAACTTCGGATGTCCATCCTACGTCACAACCGACCGTGGGCGCCAATTTGAGTGCGGACTATTTCACGCTCTAACGGCACTTTTAGGTTGCACTCGGTTCCGAACGACAGCCTACCATCCACAAGCAAATGGCATGGTAGAGCGTTTCCATCGACAGCTGAAAGCTTCCCTTTCAGCTACAAACATACCTCAGTGGACCGAGGCTCTGCCTCTAGTCCTACTAGGTATTCGTAACGCGTTGAAAGTTGATGCTGGATGCACTCCTGCAGAACTCGTCTATGGGACCACTCTTCGCCTACCAGGTGAGTTTGTTTCCCCTTCAACTTTCAAACATGTTTCCGACAGGGCATCTTACGTGACTAGGCTTACAAACGCAATGCGTTCAGTTAGGCCTTCTCCGATTAGACCGCAAACGACTGATGTTTTCGTCCACCCCAGTTTACAGAAGACATCACACGTGTTTGTTCGCCACGACGCTGTTCGTCGACCACTTGAACCACCCTACGACGGGCCGTTCAAAGTGATTAAGCGACATGAGAAATTCTATATAATTGAGCGAGGCGGACGTGAAGATACTGTCAGTATCGACCGTTTGAAACCAGCTTATTTCGAAGGCAACCCCATCATAAGTGACGTTTCAGCTCGCTACATCCGACCGACGGATGACTCAATTATCGAAATTCTCGACGATGTGCCTGGTAATGCACAGCTGCAACAACCATCGGCGCAACAAAAAACACGTCAGGTTCCCAGAGTACCTGAAGTCATATTCAACTTAGCTGTGTGTGCCAACCATATTTTTTTTCGAGGCACTATTTTTCTTATTTACCGACAATGCACAACCCTCGTACACTTTGCCTTTTTATATCAATTTTTATTACCATGTAATAAAACAAAAAAATGGCGAAGATAAGCGTAAATCTTTTTTTTTCGACATGTTTATATATAAATAATTCCCATTTTTACGCAACGTTTTCGTGGTATTAAAGACTTTTATTTATATTCCAGGTGCAACGAGCACTGGACGGAACGTCGAAAGGAACAGATGACCGCGACCGACGTACAATTTCATTTATTGTATTTTATTATTTAATCGCCACGACACCCTAGAATAAGGTTCAGACAACCAGGGGCCACCTCACGCAGTGAGCCCATCGGAAGAGTTTTACCAGTGGAGAAACCACTGGGTTTTTACTTCCGGCTGGTATCGTCTTAGGGTCCTCACGAACCCACTAGGGGGGTGATCTGTAGCGTCATACACTTCCCCAAAATCAATAGCCTAGGGTTTGACGACTTCGACATTGATGCTGACCTTGATAGTTTAACTGGACTCGCTAAGCTGAAGGCACCCGGTCAAGCATCCTCGCCATTTGGCACGCTGTCGTGTTACGTTGCATTGCTCGTATTCGACTCTCTAGCCAGTTAGTTGGAACGCATCGGTATTTTGGCATAACCATCCAAATATACTATTCCATCCGACTACGCTATCGTGTTCTTCCTTGGTCTCGTATTCGTGGGTATATAACAAGTTCGAATAATTAGTGATTGGTCTTTGCGTCTGTCAAGTTCGCACCAGGACGAATCCTAAACCATCACTGACAGATCTGTTACGCCATTACTATCTACTAGTAGATGCTCGTCGTCGACGGTTGATAGACAACAATACAAGGTTATCTTCTGGCAAGGCCACCTACGTAGGCCAGAGCCAAGCCATCATTAGAACTAAACAGTCAGGTGACGCGTCCAATCAGACAGTGTTAGAAAACTATCCAGTTATAGTGGCCGATGCATACTCCTCCGTGCATAACCAGCAATGTTATGCATTACGTGAATTAAAATGTGCCATTCATTCTTAAATTCAAATTTTTCCGAGGCACCATTTTTTATATACTGGGACTGAAAAGTTCTCCTACACTTAACTTTTTGGTACCAATAGTTTTGCTACCAGATAACCACACTTAGAAAAATGGAAATAAGCATAAACTTTATTTTTGGTATATTTATACACAATGTTTCTCATTTTTGTGAAACGATTTCGTGGTGTTAAAGACTTTTATTTATATTCCTGGTGCAACAGGCATTGAACCGAACTTCACAGTGCACTGGGCATAACGATCGACGCGCAATTCGATTTATTGTATTTTGCTTTTCATCCGCCTCGACACCCAAGAATAAGTTCAGACAACCAGGGGCCGCTTCTCGCAGTGAGCCCATCGGAAGATTTTTACCAGTGGGGAAACCACTGGGTCTTCACTTCCGGCTGGTATCGTCTTAGGGCCCTCACGAACCCACTAGAAGTGGTGATCTGTAGCATCGCACACTTCTCCAGAGTCAACTGACTAGAATTCGACGAGATTCAATATTGATGCTGACCTTCATAGTCTGACTGGACTCGTGAAGCTGAGGGCACCAGGTCAAGCATCCCCGACATTTGTCACGTTGTCGTGCCACGCTGTACTGTTCGTAATCGACACTCCAGCCAGTTAGTCAAAACGCATCGGTATCTTGGCATGACCTCGCAAATACACTATCCCATTGGACTGCGCCAGTGTGTTATCTTGGTCTCGTATTCGTTGGTATATAGCGAGTTCGAATAACTAGTGGTTGGCCTCTGAGTCTATCAAGCTAGCACCAGGACAATTCCTAAAAGACCTACAGTTTCGAGACGAAAGCGTTTAAACATCCATTGGAGTTAACTTTTTCTCGATTATACGATCGAACATTTGGAACCATCTTCCTGTTGGCGTCACCGCTTCCGGCTCAGTAGTATGTTGGAATGTTTCTTATCCTCCTGCAAACTCCCGAACATGCTAGCCGAATCACGACTATGTCCCACGACGCTCAGTATTGTAGACCCCTTAAATGTGTCAGATATCATGCCCCGACCGGCAAATCTACACGCCCATCCCATTACATCTTATGAACAAAATTACAACAATTATGACCGCTTCGGTAATCAAGTAGTTAAACTATACCCCCCCCCATTTATTGCCATCACTAACGAAGACCTCTTCAGATATCAGCCCTCGAAAAGCACTGTGAAAATTCAATGCAGTCCAATAACTTTAGTCGTAATATACACGTGAAACTTAAGGCCATGCATATAATAGTAGACATGACACTCCATGTACACAAGTTAAAATATACGCGCGAACAACTTCCCAGTGTCTTGGTTCTCTGTTCTCTGTTTTCTCTATTCTTCTTGTAGAAAGAATCCTGAGAACCTGCAATTAGATTGTAATTACAACATATCGTCGGTACCTTCCTCAAACATCACAGGATCCTTCTTCAAGCAACCCCTCCGCAATTGTGCAACCTGCGATGAACGTCCTTATGGTAACACACGAAGACCCTTGCATGAAGTCTCTTGACACCTTCACCCAATGTTACAATGAACCGCGCATTTACTGCAAGGCTTTACTTCGAATGCTTGACTGGCCCCATTTCGTCCACTCCAGCTGTAAGCAGTGTACGAAAATGCAGGGAAATACCTGCAACTTTACCTACAAATATGGAATCTCCGAGTCGACCTCGAAATTGATTGGGAATTTGACCACTGTTCACCAAACTACCAAGCGAGATGCAAGGCATTATGGCGGCTCAACTAAGCATGAACAAATAAAAGCATAACGTTTCATCAGCGAGGTGATATGTTATCGGTGTATTTATTACTGCCCATACAACACATCTTGACAGTTCGACGAACATGGAGACGCATGTGCTTTTAATAGTGCATGGAATCTGCCGCAGTCCTTCCCTTAATATTCAGGATCCTTCAAGTGAAAACGCTTCAAGGACTTGGCCAGCATTACGTTTCCTTCAGAACGAGCTTGCTGAATTACTTCACCTTCCTCGTTGTATGATGCTTCTACATATTCGCTAAGCATGACATTCATTTCCGACGGAAAACTTAGAAGCGTAACAAAAATTTAGCATTTAACTTAAAGTGCAATATTTGGATGTGGTGTAAAATTTTCCTGCATTCAGACTCCGTATTTCTACTACGCAGGATGAGAAAGAGATGGCAAAAAACACTAACAGGGATTTTTCATCCATAAACGTAATAACCGTATATGTATTCAGGAAGAAATCATCTTATGAGCCTTAAGGATTTGTCCTGGTGCGAACTTGACAGACGCAAAGACCAATCACTAATTATTCGAACTTGTTATATACCCACGAATACGAGACCAAGGAAGAACACGATAGCGTAGTCGGATGGAACAGTATATTTGGACGGTTATGCCAAAATACCGATGCGTTCCAACTAACTGGCTAGAGTCGAATACGAGCAATGCAACATAACACGACAGCGTGCCAAATGGCGAGGATGCTTGACCGGGTGCCTTCAGCTTAGCGAGTGCAGTTAAACCATCGAGGTCAGCATCAATGTCGAAAGTCGTCAAACCCTAGGCTATTGATTTTGAGGAAGTGTACGACGCCACAGATCACCCCCCTGGTGGGTTCGTGAGGACCCTAAGACGATACCAGCCGGAAGTAAAAACCCAATGGTTTCTCCACTGGTAAAACTCTTCCGATGGGCTCACTGCGTGAAGTGTCCCCTGGTTGTCTGAACCTTATTCTAGGGTGTCGTGGCAATTAAATAATAAAGCACAATAAATCGAATTGCACGTCGATCGCGGTCATCAGTTCCTTTTGACGTTCCGTCCAGTGCTCGTTGCACCTGGAATATAAATAAAAGTCTTTAATACCACGAAAACGTTGCGTAAAAATGGGAATTCTTTATATATAAACATATCGAGAAATAAAGATTTACGCTTATCTTCGCCATTTTTTTGTTTCACTATGTGGTAATAAAAATTGATATAAAGGCAAGGTGTACGAGGGTTGTGCATTGTCGGTCGATTAGAAGAATAGTGCCTCGAAAAAAATATGGTTGGCACACACACCGCTAAGTTGAAAATGACTTCAGATACTCTGGGAACCTGACGTGTTTTTTGTTGCGCCGATGGTTGTTGCAGCTGTGCATTACCAGGCACATCGTCGAGAATTTCGATAATTGAGTAATCCGTCGGTCGGATGTAGCGATCCGAAACATCAATTATGATGCGGTTACCTTCAAATAAGCTGGTTTCAAACGGTCGATACTGACAGTATCTTCACGTCCGTCTCGCTCAATTATGTAGAATTTCTCGTGTCGCTTAATCACTCTGAATGGCCCGTCGTAGGGTGGTCCAAGTGGTCGACGAACGGCGTCGTGACGAACAAACACGTGTGATGTCTTCTGTAAACTGGGGTGAACGAAAACATCAGTCGTTTGCGGTCTAATCGGAGAAGGCCTAACTGAACGCATTGCGTTTGTAGGCCTAGTCACATAAGATGCCCTGTCTGAAACATGTTTGAAAGTTGAAGGGGAAACAAACTCACCTGTTAGGCGAAGGGTGGTCCCATAGACGAGTTGTGTGGGGGTGCATCCAGCATCAACTTTCAACGCGTTACGAATACCTAGTAGGACTGGAGGCAGAGCCTTGGTCCACTGAGGTATGTTTGTAGCTGAAAGGGAAGCTTGCAGCTGTCGATGGAAACGCTCTGCCGTGCCATTTGCTTGTGGATGGTAGGCTGTCGTTCGGATCCGAGTGCAACCTAAAAGTGCAGTTAGAGCGTGGAATAATCCACACTCAAATTGGAGCCCACGGTCGGTTGTGACGTAAGATGGACGTTCGAAGTTCGCGATCCATCTCTCGACGAAAACACGTGCTACTGTTTCAGCAGTAGTATCCTTAATAGGTACTGCTTCCGGCCATCGTGTGAAACGATCAACACAAGTGAAAAGGTAGGTACATCCATTAGATTCTGGTAGAGGCCCTACAATATCTATATGGACGTGGTCGAAACGCATGTCTGGGGCTAGAAAAGAGCCTAAAGGGCTTTTCGTGTGTCGCGTGACTTCACACTTTTGACAAGCTAAGCACGACTGAGCCCACTCCTTAACGTCTTTGTTCATCCCAGGCCAGCAGAAACGTTGTGCGATAAACCTAATTTTGGCTCGTACACCTGGATGACGGAGTTTGTGCAACGTATTGAATACCTCGCGTCGACAACTCTTAGGAACTATTGGGCGTGGTTGACTACGAGAGACACCGCACAGAATTGTACCCTTGTCTGATCCAACCGGACAAAGTCGCAGCTTGAGAGTTGTGGACGACAACTCATGATGCAGCTCAAGATCTTCCTTTTGACGCCGAGCTGGTTCAACGGGATCAATGCCCTCGATATAGTTTATCGAAGCTATTCGTGATAGTGCGTCGGCTACGGAGTTATTTGCTCCAGAAATGTGGCGGATATCTGACGTGAACTGGGAAATGTAATCCAGCTGTCGCGACTCACGAGGGGAGTATTTGTCGGACGCCGAACTGAGGGAAAAGGTTAACGTTTTGTGGTCTGTGAAAATAATGAAATCACGACCTTCCACAGAATGTCGAAAATGGCGTACAGAGCAGTACATAGCTAGGAGTTCCCTACCAAATGTATTGTGTCTTGTTTCCGCGCCTTGCAGCCGCCTCGAGAAAAAGGCTAACGGTTGCCACTGGTTGTCAGTCAACTGTTGCAAAACTGCTCCAACTGCTGAGTCAGATGCATCAACAGCAATACTCAAAGGGGCATTGGGGTCATGATGCATGAGCATGGTTGCGTTCGAAGTGGCTTCCTTGACTTTAGAAAAAGCAAGTCTAGCTACGTTATCCAGAGATAGGAACTTTGTAGTTCCTCGAAGTAGATCTGTTAGTGGTCTCATGACAGAGGCACAGTTAGGGATAAACCTTCGGTAATAACTTACCAGGCCATTGAAAGTGCGGAGATGTTTTACAGTGGTCGGCTCTGGATAGTTTGTGATAGCCGCCACTTTATCTCTCAATGGGCGTATACCTTTGTTGTCAATGGTATGCCCAAGGAAGCTGGGTGATTCAACTCCCATTTCACACTTCTGTAAGTTGACTGTGATGCCATGTTTTTTAAGTCTTTCGAATGTGAGGTCCAAATGTTTGAGGTGAGTTTCCTTATCTGGACTCGCAATTAGACAGTCATCGATGTAGACATGAACAAAATTCAAACCACGGAAGACATCATCCATAAAGCGTTGGAATGTTTGTGCTGCGTTCCGAAGACCAAATGGCATGCGCAGGAATTCAAACAGGCCAAAAGGAGTAATAATGGCTGTTTTCGCGATATCTCTCTTGTGGACCTGCTTCCTTGATTGGACCGAATCCACTGCCAATATTGGCATATAGGCCTCTGCCTGTATACCTGTTTTTGAAGCTGATGACTCCCAAATTAGACGAATTGCGCGTTCGGCTTCCGGTGTTAGTGGACTATCTATCATTGATATAAAATTTGGAAATACCAGCAATATAGAGGCATCCGCATAGAAGCCTATAGTGGACGGTCAATGCAGTTCAGTCGAAGACGTAGATGCACAAGCTGTAACACCAACGACCAATCAAAAATATTTGAAACGTTCTCGCCACTAAAAAAATTAAACTCATAGCTGGCACATCTTTAGTATGTAATATGGCTATCTAAAGAAGAGTGTAAAGCCATCAACTGCTCGATACTGAAGCATTTGGTTAGCTTTGGTCAGCGTGCTCCATGAAAGCCTTTTTAAAGTCATTTATAAAGTGAAGTCAAACAACTCGGAGGCAGGTGTATTCGCCATCACAGCACACCAGATACGCTGGCAATCTAGTGGTATAACCATGATCTTTACGTTCAAAAGAGATGCAATCAATCTTTAAACTTACCATGGTCGTAATCCCCCTAAGACAGTTTATTCATTTATTTATTTTCTGTTCGTTTGTTTGTTTACTTATTACAATCTAATAAGCTATTTTAGATGACCTTGAGCTGAACTTCTAGCTGTTAACACCTTGTGACTTTATTGACCGTTTTTGATCCGTTAGCTAGTGATAAATTTATATTTTGTTGTTGGTTAGATTACGATGTACAGCTTTTAAATAGGATTCATCGAAAAATTTTTCTTCTCTGAATTGTATTTCGTTAATTTTTCAGTATCTAATGCATCAATTTTGATGCTTAAAACATCACTTTAAAATCGATGCAAAATATAAATGTATAAATTTTAGAGTGGGATTCATGACGGGCTGATATCAGTTGAAAAACCAATAAAAGCCTAGGAGCTTTGGCTGGCTGTTTCGTGTTAGTATGGAACTTTTCAGTGTGTACATCCCCCTCTCAAGAATTGTGAATCAATCAGTCAGCCAGTCCATGATAAATACCCACCTTGAAATTAATAAATCCCCTCAAACCAACGAAAACTCAATAATGAAGCTTTTCTACAGTATCCCCAATAATAATAATAATGATCACTTTATTTCAAACAATTTTTAATACAATTCCGAATTTAAATGACTGTCAACTACAGTGTTAATCAGTTGAGTCAGAAGCACAGCATTTACCCTACTGTCGGTATCCGGCATGTTGCCATGTAAGCTTAATTTAACGTGGTTGATTTTAGTGGTTAATATTTCAAATAAACAGGGTGTGAAATGAGTAATTTTGACTGAAATTTCAATTAATCTCTTCATCTATTGTAATATTTCTAATCCAGAGTACTACATCAGGCCTACTTGCCAGCATACCGGATGCTTGAAGGGGTTTTAGATCCCTAAGCAAAATAATAGATAAAATACATGAATTAGTAAATTGTAAAAGTAGAGAGTTCCAGCTTCCTTTATATAATGCGTCAAACAGAAGATTTTCCTCGAAGTCAACAAGAACAACAAAAATAAGATAAAAAACTCAGTTCATTACAGGTAACACTCGATTTCTTTTCAACACTGATACCATCAACACTACAGGCGTTATGAAACCGAAGCAACGTATACAAGCCCTCTTTATGCCTGAAATCAAAATTAACAGTCTGATATTTAGACAGGTTTACCTTCAGACCACTCGTCAATTTGAGATTTAAAAATAGAACAAATTCAGTCAAGAGCAGTCTAATTGAGAGATAACTGATAGGGAAGCTATCAGGTCATCAGCATACTTAACAAACTTATTTTCAACAGAATGAGGTAACTAATGCAAAAGAACGAGAATAGGAACGAAGAAAGTACTTCACCTCGAGGTACACCGGCTTTAGCAACTAATGAAGTGGAGCGCTTCCTTTTATGGACAGTGTAGTGTCTCCCTCCAAAAAAATAAGAGTGTAGCCTGTTTGCCAACCGGGACTCAGTATGATCAGTTGCTAGCTTACTTAACAAGAGTGGTCAATGTTCATGCACTTGAGAACCGATTACCAACCACCATACTGCTTTTTCTTAGTTTTTCTTTCTTGGGCAGCGATAGGTTGTAGTGATTTCTAAAATACGTTAGAGTATATGATAAAATTAGACGATGTGACTGAATATTAATGATGGATAGTGATCAGGAGTGGAATCCATGACTCGCGTTTCGTCCTTTTTGGGACTCCTTAGCTGGATGTACCTGCCTCTCAGTGAGCGGTGTTCGTCCCCACTAGGATTGTCACTCTGGACCGACTGCTTCAAACGTCAGAGAGCTATCCACTAGGCTCCTGCGTTACGATAGCCACTTCTTGTGTGAGGGGTATGGTCTTAATGTTATTGCTTGTATATAATTGAATGATTAAAAGAATTCGGAAAAAAGAAAATTTGATGCAATGCATTTTGTGGTAAAATTAGGCAGCCAAAGTTCGAACAGGTAGCCATTCACCAACATTCATTCTGAGCTAAGCAACTCCGTTAGCTATAGGCTGGAGTTTTTATGAAACGTAACTTTCACAGCCTACTAATGAATGAACAATTACATTCCAGGAAACAGGAATATTATACCCAGAATTTCTGAAAAATCTGGAGTCTACATAAATTCTTTCTTGCATGATGTACCCAAACCGAATCCCAGAGATAATGTACAAGAATTTCGTACGTCAAGGTTTGAGCCTGATATGAATTTAGTGGAAATAACATATTGATTCAAATCAGCTGCAATTTAGATGAACTCAGACCGTAGTTGTATGAAGTATTCAGTAAGCTAGTGTTTTAACTGCATACTATCCCCATTTACTCTAGCATCTTTTGTTAAATGGACAATTTCAGTAAGTTCCACTTCCCAGCTTTCATAAAAACTATAACCAACTTACCTCTTCTTCATTCCGTAATAGTATCGAGTTCAGCTAACAAGTAGCCTGCATTTATACGAATGTAATTACTGTCATCGGTCAGTATTACAATTCAGCTTACAGGAAGTCTTGTGTGGGCAGAGAATTTCTGCCGGTTGACACTTATCAGCCACAAATATCTAAAATCTTATGGAAACTCTTACTGTCTTGAACACCTGAATCTGTATGACTCCATCAAGAAGTTACAGATTTCGTTACTGAGTCATCCTGACTAAGAGTGACCTCCTACACGACTGGATTGCACACACAGACTCTTTTCAACTAACGATATTTGGAGTGTTTTCGCTTTCCGTTGATCCCTAAATGTTTCTGAATTTATCATCTTGGTACTGTATTAACCAGTCCACGAAGCCTGACAGACAATCAGGTTTGAATAGTGTTTTAATGCCTGAAATCACTTTTGTATAGTTAAATATCTCTGATATACCTCTGTTTATAAAGGTGTTCATTGTTTTCCAATAGCAACCAGTAAGTTCATGCAAATAATATATATGAAAATATACCAGTTATATTAACTACAGCTGGCCGGATCAATCTCTTATAATCCATTGAAATCCATGAAAAATCAGCTGAAGTTTTAGTAGTCCCTATTGATCACCTGAAACTCATTCACTCCACAAGAAAACGTATTTTTTTAAAAGACCATTTAGTGTATTGACAAATGTACTACATTAAGAGACCACTTATGAGATGAATTCTGTTGGCAGAAGTCCTTCTTAACTCAAGTATAACAATTACAGTGTGTGACTACTGGTTAACTTTATATTTTTTTTCATACTCCCCTCCAGAACAATTATGATGATTAACAAAACAAGTATGAAACATTCTGTGAATTCAGTGGTGGTAGTTGTTATTATTGTTGATGTTAAATACAAAGTAAGATAAACATACTACTAAGTAACTAGCAAAACAGAAATCAATTCTTTATTCCAACACTAAATGAGATCGATAAAAATTAATAATGTTCGACAGTTTTTTAAAAAAAAAACGTTGAAACAGAATTCCTCATTCTGACACATGCTATATTGCATGTGATCATAATGTTTTGCAGTAGTAGGCATTCAGTTTTCAATGGATATTATAATACACATTCAAATTTCAACGTTACAATTTTTACAATTAGTCGTTTATTGATTTCTGACTGTATGAAGATGTTGCAATGCGTGAGTTTACTCGACTATGTTGATCTTCATATCGGTCAATAATTGCTAGATAAGAAATTCGTGTATGACAAAGAGACATTTAACAGGAAAGTAATTCATAGTAGTGAATAGATAGCTGAGTGGAGGACTAGTCAATGATATACTTTCCATGTTTGTCCATTAATCTAGACAATTACGCAGCGAATCTGTTATCCATCCTACCAGAAGGTGGAAATTTCACTAGAGTTCCATTGTCTTATCCCTCAAACAGAAATTTTCCGTTTTGCAACCGATGACCAGTTCGGCGATCTACAACAGTTGGCTCATGCTTTCATATTCTTACATCTTCAAACGATCAGAATTGAATGAAAACGAGACTAGTATAGATTGTTCATCAGTTTAATAATCCTTGTCCGACAGAATGTAGTAGTTTAACACCCTTAACATTTCAAACCATTGAAACAATGATAAAATAATCGCCGCATTATTATAGAAATTAACCTCTAAAATATATACTCACTAACATATGATTTTCGTCATGTTTTTCCTACTTTTGTCGATGCTGGTGACTAAAAGTGAATGGAAGGTGTCGGTGTCAGAACTTGATGATTTTACTTGCCAGAGATGACTTCTCAAACTAGCAGAAACTAATCAAAAATAAAGATATCCATATGTTCAGACTTGATAAAAGATTTTGTATTGTCATAAATTAACAAAATGACCATTTGAATAGGATGTTAGGAATTTCCCAAAGACCCATTAAGATCCCAGTTACATGGCACCAAACATCTAAAAGATATCCTGAAGAATAAATTGATTGACAATGCAATGAACACAATACAAAAGACTCACATCTTCCATTCCTGTACGGTTTATGCAAAATTCACCAGTGTACCCATGAGACCTATAGTGTCAGTGATTAACTCACCGAGTCCCAAGTTGGTGATCCGCAGTTTCAAAGATGCACTTCAGTTTTACAAAGAACTTGATTATTTCAATGTTTCAGGCAACTTAATGGTGCCATAAGACGTGACATCCTTATTTAAAAGTATACCAGTGAGTGAAACGATTGATATAATCTGTTGATATAGTGACCCATTAAATTTGCAAGGAACGTGCCCAGTTCCACTTTAATAACTAGCTTAATCGACAGACTGATGGAGTAGCCATGGGTTCACGTCAAGGACTTGTCCAACCACCGGTTATCCCGAACAGACACCAAAGGTTCAGTCACCACGACAACAATTTATTATCCTTGATGTATTGATAATACATTTTTGGTTTGTAATGATTTAAGCCATACATCTCAGTTGTTTGACAAGCTCAACAAGGTTCATCTCAACGTTAAATTCACGATACAATTTGAGCATGACAATGAGTTCAGCTTTTTGGACCTCATCGAGTTATATAAGAAAGTGAAAATCACTTCGTTGAAGAATTTCCGTGTGTTAGCAGCAAACAGCTTGAGATCATGCGTGATATGCTTCAAACCTAAGACAGTGACATAGACGTACCCGCTGTTTATCTCCTAAGTCGTAAATGTGCTGGTATCATTCGTCATGTATTTTCATCCTTTCTGTCTTTCATATTTCTCTTTTTGTTTGCTCGGATATATTTCAACTTTTTAAACTGATAATTTGCACTAACTGAGGGATTTCAAAGAAGTTTTAATCATGAACTAATATTCATCAACGCCTACTTTCTCCACTATTGCAAAAAGGTGACAAATTGAATTGATGCGCTGTTGTGCCAGAGTCTGCTATTTTTTTATCTTTCTGTTTGACAAACGATGTATTTTCTTGTGACGTGTATGCTGGAAATTGACCTGCGGATATCATGGCCCCAACAGTCTGATAGATAACTGTTTAAGCTCAGTGATAGATGTTGGGATTTCATTCACAGGTTTCGTATTTGGTGGTACTCTACAACTATCAGGAAACTGGAGTTTCTCCGGTGAATGGAACCTACTCCGCTCATTGCTGAAGACGGTCAGAAACCTGATCACTAAGCTACTCAGAACACAAGTAACCCCTTGTAGGAATGAATTGTATATACAAGTTAGCTACCAATAGGTAACTCATGTATTTGTCTAGTCCTTAGTACTTGACACCAGTTGAAGTCTAAAGAGCAAGTCCAAAATTTGTCCACTGAGATAAGTGATGTGACACTGCGTTGGGTTCTGTTTTCAGGCCAGATGTTAGGAGATGGTCCAGAGGGGAATCTTGGGACCACAACACTGAGTGACATGAGTTTGAATCTCCGGGAAAAAATAACTTTACTCATGGTTTCAAGTACTTCTTGCTATTGAGTGCGAACAAGCAAGAAACCAAGATGAACCAGGACCTCGTTAGACTAACTCCAGTCTTCCAGCACGCTAAAGTACATCGATTAAAATTGCTTCCACGATTAAAAAGGTTTTTATCAGGATCTCTGTTGGAGAATATCACCACAATGTATGGCAATTAAATTCACCCAATCTTTCTGGTGGTACTCACCAAGCATTGATATTAGTTTGAAAACAATTGAAAACCTGGGAGGACTTGATGGTTGTTTACTCTCAGTAGCGTATACCCCCAACCCGGTCAGCTGTCGCAGAGAACATGCCAACCATTCAGTCACTAGGTCGGAATCTACTGGTGTACATTTTCTTACTTCTGCTGACTAGTGATATAATGCTACTGACGTTCAAGCCGTCAAGGATTATATGTTCATCAAACCAACTTGGTCGACCCTTCATATCATGGTTTCTCATTAAAATTTCAATGAATTTCATCTTTAAACACGTCAGTAATGAACAGCAGACAGCAATTCAATTTGAAGGTTTACGGTGATTTACCAACCGGATTTCAAGGTTGTATTTATTCACCACCAATGGTTCTTCAACTGATCTCAATTTGTGATGAATACCACTATAAAGCCAATCGCTACAAACTCATTGGAAAAAATATTACCCTTCTCATCAAAATAATTGCTAAGAAACGAATTATAAAATGAATTAAACAGTTTCTCGGTTATTTTATTCTCTTTTCCCCACGTCAGTTAAATGTGAATGAGAGCATTTTGGACTTTCTTCCTCTCCAATTCAAATAAGCGGTTTCATTCAAATCAAAGTCACTGATGAATGACCTTGAGCTCGTGATTAAAACACATATCCCATCCATTCTGTTAGACAATTGAATGTATCAGTTTAACAAAGTAAAGGGAAAACTGTTAACTGGGGTTATGTAACAATAAATTTGTATACGAGCAAGTTTTTTGAAGAAGGGATTTAAATAAATATGCTGGATAATCCAAAAACGCCTTTTAGGTGACACAATGTTTAGCATTCCGAATAAGGATGAAAATGCACGAAATAGTTATGCGGATGAATGAATCCTATTGGAATTCGGCAATAGTACAAACAATTCCTATTCTTTAATGTAATTGCAAAGCTTAGGCACTGTGGTAGAATAAAACTACATGTCAGATTTGTTTATTTGGTATACAGTCAGGGATGTATATTGATATTTGCCGAAGCGATAGCCATACACAAATTGAAACCACCTTTATGTGTACAAAAACAATTTGTTCTAATACACTGCACCCACCCTGGTAAACTTAGTCTTCTTATCAAGATCAACCAGGATCAACTATATCACTCTTCCTGTTTGTTCTCATCTTTCTTAATTTTTGATTTCCTGATAATTAGTTAGTTTTCGGTTATCACCTTCACTTTGACCTTTGTTTCTTTCTTAACCTTCTTTACTTCAACCAACTGAACTCTCACTCAACCGTAACATTTCACCTTTACCAACAATTTCCACCTTGTCAAACTCGTTGCCTTTCTCGCGTAGTTTGCCGTCGATAATGCCTGCTTGAGTTTCACGTTTTTCTTTTTCTTGTATTTGTTATTGCAGTCAGTTCAAATGAGGCTAATTTATTCCATAGAGCACAGTAGCGAAATTAAGACAATGCTTTGAATATAATGGTTCACAGAAAAAAATCTCCTTCTAATCGATATCCACACTTTCGGTCATCTGTGCCTACATTAGAAAAGACTGATTTAGTTTAACGTTTAAACAATCGAGCTAGAAGTCTTACCACTACGTCAGAACATTTAAAGAGAAAAGGAAACAGTTATAGTAGGCTTTACTCAGTGCAACAAAAGCTGATTTGTTGTTGTTTTCCATGCAGAATGTGGATTAAACATTCACTCACAACCTTGATTAGAGGTAGTATCATTCGCGTATTATTGATCTATTGTTAACTTCTATTATTAATCCTGTTCAAACATTGTTATTTATATATTGTTAGTCCATTATTAACCCGTGACAGTGAAGACAATTTTTCTATTTTTAACTAGGCAATAATCATTAGTTCCCACCTTTTCCCGGGGTAATAAATCCTGTTTCCCCAGTCTTGTCTTTTGTATCCTTAAGTAGTTTCGGAACGATGCTTGTAATCCACCCCTAGCTGCATACATCGTTTTATGATAATTTATACTTTTACACGATTGTTGGTTGCTATACTGACGGATATGATAAATAGCAACCATTTAGCACACTAAAAATGCTCACAAATAAGAAAATTTGAATATCCTTACTATCGACGTATTTGTTTCCTAGACAAATATTTTTTGATTTTTTATTCTCCAAGTCTAAATTGCATTCCTGTGCAAGAAAAAATACGCCATAGTGACTTTTAGGGCGATTTGACAGGCCACCTCATCTATGACAGAAGTAACCAATTAGGTTCCCTTATTTCGGCTGGAAAGACATTCTCATAAAATATAGATGTTTAGTTGGTTATTTGAGTTGTTGCAAGGATGGTCTTTAATTCATTTTTGTAGCTCGTATGTATTGGCCCTTTCTCATTGGCTACTAACTTTTCAAATGCCTTATCTATCGTTCGCTTTGCTATAGATGCACAAAAGTGAGAGTGGTAATCTAGTCTCCAATCACTTTGGTTGCCTTAATAAATTACGTCATTCAGGAAGGTTTCCTAGATTAACCGAGGCTGGCAGAGCTGCTGAATGGAGTGTTCCACTGTTTATATCCCGGCAACTGGTCTTGTATTACCAAGTAGTTCATGTCAGAAGATCGTCGAACAGTTTGTTAGTAATTAGAACTTCATAGCACTATCGGTTGCCATCCAGTAATTAATTCGCTTACTTAATCCAGTAAAATTGGGAAGTCATTTGGGAAGTAATTGCCTCAGTGGTTCAGTTTCTGACTTTGTCTGGGCGATGCATGTTCGAATCTCTGCGGTCAGTTGAGTCTCTTCAAGGATGTAGATTCACCTGGTTAATAAGCATTAAAAAGCATGAAATATTGGTCAAGTATGACTCCTTAATATTTGTTTGTTGGCATATAAAAAGGGAGAAAGGTTTTCACCACACTTTACACATATTTTATAACCTTCAACTAGCATTCCGGATTTAAGAACTGCCTTCCCTTCAGTCAGATGTATAAAATAGTTCCAGGGATATAGGAAATGCGTTTACTCTGTTCATTTTTAATGGTCATAAAAATACTTATAGACTAACTTCATACTGGCGTGCAGTTACAAGAGGTTGATGAAGTATCACGATACGTGGTAACCACTATGGTTACAGTCAATTTATATACAGCAATAACAACCTAGTTGACTAATAGAACTTAGCCTCTCACCTCCATCATCATCATCACCATCATCATCGTTTAGATGGACAGTCATATCGGAAAAGTACCAGTGATGGTTCACTCAGCCAGGATAAAAACTTACCGTCCTAGCTATGTATTTCAGGAATAGTATTCTAATGTACTGTTGTTAGTTAATGAATCTTTAGTCAGCCACCGTAACACTTTTTCTTGAAAAGCAGCAGGTTGAAAGACAGAAGTCTAATGTAATGCATTCGGTGGAAAGCTTTTGATTCAAGCAGGCTACCGTTGTCATGAATTCTACGAAAATGATCCTACTAAGGAAGGCTAGACAAATGGATTGACTATTATGCCGTAAAGGAAATTACTACCACCACACTGCTAACAAACGGGATCAGTGGATAGAATGAATTCTCAGTTCATTTTATGCATAGCATCTCTTCTCAGAGATACTTTTCAGCCCGGCCAATAACTCTTACCTTGACGTGGTGGACAGGCTCGCATATCAAAATGACCCAAAGAGCTATACTGGTGAGACGCTTGATCCTTCGAGGTCCTAACATACCAGAATTATCTGTTGGATTGTGGTAAGACGAAAAGCAGTTACTCAGGTAGTTTAAATTACTCCACAATGATGGGGGTCTGAAGCCAAAGTCTTAGCGCTGGTTGGTGGGGTGTGGCAGTAAGAGGCTGCTCTTTGATGACCAGCAGTGTTATACTGATGCTCTCTTCCCAACGGAAATGAAAGGAGAGAAAAGGTAGACCATAAAATTAACACACTCCACCCTGCCCCACGGTCTTTCAGTTCCGATGGTGTGGGTTCTGTCTATCTGGCGTTAGAGCAACCAAACCTCAAGTCAACATCCTATAAAAGACCCCATGTGACAGACCTCAAGCAGATGTCCGATGAACTCTGCGGCCACACAAATCTTTTTCCCGTTCAGATATCTTTAGAAGAAATAACCTTCCACGGTATGGGTAGCCGGGAATTGTCAACTCCCAACACACTCCCAGTAGTATTCAAGACCTGGAAAAACATAACTTATCCTCCTCTACTCTGTTCCCCCTTTAAAGTATCCGGGGACCAAATGACTGGCTCACATGAACTCGCCGGTGTAGGCATAGCATTGACATGTAGGACAAAAAGTGAGCTTCTTGACTGGAAACCAGTCAACAGCCGTATTTAGGCTATTTGACTGAATGGATCTGTAAGAACTAGGAAGAATACTGAAACCAAGCTATGCTTGTTCATCATCTCCACCTACACAGCCATGGACTACAGTTCGGATGATGCAAAGGATGAACTCTATGAGAACCTGTGAATTCTGCTTCAAAAATCAAAACGTTCAGATGTAGTCATAGTAGCAGGTGCATTTAACTCTCAAGTAGGGAAGCTGAGCCAACTGGAAAGGGATTTTGGGGGTATTTATGGAATCTCATGCCAACAAACCGACAACAGTGATAGTCTGCTTCCCAGGACGTGGCGTCCACCGAAATTAAGTCAGCAATGGACACAAATAGATCAAGTCGCTATAAGCAATCGTTGAAGAGGATAGGCGGAGGATTGCCGCTCTTTCTGGAGTACCTGGTTGTGCTCCAATTACGCGCTAGCATGAGCTCGTGTATGTCTGCACCTTATTGGCAACAGAAGAAGGGAGACAGTGAGGTTTATCTGCTCTCGACTGAAAGATGAAGCCGCCAAGTAGGTAGTTAGAGAGGGGTTAGCTAAACGTTTATCTGAACATGACAGCAATGCTTATCTTGAGGAAACGTCGCGTAATATTGTCTCCTGTAGAGACATTGGTAAAGACAATTTGTAACCAAGGTTAACAAATGTCATTGGACTTCAGCGACGACATCCGAGCTGATTGATGAGGGAAGACTGATTCCAACTGGCTCTGATCACGATGAAGAGTGAAAGCAACCTAAATGTAAGTTGACCAAGAGTCTTGGCATCGATCGGGAATAATGGTGAATGACGAAAGTGAGAGAGAAGGAGAAGGCATCAGGATTGGGTAACATCTGGCTCAGCTTCCCTACTTGAGCGTTAAAGTCACCTGCCATCATGACTACATCTAAAAGTTTTGATTTCTGTAGCCAATTGAGCAGTGTTGAGGTCAGGTGAAGGCTACTCGGCAGACACCCAAGTCGATTTATGAAGTTGTGAACTTTAGTCAACCTAGATGGCTTGGACATATACTGCTCATGCCCAGCCGCCGCCTACCTCGAAGTGCTATGATAGCAGAAGTTGAATTAGGTTGGAACAGTGCTTAGAGTGCCCAGTGTTATCAGTCGATGAAGTCCCTAACTGTTGATCTGAGCCATGTAGGGTTACGTAGACCTCCTAGTTGGGGTCCTCTATACGATAGATAAATGAGTGATTCAGAATTCTTGGTAACATGAGTGAAAATCGGTCACTGTGGCACAGATGTATTTACTCCTTGACATCTTCTAAAGCTTGAATATTCTTACTAACCTTTATCTTCAGATTACCTCAAACTGCTTCTCTCACACAAGCTAACCTTCTATGTATACCTGTGTGAAGTGCAGCGACTTGAACCGATGCAACTGTGTGCAAAGTTCTACATTGCTTTCGCCAGTCGGTCATCTCTTAAGATATACTATCATGCATTTTATTTATCAGCCTTACAAGTAATGCCTATTGCACAGCATTTCTATGCAACTGAAGCTAAATTCATTTAATTTCTTACCTATCAGGCTTTCAGAGTGTACTGGTCAAGTTGGTGAATTCCATAGATCGATGAGTAAGATTGTCTCGTATTCATGTCTCGTGAATGATTCCTTAGTTCACGACGCTGGTTATCGAGGTCTGTGTACGCAGTCAGAAAAATGATACCAATTTTTTCTGACATTCGTGCAAAACATAGGCACTATGTTAGGATGTAATAACATACTAGATTTGTTCATTTGATATAAAGCACACAGTGGCAATCCAACATTATTTACTTGATGATATTTCAAGCATAAATTATTATTGCTCATATAGTCACATCAGTGTAATCAAATCACTTTCAACATCTAATTCTTATAGTCCTGTCACCTGATATTCTTTGTCTCTAGTGCTAGTAAACTAGTCCCACATCTCTAGTATAGGTGTTTATTATTATTTCATTATTTATCCCTTAGGTTCCTAGTGGAACATAGGGCTTCAGTAGCACGTCTCCAGTGAACTCTGTTCTCTGAAATCTTTTGACGCTTTATTCTGAGTGCGGGAGATCTCCACACTGGTTTCAGGCTAAAATGAACTCCTGTCTTGCTTTTCCGATCCTGGCTGCTGTGACGACCTCGTCTGTGCCACCGCCGCCTGTAGTTGAAACGATGCTGCCTAGATAGTTGAAAGAGACTAGTTCTTCTAAGTTTCTCCCATTGACGATGATTGGTGTTTGTTGTTGTTGATGGTGGTGTTGGTTGGGGTATCTTCATCACCTCTGTCTTCTCTACGTTCACTTGAAGTTCCGTGTCCGCTGCCCTGCCTCACCTCTTCTGTCAACTTGTTAGTTTTTGCCTGTAGATCTTCAAGTTTGTGTGACATTAGACATAAGTCATCGGCGAAATCCAAATCTTCTAGGTTCTTTTCCCCGGTCCAACGTATCCCCCTCTTCTCGCTCCTCACTGTGTGTTGCATGATCTAGTCCACTACAATCAGGAGTATCATGGGTGATAGTAGACAGCCTTGTTTCACTCCTGTCTGCACTTCAAAGGTGTCGCTGAGCTTTCCATTATGGATCACTTGGCATGTGGCATTTTCATATAGTTGTTGGATGAGATTGATAAAGGTTTGCGGTATTCGGCAGTGTTCAAGCAGTTTCCAAATTACTTGTCGGTCGACGCTGTCTAAGGACTTTTCAAAATCAATGAAGTTGAGGTTGAGTTGACTACCATTCTATACTCTGTTCTATGATGATGAAAAGGATTGCAATTTCATCCGCACATGATTTGCACTTCCTGAAGCCAGAAAGCCTGTTCCGGTAGTAGTTTTGAATCCACTGCATCCTTCAGTCTCTCCAGGATGATGCGGCATAATATTTTGCTTGCTTTGGGTGGACGGGGACAGCAGCATGATTCCGCACCAGTTCTTGCAAACACTGAGGTCTCCCTTCTTCGGGAGTTTGACAAGGTAGCTCTTCTTCCAATCACTAGCCAGATACCTTCCCTTCCCTCCAGAACTTCTGTAATACCGGTGTGGTGTGAGCATGTCCGCTGTTATCTCTGCGTCTGCCCTCAGTGCTCCTGGAGAGATTCCATCTGGTTCTGCTGCTTTCCCGCATTTCAGTAGCTTCATGGCATTGAGGACTTCGACTTTCGTCGGAGGGCTTGTGTCCACTGTTAATTCTGTGGGTGGGCTGCTGGTGGTATTTCTGGACGAGTTGTAGGTGGTGGTGGTGGTGATGGTGTTGGTGGTGGTCGATTGAAGAGCGTTTTGAAGTGGTCAGACCATCGTCTCCCCTGTTTCCCTCTTCGGTGATAACTAGGTTTCCTTCACTATCTGTCATTGGTTCCATCTGTGATGTGTTGATCTCTTCGCAGACAGCAAGTGACCTGGTTACTTGATACAATGTTGTTAGGTCTCTGTCTCTCCTACCAGCAACCTGTTCTGCTTCACTTGACAATGTGTCGTAGAAGTGTCTTTTGTCTTTGCATGCACTCCTCTTCACTTCCTTGTCCAGTGTAGTGCTTTATACATTGTACTCAGTTCCTCTTCTCGTCGTTCATCCTTGCACTGGTTCATCTTCCGTTTCACCATCCTCCTCTCCCTTCTCGATCAGCTTCCATGTGTCCGTCAAGATCCATTCCTTGTCTTGTCGCTTATCCTTCCTTCCTAATACGGTTATGCAGGTTTCTTTCCACATAGCTTTCAAAGAGTTGCAGTGCTCATCCACACGGGTTTCTTCAGGGATGCTGCTCGATATCTCCCATTCTGTCTTGATGACTGACTGACGTGAAGATGTCCCTTGTAGTTTTGTGTTTCGGTTTCCGGGTGTTGAAATTGAACTGTGGTCTATCACCAACTTCCTTGAAGGCTTTTAACTTGATTTGGAAGGTGGGTTCCTTGCACTAGATTGTGAGTTGCCTGAACCTACATCTGCTCCTCTTCTTGACCTTGTGTCAAGTAGACTGCGTCTCCACTTTCTTGAGATTGAGATGAAGTCGATCTGGTTTTTAGTGTGTCCGTCTGGTGAAGACAAATCCATGTCGCTTTGTGGATATCCTTGTGCTTGAACACAGTGCCTCACTCCAATCACCAAATCGTTGAATGCACAAAATTCTGCAAACAATTCTCCATTCTCGTTCATCATCTCACCGAGTGCTTCTCCACCCATGATGAGTCCTCTTCCTGTGTTGTCCGCTTCCAGTTTGGCATTCATGTTGCCCACTAGAATTTCGATGCCGCCATCTGGGGTGGGCTCTTGTCCAGTGTTGATTGCAGTTGTCTGTAGAATTCCTCCTCCTTCTCTTGATCTGCACCTTTTGTAGGCGAGTAGCGTAACATTGTATGGTTGTGATCTTTCTTCCTTTTGAGTTAAATCCATCTTGCTGTCATGATCCTGGAGGAGATTGGTTCCCACTGCATGAGACCGAGCCTTCGATGCTCTTGAAGGGGACATCATGATAGCCACTCCATAACTCAGTGTGCTCGTGGTTGTCGTCTGGGTGACCGGAGTAGATTATTGATTCTCCAGTTGAGAGTTTGGAGAGTCCACTTCCATTCCATCTGCTTTCTCATATTCCAAGCACTTCAATGTGATACCTCTTCATCTCGTTTGCAATCTGGGCAGCCTTGCTAGGTTGAAACATGGTGCGGACAATCCATGTCCCCATGACTACTTTCGCTTTCATCGAGAGAAGCGAGGACACACCAGCCAATTGGCTTTTGAAGGCTTTCACCAACTGGCGTCATTTCGTATCTCCGGTTCCAGCGAGGAATAATTTTGTTTTTATTTTTATATTTTGTTTGTGCTGTGAGGTTTCGTTAGGGGTTAGATTGGTTTTCCGGGTAGGGTTGCTAGCCCTATGCCCAACTTTCCCTCTTTGTCCGGGCTTAGGACCGGCTAGTAACTAGTGAACTAGTCAACTAGGCGAGGTTTAAAAATTGAACGCTTCACGAATTTGCGTGTTATTCTTGTTTTTCAGTAATATTCTTTTATTACAGTCATTTTATTACCGTCCTCGTTTTGCTGGGCGCTAACGACTTGTCAACTGTGTTTGCATTTCCATATTGTTTTATCCTCTAGTACATTTTTTCTGACTGCACTGTTTACTCCTTGTTTTAAAAAAATTTACTTCGCACCTTATTCACCGAATTTTGTACTGTGTTAAAATTCAGTTTGAAAACTTTGTTTGACCACTTAAAACAAATATGTTCTTCATTTGATTTTTAATTTACTGGTCGTAATATGCCCGACTCTCATTTTGATCATGTGTTTAGCGGTTTCAAAAACTCCTGGCATGTCAGAATTTAGGGGTTGATACTTTATTTGAAAAACAATAATGACTGAATATTATCATCTGTCGTGCAGTATTTCGAAATAAATTTCATGTTGTGAATTTGAAATTACACGTAACTGCTTCTAATGTGGGCTTAAATAGCATTCTGTTTTTCTAGCAATTAACACAGTTTAGAACTTAAGATATCATTGGTTAAGAAACTTCAATCGGTCTGTTTTTGCCTTTATTATCACCCATCAGTGGTCATTGGTCTTATCTTCAATTTCGAGGGAATTAAGCTGCTACCAGATTGTGGTATATACTTAGGTTGATGTGGTGGTTGGGTTTACATATTACAATAGTCTAACCAGATACGCTGGGTGAAACTCTTGTTCATTCGAAATCCTATCATACCAGAAAGGTCTGTTAGGTAGTAGCAAGATATACAACAATAACCGTCATAATGTAACATACTAATCTATAATGAGGTTGGACGGGGCATGACAATAATAAGGCGTTTCCTGCGGATAACAAGCAGTACCCAGCTCATGCTGCCTTTCTCATGAGAAGAGGATGGGGGTCAGAAAAGGCAAGCCCGCAGAATAACAAATTTCTCTCTACCCCGTGGTGCTCCAGTGTCGGTGGAATGAGAATAGATGGAAGAAAGCAAATTAAAATCTCAAGCTTCTAGAAAAGCTGTGTGTACACGGCTCAAGAATATGTCCCATGAGCTCTAGGGTCACATAAATCTTTCCCCTTTTCGGTTTCAGGTACTCTGATGAAACAACTACAACGGCGTATGCAGCCGACAAGTATCAAACGTCCACACACTCGCTACAAAACCCAATCAAGCATAACTTACATTCCTAGCCTTTGTCTCTTATCTTGCCTTCACTTCCCAGTACTATTATTATCCCTCTTAAAGTTTCGTTGTCATTGTGATATGATTATGAGCAGTACAGTCTACTCGAAACGTTATCAGTGAACAATACTATTTCACTGTGTAACACATAAAAAACACTTGTGATAGAATTATACTATACTATAGTGCGAAAATTCTATTCTCATATTAGTGACTTTAACAGCTTATTATGGTTCCATACTGGTATAGCCGCTATTGATGTACATATGTCGACAGTCAGCCACCAATGTTCTACAACTTCCTAGTTTATTTCCGACCCTGACTGACTAATGGAGAAGACAAACTGAGACGGGTAGGAACATGTATTCAGACTGAAGACTCAAAGTCATTCACAAAAGCAGATATCAAAATACATACAGTATCCGGCGTTTAGAAATAACGACATTGATTGATTGATTATTTGTCAGTCTACGTATATTCGTAATCGTCACAAAGTGCATTTCTGTACTAGAGAAGAGATAATTCAGCGAAGAAAATTTTCTTTTTCGACCACAACATTTTCTATAGCTGTACAATAGTATTCATATATATATCATAAACATATAGCAGTTTATTATAAAACAATAGGGTATAATTGCATCATTAACCTAGTGCTAAAAAACCGGAACCAAGAATGCAAAGTAGTTGCTTAATAATCTGAGGCAGTAGAAATATCAAGGAAGGCAAGGAGTTTGACAAGGTGAAAATTGTTGGTAGATAAGAAACTCAAATACTGAGTGTCCACTTGATAAATAGATGTAAAGAAGCTGAAGAATGAGACAAGGGTCATAATGAAGGTGATAATAATAAACTAATTAATTATAATGAAATCGAAAAAATGGAAGTGTTAAGACCATGGTAAGGTGAGAGATTGAACATACTTCTTTTGCACGCAAAGATGAGGCTTGAATTGATGAATTACCAGTGTTTCCACTGTGTCCAACTGTCAAAGGTGTACTCCTTTTGAACTATTCCATCTGACACAATAAATGACACTGAAGGAGGATTCTGGTCGAGCTTTACGTCCAGAGTTGACCAAATGTTCAAGAATTGAACTACTAATTGATTTATATTCTCCCCTCGACAACCATGCAGGATAGTGCTCAGAGATACGTTTGGAAAGCGTGCGCTTTGTGCGGCCTATATAACTAGCTCCATAGGAGCAAGTAAATTTGAAGGCACATCGACGTGGCCCAAAGTGGCAACTTGTCCTTAACGCACTCCGGAATGAGTTGTTGACTAGAGAAGCTGAACTGCAGCTTCTTAAAGAAGAATGTTTTCTTCAGTCATCTGGACAGCCGATTCTTCAGGATCTTTGCTACCGTATCACCTTTTAAAACAACGTTATTCCTGGACTATATGTTCTCATGACGAACATCTAACCACTCGGACACTAGGTTGAAAGTAAGAGACTCACATCTTTCAACTCTCATCAATTTTTGATGCAACACGACCATCATCCAATCTCGTTAGCGAGTATCTGTCTTCAAGCCCAGTTTGGCAGACTCCATAGCTTACCGTATCTCACGATAAAATTCAGAAATCCATTCTTATACAGGATTGTTATTCATTCATTTTTTAATGGTTCTGCAATTAGTTTCGATTCGTGTTCAAAACTCCATTGATATCAACCCATTTCTACACAGACATCCACAGTGGAAACAAAAATCCTTTCAAGGGAGCTTTATTTGGGTGCCGATGGTTAGCAGTGTAGCTCATGAAGGGTTATTTAGGACTCGTTAGCTGAATGCACGTGGATCCCATCGAGACTCTAACCCAGTGCTCATTGATTCAAACACCAAGTCAGTCTCTCTTACTATGATTATCAAGAAGTTATAACTGTCAAAAAATGAGCCAGCTATAGTTGAAGCATATTAGTCCTCAAATGACTTTCAGACGGTCACGCGCAAACGACTCAAAGCTGTCTCCAAGATAAAAGGCACAGAATTCAAGCCGATCAGTCATTAAAATCACCCAGATGTGTACAGCAAAGATGATTGGGGTGAACAAAATGAGCCTTTATTGTAACCAGACCTAACCCAATTTGTTAGTTAGACACCGTTAAAAAACTACTTACTGAACATAGAATAAAGTTAAGGACTCATCTTTTCAACAGTGTTTGGCCCAGGTAAAAAATCAACAGATATAATAAAACGAATATATTATGACAAGGTTAATTCAGTTGTGAACAGAAAAATAGATGTTAACGACAACAAGCGGATGGGAATAATTTGTTAAAAGTAATTTTAGCAATATTTAGCATTACCTTTGTCCAGTTTATCTAGTTGTTAATGTATAAGACAAACAAGAACTCTGAATAGTTGGTTCCGGTCAGTTCCGATACCTACACTAACATCATTTAGCTGATCACGATGCATTAAATTGTTATTTACTATACGATGCCATGTCATAGGCTCAACGCTCCTCCCCTTTTCTGTAATTGTTCCGTTCAGCGGTTTGTAGGACAGTGTCACACTAAGATAATATTCGTCATTGACTAATATTTACAAGAGGACCGCTGAGAGAAAGAGGTAGAACTTGGCACACAAGTTCATCAATTCAGGTTGCCACTCCACACTACAGTATACAAAGGAGTGGATAAAAAGAGAGTGACACTAGGGCAGATAGAAATGTACGAGAGGAGAAAGAGAGAACAAAGAAATAGAGGAAAATGAAAATATCCAACGCTTCGTGTATAGCATAGAGTGTTTAGTACCTGCACCTTTGAAGCCTAGTTTGGAAGTTTTTAAGATTGCATACCTACCACACTTTGTCAGGTTGACATCAAGGCTTCTATTACAGAAAGGTTTCATGAAACAAAGAGCTGAACGTAACTTGCTGGCATAGTTTCCTTCGAAAAGTAAGACATTTACTTTATAGAATGTTAGCTTACTGAATTTTGGGATGGTGTCCACGAAAATGGGTAGAATTTCGTAAAATGCATGCTTGAAGCTGGCATGAACACCTGAAAGAGGATTTCCTCCTTCTTTAGCCTGATCAGTTGACTATTTCACAAGTCATTGTAGACAGATTCAGCCTGGACATTATAAGAAAGCTAGAGTGTGATATTTGAATGCCTCTATACTGAACTAATCAAGATCTACAGTTGATAAATGTAGTCGTATGTACACATGAGGAAAATCTATTTGCTGTTCAGATGCCTTTTTCATCTGATTTGTTGCTATCGATGACTGATTTCATCTGTTTCAATGAGATATAATCTTAGAATTTACTTGAACATTTTGTTGGTAGGCTGAGCTAAACGTCAAATAAATGAAACACATGTTGAATTTCTAGATTTCTGCATCTTCGCTAGAGAAATCTGCCGATCAGCATAAGAGATTTCCATCCACTTGTATCGTAAATCAAAACAAAATCAACGTAGAACCTTGTACACAAATGCGTAGGTTCAAATTGCTACACCTCACAGTAGTATACAAAG
Organism: Heterobilharzia americana; assembly: GCA_944470555.2. NCBI lineage: Eukaryota > Metazoa > Platyhelminthes > Trematoda > Strigeidida > Schistosomatidae > Heterobilharzia > Heterobilharzia americana. Next base: position 91,744,923 of record OX104134.1, read on the forward strand.
AACTAGTGGATCAGAAAGACTGACATGAAAGTAGACAAAGGTGTATTTGAGGGATGGAATTTAAAATTTCAGGTTAGTGCGAATATTCAAGTTTTAGAAGACATCCAGTAGTGAATACATCTGCGCCACTGTGACCGATTTTCACCTATGTCACCAAGAATCCTCAACTACTGATTCCTACCGTCTCAGGGAACCCAACCAGACAGTCTTCATCTCCCTACACGGCTCAGACCAGCAACTTGGGATATCATGTACTGGTGTCGCGTCTGAGCATTCTGCCAACCTAATCCAACTCCTCCTAGCATTGAATGTCGAGGTAGACGGTGGCTTGGCGTGCGCAGCACATGTCTGCAGCAGAATCCCTGTTTATTTTATAATGGACTAACTGGTGTAATGACATAGCTGCGAAAAATATCAATTTGGACCGTTTATATATTAACAACATTCAAATTAATTTTGATTTGTCTCAGACTACTCACACTGATTAGTAATCCGTATGGTCCCAAAATAAAAGTACAAAGACGAGCATAATACTAAAAAAAAATTCTTTTTTATCGTAAAGAGAAACACAATCGTGAATGACTTACTTTATACACTTATTAAAATTCAAATTAATCGAATTTATGTTAAATTGTCTGTTCATTGCCTAAAAAACTGTGAAAACTAGGAAAAACAAAATTAGTGACGTTTGTTTTAAAAATGAAGCGTCCAGTGTTGTTTAAATTTATAGCGGCTACTGAGATTGATTTACATATAAAATTAACATTTTTGAATTCTTCCACTGTATATCTGGAATGTACTCTTGTTAGCTGACAATCAGTTGCTTTCGATGAAGATGATTAGACAAATTCATATGACTGCTTGAGAAGAGGATATGATTTATGTTGACCCGTTTAGGAAATAACACCAGCACATTTGAATCGGATATAAGATATTTCACGCTTGGCTGCTACATGAATAAAATGATACCACTATGACCTGGGTTGAGCTTCTCAAACAGGCCATATGAAGGTTCCCTTAACTATGATTCAGAATTCTCAATTTGAAGGAGGAAATATGTCATTTAAAACGAAAACCCAGCTGACTGGAAACAAGTATCCTAAATGTTTTACTATAAAGTAAAATGTAAGATTGGGACCGGTTAACCATACTATCTGTTCAGCTCCTAAAAAGCTTCGCTTCATGAACTTATGATATAGTGGAAACTCATAGACAGAAATAGTGATAAATCATCTGGAGTACTCAATTGAATAAATCTCCAATACTGCCAAACTCAGATTGGTTGTCTCCACTCGTCTAGAGATTCAGTTATGTCAAAAGTATTACTTAGCTCCTTTGACCACCACCTCTATGTACATTTATTAATTCACTTGCTCTTATGAAATAAGGTATGTTGACCGTATTCGCTGTTTGCTTTCTACACATACCTTGGAGTTTATGCTAACCTGGTACCTTAATGAATAAGGGAGACAACTTTGCTCCTCTATCGTATAATATTCTACCAATTCTAACCTCCAGGTAAGTGCGGAGGAAAACTTCACTGCTATACACAGAGTTTATACAAACGTCATGACGGGTGTTCGCCGAAAACCGGTTTGAATTGTGGAAGCTATGGGAGGTAATATTTTGAATCCTGAACCCTGTATTCATAAGAGGTTTGTCCACTTGCTTGCAATGCAGTGGATACAACTTATGAGAACACTTTATGACTAAAATAATTTCTTTCCCCTTGTTACTAGTATATTATGTCTTCTTATGTATCACATTCTTTCACCATTGAAATTTTGACATCTGATTAGATTATTTTGCTTATACTAAAATACCAATCAATATGGCACTGGAGGCAGTCACAATTCAAATAATTATTGACTCAGAGCATACTCATAGAACTAAGATATCGGTTGATGATATCATATTAGGCGTGCTGTTGTGCTTGACCTCCACAGTCTTCAAGCTTCAGGACAAAACATATAAGCGAAAGGAAGGAGTAGCAATAGAATCACCAATATCCTCAATCGTAACATATATATTTATGGATAGTTGGGAAGACATGGCTTTACACCAGTCGGTGTAAGGAATTAAACAAGGAATTGAAACACATAAAAGAAGCGCTTTAAATAATCAATTACCATCCTTTGCCGTTTATCAAGAAATCATTATGAAAACATAAGAAACGAAATAACAGTAGTTAAACAAATACGAATGATAGCAGCAACAGGAGTAGGAAGGAGTTGACAGCCTCGATTATGTTGCTGTATAAGGAATAAATATCAGGAATTTACGTATGCTTCTCAACGAGGCTGGAAGTAGAGTGGGATTTAAACCTACAAACTCACTCAGAAATAAGCTCTGTCAGCTTAAGGATTCGATGGATCGAATAAGGCGAAATAATCTAATCTATCAAATTCAGTGGAATGAGTGTGAGGTCAAATTCATACGTCGAACCAGCTGGTCGAGGTCAGTTAGAATATCGTAACATAGGAATTCAGCTCAATATAGAGTAACAGACCCAACTAGGATAAATAATCTAGAAAAGTGTTCGTCCACCACAATGCATACAGTAACACACAACCACACAACAAAGTGAGGGATAAAGCCACTCCACTTAAGTTCAACATAATTAGGTGTAAAGAGATATTGATCATTAAATCTTTGTTCATAGAATCAGCACCAAACCCAACACACTTTATAGGAACGATGTAACAGATGTAGGTTCAGACCACTCACAATCTAGTGCAAGGAACCCACCTTCCAAATCAAGTTAAAAGCCTTCAAGGAAGTTGGTGATAGACCACAGTTCAATTTCAACACCCGGAAACCGAAACACAAAACTACAAGGGACATCTTCACGTCAGTCAGTCATCAAGACAGAATGGGAGATATCGAGCAGCATCCCTGAAGAAACCCGTGTGGATGAGCACTGCAACTCTTTGAAAGCTATGTGGAAAGAAACCTGCATAACCGTATTAGGAAGGAAGGATAAGCGACAAGACAAGGAATGGATCTTGACGGACACATGGAAGCTGATCGAGAAGGGAGAGGAGGATGGTGAAACGGAAGATGAACCAGTGCAAGGATGAACGACGAGAAGAGGAACTGAGTACAATGTATAAAGCACTACACTGGACAAGGAAGTGAAGAGGAGTGCATGCAAAGACAAAAGACACTTCTACGACACATTGTCAAGTGAAGCAGAACAGGTTGCTGGTAGGAGAGACAGAGACCTAACAACATTGTATCAAGTAACCAGGTCACTTGCTGTCTGCGAAGAGATCAACACATCACAGATGGAACCAATGACAGATAGTGAAGGAAACCTAGTTATCACCGAAGAGGGGAAACAGGGAGACGATGGTCTGACCACTTCAAAACGCTCTTCAATCGACCACCACCAACACCATCACCACCACCACCACCTACAACTCGTCCAGAAATACCACCAGCAGCCCACCCACAGAATTAACAGTGGACACAAGCCCTCCGACGAAAGTCGAAGTCCTCAATGCCATGAAGCTACTGAAATGCGGGAAAGCAGCAGAACCAGATGGAATCTCTCCAGGAGCACTGAGGGCAGACGCAGAGATAACAGCGGACATGCTCACACCACACCGGTATTACAGAAGTTCTGGAGGGAAGGGAAGGTATCTGGCTAGTGATTGGAAGAAGAGCTACCTTGTCAAACTCCCGAAGAAGGGAGACCTCAGTGTTTGCAAGAACTGGTGCGGAATCATGCTGCTGTCCCCGTCCACCCAAAGCAAGCAAAATATTATGCCGCATCATCCTGGAGAGACTGAAGGATGCAGTGGATTCAAAACTACTACCGGAACAGGCTTTCTGGCTTCAGGAAGTGCAAATCATGTGCGGATGAAATTGCAATCCTTTTCATCATCATAGAACAGAGTATAGAATGGTAGTCAACTCAACCTCAACTTCATTGATTTTGAAAAGTCCTTAGACAGCGTCGACCGACAAGTAATTTGGCAGTTGGTTTACAACCAAGAAGCTATCGCTCAACGAATATGCAGAAGGAAGTGGAGATGGATTGGGCATACACTGAGAAGACCATTCGGGGACATCACGCTCCAGGCCCTCGAGTGAAACGCAGTTGGGAAATGGCGAGCTGGGCGTGCGAGGGGACGGTGACATGGAGGGGATGTTGTGAGGAAGTAATGAGAGTTTCTGGGGTGTCGTGCAGCCAGGTTCAAATGATTTCAGAGAACCCAAGGAACAAATAATAGCAATGTAATAGTACTTAAAAACTAACAGTAGTATGGTTTGAAACGTAAATAAAATAACGTGAGAGAAAATGGACAGAATAATTGAAAAACTAGTTAGCGGAAACAAAAACTGATTTTACCATTTATCCATATGACGATACTCCTGTTGGTGAGTATGCTTACGCTATTTATGCAAATGATATCCACACATGAGAGGACAATGAAAATTTTGAAGTTAACCGAATGCTTATAATCGGAAAACTATTCTGTGGTTTGGACAAATTTAGAAGTGCTAGACGATAGTGACAGTCATTGAGAAGAAATCCCTCAGACTGGTGTTGCCTCAGTGATTCGAACCTCCAACACCATGTAATATCAAATTCAAATGCGCCGCAGTGTGACATCATTTCAATTATTGGCAACATTTCAAGAATTAATTGTTGACAAGAACAAGGCATGTATCAGCGAAGAAATATTTCTTTGGAAAAGATATATTTCTTCGCTGATACACGCCTTGTTCTTGTTAATGAATAAATGGGTATATTTCGTCAGTTGAAAGAGTGTAAGAACCTAATGACAGTGAGGGACTTAGTGGGTTTCCTCGTTATTCTGTCAAACTTGCGAATGCGAAGATCGATATACTAGACAGTTGTATTGTGAAACATGAGTACCCAAAATATTTCTGGAAAGCTTTGTGTCGTAATCAAATTTATTCTAATGATCGTACGTTAAAGCGACATACTCTAAATCTAATTGATGGCATCCGTGTACGCCTTCCTGAACTGGAAAGAAATATTTCCCGGCGAGAGCATTTTATTTTCGAGGTAACAAGTGAAGATCGGGATTCATTTGAATCTTATGTATCAGGTGTGATAAAGAAGAGATGTGAAGATGTAAGAATCAAATTACTGAAAAGTTTTAAAACTGCTGAGTCACAAGACAATTTTCCAGATGCACCATAGAGATACGTCTTTAACCACTCCAGTATAACCCTGTCAAAAATTCAGTTACAGATTTTGTCTTTGGGACCAAAGTTTTGTTGTGCCTCATCTAAATCCAGAGAACTTGACACAAAAGTGCAATTTAAAATCTTATCAGCCAGACTAGAGACTTAATCCCGACGTCCACCAAAAGCTTCGAACGTTTGAAATCCACATTATTACGTTGTTGCTATTAATACTTGAAAAAACCATGTCGACAACAAGGTATTGTTTCCAAAGAGCATAAAGCACAATTGAAAGAACTACTAAACAACAAGGATATTATACTTGTACGTCCAGACAAAGGATCTGGTATAGTGGTTTTGGATCGGTTGGCTTATACTGATAAACTATGCCTAATTCTCAGAGATGATAATAAGTTTCTAAAATCCAGAGATCAGAAGGATATAACAGAAGATATTGAGAACCAAATATCGAAAATCTTAAGAAAATTGAAAGAAGAATCTTTAATTACCCCAGATACGTATGAGCAGCTTAGATCATCTGGTTCAAACAAGCCCCGTTTATATGGTCTGCCGAAGGTGCATAAAGATGGCCGTCCACTTCGTCCAGTGCTTGATATGCTTAATTCACCTTATCACTAATTGGCGAAGTGGCTTGCAAAAATGCTTGAACCGGTGAGATTAAATCTATGCAAATATAGTCTTCCCGACACATTTGGTTTTGTTCGCTGCATCGGAGATATTAACGTAAGCGTATGATATCGCTTGATGTTTGTTCTTTATTTACCAATGTTCCACTTGTTGAAACTGTTTGTTATCTGTGTGATTACATTGATTCTAATAATATTAACATTGGATTACCTACGAGCCACCTAAAAAAACTAATATTGAAATGTACGTTTAATGTACAGTTTAGATTCAATGATATAATTTATAATCAGACAGACGGTGTTGCATTGGGGTCTCCACTAGGCCTGTCCTGGCTGATATCTTTATGGCAAAACTTGAAAACGGGCCCCTTAAAGAAATAATTTCGGAACTTTATTTGTATAAAAGGTACATAGACGATACTTTTTTTATTTGTGACGAAACATGTTCAGTGGAAGAGCTGTCAAAACGTTTCAATGATTGTCATCCATCCATTAAATTCACTGTAGAAGAAGAGTTAAACTCATCGTTCCACTTTCTAGACGTAACATTAAAGAGAAGGGATGATGGCTCAATCCAAAGGTCAGTCTATCGAAAACCAACTTGGACCGGTCGGTTCACTAACTTTTATAGTTGGGTACCTCTTGGTTGTAAGAGAAATCTCATTCACTCATTCTGTTCCAGAATCTATGGAATATGTTCAGAAGATACGGTGGATGCTGAAATCGAAACTCTTAGAATAATACTATCTAATAATGGATACCCTGAAAGATTTATTGATAAGAATCTGAAAAAATGAACCACTCCCCATCATCCCATTACAGTCCCTAAGAAAATTTTAACCGTGAATCTAGAATTCAAAGGAGACACCACAGCCGAAGTGCTGAAAAATCGTCTGTCAAGATGTATCAATAGTAGCTTCTATGCTGCTAGACTGAGACTGATATTCTCCAGCCACCGTCTGATTCGTCAATGCGTGAAGGATAGGCTTCCACTTATGTCCACATCTATGTGTATCTACAAGTTCACATGCTCCTGTGGAGCTGACTATATTGGACGTTGTAGGCTGGCCCTCCGAAAATGTGTTGCTGAACACTACCCAATTTGGCTTACCGGAGGCGAGCAAAAGAAAACGACTTCATCTATGTGTGAACATCTTGTTGAATTGGGACACTCAACACCTTTAAAAAAGGTTGAAAAAAAGTATTTCTTCACTGATACATGCCTTGTTCTTGTTAACGAATAAACGGGCATATTTCGTCAATTAATTGTTGGTCAAACCGAATTCACTGTGGTTATCGAAAAAAATTTTACTCCTTCATGTAGGATCAAAATTACCGGCTGGTACGACTATTCGAGGTGGATAATATCTAACTTGTACAAGCCAGCTAGCCTCGGTTAGTTTGACCCATAGTGATGAGTGGCCAACATTTAACACTTCTAGAAATTTCCCATTGAAACCAGTTACTCTCTCTCTCTCTCTCTCTCTCTCTCTCTCTCTCTCTCTCTCTCTCTCTCTCTCTCTCTCTCTCTCTCTCTCTCTCTCTCCATATTGTTCACAGCCTCCTAAAGTTCCATATGAATGGGAAGTTTTAAGTCAATAATTCAATCAGACTCCAGCTGGATAGCGCACAACTAAACCTCAGTTGAGCTCCCTGTCAACGTATTATGCCCACCATTTTGTCTTTTTCCCTTGTAAGTAGATAAGCCAACCGCTCATAGTGCTGAAATTTTCTTTTTCATACTATATTTAAGCTGTTTTTGTTCCTAATTTTCCTTGGAAACTCTAGGTGATATACTGGGCATTTTATAGCCTTTTCTATAGACCCAGTAACTGTAGATATCTCCGTTTCCAAGTCAAACTGAAGATATTCTCCATCCAACCCAAAATAAGTAGATATGTAGGGCTTCAGAGACTTTTAGGTAAGCTTGTAGTTAAATATATTCCAATATCTTCTCCCAGTCACGCCTTGAAACCTCTTCTTATCTGAATTCATTTAGGTGGTCGAAATCAAAACGCATTCTTCAGATGGAACGCCACTCACCTACCAAGTCTCTCTCTCAATTACTTACGGTGGTCGTTAGTTGATTTTTGACTGTTTTAATTTTCTTACATTTTTATTGAAGTAGTCTTTTTAGCATGCAGTTTTATACTACTTATTATGGACAAGTAGTATAACTCACATCCTCTTATAATATTATTTTACCCTTCACGTCAGTTTTTCATGTTATCATCGTATTTAGTCCATTATTTCAAAATACTAGGATACTTGTTTCTTCGCCATTTCATAATCTCTTTTCTCTTTCTCTTGTTGTCACCATGAAGTTCTCTCTTCACCTGGTCATTTGTCGACCCTATCTTTTTGTGCCTATCCTGTGAATTCACATGCTTTTGATATTTTCCACCTGTTTGCATTGTACACAGCTTTTGCTGTTTGTGTTGTTAACACACCTTGAATAAAGTGCTTTTGAAAGTGAAAAGCCCACAGACGCCTCACAATTCGGGGTTTATAGTTTATTAGTCATTACTGTTTGTTGATACGGTACCTTCAGTCAAATCCTGTGTTATGGAATTTATGAGTAACTAGCGTTTGATTTGTTTTAAATTACTGAAAATGCTCATCAAGATATTAGAGAAAACGAGGAGTTCAGCAAAGATGTCCATTTGGCGATTTCATTCCCTATAAATGTACAACTGCGCCTTTAATTTTCGGTTTTCCTTCTATGAAGTCATCTACCATCAAACAGATAGAATCGCTATGGAATCTTCTTTTTGCCCGCAGCAGTCTAAAGAAAATAACTTAAGAACTTTTGGCGTACAGAAGGTGTGTTGACGATATCTTCATAATTTGCCATGTTGGCTGTGATTTAAACTATGTCTTATAAGTATTTAAGAGTTGGCATCCCCCAATTAAATTCTCACTTGAAGTAGAAAGCGAACCAAAGTTTCTATTTTTGGATGTAGTACTCATTATAGGAGATGATGGGGATATTGAGGAAGTCCATCTACAGGAAACCGGTATGGAGTGGTTATCTGTTGGATTTCTACAGTTGGGTACCTACAAGTCGAAAAAGAACACTTGTATGCCTTGCTCACCATATCTGAAGTGTATGCAGCACTGTTAACTGAGAAGAAGAACTCAAGTTTCTCAAAAGGGTTCTCATGGAAAAAGAATACCCAGCACGATTTGTGGATAGAAATATAAAACCGAAACCACAGAGACAGAAAGACCTGTTTCAGTTCCAAAGGAAATATTATGCATGAATCTTGACTTCAAAAATGATATCACTATTATTTTAAAAAGAAGAATTTAAAACTCACTAAGAAAAACTTTCTTCTCGTCAACGTTGAGGATAGTATTCTCCAGTCGTCTAGTGTTTTTTGACAGACTTAAAGATAAGCTTCCACATCTTCCCATTCCCAAGTTTATTTATCAGTTCATCTGCTCTTGTGGAGCCAGGTGTGTAGGTCATTTGGTGTTCATTCTTTTCTAATGGGTCACGGAACATTACTCCCATAGCTGCAAAGACATGCTGGTGGACCCTTCAGAAGTCCAATAATTGGACACCTTATCAACACTGATTACAGCATCGTAAATGCTTCAGCGTTCAAAGTCATCTACAAGGTGAAAAGAAATTTACCAACCATGGTGCGCCTACAACTTCCCTTTACTTCAGAAGCTCTTACCATATGCATGGAGAAACTGGAATTATGTGTACAAAAGAAACTTGTTGAATCTTTGTTACTACCCTGGACTTAGTTAAACAGTACCTCTCTCTCTCTCTCTCTCTCTCTCTCTCTCTCTCTCTTATTCAAAATTTGTGGTACTTTTCTGATGTATTTTAATAACTCAGTATCGTCTTCATTTTGTTTCTATGCTACCCTTGATCATCCATCCTTTATCTTGAAAACTATCTTTAAATATTATGCGAATTTAAATTCTATCCAGTTAATTATGTTCGTTTCTATGCTCTTTTGTGACTAGTTTTCACTTCATATCACACTTGTGAATTTTAAATCTTCATTCAAGTTGATCTGTTCGTTGAAGAATCGCTAGGCTTTTTTAGTTTCATATTCTTCACAAGAAATACACAGTGATATTATCTGGTCTTTTCTCATCATCAGACCGAGATTGAAAAGATAATGTCGCTTGTAATCGCTTAAATTCATCATGATTAAGAATAATTGGTTATTTAAAAAGTTGCCGTCACTGGCCACCATTATCGGTTTTCTGAACTGAAGATTTAAAAGTACCAAATAAACGTTTTACCCTTGGCTAGCCGTTTCCATATGTTCATCACAATCACTTGATACACTGAATAAATCATTATATTTCAACTTCTGTTGGTAGTTTGATATTTCCTGGTAAAATTCATTCTCCACATTTGAGATACAGTTACTTGGTACATGGATGAATGAAAATCAGAAAACGCAACAGCATATATTATGGTATTTTTCTGTTCTTAGTGTAGTATTCAGTCAAGTGACAAACAGATGACTTTCAAACAGGGAAACCTGCAGAAAGTGTGCTTTCTGATCTACACTTTAAACACTAAAGAAACTGAAAGCCAAAGACAGGAGAATGACCTGTACAAACTGACGCCACTAATGATGAAGGTAAGTCAGGTGAATAAACACAATGGAGTACTGCTTGAGTTCAAAAGAAAATTAGCAAACATATACGAATTTTCAGATTCGGCATAGAATACAGACACTCAATACACCAAATAATAGTCTGGAGTTTAATTCAAGTGACAAGAAGCAGTTTTCTCATGCTCGAATCATTAATATAATCTGCAAGGCCGAAGGAAGTTAGAAGACAGTGTAGTTCTTTTTCCGAGACAGGTGGTGAAAGTAATAAAGTCAAGAAGAAAGACGATCATCGGTGATCAGACGAGACAAGGAGGTTGATAGAAGTTGGAAAAGAATTGAAAATAAATACCAAAGTGCATTGTGAAAGGTCAGTATTTGCGGCAGCTAAGAAAGAACTTACACCAAATCGAAAGAATAAATGTAGGAAAGATGAATACTTACAAACAGGAATATGGAATACACTAATGAATTCCGAGATATCAAAATATGACAGCCAAACAGTGTGCTGTATACAAAATTCGGCTTTGTCACTAATTAAATAAAGAATCGTGCACATTAAGTTGAGAAAAGTTGAATATGCAGAAAAATAGAAATAAGCAAAAGCCAAAGGAGGTTGAAAACCAGTTGGGCGAGAAAATATTCAATATGCTAAAAACAAAATTCAACGCTAAACATAGAAACAGCGTCAAAAAAGGAATCCCGAAGCAATTAGGGATCTACAAACAACGAAAAAAACTTTAACTTGAAGCACATAACACGAGAATCGAAATCGAATTAAAAAACAAAATAAAATGACATTTATCCACAGTATCGCATTTTCTATAATCTCATCGACAAATGAGAAGAAATTAGACAAGCACTTCCCACCTGCAACCTTACATACGTTGAAATTGTATGCAACTGCATGCAAACTCTTGGTCAAGAGTTGAATGGCGCATTTTGACATTCCCACTCAGGCTTAGAGTATTCGAGAAGAATAACTGTGATTCAGGCTCACTTGATATTAGTTACTTGACACTGTGAGTGATGCCGTTTCCATTTCACTCCATTCTAGCTCTAAATTCAAACAAAAGTTAACTGACGAAGTGCTGATCACATCTACAGATTGGGGAAGATAAATTTGTTGTCTAGCGTACAATGCTAATTGTGAGGAAATATGACTGTCATTGTCGAACAAATCTTGTTCCATCCACTTAAACATTATTGTTACAATCTATTGCATTGAAAAAAAAAAACAACTGACAGTTGTGTGTGTCTAGTTCTCAATCCCACACTGAACCATGTGTTTATATCCTCCCACTGACTAGGTCGTTTCGCTTCTAGGTTCTCTATCGTTCATGGCGTGGACTGACGCCGGTTGACCGCAGATCTATGCAACAAATTCCACACACTTTACAAACTGGTTTTCCTTTGACAAAACTAATTCCTTTATTATTCCCTATAGGTTCCACGTTCGTCACAATTCACCCGTAATTGTGACTACCACAATCAGACAGACATAACACTCTACCTGATCAATCCTCAATGATGTGATCTTGTTTAACACAACTAGCACAATGGTGAGGCCGGATTTAGCCATGAAATTTCTAGATAGTAGAGATGGGAGTCATTAAGTGATGTTGTTGGTTTTATTAGTGTCAGGGATCCTTGTGACCGATAGACACTTATGGTGTGTTGTGTCATGTAAGGCAAGATGATACGGTGATAACTTTCATTGGTGGTGATTGGAAATGTGGACACCTCTTCTTCAGGGTTCGCTGTGACCAGCAGTACTACCTAACAGTCTACAAGTGATACTAGCCTGGCAGATAACGAATGATATGATCCTAACGCACAAACGATTCGACTCTGAGTCAAATCAGAACGTCAAACACCACCACAATATCACCGACGTGCGAAGACAAGAAGAGAATACAGAACGTTGACAGAGACCTTTTACTGTCTCAGTAACAGTCAATACAGTTGACAGAGATGCTGAATATATGAATTTCTAGATGACCTTGGCAACATCAAATCCACATACAGTTAACAATCAGTAAAAGTTCAGCCATGAGATCAGAGGGCAGAACAACTAGTAACGATATGAAAACAGCCACCTAGGTCATTTTAAGATCATGGGCGAAACAGCAGGCAAACGCTGTGCAAAATTAGGGAGTATATAGCAGAAATAAAGTCTGAAAGTCAACGAAGTGTCTGTTTTCTCCTAGTCCTAAAAGTAGGATGAACTATTTGTCTGGTACTCCTTGACGCTCGTCGATGGTTCTCTAGCTAACATCAGTGAGTGTATGATGAAAGCTACTTTACAACTCTATCAACTACTGAACAGTATGAGTCGTCAAAAGACTCCCGCAGAGTTATCACACTGCACCAGAATGGTTAAAAATACAACTTTACTTATTTACAGCTTTCATCGTTAACGATGTCCACAAATGTGAACAGAAGAAAGTATTTAGTTGTTCTGAACAGTAGATTCCAACAGTCTGACTATTATAGGACTAGTAGGCCCGAAATTGAATTTTAGACCAGTAAACCAGTGAAAAATAGTACCACCATGTTAGGTTTTTCACTCCATATAATACACAGATACAGTATTATGTACTTGATGACGTTTTTGAGCACAGATTTTTGCTCATATAATCATATCAATGTAATCACATCACTTTAAACATCTGATTGTTATGGTCCTGTCAGGTTATATTCTTCATCTCTAGTGCTAATAAACTTATTCTACATCTTTGGCATAGGTGTTGCAGCATTCCTGTTACTTGCGTTGGTTTGGCTGCTGAAGTGATGAACAAAAATTTAATGACCAATCTCTCTTTACACCTAATTATATTGAACTTAAGTGGAGTGGCTTTATCCCCCACCATACTGTGTAGTTGTATGTTAATGCATGCATTGTAATAGAAGAGCTTTTTTCTCGATTATTGATCCTATTTCGGGTCTCCCACTTGGCCAGATTCCCATGTTCCGGAGCCAGTTAGATTAATGGAACATAGTGATTGAGTCAAATACAAAACGACAGAATCCATGACATGAATAATCTAGAAAAAACTCAGTTACTGCAATGCGTGTATTTGCAATGAACAACAACATATAAATAAACTACGGCCAAACCACAGCTATTCAGATAGCTAAATGATAATCAAACAAGCTACAGTTTATATATAAAATAGCTTCGGTGAATGTCAGCATGACTCATATCATTTGCAAGCACTGTGTGATGGTGAGTGGGTGAGTAATCACTATCTGATTCGTCATGTACATTATGAAAATAAATCATGAACAAAGATCGATGACTTGACTTAGTACAATCATTTTGGTCCTTACTTAGTCAACTGACTTCACTATCATCTACGTAACTGGTTCTATCTTGGTGTATAGGTCTAAGAGTTTTAGGTGTAAACATTTTGAGTGCGACGATGATGATACAAGATTGTGTGTGACAAATAGACGGAAGTTATCAAGGATACGTAGACTAGTCGACAACTGGATCCACTATTTTGCTAGCAAATCTATCCAACTGCTTATTAGGCATCGTGTTCAGTGTGCATTGGGTGATTGTGCCTTAGTACTACGGCCATTAAAAGTGAAGACCGTAAACTAGAGTTAACTGTTCGACCACCGCTGTCCACTTATTTGTCTCATTTATTGGTTTTGACCTCTGATAATTAAAACCCCATTAGTTGAGCATTTTTTGTGTCAGAATCTCTTTAACGCTGAATTGAATTGACCTGCAAAACGGAGGGGTCATACAATTATTTACTGCCGGTCATCAGCGCAGCGTACGAACACTATATTTGAGTCTGTTATTGCTATCATTTAAAATACCTTCACATGGAAGCCTATTTAAACACTGTAAATTCAATATCTGACGTTTTTCCTCCTCGACCCTGTTATCATCATTATGTCATGTTCATTGACATGCAGACACAAAATGTTTACACCTAAAACTCTTAGACCTATACACCAAGATAGAACCAGTTACGTAGATGATAGTGAAGTCAGTTGACTAAGTAAGGACCAAAATGATTGTACTAAGTCAAGTCATCGATCTTTGTTCATGATTTATTTTCATAATGTACATGACGAATCAGATAGTGATTACTCACCCACTCAACCATCACACAGTGCTTGCAAATGATATGAGTCATGCTGACAATCACGAAGCTATTTTATATGTATCTATGTATATATGTATTGAGGATTGTAAATTTCGGTCACAGTTGTTTTTTGTTTGTTAGTCAGCACAGAATGGTGATAAGTGAATGAATGAAACTCATTAATTCGCTTTACTTTCATTTTCAGACTAATGCAGACGAATGTATATTCCGATTGTGATTGTAAACATAGACTGATTGTTTCATAGTGTTCTCTTCCCTTTGATTGATGAATAAACTGAATGTTTTTAACAGACTTATTGGTTGGCAAGTGTTTCACGTGAATGCGACACTTCCTGTGTGTAGTGCTTCAGTTCACGAGAGTCAGATGTTCATCGTTGTTCAATCATATCCATTCACGGCATTTATGCCGAATAATATCATTTCGTTTTTAACTAAAGTTTGAGCGAGTGATTTTGAAGATGATAATAAGTTCATCCGATGTATTGGTTACAAAGTTCATACACTGGATTACGTAGATGATACTGGTTGTGTATTTCTTTGATATAGCTTGATTGGATCTGTATTGTGTCGTGTTTTCATTTAGTGATTATACCAGTTTCTAGGCAACGTTTATTTCATGTTGTCTGAAAAGGTGACTCATGATTTCCGATATGCTTTTGTGTATTGCGAAGGTGCTTTTCCATTTCTTTGCCACGACATCTCAATTGTTTTTCAGTGGATGTTTAGGTATACACTGACAGACTTTCGATAATATCAACTTGTATGCTGGATGCCGCTGTCCAGTTCTCTTCAGTTACACTGTACTATAATGAGTGTTTGGTCGGTGGAAGAGTTTGTTTACAGCTTCTTCTGCTGCCATTGTGAAGTTGTTGCGTCGGAACAGATTTTTCTGCATACTTGCAAGACGTTTTCAAACTGGTCATTGACCATGTTTCTGTTGGACCGTCCATCTTCTCCAATTTTATTGCAGTATAATTTCTGATTATCTAAGAGAAATGCATTAGTCACATTTCCTTGTTAATTTCGTTCTATAAACGCCTGTATTCTCAGTGTTATTCGTGGAGTTGGGAACCGTTACTCCTACAGTATACTAAATAACTGAAGTTACCCTATACAATAAATTCTTAAAGTAAACCTAATTTGTTATCATCAATGGTGAGGTTTCTTGTGACAGAAGATTATCTTAGTACTCAGAAGACTTAAAGTTATCATCTGCTAACTGTTCAGTCATGTGCACATGTCAACGGATGTGAGCTGTTGGAAGTACCGAGACGTTCGTTTATCTGGGTAGTTGTGTGTGTTGTCCCCATAGGATTGCTCGTATCCAGTGGCAAAATCATGTTAGTATTTTGAGGTACATGGGAAAGCGTCATTCAATGAGTGAAGTCATATTGAAACACTGGCTTCAGTGGCTTGGATATGTCTTGCGCATATCATCCCAGTGATTTCCATTTCGTTCATCGTCCGCTAGCCATGAGACTGGATAGAAGAAGCGGAGGAGTAGTCAGTGTTTTACGTGACGCAGTGGGATGAAGGATAGCTGCATCAGGTTAGCATATGTTATTGCATCACGATCTCGTGAGTGGGGTCCGAGAGATCACGCAACTCAGTGACTTGAGACGTTATCAGACACGGATCAGAATCAAAACCAATAGAGGTCATGCCATAACTTCCTCATGTCTTCTGTTTCTGAAAAGTGATGAATGTTTTGTTTTGAATGTATTTACTAGACTATCCTTCCACTCATGCTCTTTTTATTGTTTTTCTTTCTTACTTATCCACTTCTCCTTCTCTTTATGTCTTCGCAATGTAGTAATATTAATTTGTATAGCATATTTCTTGGTGCCCTTGCTGTACCATGTTTGTGTTCTAAATAAAACAAAGTAACATGTCAGCAGTACTCAGTTCATTTCATCGACAAAAGTGATACAATTTGGCAACTCACTTGGGAAGGGAGGTTGCGGCAAAGAAGACAAGTAATATTGGAAAAAAATATGAAAACAAGGTGGAAGCTAAGCGCAACTCATATGAGAAGCAGAACATGAATGCTAATCGATAAATAGAGTTGAAAGCAAACCAGTCACATCTTATCATAACCCAACTCATTAGCATTATCACTATTATAAGTCTCTTTGTCATTATTCAACTTTTGCAAATACGACCACTTATTTCTCACATTTGTATATCTCAATAAATCCATTACAACACACATATTTCCTATCGATGAACTGAATTTTTATAGAATAAGAATTTGGCAGTATTCCGTTTGCTTCCGAAACCGTCTCTGTGTTTCGATCAAACCCTAAGGAAGAGGTGTCCACATTTCCAATCACCACCAATGAAAGTTATCACCGTATCATCTTGCCTTACATGACACAACACACCATAAGTGTCTATCGGTCACAAGGATCCCTGACACTAATAAAACCAACAACATCACTTAATGACTCCCATCTCTACTATCTAGAAATTTCATGGCTAAATCCGGCCTCACCATTGTGCTAGTTGTGTTAAACAAGATCACATCATTGAGGATTGATCAGGTAGAGTGTTATGTCTGTCTGATTGTGGTAGTCACAATTACGGGTGAATTGTGACGAACGTGGAACCTATAGGGAATAATAAAGGAATTAGTTTTGTCAAAGGAAAACCAGTTTGTAAAGTGTGTGGAATTTGTTGCATAGATCTGCGGTCAACCGGCGTCAGTCCACGCCATGAACGATAGAGAACCTAGAAGCGAAACGACCTAGTCAGTGGGAGGATATAAACACATGGTTCAGTGTGGGATTGAGAACTAGACACACACAACTGTCAGTTGTTTTTTTTTTTCAATGCAATAGATTGTAACAATAATGTTTAAGTGGATGGAACAAGATTTGTTCGACAATGACAGTCATATTTCCTCACAATTAGCATTGTACGCTAGACAACAAATTTATCTTCCCCAATCTGTAGATGTGATCAGCACTTCGTCAGTTAACTTTTGTTTGAATTTAGAGCTAGAATGGAGTGAAATGGAAACGGCATCACTCACAGTGTCAAGTAACTAATATCAAGTGAGCCTGAATCACAGTTATTCTTCTCGAATACTCTAAGCCTGAGTGGGAATGTCAAAATGCGCCATTCAACTCTTGACCAAGAGTTTGCATGCAGTTGCATACAATTTCAACGTATGTAAGGTTGCAGGTGGGAAGTGCTTGTCTAATTTCTTCTGTTTTGTCGATGAGGTCATTCTGACCACATAAATATGCAAGACCTGAATATCATGTACTATGAATATCGTGCCTGAGTATAATTTATTTTGAAATGTTGATTATGATTTTCTGCACTTCAAGCCTCTAATTGTGCTGCATATTCGCGCAATTTACTATTGTTCCATCACCAGAAGTTGTTTGCACTTCTGTGTAATTGATACACGCTGGGAAACTGGCACTCAGTGCGACTGAACACCGCTACTTACTGCCGATTATGAAGCGCAGTTTGAGATAATTTAGAATTTAATTATATGCGTAATTCAACTCGGTAGCTTTTTATGCACGATGCAGTAAACCACAATGATTTTAAAGGCTCATGGTGTTACTTCTTTTCTCAGGCCATAGTAGATTGGCACGGTTTCGAATCTGTGACATGTTTCCTAAAGTTTCGAGTTCCCAAATCAATGAGCAGCATAGCCACCAACATAGATTTGCAGAATAGTGGTGATAGTAGGTAGAGTAAAAAGAAAGGGAAAATGACATTTTAGAATGAAGTATTATTTGAAAAACATACACCTACCTAGAAAACAATAAGTTCAATGTTTGATGTTGGGTCATTTAATACGGTGAACTTTCACCTACCTGGTGGTTGTTACACTTATTGAACATACTGAGCAACCAGCTAAGTTATCCTGAGATGCGAATCAGAGCGAAAATAGAACATGACATCTATCGTTGGATTTCCTGTCTATCAGTTTCGATTATGTTAGTTCGTTTATGCTACACCTGTCTGGGTTAGTGGAGAAGTGACTGATTGACTTTCAAGTGATAGATTCCGGCTTTAAATGCTTCTGGACTCAATTAGGCTTGTACAGCTGGGTAGTATTGTCGAGCTCTGAAATCTGACTCCAAATTTATATACGCGTCCAGATACACTATCACCTACTTATAATTCCCGACACTGCTGATCCACCTGCGTCAGACAGTGTAAATATCAGAGTTAACGCGAAGTATGCATCAGGATGTTATATTGGTCAACGAGCGAGCAAAACGTCTTTATCAGTACAACTAAACAAAAAATGTTCAGTGAGTTGTTACATATTTCAACACAATACAGTGAAATAAAATGCTACAGTATCATAAATTCTGGCACGATAAATGTAACTCGTAATCTAGTATACAAACGCATACAGAGTTGAGTTGCATTGAGCTTGTGATGTGGCTCATTACCAGTAGATGGACATGAACATGACTGCTGATCTGCATTTCTTCTTTGTGTCTACCTTCCTGGGGTAAATCCGATAAGTGAAAAAATGTTAAGAGACTCGAAGTCATATGACTCGAGGGCGGTGGTAGCGACATCCATAGTATATCCTTATCTACATCTTGAACATTTCACTAACCTAGGTCTTTGCGTCATCAGTGATCGCCTTAGATTTATGTCAAATTTTCGTCTAACTCTACTGTATTTAAATTGCGTTGCTTTTCCATACTGTTAATTTATTTTGCTGTGTCGTTTTGAAATTTGGCGACATAACTGCATCAGATTCAATACTGTCTATGATTGTATTCATAATTCTAAATGATATTTTCCAAAATCAGAAACGAACCATTCAGAAAGTTCATCGATTTTCCATGGAGCTTAAACTAGTAGTCGAGTGGATTAATTGGATAGTTGTTCTCGAGATTTCTAGAACACTTCGTAAAACATACCATACACCCACTCTCAATTTGAATGCAATAAACTCGTCACATGAATCGTAATCAACCAACGAATCATAAATAAATATCAGTAAGACAAAAAAATATGTGTTGCTGAGAGGAAACTAATTCAAATTAATAAGCATGGTGTAAGATCCTTTATTAGAGAAATCACTGTAAAAATCGTTAAAATAGTACAACCTTATTCGTAAATCGATTCGCCCTCAGCAACCCTATATACACGTTCGTGCAGTAGGCGATGAGCCACACCTAGGACGTGAAGAATAATAATACTTTCGGGCAGCCCAAACCTCCGTAGGTGGAGCCGGGTTTGAACCCCAGTGACCCATTGGTTGAAAGTCATCTCCCTGAACCTCAGGGAGCAATAGCTCTTACAACCTTATTATGAATATGATTTTACAAATATTATTTTCGCTCGTCTTCTGTCTACGTTCAAATCTGTTTTTCTAATATATCGAGAACGTTCGCCGACGATCGTCTGCTCCTCTAGCTTTCTCTGAAGACACCGCACTCAATACTACTCATTACACTCCCATCAATAGCAAATACCATATCACAAATAATGATGAAGTGTGAAGTCTTCTAAAACGTCAGCTGACTAAGTATCTCTGTACTGACTGAGAGCAGTGGTATATCATGGAGGCAAAAGAAATGGAGATATTAGCACTAGGTGACACTTGGCACTTGTTTAGGTTCATTTAAGCGACTGGTCAGAAAAATATGATCTGTAAGTCTGTCACTGCAAAGAATGCATCTCCGATAACCTCTGAAAATAGGCAGCTAGGACGTGGTTGGCTTTCAGAAGATGCTGCATTTCGTCAACGTCTTCGCTCAACTGGACCATGTTATTATCTCCTTACTCTGAGTTGATCAGATTTTGCTCTGAGCAATAAAACCATCTGAGAGAGGTCACACCTCCAAAAATGGGTGACAAACCACCAGCAGCTTTGTTAATCTTAAAAAAGTGACAAGATGTATGGAGGTAACGACTCTAGAGCACGGCTCAGTTGTTAGTCCATCGTTCTATCCCATACAGAAAAGTTTCTTTCCCTTAGACATCATTTCGTTCTACCAAACAAACTAAATTGGTTAGAAACAAAATGACACATAAAACAGAAACAAGGCGGGAAAATAAGACTAAAGTGTAGTTCTGACAAACAAAATTAATTTCTATATATATTATATACTCATATACATATAAAGAATAAATACAATTATCATAAATTTATGTGTTGTCTGTATATACGTATGTATGTAATGAAGAGGGTACAGCGCCGAGAATTGGTACAAGCAAAACACCACAGAGGAGGAGAAAGCTCAATCTCTGACTCAAATGATGGTAATAACAATAGCAATAATAATATCAGTAATAGTGGGACAGTAGCATTAGTAATAGTGATAATAATAATAATACCGTAACAAACAGGGATCTCAGTGATATCTCTGTGTATTTGTTTTTATCTTCTGTATGTTGGTTGGCAGTTTCAATGATTGGTCAAATAAATGAACGATGTTACCATCCCATACATGCGTATACACATGTGTGTAAGATGAATAGTTAAATAAGCAAAAAAACAGAAGAGGAATCTGTAAAAAAGGGAATAAAAGTACAAACAACTGTGTACATCTACAAAGCTGGCCCTTTGTTATCTCTGACCCATCCAATACTTAATCAAAAGACATACATATACACACACAACAGGACACAGGTAGCAGTTAGAGATTTTCATGAAGGGAGGAATTTATCAGAGGGAAATGGAGACAAAAAGAGATAGATAGACGGATAGATAGACAGACAGATAGCATACTCAACTGAACTTCATTACATGTATACTAGTATGAACTACTTCAGAACTCACTGTGGAAAGACGCTTGGTTAGTGTTGATTGACTCAATTAATTAATGAGGGTGTAAAATTTAATAAATAGAAAACAAAAGGTAGGTGAGGATGTGTATTCAAGTGGGAAAAAATCCTCATCACACATAAACCAAAACAGGTAGTATATTCATTATTAATCCCGAAGTAAAGCACAAAGTGGAAGTTAGGCAACTCCCAAATATGTGTATCTTATACTTAATTTGAAAATCACAGATAAGGATGCTTCATAAATCCATGATGCGGCTGTTTACCCTGCATTGTAATACAGCATCAGTGCGATCACGCATCACCACAGTAAACATCGTATGCGCGTAATACACAGTAGTGGTGTTATATGTAGAGGAATACAATACAATACTAAGGATTTTTCGCTAAAATATTTCTCAGAAATTCGAATAATAGGCGTATATAAGTACTGAATAAATCCAAATGGAAACCACCAGAAGAGGAACAATAGAAATACAAATATGAGCAGTACATATGTGTGTGCTTTTTTGTTGGTTAATTTGTGAGTGATTAGCCAGGTGAGTCAATGTGTATGGTAGGTGTAGTAACCTCTTATCCTTTTTATCATCATTTCCGCGTAGAAACAAAAATAGAAACCACACGCAAGTTAATCCCAAAATGATTGAGATAATCATATGAACTGTGTGAGGTAGATAGGATTCCATTGAACAGTATGCATATGTAGTACTATTGTATACACACTATTTATTCATCTACTTGTTGCATACTTTCTCAACCAAGAACACAAGGGAACTGTGAACCAACGAACATGTGAAGAAACCAGCAGGTAACATTAAATCAATAAGATAAAACAAACAATCTGAAATGTAACGGAATTTCTTATCTGTCTGCAAAATGCGCGCTTTATTGATTGATGTGGTACAATAAAAACAATGTGTTTCATAAAACAAATTGACGCCAGTTGTGTCAATAGAATCTGATGGAAACAAATTAAGGAAGGGAAAGACGTTATTTTTATGTTTAAAATTTTACTTAACAATTTTAACTACTACAATAGGAATTAAGTAGTAACTAAAAAAATATGCCAAAAGACAGGAGAGCTGAAAATGATGGTCTATTCATAGGTGCATGTGTGTGTGTGTGCGTGTATGTCTCTGTACCCGTGTATACGTGGACTTGCATTGATTCATTGGAGAAGAGCTTTTAAGTACATGAGTTCGAAAGCGAACAACAAAAAAGAAAACTTGTTCCTTCAAACAACGCGTACATGCATTGTGTTATATAGGCGCGTTTTGTGCGTCTGCGTAATGTGAGTCATAAAATTTCTTCATCTGCCTTTATTTGAGAATCAGCATTCACTTCTGCTGTGTTGTCTGTTTGCTTGTTTTTGAAATAAAAAGAAGAGGGTAGTGAATTGCATAATCTTCAGACTGTAAATACTTAATAAACAGCTGCCTCTTGAAAATGACTTGTTGTCAGGAAATTAGTCAGATTTTGTTAGCACTAATGCTGTTCTTGTTGATTCTCGCTCTATTTCTTGATTTTACAACTATGTGATAATAATCCACTGTGTGCAGTAATCATAATAACAGTAATTGGGCAAAAAAAATGCATACGGAATAAATGTATATATATATCCAGGGGAAATAACAAACAACAAGAAGTAAGGGGGAATGAAAGGTATGTTAAACTTATGCATAAAAACCCATATACACACTCAGTTAACATGTTCGAAGAAAGACATAATGTAGAGGCAGAGAAGGTAGATAAACATAGACGTAGAGAAGGGAAGTAAAACCGCTTAAAGTGCTACTTCATGAATTAAATGAAATCCATCTACACTATGTTCACTTTCGGTTGTAAAAAGATCTGTGATAAATTTATTTATAGATCACAGAATGACTTATTGTTATTATTATTACTGTAAGTAGTAGTGGTAGTAGTAGTATCATGATTACCGATAAATGAATTAAAATCGGAGAAATAAGTAAAACTGGTAAGAGAGGAAAGCAAAAAATTAAGTTCTAATGGGAAAGACAAAAAGCCATTGTTAATGTTGTTGTTATTGTTTTTTATGATAAAAAAAACTCTCCTCACTCATTGTTTATCTCTTCTCTTCTTAGTAGTAATAAGTTTATTGTGCATTCAATTGAGTCGATTGTTGTATTTGTATGGAACGACTGAGTTCATCGGTAATACTAATACTACTATTGTTATTACCATTGGTAGTAGTAGTGCTAGTAATAGTAGTAGTAGTAGTGGTGGTGGTGGTGGTAATGGTATGACTTGACTCACTTTTACGAGTATTATTATTATTGTTATTATTATTATTATTATCACAGTTACCAAAAGCAACTTTGCTACTACTCAACAACAATGACACATTCGAGTTTTGACTACCTATGAGTATAGGATTGACAGAGAGACTATTATTGCTATTATTATTTACATCTGACAGTGGATTCGACCCATCGTTCACTGGAACACTGATACTGTTGTTATTAATATTATTATTATTATTATTACTTAAAGATCTCAGTGATTCCATACTTGTTAACGAAGCAAATGTTTGTGTTGGTAGAGCAGAATATAATGGACTTAGAGTTGGTGTTACTAGGAAGGATTGTTGAATACTACTGTTATTGCTACTACTACTACCACTACCACTATTATTAGTGTTATTATTACTTGTAGAAGTTAGATTTTTCAATAATTTCCATGTGGATGGTGTAAGAATAGGTGACAGATTTTGTAAATCAGCTGATGACCAAAAACAGGATGTTGCATTACTCGACAATGATGGGATGACTTGATTCATACCATCAGCGACTTTAGCTAAAGCTTGACGTTGTGCTTTCAACACATCTAACGGTTGAGCTGATGATGTTGATAATGCTGGTAAGAGGGTGGATGGTCGACGTGTTGTCGATGTTGTTGTGGCTGTTGGTAATAAAGAAGAAGACGAGGAATTACAGGTTCCAGATTCGATTTTTACTCGTTGACGTTAATCGGTTGTTGTGATCTTCATTACAGCTACTGCTAGTAATTAGACCAAGTGAAGCAGTAGTACTCATCATTGTGGCAGCAGCAATGGGAGCAACACCTGCAGTGATCACAATAGAATTACTGGGAATAAGGGATACATTATTAGCAATAGTTGAACTGAGATCAGACTGTCTACCGGTAGACCGACTATTGTTGTTATTAGCATTATTATGACAGTGTATGTCTAATTTAGGTAGATTAGGATGAAGATTTACAAGATTCGATATTGTTTTACCATTCCCACCACAGCCGCCACCACTTATACTATTACTGGTAGTAACAGTACTAACAGCAGTTGAGGCTATCACAGATGTGGAGGAGGTCAACGAAGACACGGGTAGACGATCTGATATCACTGTAACCACTGGTGACGACACCACTTCAAATTTATCATCACAGCAACTACTGTCCATCATCGATTCATCGATTTTTAAATTATCCACATAACTTTCAAAGCATCCGGAATTATCTGAATAATTTTTATTCAATGATAGGACTTTCTCAGCAGCTGGACAACCTGCAATCTGAGAGAATATTGGAAGAAAAAAAAGGATTAAAATTGAAAAAAATTTAATGATTATGTTAAGAGTTGTAGTTTTTATGTACAAAAGAAGAAGCATCAAGATATCATTATAATTACACAACACGGCCTATTACAGTGACAGAAAAAGTAACACGTAATTCCTTCTCACCAACCAGTGGCTTGTGGTGATTGATCAACTCACCGATTTCAAATCAGTTGTCATCACGCACTGACGTCAGTTGGAGAACCATTTGCATAGGTATTACGTCTTGGTTTGGGACTCCTCGGTAGTGCGCGCACACACACATCGATACTCACGACGATCTGCGCAGTAGTCAATCGCTTCAACATGGATTTCTTCAAGTCCTAATGAGAAATCGTAACGTGTGGGATCAAACATGTTGGATGATAGTCATGATATATCACAGAGTGACAGAAGTAGCAAAATTTTAGACCAATGGATTTCAACTTACTGACTGAACAGTAACGTATCCACTATGAGACTTGGCAGTACTCCGCTCGACTTCTCATAGGACTGTAGATGAGTACTTCTGAGGAGTCTCGAACTAAGACAAAACAGCTGTCCGGTAAGTCCAAGTTTTCAGTGGTCCTCTCAGTGATGTCAATCAATGAAATTGACGAATTTATTTTCATTTCAATTTAGGATTCTTTAAGAATGAATACCTGAAAATCTTTATTGAAGTTGAAAGAAGTGAGCATATGTTTAAAATCAACTAGATTACGTTCACATCATAAAGTTACACTTATCAGTAAGATTCCATCATTCTTCAATCAGTTTAAGATAATAATAATAGATCAATTTTCTGAAACTGACTGGACAAACCATTCACTTTACACTATTCTATCAGAACAGTTCAACTTAATGGCTGGGAAGCATATTGCTAGGTTCGAGTCTCAGTGGGTACAATATCACTCATTGGAAGGTTGGTGGGTCCAGCTGACAAGTTCTAAGTAGGATGAAACGTTTATGTCCTGGATTTCACTGCTAGCCACCATTCATCACTAATATCAAATTTGAAAATACCGGCAGTATCAAGACACCCACTCATGGGCCCACAAATCAATCGTGACCAGTCAATTCGCTTCAATCAACGACGGGATAATACAAGCGATAAAATCATGTTGTTTTAACCTACCAATAGACTAATCTTGTTGAATACAATGTATGTGGTTGTCATCTAATGGCGTAGTTATATTCACTCTTTGATGTCTTCTAAACCTTCAATATTTGTGCTAACCTTCATCTACAAAGTATTCCCTTACACAATTATGTCTACTCTGATATCAGTCTTTCCTATCCATTTGTTCTTTCTTGCCCACTATGAAGTGTGGCAACTTGAACCGATGCATTAGTGTTCGAGGTTCTGTGTTGATTTTCTCAGTCTGTTTCTCATCCAATTTTTTATGACTTGAAATTGTTGCAATGTTACAGAGTTTAGCACAACTCGAACCACTGTACATTCTGTTTAAGGTTCTTAGAGCTGGGGTGGTGGTCTAACAGTCTATCATCTACGAGCGTTTTGAAAGCTAACCAACCAATGAATATTTAACGTGTTTAGTGATTGACTTTTGAAGAAAAGAAACAGCTTGTTTGATATAATACAATGATAATATCAAGAGACAGCATTAATCTACAAGGTTTCTAACCAAGTGGTTTCCACAGGTTATCATAAATCAATGATGACAAAGAGATGATAGATGTAATCCACTGATAAACTCATAATTTCAATATGCGCAGACACGTGGTTGCTTTGCTTCATTTGAAATTTGGAAATTTACACATATTGGAAATGTGATCCCATGGCTTAAATAGTAGACTTTTAAACAATATATATTCAGGTTTCCAACTTCACTGCATCTACTTTCGTATGAATAAACGAGTAATATGAACCTAGACAGAACTAAAAATCAAAGTAGAACTTTCAGTTATATCACTAAGTCTCCAGTCACTGGTGCCTGTCATTTTGAAGACGGCAGCTAGGTAGTTGACACCTCCGTACATGGTTGAGACCAACAGTTATAAATTTCATCAGCTGGTGCCACGTCTCGGTCACCCCACCCACATAACCTTTGTTCAACCCAATCCTACTTTGGCTAACGTTATACGTCAAACTGCAATCCTTCACAGAATAGGTGTGATTCATTACCTGGTATATAAACTTGTACCGGGATGAGATGGACTAAATTATTAGTTAACTAATCTGCTCAACATCTTTCGTCCTTTTATTTCTGGTATTATTTTATTTGCGTTAAGTGTAACAGACTCATACCTCCAAGTGAAAAAACATCCTGTCCAAAGTTGAAAGTACGTAAGTGACACTAAATTGGCTATCTTGCCCCAGGGGTCTAGTGGATAACGCTTTAGCATTCAAAATGATTGGTACTGGGTTTGAGTTTCAGTGGGAAGAATATCACTTACAGGGTTGTAGGTACATTCAGCCGACGGGTCCCAAATAGGACGAAACGCGAGTCCTGGATTCCCCTGGTAGTCACCAAGATGTACAGAAAAAAAACTATATTCTATCGATTGGCTCCAAACATTAAAAAAATAAGCATCTCTTATTGTACTGTTAGATAATGATGAAAAGAAGTTTGAAATTAAAGGAATATGAATCCTGTGAATGTTTTTATTGTTTCACAGAAGAGTGCGACAATATTTGTTTGTTTGTTTTCAAAAAGTTGACCTAGTTAAAATTGGTTCATGGAGTGTTTTAAGTGTCAAAAGGTTGAAGACAAAGTAGGGGAGGTTATTACTAAACTTACATTTCATGCTTATTTCTAACCGCCTAGCCATCTAGGACTCAAAAATAACATCATTCAACATCTCTTTCAGAAACACTACGACCCTCAGCTATTTTACAGATAATAAACAATGACTATACGACTAAATGTGAGCAACCGCTTTATATACAGACGTATACGCATACAATTTGCCTCCTAGTTTACTTACATCTTTGTCAATGAACGGTAAAATGCACAAATCCTAGATCCATCACTTTCTCCCGTTTGTCTTAAAAAAACACCGAAAACTAACAACCAAAAGTATTCATAAATGTTGTATTGATGTAGACGAAAAACATTCTGTTTCAATTATAATTTATAAAATTTCGACGATATTTGCCTAATTAATGCACTAGCGTTTGAAGCGGTGAGTTAGAGTCTCAATGAGCACAAGTAAATCTGATCGGTAAGTTACAAATACGCTAGAACACATATTTTGAACACAACTACTAACCATCACACTGTGTAGTGCAGTAGTGTAGTGAAACAAGTACTTCACTTGATAATCGAAGGATCTGTTGAACGATGAATCTACCTAAGTACAAACAAAGTTCGGTTATTTCGATAGAGTAGAAGTATACAAAATGAATGAATAGGTTTAGTTGAAATGAAGCGGAAAAAACGATGTTAGTCAGTGAAATAAGCGTTTAAGATAAGCAGAAGGATTTAATGGGACGGAGGTGGGGGATGAATCAGATTAGTGATATTAAAAGGTATCAAAGATACCAAAATAGAAAGATAACAAACAATGTAATATAATTTCCCGCAGCAAAAACCATCGAAAAAACATCCACCTAAGATATGAAGAATGACTTTATTCAACAATAATCACAACAGAAGATATGGTTCTTGGAATATCAACGAGCATGGCGTTAACTGGTTTTCGAAAACTTTCTCTCCTGCCCCCAAAAAATGCCAACAACAATTAGAACTGTGACTGTTCAAGACATATGGTAGAAAATATCACTTTTTTCATCAAATTACTTCATCACTAGTCCATCCACTATTCCTCTATATTTCTTTATTTTTTAATGTCTAGTGCTTTTCTCAAAGATTACAACATTTACAACAAGGCACACTTCTGATTTAACATGGATGCAACTAGCCTTTAAGACTAGTCCAGGGGTCGACTTCCTGTAGTGACATGTCACTGGAAGTGGGGTGGGGTGCAAGTAAATCTACTTGACGAATCCCAAACAGGACGAAATGCACATATTGAACTCCATTTCTAACAGTCATAAACAAATAAAAAGTCCATGTTTTTCTCTCTTCTAAGTTGTCTGTAAAAACCACCTCACTATTCAGAAGAGAAGAATTAGTATTTGATATAAAACGAAGATGTTAGCTGTCTGTTACACAAATGCATCATTTCAAGTTACCACACTTTATACATCATGGAAAGTGCAACTATTCAGGTAACTTCACTCCCTGTTGTTCAACAATGCATCCCTTCACAATAATCGTCAAATAGAATTTTGTATGAATAAGGCGTGAAACATATCCAAAATATATTCATAGACTTTTCAAAATATTTTGATAAACTGTATTTTCGTTAGCATCTTTACACCTTAGTAGGGTTTATATCATCAGGGTCATCAGTCCGTAGAAAAATGACAAAAGTGATACTTTCATAAGATCATCCAACTACGAAAAAGTTGTATAAGAAATGAAGGAAGTGAAAATCACTAGCAGTTTATCACTAGAAGAAGTCAACTCAAATCAATACCTTTCCATTATTAACAACTACACATTTAGGTTACTTATCAAATATTTAAAGAGAGAAAAATAATAATAAAAGTTCAACTGATCTAAGAGTATAACTTGAAGAATATTTAGAATTGTAGGACGTTGACTACAAACCAACTTGCCGGCATGATCAAGTATTATTGAGAATATCTAAAGAAGTGAATGGTTACGCTTAATTAATGAACAACGCTATCATAAGCGCAGATGATACGTGTGTTAATGAATATCACAACTAGTTAACTTGTATGACCCTAATGAAACAAACAGTTCATTGCAAATTAGACAAAAGGAATAATAACACATACTTCATTACACGATCCAGTAAAAAAAGAAAAGCTAATCAATCCAAAAATGTGCTAACAACAACATACCCGCCTATCATTATTATTATTATTCTATTATTATTATTATTATTATTATTATTATTATTATTATTATTATTATTATTATTAGTCCCTTGGGTTCCTAATGGAACATAGGCTTCAGTAGCACGTCTCCAATGCGCTCTGTTCTCTGAAATCTTTTGAACCTGCCTCCACGACAGCTCACAAGCTCTCATTTCCTCCTCGCACGATCTCCTCCATGTCACCCTCGGACGACCAACTCATCGCTTCCCATCTGGGTTCCAATTGAGGGCCTGACACGTGGTGTCCCCAGTAGACCTTCTCAGTGTATGCCCAATCCATCCCCACTTCCTTCTGCATATTTGTTGGTTGATAGGTTCTTGGTTGGTTCGTTGGCAGGCCAGAGTTCCTTGTTGCTTATTCTCATTATTCTGGCCATCTGATCTCCAGTATCGGGTGAGCGTAGGCAGCAGCTGTTGATGAATGTCTATAGTTTGTTGGAAATCCCTCTCGTAATGCGCTAAGTCTCTGAACCATATAGAAGCACTGACTTGACTGAATTGGTGTTGGGAATCCGGATCTTGTTGACGCTTTATCCTGAGTACGGGAGATCTCCACACTGGTTTCAGGCTAAAATGAACTCCTGTCTTGCTTTTCCGATCCTGGCTGCTGTGACGACCTCGTCTGTGCCACCGCCGCCTGTAGTTGAAACGATGCTGCCTAGATAGTTGAAAGAGACTAGTTCCTCTAAGTTTCTCCCATTGACGATGATTGGTGTTTGTTGTTGTTGATGGTGGTGGTGGTGGTGGTGGTGTTGGTTGGGGTATCTTCATCACCTCTGTCTTCTCTACGTTCACTTGAAGTTCCGTGTCCGCTGCCCTGCCTCACCTCTTCTGTCAACTTGTTAGTTTTTGCCTGTAGATCTTCAAGTTTGTCTGACATTAGACATAAGTCATCGGCGAAATCCAAATCTTCTAGGTTCTTTTCCCCGGTCCAACGTATCCCCCTCTTCTCGCTCCTCACTGTGTGTTGCATGATCTAGTCCACTACAATCAGGAGTATCATGGGTGATAGTAGACAGCCTTGTTTCACTCCTGTCTGCACTTCAAAGGTGTCGCTGAGCTTCCCATTGTGGATCACTTGGCATGAGGTGTTTTCAGATACCTGTTGAATGAAGTTGATAAAGGTTTGTGGTATTGCGTAGTGTTGAAGCCGTTGCCGAATTACTTCTCGGTCGACACTGTCGAAGGCCTTTACAAAGTCAATGAATTTGAGATTGAGTTGACTGCCATTCTATTCTCTGTTCTATGATGATGAAAAGGATTGCAATTTCATCCGCACATGATTTGTACTTCCTGAAGCCTGCCTGTTCCGGTCGTAATTCAGAATCCAGCGCATCCTTTAATCTCTAGAAGATGATGCGGCGTAATATTTTGCTTGCTCTGGGTGGACAGGAGAGTGATTCCGCGCCAGTTCTTGCAAACGCTGAGGTCACCCTTCTTCAGGAGTTTGACAAGGTAGCTCTTCTTCTTTCAATCTGCAGGTACCTTCTCTTCCTTCCACAGCTTCTGCAATAATGGTGTGAGCGCGTCCACTGTTGTCTCTGCGTCTATTTTCAGTGCTTCTGGGGGGATTCCATCTGGTCCTGCTGCTTTCCCACATTTCAGTAACTTTATGGCGCTCAGGACTTCTATTTTGTTGGAGGATTTATGTTCACTTGTAGTTCTGTGGCTGCGGTGCAGGTGGTATTTCTGGACGAAGTGCAGGTGGTGGTGGTGGTCGATTCACTTGCCAGTGTTTCATAGAAGTGTCTTTTGTCTTTCCGTGCACTCTTCTTCACTTCTTTGTCCAGTGTAGTGTTTATACATTGTACTCATTTCCTCCTCTTGTCGTTGAGCATCCTTGCACTGGTTTATCTTCTGTTTTACCATCCTCCTCACCCTGCTTTATCAGCTTCCATGTATCCATTGAGATCCATTCCTTATCTTCTTTCTTCTTCCTTCCTAATACGGTTATGAAGGTTTCTTTCCACATCTCTTTCAAAGACTTCTAGTATTCTTCCACACCCCATTCTTCATTGATGTCCCTCGATATCTCCCATTTTGTCTTGATGTCTGGCTGCCGTGAAGATTTCCTTTGTAGTTTCATCCTTCAGTTTCCGTGTGTTGAACTTGAACTGTGGTCTATCACCAACTTCCTTGAAGGCTTTTAACTTGATTTGGAAGGTGGGTTCCTTGCACTAGATAGTGAGTGGTGTGAACCTACATCTGCTCCTCTTCTTGACCTTGTGTCAAGTAGACTGCGTCTCCACTTTCTTGAGATTGACATAAAGTCGATACCCACCTAGTTTACTCTTAAATAGTAACTACACAAGGTCATAAACCAACACAAGTCGACAAATCCGATTCGGCATAACGAGGGGAAATTACAAGTATCAGTAGAAGTAATAGTAATATTCACTGCTATTCATTTTGATGATATGTTTAGGCAAAGATGAGCAATCACCACAGCATCCTACAATGCAAACACATCTATATAATAAACCATACATCTATGCTAGATGACGATGAAATGTGGGCTGCTTTGAATTACTTGAATAGAAATCTCAGTATGTTTGTATCAGTCAAGTATAAGATGAATGTCTAGAACTAGTCTGTTTCGAGGATTCATGATTACAGGTGTACAAACATTTCATTCACTTAGCGTATTCCACTAATCTTGGTGAGTTGACCACTTAAACATGAACAAAAAGGTTTAT
Organism: Heterobilharzia americana; assembly: GCA_944470555.2. NCBI lineage: Eukaryota > Metazoa > Platyhelminthes > Trematoda > Strigeidida > Schistosomatidae > Heterobilharzia > Heterobilharzia americana. Next base: position 91,777,429 of record OX104134.1, read on the forward strand.
TTAACACTTGCCAATCTACCCATGGTATGATTAAGATAACTGAAGACATAACTAAGCACAGCTGTACTGCATAGCAACTCTCATCAATAGAATGTGAAAATCATAGACTGAGATAAGATATAACTTCTTAAACTGTGCCATGAAATTTAAACGGCAGTTAACAGATATTCTAACCTGTGAGCCTAATCTGTTAACTAGTAATGCACAGATGAGACAACTACATAATTTAAGTTCCAATCTGTTGGAACTAGTAGACAAAAATCTACGTGCACATAATAGCAACAAAGCCTCGGCAAGAAATAAATGGCGTTCAACATAATCACAAACCACTGACAGCATACTAGTTTCAGCAGTGACAGTTCACGACCCTAATTGGAGTCGAGTACCCAATGTTCAGGTTCCATGATGAATACGTTACCGTCTTGACATTTGGTTCACGTCGAATGTTAGATTGTACTTCAGGATAGGTCTGCAACTACACTATAGTTCAAGGATAAGGAGTGAAGTGGTGGATTGCATCAACTACTTTAATTATATAGGGAGTTACGTCAGCCCGAATTGTTCGTTACTGATGGCATCTCACCTCGAATACAAAAGGCTCGTCAGAAACTTGCCAACTTACGTCGTCTGTAGCATCCACCGGTGAAATATCCAACTACATATCAAAAGATGACTGTACCGCCCTGCAGTTCGTTATATTCTACTATACGCCTGTGAGACATGGCTGCTGAAAGTAGATATCAAGAGACTACACGTTTTGTACCACAGGTGCCTTTGTAGCACTCCTCATGTATGTTGGAGTTATCATATGACCAACGTAGAGGTTAGAAGAAGAAAACTAGGTAAGAGAGACAAGTCAAACAGTCAGGTTGTGAACCCACATAGAAAGAGGTGGCCTGGACATGTGTTGCACATGCCAAGCCACCACCTACTTCGACATGCAACGCTAACAGAAATTGGATTAGGTTGGAAGAGAGTTCAGGGTGGCCAGATTAAGAAGTAATACCAGTGAAGAAAGTTTCTGACTGCTTCTGTGAGTCCTTTAGAAAGGTGTAAACTGTCTGGCTGATTTCCTCGAGACGAAAGGAATCAGTGATT
>OX104134.1:91779026-91870519 GCA_944470555.2 Heterobilharzia americana
CATCAACTGACTATGTAGACAGCCGAGAATGTATTTGGCAACATCTTCTTTCATACCTGGCCAGTATGCACTTTGCCTGAAAAGGTCGAGTGTCAGTGAGACACTTGTGTGAGCTAACTGGTGGCATTCTTGCATAATTTCGTCGCGTAGACATTTCGGAATCCCTGCCAACCAGCTTCTGTCGTTTTCTCATCACGTCAGCACTCCGTAAGTATTCATTAATAAGCGTTCTTTCTTCTTCAACGACTTTCTCAACTCTTTATTTCCCACAGACGTTTGTGTCTCCGTTCCTTCAGTTATGGCTTTTATCACTTCTTTAAGTGTCAGGTCTTAATGGATCTCGTTCCACTGCATGTACACCATATGCGATCTCCGGTAGTTCATTTTCTTCGTCCGATCTTGATAGGAAGTCTGTCATCCAGTTTTCTTTCCCTGGCATATGGCCGATCGTGAAGTCATACTCTTGCGGTCGTAACACTCAACGTGATAATTTTTCCTCTGGGGTCTCTCTCTGTCTTAAGCCACTGTAGAGGTTTGTGGTCAGTTTCAATATGGAATCGTTGACTGAGGAGGTACGATCTCCCTTTCTCAAGTGCTCAAACTATTGCCAGACATTCCTTTTCAACTGTGGAATATTTCTGTTCTGCAGGCGTTAGTACACGGCCGGCATACCACAGCGATGATGCGGTATATTGTCGCGGATCACGATGTGCCGAAACGATAGTGACCGACCAAGACCCTTGTTTTGAAAGTGAAGAATTCAAATCCTGTTTGGAGCAGCTTGACATCAAGAGGATAAGAACGACACCGTACCACCCGCAGACTAACGGTTTGACAGAACGGAATAACCGTACACTTAAGGAGTGGCTAGCTTCGAAAGGAGGAAATTGGGAGATGGAACTGCCGTTAATATTATTAACTCATCGTGCCTCTGTACAAGGAATCCTAATAGCTAGACCACAGCGATTGACTCGAAGTCCCTGAGGAAGACCTTGATGTCTCCATCCTCGAACACTGCAGGCCACGGAATCTTCATCACATCTAGAGGCAGTGACACCCACTACATTTCAACCAACCTGTACAAAAATCTGCAATCCCGTATACGTGTCATAGGAATAGTAATGTGATGTATTCTTTGAGTAATTATATTTCCATTTGCACCCAGCGTAAGGTTTTTCCTTTGTTTTGTTCTTAGCTTGAAAAGTGGCAGTTTGGAAACATTTTAAAAATATGTGAGGCCCTTTTCGATATGATCGTATATTCAAATTCGCAAAAGAAAAACACCCTAACGGGACAGTAACCCTAAATCCAAACCAAGCTGGTAAGTATCATTCAATTTGTAAGAAGAATTTTAAAAAAAACCTATCCGTTTCAGTAAATATAAGTTGGAAGGGTGGAAATAATAACAGGGTACAAACATTTGTTATATGTTATATATATATATATATATATATATATATATATATATATATATATATATATATATATATATATATATATATATATATATATATATATATATATATATATAAACCCTACCTATCTCTAAAAAACAATACCAAATCACGTAAACAGCTATCACCTAGGCATCAGTGGTTGTCCTACATATTTAGGTCTGTTTTGTTGTCAAATTCCACCACAACTACGCCCATTATGTACATAAACACACCTACAATGATCCAGCGTAGCTACCAAGCCAAGTGACCAAAACACTTTACCTTTATATAAGTGGTCAATTTGGACATGAAATAAACAAACCAATAGAAATCTAGCAAATCGGCTTTTGACTTAGCCTACTGATAGTATGATAGACACAGCAATGACGCGTCCATTACGTAAGTCTATGTTAGCTAGTCAGCTTGTAGCATGACGCGTGATGTGTGCGCATGTGATCGATTTACCATGTAGTTCTCCTATTGGTCAAGTAATACTTCGTTGCTATTGGTGGAAAAATCTTATAGTCATTAGTTGGAAATACCAACCTGAATGAAAGTCGGCCACTGAAACAGTCAGTTCGGCCTTGATAAATTATTCAGTACTGCATTGCCGTCGCTTTTCACTGGCTCATGATACTGTGGAATGCCAGTTTATAACAGCAGTCTAATGGCGAATTGCTGTGAAAAAACGGAATGTCAGTTTGTGTAATATTTTACTCAATTTGAGGATTATACGATGACAGAAGTGAACGAAAACTCGGATTCGGCAATTAATTCGGCGTCCATCCAGTTAAATGAAGATGATTGGCTACAGTTATTACAGAAACTGACACCATCCAGTATTGAGAGCCTACAACAAACCTTAAAGCGGTTACAAACTCCAGAACATATCACAACAGATAAACCAAATTCTTCAATGTCTCTTATCAGTCGCTCTCCTGCTATTATTCCATCACAACCCGTTGTTAGTCAAGCTCATCCGATCGTTATGTCACTTGGTATGACTAAAGCTCCTATTACTCCAGTAATGGCAATGCCTCATGTCCTAAACATTTCCAAAAACACAGGAAATCCTGTCCCAGGAAGGATTGTTCTTCCCTCATCAGCACTTCTTATCACACCTCCATCACATGGACAAACATATTCGTTGGATTCTTGTGTACCAGTTGCTGATTTAAGCAGATTAGTTGTGACTACTGGTTGCTTGCCAAATACGACGACAGGTTTAATCACAACTACAACTATACCTGAAACCTTTAGTAGTCTCAACACACTGGCCAATGCAGCGGTCGCCATGGCTGCAAATGCTTCCCATGTAAGTTGTGGTCATATATGTCCTGATTCTGTGACATAATCACCATTCTTACTTTTATTTATTACCGTTACCTCTAAATGCACTTAATCATCAGTATCTGTGGTGTTTCACCTTAAGATGATAAAGCGGTTTAGTTATCATTATGTTCTAGGGAAATTCGAATCAAAAACTGGTTGTCAGTGATCCTAGTTGTCATGTTCTTGCCTCCCATTGTAATCTTGTGGAGCTCCACAAAAAACTTCTTATCTTTTTCTGGACCTACTATTTGGTTGCATTAGGAATCCAATGGTGTAATCAGGAACAGTGGTTATTGTTTGCAGCTAACCAATGTGAGTTCCACGCATTTTGCAACTGAATGAGTCACACAAATGCTTTAGAATCCATTCAGTTAGGCAGTCATTTTTCAATCAGCAAGTCATGAGTTCGAGTTTCATTCCTCTGATAAAGTTCTGAGCAGCCGGTTAGTATCATCAACCCTTACGCATTAGGTATAGTCCATTCATTGCCTTGCACATAGAATTGAAATGTGATTGATGGATTGATGCATTTTACAGCACTTGTTCTACCTACATCTATCATTCAGAAGTTATTCCACCATTCAGGTGATGAAATCAAAGCACGATGAATGTCCTTTAGGCGTAGCCACATGGTCGATACAAAAGTAGTTTAGTGTCATCGTATGGATAGTTTTCCTACGATCTGGCTTTTTTATGTTTTCAAGGATGTCTACATTGATTTCAGGGTGACATTCATCACGTACTGACATCAGTTGAAGAACCATTGGAAACCTGGAGGCACTGGAAAGCTGTTTCGATCTAGTACGGGACTCAGCCTGCGCACCCGTGACCCCGACAGAGATTTAACCCAGAACTTTCAGGTCCCATGATCAGCAAGTTACTATTGAACCACTGGGTCTATACTGTATACTCGAATGCCACCAAATAGCTGATAAACGAATAAAATTTCACTTAAATTCATTATATTTAAAGTTCATGGACTTTAAAGTATGATTCCCAACTGGAAGCATTGCAGTGCTTTCATGACCTTCACCGTAATTAACACACTTGATCAACTACTAGGCACACCATATGGTTAAATCTATTCATTGTGGCTGACTTGTGTTGGTAGTAGGCGCATTTCTCAGTGTATACGGTACTTAAATCAATAATTTGTGAAAACAAAAATAATTTTTCGGAATTTATTCCATTTTATCTTTAAAAAGCAACTCTTTTTGCTTGGAAACTACCCACTAAGTTACTCTTGAAGGTATTTTTACATTGGAGTCAAGCTTATTTTTAGTTTTATTGTTACGTATATGGAATAATGTATCCATTAGTTAAATGTAAATATATCATAAACGAGTAACATTCATTGACTCGGTAAAAAAAGCTATTCAAAATCAGTCAGTTGTAGATTGGTCAGACTGTGATACGGACAGATATTCTACTAATAATGAATCAATAAACTAAGTTAGTATTCACCGTTAGAAGAGCAAGGGATTGCAATTAACGTAGCTAACACACAATGCTGTCCATCCTAAGATGACCTAATATTTTTCTGTAAATACCAGCTCCATCTTTCCACGACAAACAGCCTCCGTCTCTCTCTCTCTCTCTCTCTCTCTCTCTCTCTCTTATATATATATATATATATATATATATATATATATATATATATATATATATATATAACTCCACATTACTACACAGAATTTCATGAATGAAAAAATTACTTTGAGGTGATTCTTCACATTTGACAAGTGTAACTCGTTCTGCTAGGATATCAGTTTGAAAATAAGGTTGTGTATTTCTTCTCTTTCAGTAGTTTCTAATGACAGATAACTCTTAGAGGACTAAGGTAATGTATTCCCACTCCTTTTAAACCACTTAAATAATATTGTGTGAGATACTCACTGTGGTGTATATCCTTGTACACATGTATGGTATAATTTATTAGATATTGACGACAGTGTAGACTACATGAACCTTTGTGTAACGATAAAGTAGAATTTATGCTTACGCCTTATTACGCCACAGTTTCGAAAATAACCATTTTACAACTGGATTTTCAATTGATTGTTTGGTTTCAGTTATTTCTCATGAAACTGTCTGAAATAATCTTGGCTTAGGAGACTGGATTTTGTAAGATTAGGCAGTGATTGAACTAGGAGCGAAAACCTATGTTGTGGCAGGATTAGAGACTTGGATGAATCCTAGGTTTTACTTTGAACGACAATCACCACTCCACGTTAATTTTCATACAAATTTCGTTTCTAATTTCATTTACTCTGGCTGCTAACGTGATATGAAGGTTTCTTGCAACCGTTTCCTTATAACATGTTCTAAGTTATTCGATTATTGTGAAGTACTTTTTATCTTTTTAATTTGCTCCTTGGAATGTTGCACACCTTTACGGCTGTAAAGGTGATTTACTTGCTGTTAATATAAAAATCACAGAAGAGTCAACGTATTCATAAAAATGGATGATATGAACTTTTGAACTCATAGTAATTTCACAAGGTTTGGGTTAATCTTGAGTTTTTTTACTCTTGTTGTCGCTTCATTTTTATCAGAGCTAACTGCGTGGAAAAGTACACTCATAACATATCGAGTAGCTAGTTAAACCAACTCATGAAACCACTTTTTCTTGGTTTTCGATTTAATATCTCCGGAAAGGGTTTTAACACAGTGGATATTGAAACTCATTTTTAGAATTTCTGTAGTGAATCAACTGATCTACAGCCTATTGGCAAAGAAAAGATGTGGTTCACACCTCATCAATATTGCTAATCAGTATCGCAAATACGCGTTACTTCGGTCCAAACGTCTCATAGAAAAACGTTGTTTGGCTTTAAAAAACTTGAAGAACGGCAGTCCAGTCGTAATTTGACAACGGCTCCGGTGCAGCTGTAATAAGTATAGAGGGGGTATATCAATAAGGCGAATTTATCACTAGATGGTTTTTCACGGTTCAAAACCGACGATCTCAGTAAAAATATGAAGTAAGCGATCGAAAAGAGAATTACTATAGAGCTCAGGGAACCAATCAAAAGAAAACTGATTGATAATAAAGCTTACGAAGAACTCAGTCGGGGGATCTCACAACGAAAATACATAAGACGGATTTAGCTTTCGCACTTGTTAGCAAAAAAAGTTGAAAAAGACTCGTGAAATATTATCAATTTTTTCTTAAAAGGGTTTTTTTTGATTTCTCTGATAGAATTAAACACATTAATTTACCGGATAAATTTATGTCATCATATGATATAACCGCAGAAGTGGAGACGGATTGGGCATACACGGAGGAGGCCGACTGGGGACATCACGCACCAGTCCCTCGAGTGGAATCCAAAGGGAAACGACAAGTTGGGCGTCCCAGCTGAGGGTGACATGGAGATCATATGAGGAAGAAATGAAAGCTTGTGGGTAGTCGTGGTGCCAGGTCCAAAAGACAGCAGATAAGAGAGTGCAATGGAGGCGTGCTACTGAAGCCCTATGTTCCACTAGGAACCTAAAAGATAAATAATAATAAATAAATATGTATAACCTGTTTATTCACGAGTATACGTCTTCTTGAAGCAACAGACATTACTCGTTAATACACAGAATTTATCACATTATCACAAACGGATACGAAGCGCCTTTTACTTTTGTGAGCTAAAAGAGGTTCAGTTTCAATTCAAGAGCATCATATATAAGCAGGTTGCTAGTGTGGCCATAGGAAGTTCATTCTGACCATTAGTGACAAACATTTTCATATCACGCTTATAAACACCACCCTAAAAACTACAGTTGATAAAACCAAGCTTTATTTGAAGTATGTTGACGATGCCTTCATTATCCGTGAAAATGTCCAACAAGCAAAGAACCTGCTCCAACACTTCAACGATGCACATCAGAGTAGTAAGTTTAAAATGGAATGTAAGAGAATCAACCACTAAATTTTCCAAACTTATGAGACGTAATGAAGACGGTACAGTAGAGAGCAGCATTCCCGCAAAACTATGTGGAGTTATCAGTATTTTGAGTTTATCAGCTTCTGCTCAATCAGCCACAAGAGAGGTTTAGTGATGGCGTTATATCAGAGGGCAAACAGATTGTGCTCCCAAGAAAAACTGGAAGAGGAACTTAAGCTAACTGGATGGTGTCTACGCAACAATGGATATCACATGAAATTCGTACAGAAGTACCGCAAAAGCAAGGAGAAGAAAGAGAAATGTAACACTTAAAAAGAAACCAGTCTCCCTTACTTTGGCTTTCAAAGAAGATGATGAGGCAAGAATCAACAGACGAATTAAATATACATTGTTTAGTACCTATCTGACTGTGAGACTTATCTCACTATATCGTAAGGCATATGTACATATAGACACAAGCAATCCAAATTAAATAAACTTTCTACTCTTTAATTCCAACCGTACTTATCAATTAATATTTACTTGCGAAAATAAGTAGTTGGGGAAAAAATAAAGGCGATTATCTACTAGGATTGCCTCTTCATTCAGCAGTGTAATTGCCGGTCACTGGGTATTTTTGGGTTAGATCGTGCCTGTTTCACTCATATCACTTGATTACTTTACTATTCTTTCACTAGTCTAGTTTGTCATGTCAACACTGGTTAAATAACTCATTGGCAGCCTTTGCATGACACAAGTTTAAATTCATGAGGGGTGTATATTTTCTTAAGGTTGTAGAGGCATTTTACCGATGATTGTCAGCAAACATGGAACATGGATACAGTACGGTTTTTCTAATTGTTTTTATCTAACTAATATGGTACATCACTGTGTTGAGTCATTTAGCTTAGCGGTCTCTTTTCAATTGTGATCATCAAAATTCGATCAGCATTTTGGACTGAGTACACTGGAACTAGTTTAACATCTAGTGAACGATTAAAAAACATAAATTCTAAATTTCGAAATCTAGACATCTCTTAATAGTTGTGAATGGGCAAAATACAACAGAATACAGCAATGAGTAACTAACTGACTAATCGACCATGTTCACCCGTATCAAAATGTTTTGTTTTTGCTTCTCGCGTATTATTTTTTGGTTCGTTTCAGCATCCGCTTGTTTCGTCACCCATTTATGATAGTTGTTTTAGAGAAAGCAGGTTACCTATCTCATCATCACTAATTTGAAACTATTGGTTACATATAATCATCACACTTAGTTTGTGAACTTGACTACAGTTTAAAGTGTCACTCAATATTTTAATAGTGTTCATGAAATATACATGCCATTCGGTAACAATATAAAAACTCTCGATTTCAGGTGTAAGCCACACTTGTTTGTGAGCAATTGGGACACTATCTGGATGCCTAGGCCATTATTATTTATTATTTGTCCCTTGGGTTCATAGTGGAACATTAGAACATAGGGCTTCAGCAGCACGTCTTCATTTCACTCTGTTCTCTGCAGTCTTTTGAACCTAGCTTCACGACTTCCCAGAAGCTTTCATTTCTTCCTCACACGATCTCCTTCATGTCACCCTCGGACGCCTAGGTGCCTAGGCCAAATTAGAGGAAATTTATGTGAGCCAGTATGCGGGCCTATAAATCACAGCTCGATACCATGATTATTAGGACTAACCTGAGTATATGTGAGTATGTGTTGTGACAGCGGGTAAACTGAAATCATTCCAGTGACGTTAAAGTATAATTTGTGATTGTTTTATTTAATTGGTTAATGTGTCGGTGAAACTGCTTCAAAAGTCTCATTTTGGTAAGACTTCAAAAGAGCTAGGATGCTGTGTGTGTCCAGACATTTACACCGAGTATCCAGAGTTACCTAGTGCCAGCTGAATTAATATTCTTACCAAAGTTTGTATTTTAGATTTAGAATTTAGCAAAATAACTTACTTAGTTAACTGATCAAGTATTGATTTTGAAATATATATATCTTGCTGTTTAGTTGACCTTTTTCGGCTAGAATGACCTAATACTTTGACTTAACTAAATCATATTGGTTTGTAGCTAAAGTCATCTAAGTGACAAAAAGACAGACATTCCTTATTAATAATACACACAACTTTCAACATATCTGGATTTCCCTATTTGGTATAATTGTAAGACATTCAGTGTAACTGAATGGGGTTACTGGTCTATTTCTATCCTTTTGCCTATTTTAGTTTGGGAAACTAGACAGCATCGTTATCTTCCATATGGTAGGAGTACGTTGCATCAAGTCAAACCTACTTTTGTCATATATTGCTTATTCATCCACTTTCTTCTAACTTCTGCGAAATTCTGAAAACCTTGTGTGCATACCTCTTGGATAGTTGTTAAAACTCATAATCTAAATAGTAGTTGCATTACCTTTCCATGAGAAGGATGACGATGGCATTTTTTGTATTGTGAAGATGTCATTTGACAGGCTGTTAACGTAAATACTAATTATTTTTGCAGTTTCTCAAGGTTGATGATTTGCTGCCTATGGTAGAATCAGTTCATCAAATGAATAGGTTTTGGGGTTTTTCGAATTGCTTTCTTGTTGGTTTTTGTTTATAGAATTGCTCTCCTTATGAACACATACAACATAAACTAAATGAACACCGTACTCACTAAGGGCCTTATAATTTTTGGTAAAGTAGCTTTTCTTTAAAAAAAGAAAAGAAGATTTGTTTGTCTTTATACAATTTTATCGGTTACTTACAAATAAGTGTATGTATATTTGATTGTTACACTCCAAAATTGTTTGACCTCGAAATGAACTAATTTTATCGTATCATGAATGATTTTAACCCTAGGTGTTGGATCAGTTACTTTTGTTGATTCATTAGCATGATCACTTTTTTTGTTTGTAAGTTCATGCATATATAAATGGATTATATTAAAACAGGTATGTAGTCGATAGTGTTTGTTGATCGATATGATTGATATATTGGTCATAATATGGGTTAGAAGTTACTTGCTGCTTATTCGTTCTTACAATTACATATTTCAACCATGAATTCTTGATTCAGACTTTGATATATTCTTACATATCAAATGAGTTGACATCATGAATTGACATTAAATAGACAACTGTTGAAAATGTGGAACAACTGGAAAGCTATTTCATTCTAGTTTAGGCCTTTCTGGTAGTGTGCGTCCTACGTAGAATAGAAGCTAGGACCGTCAGGTTTTGCGGTAAGCGCGGTACCGCCCAGCCAACGGGTTGGAACTTAATGACTTAGGTGTTTCTAGTCGCTAAATTGTAATATACTTACCTTGAGACCTGACAGTCGCTGGTTGAACGTTCCTCAGGGTCATAAGTACGCACTACTGCCGAGTAGTAGATTAGAACGAATTAGTTGTCCACTGCTGTCACAAGTTTTCAATAGTTGTCTAGTTTATATCGATCCATGACCAAAACTCCTTTAAATCAATCAATTCCCTATGAACTTCCGAATGGGAGGACTGCATAGTTTCAAGAAATCTGTGAACGAACAGTATTATGCGGTTTCAATTGTTTCTATACATATTGAGTGTTTTCAAACTTCACGAGTCTAGGTTATTTTCACTTGTTAAACTGTGAGCGTAGGATTTCTTTTAAAACCATCAAACTAAGTTTAGTGTAAGTCCACACTGATCTCACATCCGTATCTAATCGAGGGATTAGAGCCAGGACTAAGGATTTTGTTATTGGATTAGAATCTAATGGTTCACGTTTTCTAACTTATGGCTTTTCATCAGAACTTCCGAGAATGCTTCTCCGAACAAATCAGTAGTGAATAGTTGGTCAACAGAAGTTGGAAAGTAAAGATAAATGAATTCCGACCCAAGGGCAGAATGTGCTTGCCGTGAAATCTGAAGGTTTTTGGACTTCATTTCCATATAGGATTATAGATTGACACTCTTGGAGAATCTGAAACCGGAATGAAACAGCTGCTCAGTGATACAGCTCTGGTTTTCAATGACTCCAGCAGAAATGAAAATGAAAAGTTGGGGAATTTTTAGTCTTAACTATGACGTGCAGTATCTTATTTCTGTTTTCAAACTACACAATCGTTTCGACAGTTGATATTTTTTTATTGGTGGTGATAAAATAAGGAGTCACACTGCAAGCATTAGAATGCTCTAGCAAATATAAGTAACATAGTGAAGTAAAGGGGGATTAGCTCTTTTCTAAGTTGTTCATGACTCTAAAATAGCATGTTAGGAATCACAAAATGCTGTGAAATATCAGTAAAAGGGATTATTACTTAGGGTTCAATAGCAGTGAACATCACTTTCCACTTCTGTATGGTTAAGAATATGAATTAATCCAACTTTTCATGGTAACAGTTATCCACTTTTGTATAACCCTGAATAAGTGTTTATCTTCACAGTTAGCTTCCCCCACTACTCATAAAATAGTAAGAGTAGATAATGATACTGCAACTCAATCTGGTAGAGTCTTGTGCCCTAGGTTATACGCCACCCTCTCACCATATGCTACCTATGTCCATTCTTATCAGGAACCCCCACTACAGTATCTTTCACGGGATTTCTTCTACTTAGCTTTTGAGTGGAGTTTTCTTTCGTTCTGTAATTAATTAATTAATTAATTAATTAAGTAATTAAATACTCTGCACTAGGTTTTTAGTGATGAGTGTTTGCATGCGTAAAAGTGTAATCCATGATTGATGCAAAGATATCTGGAAGTCGAGAAATTACAATTTATTTAGTTTTCTAGTTTTTGTTCCAGCTTGTAACAGGTGTAGAAAATGCCGTAGATTAAATCTTCTATAAAATGAAAATATAAGTCCATCTTATTCTTCCATCTCAGTAATGGTCATAATAAGGGAAAATCTTAATGTTAGGTCAAGGCTGTTTACTCTCAGGTGGATTATGTCCAACAGTCTTCTATCGTGTATGATAGGTGTGAAAAACTCAAGCGTTTAGAAGAAATATTTCTGATCACTCGACGTTCGTCTTAGTAACTAGTTCCTATTTTTATGACGCACTTGGTTGTCAAATAATGGGCTAGTCTTTCCATTTCCATTCCACCTACCTTGACGCAAACACCCGGGTGTATACGATTGTTGATCTGTGTTAATATTTGTTCCCGTACCTTGGTAACAAATCTTCAATTCAGTTAAAACACATGGATTTTTAGAATGGGGTAGATTCACTTTAATTTCCTAGTTAGTATCTCAGTCTAAATAAGAGTTGGAAATTGTGAAAGAGGTCGATGCATAGCCATGACCTTTAAGTAAGTTGCCGGAGGCGTCAATGTTTGGAATGCAATAGTAAGTCGGAGAATTGCAAGTTATGCTGAAAACCAATTACAGCCCATATGAAATCAAAGGAAAAATTCTCGATTTGTGATGAAACAGGGTTGTGAGGGTAAAGAAGTTGCTTGACACCCAGGGGTTACTTAAAAAATGTTGAAATAACTTTGACGCAAAACTAACTAGTAAAAAGAAGCAATGTGATTAAATACATTTACGGTTGCCAGCGCGAAGAGACGTTAGTCTTTTTGTATACTAAGATCAAATTAACAGCATTTGACTGGAAGGGTGGAACGAAGCAGCTGTGGTATCCTTCAGTTTTTCAAAATTTATCCTAAGGGACAGGGGTATATCTGTCCGAAATTCATGAGATTTGATCAGAAAATATGCTGCTTCCTTTCAATTACAAGTCTCCCGGAACGTCTTCGTGGAGTTGACCAAACGCCGTCATCTCAGTATCTTCTACAAACTTACTTTCATAAGTAACTATGATTAGGTAAACACAATTTGAGGTGACATAAGCAAGTTAGTTATCGTTAGTGAGCTCACAATACTTTAACCTACTATGAAGGTTTATTACCAGTTCACCATTTGTTTATGCATCTATTCTTTCCAATGTCTCACTTCTGTTGAGTATCACTCGCAGTTGTAAACTGTTTTCAACTGCTGAGGTCACAAAATAAGATGAATTCATTTCATCTTATCAGTTTATTTGTGTTTTGTTCATAGTTATCATGGAAATAAGGTGCATAAAATAAACGTTAACCCTGAGTTTTGTTACAGCAAAGTTCCTTACAGAATTGTAGAACATTTCAACGATACTAATTGTAATTCAGTATCAAAGGCCTTCACCTTACCCAGTTTCAATAAAACAACTTTTTTTGTACCAAGAGATGTTTCATACGATATTACGATTTGTTTGAGGACTGAGGCGCTTTTCGAACATTCAAATGATAACAGTAAGTTGTCTTGAGAGGACCTCTCACTCTTTTGCTCAGGTGCTGAAATCACACGGCGATGAAACATTATCCGAAATTCTATTCCCATTGCTACTTCTGATCGGTATGGATCTGAATGTCGCCCACCTCAATATTCTGGAGCGTAGATACATTAAATTACAGTTTCACAACTCACAAGGTAAACCTTTGATGTCTTACTGGTCTGTTCTTAGGTACAAGGCACTCGATTTTACCCCTTCACTTTTATGGAAACTCTTCTGCCACCTGTTGGTGATAATTAGGAATTCTCTGTCAGAGGATGTACACGAATGGATGTATAAGAGTATTTCAATAGATCTACATCTATCTGCCACTATTGATCGCACTAAAGTATTGACTGTAATTATCATGTTCTTTATTCACCAAACTAGTAGGTCACAGCTGAATCAGTCAGACCGTTCTAGTCTAGTTTGTGGTATTAAATTGGGGTATACAAAGAAGTGACTAATCTTCAGTACTGAAAGATTCTCGCTTGACTTGAATTAGAGAGAATTATTGGGTCAGGAATAAAAGAAGCGGATAGATTGTTGTTAACCGAAAGGCAAATTATATCTGCACCATCGATCGCCTGACAAGTTAAGGTCTTTTACGGAATATGAAGCCGATCAGCCGTTGACTTAGAAGCTATTGGTTGGTATTATTTTAATTATCCTATATACAATGCAATCATCATACGATATAATCTGTTGGCAACTGTTTACTGTTACATCTCTTAGCTTCACTTGATGTCGGCTTGAAATGAAAAATAACTTTTAAACTTTATCATCTTTCTTGAAACTCATATAACTAAAGATTAAACTAGTGTTTTGACGTACTATGAAATGAATTCATGGAAATTTCAGTCGGAAATCGTGACATGTAGCATCTGTCAAATCAGGATTTAGGATAATTGTTTGCTGGTGATAGTTTTGTCATATCATGTAGGTTGCTTGGTCACTTCATAGTAATCAACATATTGTCTACTCTTACATGCTGATCGAATACTATCGGTCATTTTGGAATGGGGTTATCAAACTGGGGCGAATCAGCGTTACGATGCACTCGGATTGGTGTTGGATGGTTGGAGGTAGTTGGCAAGATACCTATTGACGAGGACCAACACGCACAAAACTTGAGTCCAGGATTTCCTGTTTATTCGCTCCAACCACCTGTCTTGTTACACCTCGAAACGAACGAAATAAGAAAATATCAACACACCCACTGCAGATTCGGAAGATTACTTATATTAGATTTTGTATAGCCTGTATGTTTGAATGAAACTTCTACCTAGTGCCCTTGATTGTCAATAATTCTTTAGTGTGTGCCATTTCGTAATAAAAACTACTTTCAGGTTTAGTAATGATGGACAGTGGCTAGCAGTGGGACCCGGGATGCGCATTTCATCCTACTTAGGACTCGTCAGCTAGATGTACCTGCTTCCCAGTGAGTGATATTGATCCCACTGGGATTCGGGCTCAAGAGCGATCGCTTCAAACGCCAGAGTGTTATCCAGTACACCACCGAGCCACGATAGCCACTTCTTGTGCGACGGGTATAGTTTTAGTCTTATTGCTTGCATTATACCGTCAAGTCCCTGTGGGAACAACATCACTCACTGGGAAGCAGGTACATCGAGCTGACGAGTCCCAAATAGGACGAAATGCGTATCCTGGATTCCACTGCTAGCCACTATCCATCATTACGATATATAATTAAAACACAGGCAACGTCGAGGCATCCTCACAGGATCAGTTCGGTCCAATCAACGATGGTATAATACAAGCAATTATACTAATATTTTCAGGTTTATTTAAAATCAATTGTTGGTTTAGTTTTTATCATCATCATCTAGTAGTTGTTGTAATCCTTTTATTACTAAAATAAGTATATGATGATTCATTGTTAGATTGTTACAATATAATTTGCACCTCTGCGAGGGAATGACTATAATAATTTGAGAATATACTGTTGAACTTTACTATCATACACAAACAGTATATGCATATGCTAGTGATCACATTAGGCGGTACATATATCTCAAATGCTACCAAACTAAATTAAATTACGTCTAGATCCCAATTCTTTCTGCCAAGTTTTAATTAATGTGTTAAATTCTTTCATTTCAACAAGTGCTTTAACAGTGTAGTGGCTCGATCACTTGCTTTCTGGATCAATGGGTACAAACACCCAGCTTAGAGGGGAATCAGACACTGTCACCGGTATCTATCGATCCTTAGCTATTAAATAAGTCCTAGTTCATGTATACAAAAGCCTGAGTTGCATAAGCTATGTCGACAAATGAAACCATATTTGAATACTACAGATGTCCGAATATATGAGTGCAGATACAGGCTCCTACCAATCTTACTAATACACTTTATAATTGGATAGTACATAGCACTTAATGTATTGCGAAATACATCACTAAATGGCCGAATTCGGTTTGAGCAACATTTATGTTATTGCAGCCGTATTGCGGATGTATACAACAGGGATTTTCGCATATATATTTGCTGTATCAGTGAAAAAGTCGAAAATGTGAATTTCAGATAAATGTCACTGACCGTGTTATCTTATTCATTTTGAATGTCGTTTAATGAGGACCTAATCAGTGACTACATATATATATATATATATATATATATATATATATATATATATATATATATATATCGTATCAAGAGCTTTTGATTGACCTCTCACTCGTTTCTGTATAACCTATATTTCGGAAATAACTCCATGCTCGATGAAACCCATGGTGAAGCATTATCCCACATTTTGGGTTTGAAATTGGTTGGCATATCTTTATGAATTATATTGAATTGTATGGTAAAGCAATTTCGTTGTATATACCAACGAATTAGGTCTCTTGAAAGATATAGATAATAAGCATCAGACTTTGTGTTTGTTGTAAACGGTTGGTTGGTCAAAATTGCGTGACTCATCATGTGGGTGGACTGAGTATATGAGACTGGGTAGGCGTATTCGAGACCAGTCGCTTTCAAGGTCGGCGTTAATACTGAATAAGCCGAATCACTGCAGAGCCACTTGCAACCAAACAGTCATAGCAAACTGGTGACAGGGTTAACTCAGGTATATAGCCATGTTATGCTCTATCTTCTGTGAAACGGGCTCATTGGCTCACAAGTTGACCTCCTACCATTGGTGGACTGTACAATCTAACAGTGCCCAGACTTTCTTTTATGCTGCTACCACTGAGTCAGAATCAAGCCCGTTTCAGCTACTGCAGTTTGTGGAATGATTTCGGGTGACTTTAGAGGCCACCCTAGTAACTGCTGAAATGACCAATCAGGCTTCGGTATTTCGCCTTGGGAAGTGCTTTTCTATGAAATAAGGGAATGTAATTGGCTGTTTCATCAGTTTCTATGATGGCTTCTAAAGTCAACCCTGATTTCAAAGGCCACCTTAACAACTGCTGAGATAACCAATTGCATTTCTGTAGTTGGTGCAAAACTACCTCTCTAGTTGGAATACCGAAACTCTGATTGGTTATTGTAGCAGTTGCCAGGGTGGCCTTCAAAGTCACCCCAGTTTAAGCAGCCAGTTGGTGTCGTTGGGGGGTGACTTTGACGGCCACTCTAGCAACAACTTAAATAGCCAATTACGTTTCTTCATTTCGGCTAGGAAGGCAGATTCTAAATAAATAGGGATGTCCAATTGGTTGTCTTAATCGTTGCTTAGATGGCTTTTAGAGTCTCCCGTCATCGAACCTCAAAAACTAATCGTCACTTATCGCTCAGAGTGTGAACTGGCATATGGTTGCTAACTGATGGCTTAAGTGTGGTGGAAGAACATTCAGTTCACTATACCACTATTTAACAGTCCACTAAGTTCCCCAATCTAAGTGTTGTCTTCGGAAGGGATCAATGAAAGCTTGTCTTAATCGAATGCCTTGTACTTGGATTTCTTCCAAAATGTTTGTTTCGTTAGGTGAGTTAATTTTGACCGACCACGTCTTAAGAGTCATGAAGCAAAAACTATCAGCCCCTGGAACTCAGAAATATGGAGGATGGATAAATGTCATTCATAAATCCCAGGAGACATTTCATTTATTAAAAGTAGAATGATGATGTCCATTTTGAAGCTACTCTTGATTATCAGTTTCCATTCAGGATGGCATACCTCTTGAGACTAAAATCAATATCTTTTCCCATGAATTGAACAATTCCATCGCGTTATGGTTGTATCTGATAGAAAGCTATTTACGCCATTTAGTTAAACCTGTAAACGGAGAGATTTGTTGATTAGGTTTTCGCATGGTGTTCCTGCAAGTGCTCCTCATAGCGTTCTAACTGCCCTAAACTGAGGTTGGATAATTTACTGCTTCCAATGTGTGGATCATTGAAGACCTCTTCCTTAAGTTCTGTTTAGTCAACATTTTTCAGTTGCTGAAAATTTCAATTGTCTTTTTGGTCATTATAACATGTGTCTGCTTGTTGTAGCCCTATATACCTTTGATTGTACACTTCACCACTTGCATAGTTCATTGACGTTTCTTAGTGCTCCGCTAATACTTCGGAGGCATATCTAAAATTAGGATCTGGAATTTATAATGCCAAGTTTTCTCAAGATGAATACTAAGTTCCTTCTAAGCAGTGGATCTGTTTATATTATTCGGCATCATGATTCGTTGGAACTGGAACTCTTCGGTGCACACTCGAGTTCTAGTGGGTTCGAACCCAGCTCCGTCTACTAAAATTTGGGCAGCCGGATGGGATCACTAGCCCTAACTCAATATTCGTGGCTTAATGCCTACTACATGAACGTCCATGTGGTTGCTGCGTTGCATTCCGATGTCGGTTCGCATACCTTGTTAACTTCGATAGATTCATACCATAGAGATCCCTAGCTTCGTTTCTTAAATTGCCTAAACGAATTGCTGATAATTTAGTTGAATATTGAAAGTTTTTCAGTTAAAGGGAATTTCTGTTGCAGATTATGCATCCGATTTTCATCCTATTGGACACAACTGGTGTGGGAAACTGATATTTCTTAGTTTAGTCTACTTGAGTATACTGTTGGATGAACTCAGCCTGCGATGAAGAAATAGTTTACTCTGATCTGATCTCTGTCATTTTACAACAGGTCTACAACTGAACCTTTCATTCACTGGTTTTATACTTACGATATCTCAGGGTTCTTGCATCATTCAATGGGAATACTGTGAAATTTTTTATTCAGTCACTAGTTTGTGTAGTTTTTCATGTTTCTTACTACCAATTCTTCTCATGATTATCTCTTAACAATGTTGAGGGCTGTTATTATTGCTTTCTCCATGCCACGCCTATAACAGTCTGTTTGATCTGTTGCTAGGTAGCATTCATTGTTTTGTTTAGTTTTTTTCTGGAAATGACAAGGTTTTATATATGTATAATGGTCCTATCATACAGTTTAGTTCAATTTTTAAGATGACCACATTATACTCTATTGAATACTTACACCTTAATTTCCTTTGCAAAACTAAAGTATGTGCTTAGATGTGTACTCATATTTTAAAGTAAGCATAATAATACTTTTTGGGTGTGTAGAGGATGACAGAGTGATTCACATAAAATAGCATTTGTTCTCAGTGTAGATGTAAATGCCAGCTGTCGGAACTGTGATGTTAGAGTTGAAAAAAAGTTATTCAAATAAATGTAACTCAATGATGACAATGTATATCTGCCGAATTGTGATGTTAAGGAGGCTCTTTAGAACAAAGGAAAGGGTGCTGTCGAGCCGCACCGATTGGAGTAGGTTCAGTACAGTCCTACCATGACCACTAAGTCCTTAATAGTGAAACTGTTGCTGATTGGTTGCTCTACGTAGTTGATTTTCAACTGTTGCGTCATGATTTCTGTTTCCACTGCATCTACCGACCTTCGGGTGACTAAGTAGTATCACTGTTTCTTACACAACAGGTACTCTTAGTAGTTTAATGCGTGAAAAATCACGTGTTTGCTGGTATACATCTTTTCCATATCAGTTTTACAAACCAGTATCCCAACAAGGTAGACCCATTACGGTGAAGTTAATTCAATGGAATCACGAGCGTTTACAACAACGAACAAAGTTTAGCAACCAATGAGGATTTAGGGCAACTCGACATAGAAAACTCATTTGTCTATATGAACTGCAACAGAATGATACATCACATTATTCTAATTATCGCGTTATCAATCTCTTCAACCTATTCGCAAATAGTTTGCCCTTGGTTAAGTCATATAGAAGAAGCACTCAAACTTCGTTAGTACAATTCTTTCCTTGACTATATTTTGTGCTGGTAAGAGCCAGTGAATATCAATATGGCACATGGAGTTACTGCGTAGCGCTCCAAACTGCCACGCCCCATATCAGCACATCAGGCAAGAATGCACCAAGATTGAAGATAATGGAATAAGGGAGAGAATAGTCAAAAGTGTAATAAAGTCGTTGAAAGAGAATGAGGAGGAATGAAAATAATAACGAAATTCGGTATAACTATTAACATCAGGATAATGTGGGCATACATCTGTGTTACTGACATTGATTCTCAGCCATCTCACCTGAAGTCTGCAACCATTGGATTTGGTTGTCACACGAACCCCAACCCTCAAGTCTGCAACCCGTTAGCTGGCTCAGACCGTCAATCAGGGACTTCGTGGACTGATATGCTTTAGTTTGACTGCCTACAACCTTTGCTCGACCTGAACATACATCAGCTAACAATATGCGGTGGGGAAGATGGTGACTAGGCATGCTGTAACATACATGTCCCAGCTACCTAGGTCAAAGAAGGTTCACAACTTCATCAGCTGAATCTTCACTCCTACCCGAAACTTTACTCCTGACTTCTACATTACTGACATGGGGGCACCACGAAACGGCCTATAACACGAAGGCAATGGTGATGAACCACCTCAAGCCTTCTGCCTTTAATGGTCGTACGTGGCGTAAGTCAGCAAAAGCCAACCAAGCCTTTTGTATCCATGCAGAGGTCTCGTCGACCACCGATCCATTAGGGCTGATCTAAATTCTCAGGTGGGTGGAGTGCTCAATACACTCAACCATTTCATTCCTTATTGTTAGATAGGGCACCACCGAAGACCATTTCTAACGCAAAAATTTGCATTTCAGTGGAAATAAACGCATCCCGAGCATTCTGAAAATGTTAGTCAAGGTGCCTAGAAGACTCTGTAGCTTATCAGCCTCTTCGCCTAACGTGATCATCTTATTTTCGCACTTAAGTTCCATGAAGAAGTCCCCTGTGAAATCATATTCTGCGAGGGAACCTCCATAAGTACGGCTATGATAAAACTGAGGAAGAATGGAGGGATTGGACATCTTTTACAGACAGTACGCGACGTACGCAACTTGCCAGGTATGCTGTTCCATGGACTTGTGTCGTTATTAAGGGTTACAGAACTGAAAGGACTTGAAGATAAAGGAGGAATATTGACCGAGAGATATTGAAAAAGATTAGAAGATGAAGATTTGAAGGAACTTGAGTACTGACAGACTTATGAAGGCGGTTGACACTTCACTACTGTTCACACCGCTGGAGGTTATTTCTTCGGATAAAGATGGGTCTGCGATTCACACATCGTTATTTGCTCAGCTTGTAAATATGGAATATGCTTATGACGCCAATTTTGCAGCCGATCACATGAGAGGTATGCAGTAGTTACCGTGCTTTGAAGGTACAAAGAAAGTTGTTCAGAAGCATAAAAATCCATAATCTAACTAGTGATTACATTTGCCTAACGTCCAATGAGAAAATTACAATTAGTCACAATTGGAGTGTGAAGCGATTGGTCCATCAATTGGACCCAGTATGACAACGAGAAAATACTTGTATTAGTAAATAATCATTGACCTGAATAGTTTCTCGGTAAAGTTTGTGACGTCTCCGTTGAGTGGTGCCATTTTGGATCTCTGACGGGACATGAGTTCACTCATAATTCCACATATGTAAGTGTGACTCATTGGTCTGAGCACTAGACCTCCAATCACTGGATCAGTGGTTCGAACCCTACTTCACTTACTGAAGTTTATGAAACCAGGTAGTATTGTAATCCTTCGCTCAAAAGATATGGCTCATGGCCTAGTGACTGCAAAAACCAAATCTTTCATGCAAATGAGTTCACCTATCCACTCAGCTGAATAACTGACTTTATAGATACTGTTTGTTATCGACTGTTTCACTATATAAACCGAACACCTTGGAATAGAGAAATTCATTCTCCATACATGATAGTCGAATAAGTTTCAAGAAAACGGATACCGCTCAGTCGTGAAGAGTATAGTTTCCACAGAAAAAGGTATCATGCATTCAGTATTCCTATTGTATCAGTTCACTGGTCATTACATGGTAGGGATTTAGAATAAAGAAACAAGCAGACGATTGACAGTGGTCAATTCCTTGTATGAGGAAGTCTAGCGTGAACAATTTATCTGCTTCTAACGTGTGCATCTCAAGTGGAAAAATTAGATGATAAAAGTAATGTTTTTCAAAAACTGCAATTATCATAGATGGAACTACTTTTTTAAGATACAATGAGGTTTGGCACAGTAGTAGGGAACAGAATATTCACGAAAGGAAGTGAAATGACAATGACATAAAGCGATGGTTAGAAGAGGGATCAGATAAAAAATAGCAATCATAAATTTTTCTAGTAAAGAGGATAGAATCAAGCTAATAAACTACTTACCTTCGTTTTCTATCTTGAAGTTCATCTTACTTATCAGAAGACAGGAAAATACCTTAGAGTTGGTGCTCACTTTGATCCCGAATCATATGTGGTAAAGTACATAGCCAATAAGTTATGTGGTCTCAAGACGCCACCTAGATATGTAACAATGGCTAATAAGCTTGTATACCAAGAATATATGGTATTAGCATTGCACCATCGAAGTGTAAAATACTTTATTAGGATTAACATTCACTCTTGGAGCTTTAACTGTAGGTAGTAGTCGATAAGTTTGTGTATCTGAGTTATTGTGTGGGTTCATGTGGAGTTACGATTGATGAGATTTCCAACTGCATGTTGAAATCCATAACAGCCGCACATACTCATTTTTGTCACCATTGGGATGTTGACCGGACTGCAAAAGGTTGGGTGTATCACATTTAGGTATGTACAATTGTTCTGTGTACATAAAAACGTGACCTTTCCACGCGGAAGATGTTTCATGATTATACGTATTTGATCACCTTTATCTTGGAAGGATTATTCACATTACCTGAAAAAACACCATGTAAGTAGTTCTGAGGTCCAATGTTAAGTGTCTAGAAATGATCAAAATCATCACAAGTTATGTGAAATCATCTTCAGACATCAGCTTCAGTTGTTTTGATATGCGATATCACTACCGTGCGAGCGGATCTATGTTCACCGTTTGCTAGTCCTGGGATCATTGATCAATACATGACATGGCACTGTCAACAGGAGGAATGTTGTGTTAAGTCGGCATCTGTTGGTGTCCCAATACTTTCTTGATGGGGTAGGAGAGATTATAGGACTCAGTGGCTTCAAATATCATCAGATATATCTCAGAATGTAGTTCCACAGTCTTCGTTAATATGAGAGTAAAACTTGGGCACCGTGGTAGAATGTTATTCCATTTTAGTCGGTTTATTAGATGTATAACAAATCGTTTACTACATTACGTTTCGGGAATAATTTATTGTCCATAGTCATATCAAGATAACTTCACAACTTTGACACATCCTTTTTGTAGATCTAATTTTCTCCCCTCCTTTTTCATATGGGTGGTTGTGAAAGAAGCAAGAAGACTGGTACGAAGGAAGGAATGTTTATTGTCAACAGGTGGGATAGTAGTGGTTAAATAAGGTACACCTTGCACTAAAACCATCACTTGTAAAATATGCTTCATTTCCTCTGCTTCTTTGTTGATTTGGTCTTCATACGTTTGCCTTGTCTCTTGCGTTTCTCTTGACGGAGTCCTCACCCATTGCTGGTAATTCCCTATGATTTATGCCACTCTCTCAACATATACTACTTATATCGATTCTTATCAGGAACGCCCACTGCAATAGGAGTTGCCGTATATCCGGGACTGGTGCTGATTGTCATTCCTATTGCATGTATTAAGCATTGATTCGATAAACAGGGATTCGGTTACCAATCTCTCCCTCCACCCTGCCAGGTTAGTTCTAAGGATTTTCACACTATCTCGTCCTATTGTGAGGTTGTGTAAATGCATGCATAGCTGTGCCTGAGATTAGTTTCTTTATTTTTTAATTTTACTAGGATCTACCTATTTTGACCTAGGTAGGTTTCTCTGCTCGGATGGCCTAAATGATATTGGTCGACTACTCTTACCTATGTATTTGACCTCGCATTCGTTGCAAAGTATTTGGTAAACTAAATTATTCTGATCAATTGGATCAGTTGGATCGTTTAACCCACAAAGCTTGTCTCTAAATGAGTTCGTGGGTTTAAATGCCCCTCTAATCTCAGCCTTATTGAGAATCCTAGGTAATATCTCTGAGGTACCTTCCACGTATGGTAATACTGCTACCGTAGAGGTTTTGAATTCTCTCTTCACGGTATTGCTATCAACATTATTGTTAGCATTATTATTACTAATATGAGTCATATTTTTCTTAGTGAACTTATCAATGAATTTAGCAGAGTAATGGCTGGTGGGTAGGGTCCTTAGTTTATCTGGTTTCTTTTCTTAGATATTCCGTCTTACTAATAAGCTTTCTGGTCCTGCTACTAAGACATTTTACCAAGTCAACTTTAACTGATTTAGGGTGAAATGATTTGAAGTCTGAGCAACGATTCGAGTGTGAAGTTTCTCTCTATAGACACTAGTGTCAAAACTCCCATCTTGTTTCCATTTTATTCTGCAATCCAACATCGCTAATTCCCATTCACCATTTTATAAGTCATAGGTGAATTGGATTGTGTTGACTACTGAATCTGTATGTGCAAAGGAGCTATGTATATGCTTTGATTTCAATACTGTGAATGTGTCAATTGGGCTATCCGATGACAAAACCCAGCTAAATCGGAATTTATAGATCTTAGTAGGATGAGGAATTTAGAGAACAGCTCATCCGTAGTCATGCTTACAACCACAGTAGAATGAGATAGAATGAAAATGCTTAAAACTAACATAGCAGGGTGAAAGGAGATTGATAACCGAATCCTTGTTCATCGAATCAATGCCTGATACATGCATCAGGAATGACTAAGCATCTGTCCCAAATATGTAGAAAATCCTACTACCCATGTAACAAAGCAGGTGAGAGAATGACAACTACGCAAACCGTGTCTCAAAGTTTTGGGGTTATCTTGATATGACTGTGGACAACAAATCGTGTCCTAAACGTAGTCCGGTGGACAGTAATGCTGTTTCACTGTGATACATTTAATAAATCAACTAAAATGGAACCATAGTTATTATGATTTTTATTGTGTCCATTTGCACACAGTAGTAAGAATCCAATTAAAACTACTTTCTAATCACTATATAAAGCTGACTTTGTTATCATTGCTTTCTTCTTTCACCCTACCTCTTTCGTATTTGGCTTCACAGCGTTGATATATTACTGTTGTGTGGCTTATTTCTTCGCGCTCATGTTATGCTTGATTTGTGTTCAAAGCAACTTTTATTGAAGAAAGCTAGGCTAACATATTGCACCCGCATTACTTAAGCAAAATCGATGACTTCTGTTGCCCCCCCCCCCCAATATTTTCATTTTTGGCGAGTAGTTCTTAGAATCGGATCGATTGAGAAGATTTGATTACAGTGTTATCAGAGATTTCAAAACCTGCACTTCAAGACGTCTTGGTTTGTCGAACAATAGTCTATGTGCCCTAAGTACACACCTTTAAACCTCAATACTAGTTAGATGGTTTGTCACACTAGATGTTAGCAATGTGACGAAGATGAGCGGTGGTTGAATAAAAGAAATTCCGAGATTAGTATCAGGAACGATAACTCAATTTTCGTCTTCCTCTAAATGTTAAACACTTGTAATTCCCGTCCATATATATTCTTCACATTTATGTTCATGCTTTTTGTTTAGACTGTCGATAAGTTTGATACTTTTGCACTTGGTGGTTGTACATTGCTACGTCTGCCTGTATTTTAGTGTCGATAAGTTATTCATGCATATATATATATATATATATATATATATATATATATATATATATATATATATACATCCCACTAGAATTGTAGAGGTTAATACCTTTGTATATTGTGTGGCCATGTTAGTGATTCATAGTGTCCAGTTGTTCTGATCCTTCAATGAAACTCCATCGGAGGACAAGCACTGTGGCTCATTCCATTATGTAGTTGTTGAGTTATGTTAACACTGACTTACAAACTGATTCTTATATATTCAGAAATTATGGTTAGAGTTAAACAAGAATTTGGGTTGGCTATGAAAGGACTCGAATCAGAGGCTTCTTATCACACCTCTGGCACTCAACTGGTTCAACTACCCTGAGAGCCATTTGAAGCTGGACCCAGGAGCTGAAGGTTAGAATCTTATTATTATCATCGAATTTCTTTATTAGTTTTCAGTCATCATCACTGTAAACGTACTTATTGTTGTGTTTTGGTGAATCGTCACTTTACGCCTTTTTCTGCTTTCATTTCTTCTTATCTTCTAGTGGTCCACCAGTGTTTCTGTTCCGTCTACCACGACAGTTCAGACAGGCAATTCATTTCGATTTTCTCCCAATCCTTTCACATCTACTGCGACTGGGACTACAATATCTTCATCTAGTTCTATGACTGGACTGATTCACTCCTCGTCAAATTCCACTATAGATCTTAATACACCTATATTATCGGGTTTAGGATCGACGAGCCTTACAGTTTATCCAGTTCATGTCTCTGCAAATGGTTCCACTGTACTTGTGGCTGCATCTCCGTCAACAACAACAATACCAACCATTCAAGATACTTCTAAATCATGTTTTGCAAATAATCCAACTGTGTCTATTTACTCTTCATCATCATTTGGGAACTGTTTAAATTCTGTCGGAGAGATAACCACCTTATCCCCATTGTCTGTCACATGTAATTCTAATTTATCTATTAATTCAGTTACTAGTCCTACACCTGTGCACACTTCAACCCCACGTGGAAAGCCTAAATTTAAGGCACTATGGGAATCTACACTTTCTAACAATGATCGAAGTAGTCGGTCATCTACTACTGTTACTTCTGCTAGTGGTGATAGTGGTATTGAATCTTTAATCAATTTCGAGCAGACAACACACCGATCTCTTGAGGAATCTGCGACTACCACCACTGCACAAACAAGTTCAACATTATCAACAAATTCATTGTCAAAAATAAGTCGTTCAAATAAGCGTCAATCACCTATGCTTGGACTGAAATCAATCGGACAAACACCTAAGCGCCTTGCTGCAACAGCGGCATCATCCCTTACACAGGACAATAAATCTAATTCTTCGGATGGATGTAGAAAAAAATTCCTTCTTATCTGCTCTCCACCGAAAAGTGTTCATACCAAAAGTCAGATGGAATCAGATTCTAGTCTGTGCTTATCTGGAGGTAATAATTTGCCTGAGTCTGTCTTATTATCGACTAATACATCTACTTCATCGATTGAATTAGATACTCATAATCCTACTACTGGACAGTTAATGACTCCTGCATCTGATGATTGTATGCCAACATTGGTAGTTAAAGCTTCAGAACGTAATGCTACTACCACTTCTACTTCTGCCACTACTACTTCTATTACCACTAATGATAATAATAACAACAATAACCCTTTGAAACAAACTAATTTATTACATTTTACAGGATCTAATGTTTCATCTAGTCGTGAGTCTTCAGATATTGCCGATTCAGATCCTATTGGTTGTGAAGTATTAATTGGAAAAACATTTGAAAGTGGAAGACGGAGTTTGAAAGAAGAGCCAGTAAGTCCATTCTTCTACTTTTTGATCTAATGTTCAATAAATAAAAAACTTACAAGCAATAGAAATATTCAGGCATTTTAATTTATCTTAATAATACAACAGTTTTATGTAATCACTCTTTTAGTTGATAATTTTCTGACTACTTAATTGGAACTGGTACCGTTTTACATTTTAAAATGTAGACATGGTCAGATAATTGACTAGTTTAGGATTGGAATTTCACCCTACTTTCAAATAAGTCACTCCAATAGTATCTTTGTACTTCTGCTTCTTTCTAGGCTGTCTTACACACACTAAACACATCCGGTGTGCTGCTAACTTGATGACACATTCGTCCAAGGTTCTATTTTTTTTGTTTCTGTCTGTCGTAGAACAACCCTAAACAAACCTAAGTAGTTTGACAATAGATACTATAGCCAGTTTCTAAAGATACCTTAAGTAGTATCAACAATGCACGAAATGTTGTTTGAGGATATCTAAGAAGAAACGATGGAAAAGCAAGTAATGCTGTCAGTTTATAGGGTTTCATTTCTAAATGTTGTGAGTATTTTTAGACAGTCTCGGTTTTATCTTTTGCAACTAACCATAGAAAGTCTCTTTCCAAAATAAAAACAATGACAATGTGGCTAATTGGCTAGAGCACTAAACTTCCAAACAATGGATCCTGAATTCAGTTCCCTTCCACCTACTTTAACCTGAATAACCGGGTAGTATGGTAAGGCGCTGCCCCTACACAATAAGTATGTTTAGCAGACATAGTACATGAACATTTACTGTTTTAGTTGCATTGCATTATCAGTCATTTTTAATCCAGAAATATTATATGAGAATGCCAAAGATTTCTCCAACCCTGAAAGTAGTTAGAGCAAAACTATTGACGCTTGACTACACCAATCATTTGAATTTCTTATTCGAAAACTCGTTATTATTGTGTGCAAATATATATTACAAATAATATTTACAATAAACTAATCCATTCCTCAATGCAGAAAAACCTCTCTGAGTTCGAATATAAAACTTTTGTTCAACACTATGGAGTTGGATACGAAATCATGACAAATTAACCTTATCAAAGTCTTTTCCAAACTTTTTATGCTGAGGTTTAGTATGAAATAACTTCGATATTTCTTACAGGATTGATAGACAAGATAAAGTGGTAGTGAAATATAGGGAATTTTAAGTAACAAAAGACTTCTTCAAATGATCTTTTATTCAGAATTATTTTGAAAGTTCGGTGTTCCACGTTTTTTACATTTTCTTAGTACTGTGTACCAGACTGGTACCGTTTCACCAGTTGCCTTTATGGTTGGTGGGTATTTTTCTACTGATAATGGTCACCCCTGTCAACTGCTGTTTTACTCAGTAAGGCTACGAGGCTGATTTGTTTTATGAATAGTCATCTGGGTCAACTGAGATTAATAAATGATTCTACGTTTGCTCTTTTTTTCATTAAGTAACTTGGAAAGCAACTTGTGAGAGAATTGTACAATGTTGTATTTTTTATTTTTCTGCTTATGGGAATGTCCGATTTACTTAACTATACATTCGACTCTGGATTTCTACGACTTACAGATAAAAATAGGACCCTATATAGATTTGCATTGATCCAAGCTATAACTCTTCACTACAGAAAAGGGAGAGAAAGTGGACAGAGACAGGGTATGACAGAAGAGTGAATAAATCAATTGAAGTAATAGTAAAAGGTTCAAAATTCCGCAAATGATGAAGACCGTGTGGATCTGCACCAATTTGGAAAGTTTTCAGCACTATCAGTAAAGGCCCCCAGTCATTGGTCCTTAGCATCTCGAGGACTTCAGAGAGACAGTCTTCACTTTTCGAGATGATCCACAGCAGCAGCCAATAGCTTTGAGGATCAAAGTTACTTTTCAGTTTAGTCGCACTTATTTTTCCTCCTCCGAACAAATATTATTCATCGTGATAGACGATGGCTAGGTAGATGCAGATTATTTCCCACGTGCGTACGTCCTTTCAGGTTTAAAAAACTCATCGATCAACTTGCTTCTTCGTTTACAGCTCTAGGTATAACGGAAACAATGTTCACCGTGGTCCCACTATACACGATAAATGCTATGAAGAAATCTGTGAGCGAAACTTTTAGTCCGTATCTATCTCCTATTTTAATCATGCATGTATCACAGCCGCAGAAGCTAATAAAGCAGACTGCTGCTCAGTAAAGTCGACCGTTGATTGGTAATCAAATGTTTCGCCGATGCTAGAGACGGAGTTCAGTAAGTCTAGAATGGAATCTTTTACCTGTGGTTGGATTTCAATGCAACCGTCCAGGTAAATGAAGGGGTCAATGTATTTCACCACTTCATTCCCTCTCCTTAAACTAGCGATTAGTGCATGAAAATTCGACCTAGAATGTAGAGAAATTCATTCATGTGGTTAGTTTATTGTGTCATTTTCGAAGTGTGTTGAATATCGCTCATTCAAATGCAAATTACCTCATAGACCACCACTTTATCAGCATTATTTTTTGTTTAAACGGTTCAGTGCCCATGTTAACCAAACTCCGATTATTGCATCAGACGTTTACATTTTCTTTCATTTTATCATCAGTTTCGGCTAACAGGGTTATAGGGTCTCCATACCCTAAAAAGAGACGAAATGGAATATGATCTGTTTGGTTGATTGCTTTTAGTTTTTTGTTTGATAGAGTAATCCAATTTCTAAACACCTTACTGTGAGACTAGTTATTTTAATCGCTACTATATATACACAGATACACTATACTGACTTTGCAAACTTGTCTATTTTCTCAGAACAAAGTAAACAAATACACAAAAAGATGACATTATTTCACTTCAGTTGTATGCATACATTCCTTTTATGCAAGAGATTTGAATGACTCATCATCTTTGAATAATCTCGAATTCAGCATATCTTTTTTCTTGTCTCTTCAATCGTCATCATTATCATGTGCATAAGTGAAGTGAATTAAGGTGTAACCTCTTAGGCCGTTTTGTATTAGTTTTCTATCTTTCCATTTCCACCTCCAATACTCAACACCAATAGCAATAACCAATGATAAATCGATCATCTAAGCAATCAATCAGTATCAGTAGTAGTAGAACTAGTAATGGCTCATTAGTTAGTTAGTTGAGTGAATGAGTAAGTCATCTAGCCACTTTTTTGTTCTTGTCTGTATTACTACCATTTTAGTGAGTATACGTTTTAGCACACCACAAAGTAATCGATAGTAATGATATTGTTATTCTGCTATTGTAGTGATTTCAAGGATATTCATGATAATAATGATGCTGGCGGTGATGATGATGATGATGATGATGATGATGACGCAAAGTTGACAACTGATGCCATCAGAGTTTTAACAGAAAACTTTGATCATAGAATGATTAATTATAACGATTTCAGTAGTCTGAAAATTGGTACTATTGAATGGTATATTATCCAAAGATGAATGACTGATTTGCAAAACAAATAAAATCTCTAAATGTTTATCAGCTTAGCCGTCGATTGGCGATCACTTTTATCAGGCGTAAAGAAAGCTTGTTTTGGTGTGTTTGAGACATGGTTTAATTCTTCTGAAAATATGTATTTCACTTAAATTGATCGCATATCAACAAGCCGAGATACAAAGCAATAGGATCAAAGATAAAGAAATGGAAAAAGTTAAGATAATCACAAGTTAAATAGAAGATGTAGAACCTAGCATACAGGTTCATCGGCTCAACTTTCCACACTTCACAGTAGTACGCAAAGAACAGGTGGACGTAAAAAGAGTTATATCAAAATAGGCGAAGTTTTGTGAAAGAAGAAACAATCTGAGGATAATGCATACTACAAGTATTCATGTCTTAGAAAATGTCAAGAAGTGAATACTTCTACGCCATTGTGACCGATTTTCAACCATATCCAAGCCATCTCAGTCGACTATGATTCACAACCTCATCAATCGATTTGCCTTTTTTTATTAGTACCACTCACCTGACCTCAACATTGTTCACACGGTGATTACACCAAACGCGAGCAAAGCTACGAAGACACCAGGCTGATGCAGCTCCCCAAGTGAAGTGGTCGATATTCCACCACTTCGCTCCTTATCATTGAGCTGGGAGTAGTTGTCGACCAGTTTTGGAGCATCATCTTACATTTGACAGGTGCGAAATGTATGCCAAACATACTCAAATTTCTGCTCAATGCGTTCAGAAAACGCTGGATTTTGTCATTTTCTTCATCCAGCAGGACAATATTGTCTGTATAGTCCAAATCAAAAGTAGTAGAAAGTCACAAAAGAGTGGATAGAACAACGATAAATTTCAGTATGACGATTAGGATGGAGGTAATGCGTAGACGTATCTGGTCCACTGACATTGATTCTGATTTATATCATCTAGAGTCTCCAACCATCAATTCGGGTTATGTCAATGACACCAACTGTGAAGTCTGTATTTTCTATGCACTACGCTCTGCCAACTAGTTGGAGACTTCATGCAGTGTTACCATGTTTCAGTCTGACACAACAGAAAGTCTAAGTATTAACATGCAATATATGTCAAATAAGCTCATATTCAAAATTAAAAATATGGTACCACGAATCAATTTTTCGTTTTTCGTTTCCTGCTGAATCAACTAGGATGGTGACCACATTGCAAAATGATCCATAGAACTCGATCAGCACCTAGGACTAGACAACACGAAGTTGGTTACCCTACGTTGACCAACCAACTTGTCACACAACTTTACAGTATCAATATACAGACCTGTTGGCACAAATATTATATTACGCAGGAGAACTGAATTATCTTTAATGGTCATGTAGGTATCGCAATTTGTCTGGTGAACTCAGTAAACTTAAAAATAACAGCCAATTGAGAAAATTGTCTTTTAGTTATTTCCGCATACTTTTCCATCAACTGCTGCCAAAGATCATTATGGTATCTTCATGGTCATTGTAATACTGCCTAAATAAACGACCAGGTCAACAGTCTGAGCACAAAGGATTCTTGCCTTAATAATATGTTCAACTTATTTGCTTTCCTGTAGTTGAAACATCCATCGTTTCATATCAGAAAACTAGTTTTTTGCACTTTGAAGCTGAATATAAAATCGAGCTATCTGTCAATTCATTGTAAGGCCCTCGTAGACATTGGTGCAGTTACAAGAAACTATGAAAACGGCAAATGAAGTTTCTCAAGCTGTAGGTGATGTATATTGTGTACAAGAAATAAATTTCATGAACTATCTGCAATTTCTGGATGCCTACTTTTTCACATCGATGAATACTGAGTTTAATGGTATTTTTAAATCCCACACAAAGCTGTTCATCTAGAGATCATAGACCCAGTCGTTGAAACACACTACTGGAATATGTGAATTGTGATTATCAGCAGCAGTTCTAACTATCGACAGTAAAAATATTCAGTGTCAGTGAAAGTGTGAGACATCCACTAAAAATCCTTGAATGTATTTAGAAAGTTAATTGACACAGTTCAAAAACTATTCAACTCTACTAGTCATTGGCTGCAGTGTCTTTTGTTCCATGACTGGTTAGTATGGATCCACTTTATAGTGTAGAGATCCATTAACAAATTCATGTGCTGAGGCATCATAGAACAAATACAAAATTCTGTTAGATAGGTTACTGAACTGGCCTAATGAAGATGAAAAATTCAGTTTATGCTATCAACTTAAAACAAAGTTATTATTTCTCGCATATTCAATCTCCACATCATCATGAATGATGTTGCAGGCTGTCATTCTTTTCTTTAAAAGTTATTTGTTATTGGAGCAGTATATTACGAAATATCTTATATTTGAACAAATCTCAGCTTGTTTGAGATAAGAAATTCCAACACTTCGCACGAAAGTCTGGTCCGAGCTAATTCAAGGAAATAATCAAAATCTATATTATCATACATACACATATAACAGATTTTGATTATTCACCTGAAGAGGCTCGAACCAGACTTCCATGCGAAACGTTGGAATTTGTTATCTCAAGCTGAAATTTTGTCTAAATATAACATATATCTGATGTCAACTTTTCGCTCGTTGCCCAATATTTATCAAACTATCCGGTCATATTTTGACGAGGATTCATATCAATAATACCAACTAGTTCATTAACATTTAGAAAGTTTTATAAAAAGCACGCGTCAGTTACAGTTAAACCAAATGCAGTTGTCGGTCTTCTTTGCTCTAAACGAGCACTGAGCTTACGTAATATTTAGC
Organism: Heterobilharzia americana; assembly: GCA_944470555.2. Taxonomy (NCBI): domain Eukaryota; kingdom Metazoa; phylum Platyhelminthes; class Trematoda; order Strigeidida; family Schistosomatidae; genus Heterobilharzia; species Heterobilharzia americana. The sequence goes on from OX104134.1 coordinate 91,812,094, forward strand.
CAGCTTCACTATTACTTTTTATTTTTCTTACAGGTTTACAAGAACCTTTATCTCCACTCTGACTTGCCGGTGAGTTGTTGAGAGTAAATAAAAAGTTAGTATATCTAGGAGACTGTAAATGTGAGTAAAAATTGGAACAGACAATCTCGTTTGTACATTGAGTACTAGAAAAACAATTATCATTTGAACAACCTTTAGTGCTGTCGCAACCAATATGTGTCAACAAAAGTATAGGGTTATAATACTTTCCTGTTCTTAGCTCTCCTGTATGCCTGAGAGGTGTGGAATGTGGAAGTATTAGCTTGACTAGAAAAACGGAATGCAACTAAAATGAGTAAAGTCATCTGTACTATGGTTATGAGACACAATTATTGTATGAGGGCGGTGACTCACGAAACTACCCGGTTGTCCAGACCAAAGTAAGTGGAGCGGGAATCGAATTCAAGACTCATTGCTTAGAAGTCAAGTCCTCAAGTCAATGAAACATATGACCGCTTTTTCCGTTTAGAGATGATAGAGAGTGTTATTTGTATTTTTCAATTCACCTTACAATACTACGTTTGATGAGGCTTTGATACCGAGAATTGTTTTCTCAATCTAGAACTGGCTGAAAGTAACAGATATGTGTTCTCTTTCCGAGTTGATGTTATCAAGTGAAGGATAATCATGCTAGATTAGCATCTGGTGGTCCGTTTTGTTAACTCCTAATGTTTCAAAAATGGAGTCAGTAACCATGCTGTAATTGTTTTTCCTTGTGTTCAAGTGACTATGATGGCCAGCCTAACCAAGTTTATCAGATGCAACTGAAGGCTTGCCACTTATTTTCATTAGGATTAATTTAAATACTCATAATCTTGTAATTTACTAAAGGGCTAGCATGGAATTTAGGACCCGCGTTTCGTCCTATTTGGGACTTGTCAGCTCGATGTACCTGCACCCGGGTTAGTGGTGTTGTCCCCACTGAGACTCGAACCCAGTGCCCATCACCTCAAACCACAAAGAGTTGTCCAGTAGGTCAATGAGGCATAGCAGTATCAATAAATCCAATGTCCAAATACTTTTTCACTTAACAACCGATTAGCTGTTACTGTTTACCTGAAAATCTATTTTATATTTTACAAGCCATATATCGATATTTACAATCACTCGGTATGGCCTTTATTGTTACTCGCTTCTCCTAAGATTTTTAATTTATTGAATATTATTTATTCCATTTAAATTCAGGTAAGGACTTGAAGATATGCCCAACTTTTGAGGGTCATGACGTAGCACTTAAATATCAAGGTATCCTTAAAGGGATTTCCGAAATCAAATAATCTTAATCCACTATTAGCGGCAGCATTATAATTTTTTGTATGTTTACAAACCCCTTACATCTTAAATAATTTCTAGCAACTTCTGACCACATTTTGAGTGTTACAGCAATGCTATTCAACTGTCCCGAAAACCTTCAAAATCCTATCTGTAATTCAAGTGAGTGAGTGTACAAGTCATAGATGGACAATGCACTTCGGCATATAGAGAAGATCAGTGAAATATGTTCAACGGAAAGCATAGGCTAAATATCGTTTTAGCGCATAGAGCTATGACAAAGAGTGAATGGTTGTATAGCTTTTGAAAATTAATCGTTAGAAGAGATTCCCGTTGTTGAACTATTTGCTTTATTGCTTGCCAGGCATATTAACTCTAATTGTAATATCTTTATTGAACTAATTTCTATTCGGATAGGAAGTACAGTGGATATCGACACCTTGAGCTATAGATATTCTGCGTTGCGTGATGAACAGTTTTTGGATAACATTAACGAAGTTATAGCTCTCAAAGGATTGGGTTTAATTTCTACTATATGCTTCAGTCAGATTAGTGTTGTTATCCACTAGGCCCAGTGTTGTGATGGCCAATAACGCGACTATATGATGATCATTAGACAGTTGATTGTCGTTGGAATAGCAAGTTGCTATCGTGGATAGATGGCAAAATCAATAATGCATGCGTTATAAACCGAAGATTTTATGGGATCATATAATAGCGGGAGCCTAATACGATATAAATTTGTCTAACTAATGAATATGAAATACTTGTCTTCTGCTGTGGTCATCATCATATTTACAGCGTTAATTGCATTCTGATGCATATTTCCCCAGATTTATTCCGGTAATCTTATTAGTCTATTTGTTGTCATTTTCCCAACCATTAGGGTATTTTTATTTTCTTTCATTGTCAAATTCCCTCACATTGGGAAGGCTCAGTTTAACAAACACTAAATTGTACTACCATACAGGTTTTTAATGTTAGAAGTCTATTTGGTGTAAAGATATGTAGGTCTTGGTTTCTTGCTTTTTCCCATTAATCATCAACACAGTATATCTGCAACGTAAAGTAAACTAATATTTCCTTTGAGATTTGAAGTTGCATCACTCAATCCTGAAATCCAAGACCGTACTACTATATGCTACTCAAGCTACTACTGAATTCAATGAAGGACAACTGGATTATCTACAAGAATTGATGACCAAATTAGCTGTTATGTTCATAGTATTGTAGGAGCCTATCTGTCAAGCTTGTAATGCACCGGTTAGCTTGTGTGGCATATCCATCATCCACTGATCAATTTGTGTACATAATAGGTTTCCAATCCTTTAAGTATTTGGTTCGTGATAAGTTTAGTACCTTTGTTTAGGTGTTCAGTGGTTTCCTTGTTGTCTATAGGTTTGACCTAATTGGACAACAATTTTGATTTCAAATTGTCCTAATTTTAGCACTTTCCTTGAATTTTTGTGCATATTCATCGATAACACTTTATTTAATGAATATAGTGTTTGTGTATACATATATGTACGGTGCGTACGTGCGCACGCTTAGATGACTAGTTTGTACCCTCCAACGTATTCGATGCACACTATACCACGCTTGAGTAAATCTTATTATGCAATAATATATCTACCCTTGTAACACTATTGAATAAGAGGCTCCAAAAATTGGGACAATAGGTTAATAAATCCATAACTATGTGGCCTTACCCATTTGACAACTTCACAATCATGTGTTTGTGTTTTGCTTTCAATGAACCAATATGTTGAACTTTGTCAACATACATTCACACATATTCATCATCTATGCATGTCTGCATTTACTATCCTTTGTGTTAGCAGACGTCTCCTATAAGTGTCCTGGTTGTTTTGTATGTTTGCACGTGTAGTACTAACTGCAGCGTGTGCGCGTGTATGTGTATCGGTATGTATATAACATTTTAAAATCAAAATGTTTGCATTTGTATGCCATGTGACCTGATCAGGCCACTTCCCTTGACTTAGACCATTTTAACCAATCATAGGTTAGATTCACTAAAGCATTATCTGCCTGTTAGTGTATACTTTGGGGTTATTTATACAACACAGGTGCCAGTTATTAGTGGTTCTATTCTCTAGTTTAGTTTTTTACACTAGCACTGAGTTAACCAATCACAGTTCAGTTGCTAAGACAAGAGAAGAATTCCATTTGCATACTATGTGCGTAAATGCTTTAAATTCCAATATGGCCTGTTGTGATGTCAGAAAACTGACCTAGTAATAAGACAAACGCTTATAGAATCGGTTTCTACCGCAGTTAGTTAAACCTATATATATATATATATTATATATATATATATATATATATATATATATATATATGTATATATGTATATATATATATATATATATATATATATATATATATATGTACACTCAGCACCCTGGGCCATACACAACCTTGAATTCGGACATTTGTTCACCAAAACCTTTGACTCATTTCTGATCTGCAGTGAAAATGTTCTAAAATCTCATCAAAACACGTCCGATACGCGTGTTTTGTATAGCTGTATGTGGAAATCTATTCATAAGTTTGTGTGTACGTGCGCTGTGTTTCGTTTTTATAATTATTTTCTACGTAATCTGTTCATCACTTCCAATGATTGCTATTTTTATGGAAAAAAATTGATTCAATAGAACAAGATTTTATTTTCAAGATCAATTTTTTGGTGAGGGAGCCAGTGGCGTGTGTGTGTGTGTAACATGCGAACACTTTTATGTGTCTGTACCTACATGAAACTTAATACGGAGAATCAACACTTCCCCTCGTTTAGTGGAATCATAATATATTGCGTGTATCGCAATAACGCGGGTGTAACACGATTACAACAGTACCATAACACACATCCACACTGTCATCAAAACTGATACCGTTAAAATCCATCAATTTATTGGGTTATTTTTCTTCGACTTTGTATACTACGTAACGGTTGAGTCTTGTGTGTGAACAAAGAGCACCGCGATTTCATCAACATCATTATAAGTAATTTCCAACTTAAGAATGTTTATGTATGTTTCAGAGTGTAGAGGATCGATTCGAAGCTCAGAAACAGAGGGAATCTTTTCGCTTGATTATTTGAAAAATTAAGCCATAAAATCAATTGGTCGTATTTGGTCAATGAATCACCATTTTTTGATATAATCAATCATTTTTATTGTCCACATTTTGTGTTAAATATTATATGGTTAAATGAATTTGAATCAATTCTGTTTTAAATACAAATCTTCTTCATACCGTTATAACAGCGCTGTTTCTCCTCCGCCCCCTATTTCTTCTCCTCCTCTCCTCCTTGATTCATCGTAGAATTTTACAAATATCTGAGATAGATCAGTCATTCCTAGTTCGGCGTTGATTCAATGAATAAAGCCTCAGTTATCAATCTATCTCTGCACCCCACTGAGTTAGTTTCTAGGACTGTCATTCTGTTCAGAAATTTAAAACAATTAGTTCCTTTTATAAATAAGAGGAAGATGTAGATTGTCTGAACCGTGTAATGCATTTGCACAACACATTTCGAGCACACACTTCCTTTCCATAGGTATTTATATGAAAATTCATCATGATAAGGGGTAAGAAAATGAAAAGATGTCAGGTAGGAAGGCTGAATTAATGGCCGAATAACAATAAAAATCAATAGAGAGAAAATAATAGTACATTGAACTTGGTCTTCATAGTTGAATTTACCAAGGAAGATTTAATGTGACAACAAATTGTTTATGAACACACACAGGTGGTTCAAATGTCCTAATAGATAGGGTTTCGAAAAATTTAAGAATCCGTCCTCAACAAGTTTTGTAAATGGTTCCAAAAGAAGAAGCCACATTAATCCTGTGACCTGTCTAAACGATATGTTTCACGGTCTAAGAACTTGGATGCCTGCTACCAACGTTTATGTGTTCAAGTGATTCAGTTCACTTCTGAAGCCATTTTGGAATATGTTGCGTGGCTCTTACAGAGCTATGAGTCTTCCCTATGTCTGTGTCACGACCCATACACTGGTAGATACAATGGGATGCAACATTGTCTTTCACATGCTGTAAAGGTTCGAGAGTATATATGGGCTTGGTGGTTTCTATTAATGCAACCCTAGCTGCATAGTAAATCCTTCTAATATCAGCGTTAAGTCTCTGCTTAAGGAATGCACCTGGAGAGTCACTTTTGTCAGAAACACTGATAAAAACATCTTTCTTTGGAACAAAGTGAAGATTTGGTTTTGGCGCTCTGGTTATTTTGTGCTGCCTAATAAATTTTGACAGATAGTTATTTTCCAATAATATTTAAGTCAGTGTTCCTCTTTCGTCTTCCAAAGTATCATCTGTACATATTCGCTGAATTTTACTGAATAAGCATCTAGATTAACACTCGCTTGTACTGAACTGGACAAAAGCCATTGATACTTCCAGTATTGTCTTGTCTATGTAGGTTTTCTGTAGATGGATCGTTTTGTAGATCCATCGTGCCGCCGACTAGTTAATATATCCAAGAATGGCAAGCAGTCATCTTCCTCTTCTACGCATGTCAAGGATATGCTGTTCTGTACTTCGTTCAATCGGTTCATAATTGAAGTGGACTGACTTGAATAATTACAAATAATTAGGATATCATCTAGATGTCTTTGATATATATGCGCTTGGTCTATTAGGTTCTCGGCTAAGTTTTCCATGCATGACATAAATATGTCAGCTGAGAGGGGGACCAAAGGGCTTCTCATAGCAATATCAATTAACCTGACGGAAATGTTCGCCCTCAAATCTAAGATAATATTACCTGTACATAAAAGTAGTAACTGTTTTAAGTGGTCCGAAGAAATGGGTATTCAAAATTGTGCACAGAAATAAAGTCACACAAAGTGTCAGTTGTCTCAACCAAAGGGACATTAGTTAAAATGAGTTAACGTCAAATATACACAAGTTTACTTTTAATGTTGACATAATCAAGGCATTTGATAACTTCATATGTACTTTTAAGGACTACATACAGTACAGTTCTATGTACTCTCATTTTTCCTTTATTGATGTTCATTGTTTATTAGCCCTTTAATTCAGTCTTCTTAATTGACCTCTCCTCATTTTCACACTACTTATCAACATCAGTTTTCATAAAAATAATCATAACTCGTACGTAAGTGAGGCGACAGTTACAAATGAGTTGCGAAAATACATTACACGGTTCAGACCATTTACACCCTAATATATTTTTCGACTGTCATTCTGTTCCAACCTATTCTGTGGTGAACTGTGAATCCATACATTACGACGGCTGAAAATATTTTCGCGTCAAAGTCATATGAAGCCAGATTTAGTATTCACCGAGTTCTCAATATCGCTATATCAAAAACGAAATCATTGCAACTAATTACAACTTCTTGCTACATTCCCATTCGATAAAATTATTACAGCAATAGAATACATCGGTTAACTGTGTCCAGAAGACGAAATTCACAGAATTATCAAAAAATTGAACAATATCCAAAGCGAAATCCAACATTCAGATGTATGCTCAATGGTGACAGACAACAAAAGGGATTATATATGAACTTCTAACAGAATCATCCCAGAAAGTTAGACCAGGTGCTTTCAAAAAATCTAAGCATAGCTAAATTCAATAGTTGAACAAACTAAGAAAGGATAAAATTCCAACTGAGAACAATGACAACAGGAATGATGCATCATCAGCGATTGATAAAACAGTGTGGACTGTTTCTCTCACAACAAGTGTCCCAAGTTCAACAGAAATGAATGTGTTACAGAAAGGACTTGACTTCGATGACCAACCTCCTGTCCAGAAGACTCTACAAACTGCTATCAGTGTATGCAATAGCCGGTTACCACTAACAGGTCACTTTTCATGTACTGTATCCTTCCACAGTACCTTGATAAATGGAGTTCGTCATCTATCTGACGTTGACTCGAATCTCCTTGGTCTCGATTGGTTTAAAAACCTTGGTGACTCGGATATACCTGTATGTGATATCTGTAATCAGACCGAACGCCTACTGACAGTCGTTACCACCAGGCAATGTTTTCAAAAAGTATTCAAACTTGGTCTCCACTGATCCACACCATCCCAAGCTATCCTTCACCCTCGAGACGACACTAAACCTGTTTTCCCGTCCAAGAAACCAGGGGATCGCATATCATGACCGCAAGTTAACACACTTCCAACCATCAAATCTCGTCGGAAGCCGTGAACAATACATGACGCTTTGATTCCTAGGCCACCTGCAGCTAGTTTGCCAGTTGCCTTGAAATTCTTCAAGAATGGGACACCAGTGTTTGCCATAGACTATGGAGGAGGACATGACAAGTGGATAGAAGGATGGATTATTAGGAGATGTGGCAACACTATGCACGATGTTGCAGTTGGATTGGGGACTCTGACTCGATACAAAAACTGACTGCGCGCATGTCCTGAGAAAGAAGTCAAGCACAACTGTACTACAAGTATGATATTTTTAGTTGGCTTTGAGTTTGAGTTCCTGGACAGAGTTGAGCTCATTCCTAACTGCCTCTAGAACTATAAACAATTTGTACTTTATCGTAGAAACTGGTCACATCAAGCCTTACTGTTTTTCCACCAACTTCTAATTGCAAGTTATCGCATTTTCATTGAAGTTAATTAGCGTTAATCAGCTCAGGCTTTGAACGGTTTTCAGTTGGACCTAGTATTAGACACTTCATAAATCGGATTGTTTGCGAAGTCTACAATAGGCCTAAAAAGAAGGACTTGGTTGGTGAACCTGAATAGTACCACACATCCTACGGGAATCACTGGTGTTAGGCACTGAATTTAACTATCTTGATGCATCTAGAAATTGCCTGATTTAGCCTAATGGATCAACTATGGTTTCCTACACTTGATTCATAATTGTGTAAACTGGATTTCTTAGCTTCTTCATGTGGTCCTGTTCTCATAGACTGACTAACTTTCTTAGTATGATCGAATTTGTCCAACAACACTACTGAACTACCTTCACTCGAATTGGTAGTAACTGTATTGTTATCCATTCGAAGGCTTTTAAGAACTTCCACTTCTGGTCTTTTCAAAGTCCTTTTGACTTTCTTCCGTCTTTTCACCGTCGGTGTATATTGCTCCCGTATCTCTTCTACGGTCGGTTTGTTTAGTAGACTTAACCCTTTTCTTATCTTAGTAATGACGCCTTCAGGTTTGAAACTGCTATAGCCACTGTCGATGTACATATGTCTACTGTCAGCCGCCAACATAATGTATGGATTAACAATCCACCACAGAATATACTGGAACGGAATGAAAGTCCTCGCAACGTGATAGGTGGTGTACAGAGCTACGTTGAGACCTGAAGTTTTGTCCAGCAATAAGACACGGAGCATATTCCGTAGTGGCGACCAATCTCTCATTCTGATCAAGTTTTTCTATATGTCAAATAAAGAATGGAATATGGAACTGTATCATCCATTCTTTCTCGGTTTCTCATGTAGAATAATGTATCCTGATGTATTACTCCAGATCCCATTTTAAGTTTGTTATTATTGGGATTAATATCATTTATCTTGTAGAAATTGCTAGTTATATTGTGTCATCCGCTTATCGTTGGTTTTATCTCCAGTGGTGGTTTTCAGGGCTGATTTCTTCCAGATATTTTCCGTCATGTCCAGATATCAGTTAAGTGTTATACCTTAGTTACCCTTTACTCATTAGTTACTTGTTATACTATGGGAAGCTGTGGTCAGTTATTAGTAAAGACAGTTACTTACCGATGAAATTGAGTGATACTCACCCTATATCGCGAATTGAAAGAAATTAGAAATGGTGGGTGATGATGCGCTCACTGAGAGATCTGATGTTCCTGGACTCCGTCTCTTGGAAATTTGTGCATATGCACTCCTGAGAGTTTCGGAACAGGAATAAACACCTGTTCATTGGTCTCATAGTTTCAAGGGTTCTGCAAATGAAGTCAGTCCATGGTTTAGAAGATCTCTGTAGTCATTGAAATTTGGCTCATTCACTGAAGTATAATGATTTCTTTTCATTCCCGAAAATTGCAAAAACATTAAAGTTGAATTAGGGTGTATACTTTCGGCCTTATGCAGAGACAAAGTCATCCTCTAGCCATCCTTCAAGAAAAATTGTACGTTATTCTGTATTTAAACTATTGTTGAAATGAGCAGCTATAAGGTAATGAACGGTATAAGATGGTTGTCAGGGTTTTCCTTAAAATATGAGAAAATTCCAAACGCTAAAATGGCATTTAACCCTTCCTATCGTTAATTATGATCTTGGCCTTTCTGAAAAATATTTATGTTAGCTTGCCCGTTGTGGAGAATTAATCGACCTTGAAGGAGTTCCCATCAGTGGTCGATACTACTGGTAAAACAGCTGAAAACGATCACTGAAGCACTGGATAGCCGATTTGCCCTGCGTCCTGACTACTAAGCAATACGCACCCACATTCAATTTCGCTAAAAGCAAAGTACCATTCAGTCACTGAAATCAATCACTGCTCTACAAGCCTTAAAACAGAATATGAATTCAATACTTAGCAGTGATCTAATCGGAAGTGGTCTTTCCTAAGCTCTTGCCAGAAGTTATGGCTTATGTGGCAGATCAGATTGGTTGGGAGTACGGATACTCGCCAGTAACATTGACTGGTGATTACACTTGACAGTAAGAAGCTAAAAAATCAGTCAGTAAGTTCCAGCTCAATAGCTGAATGAAAATGTATTAACGGCGAGTTGTGACAACCTTAAGATTTGTCATGGATGTCTACTCTTAAGGATTATCAAACTAGAACAAAACATCTGTCCAGTGGTACAGTTTTCGCATTCAGTCGACGTTCAGTTAGTTTTCATCGAAGAGGAAAACTCCGTTAAAGTTTACTAATTACTGCTGACTCAACCACACAGCTTTTATCGAGTCTTTATGTGAATGCATGACCTACATGTGCTCGTTTGTCATAATCATCCACCGGTTGCTCAGCTCAGTCTTCTCCACCTAGTCCAAATCACATGTAGGAAAGGTGAACATCCAACTGACTGCCGTGACTTGTATTAGTGGTCATTAGTTCGTTCAAATAAGTATTAAAAACTGTCAAAAATAAGTGGAGATATTGATAAAACTTGAGCTCAGAATTACTCATTCCACACTTGAACGAAATAGTGACGACTATTGTCAGTCAAGCGACATAAGGCTTATATTGCAACAAGCCTGATATCAACAGTTGAACTAAGCTAGATGGATGACACTTGCAGTCTGTGAATATTTCTGCAGACCAACTACTTGTCCAGCTGTATTATTATTATTGCCAAAACAACAGAAATAATCATTGACTAATGAAAACTGCGAAGACAAGGACAACGATGATAATAATACTAAGACTAATAATCCTTTGAAAAATAATAGTAGATCAATGTCACAACTATTTGATGTTGTTTACTTTACATACACTGAATTACATACACTAAATTTGTTTACAGAATATATATATATATATATATATATATATATATATATATATATATATATATATATATATATATATATATATATATTAGTGTATCTGCCATTTTCACCTTTACATTTCTACTTTCAAGGTCATTCCAGTGTACTTTTCTAGTTACATTATATTACATTACATTGCTTGTATGCTTACTTACGGGGAAGAAACAAGTACACACGTTCTGTAAAGTATGTCTAGGCTTTAAACCCTTGCAAACGAACCATATTATTTTTATACAATGGCTGATGACAAAATGTTTAGAGAAACACTGACTGAGTGTGAATTTCAGCTATTAAATAAGTTTCGGTTGATTGGCGGACTACGCTGTGACTATTAAATAATATATTTAAGTAATTGTTGTCGACATTTGACTAAAATTAATCTCATGATGGATGCTATTAATGGCTAACTTATGGCTGGAAGATCAGTACAAGAAGTGATAATGACAGTAGTTTAGATCTAATCACAAGTCAACTTTTTGGACTACATCAGGTACACTCATTAAAACAAATGTTGCATATCTAACGATTTCAAAGTCAAATACACAGTCATATTTACAGATCTATCCTTCAGACTGAAGCCTTCATAAGAATGTCCCATAGATTTACAATTAATGTACATATTACTAAACCTGATGAAGTAGTAACACCAAAAACTCATCAACTGGTGCGATAAATCTTCGTTTCATCCCATGAAAGCGGTAATTTCTTCATCGAGCATCAGTCAGGCAGTAGCGATGATCAAGACCAAAGGTCGTATGATAAATTCTTGTCACAATAACATGTTTCAGTGTATCAGGCAAATGGAGAGGCAAGCAGGCAGATAGATACACAGATAGACACAACTGTTTATTCGTTCAGGTTGGGAAATTTGAAAACAGAAACAAAAAGGAGGCAACTTTAAAGGCCATCCAGACAACAGCTGAAACAACTAACTAGGTTTCTGTAATTTGGCTGGGAAGGCAAATTTTCGTAGAATTGAGAAATCTGATTGGTTATTTTGTTTGTTGCTGGGGCGGTCTTTAAAGTCACTCAGAAAAACTGGAGCAGAACAACGCGATACCGTTCAATTTTACCAAGTTCTCATCACCCACACGCAACCTTAAACACTTCAGTATCATGTCAACAAAATATTTCAACACACCTTTCCCAGTTAAATGCAGTGTAAGCTAACAAGGCTCGATATGGCCTAATATAGAATGCAAATATCTCGATAAGGTAGGCAGGACATACACAGAAGTTTCAGTAATACGTCTGATTCAACAAACAGAGTTCAAGAACGTTTAATGGAGATAGTAACAAATTGTTTTGGGATTTCGAACCAAGGATTACACAAGAAGATTAACAAATAGGTTAGTTGATTAATATCATTATTATTTGTCCCTTGGGTTGCCAGTGGAACATAGAGCTTCAGTAGCACGTCTCCATTCCACTCTGTTATCTGCAGTCTTCCCAACCTGGCTCCATGACTGCCCACAAGCTTTCATTTCTTCCTCACACCATCTCCTCCATGTCACCCTCAAATGGGACGCCCAACTCATCCTTTTCCCATCTGGGTTCCACTCAACGACCTGGCCTGATGCGTGATGTCCCCAGTCGGCCTTCTCAGCGTATGCCCAATAAAATCCATTCCCACTTTCTTCTGCATATTTGTTGGGTCATAGATTCTTGGTTGGTTCGTTGCCAGACCAGAGTGAGCTCCTTGCTGCTCATTCACTCGGCCATCTGATCTCCACTATCGACCAGCGTAGGCGACTGTTGATGAATGTCTGTAGTTTGTTGGAAATGCTTTTCGTGACGCATCAAATCTCTCAACCATCACATAGAAGCACTGACTTACTTGACTGACGCTAGTGTTGAAAATCCGGATCTTGTTCACGCTTTATGCTGAGTGGAGTGTAGTGCAGTAGATCTCTACACTGGTTTCAGATTGATGAAGGCCCGTCTTGCTTTTCCGATCCTGAATTTGATGTCCTCATCTGTGCCACCTGTTGTTGAGATGATGCTGCCTTGCCTAGGTAGGTGTAGGTGAAAGAGACTACTTGCTTTAGGTTCTCCAGTTCATGGCGATTGGTGCTTGTTGTTGGTGGTGGTTGGGTATCTTCATCACCTCTGTCTTCTCTACGTTCACCTGAAGCAAGTTGCGACTTCGCTGCCCTTCCCTGCCCTGCCTCTTCTTCCAACTTGTTGCTTTTCACTGGAAGATCTTCGAGTTTGTGCAACAAGACATTAGACATAATTCATCATCGGCGGCGAAATCGAAATCTCCTTCTGGGGTCTTTTCATCAGTCCAGTGAGCGTACGCCCCCTCTTCTCGCTCCTCATAGTTTGTTGCATAATTCAGTCGACCATAATCAGGAAGATCATCAGTGATAGTATTCAGCCTTGTCTTACTCCTGCCTATCTTCACTTCAAATGCGTCACTGAGCTTTCCATTGTAAATCACTCGGCCATTAGCGTCTTCCTATAGCTGTTGAATGAGGTTGATAAAGGTTTGTGGCACCAAGACCGTAGTGTTGAAGCAGCTGTCTGCCAAATTACTTCTCGGCCGACTCTGTCGAAGGCCTTTTCAAAATCAATGAAGTTGAGGTTGAGTTGAGTTGACTCCCATTCTATGCTCTGTTCTATGATGACGCGTAGCGTAGCGTTGCAATTTGATCCACACATGATTTGTTCTTCCTGAAGCCAGCCAGCCAGCCAGCCAGCCAGTCAGTCAGTCAGTCAGTCAGTCAGTCAGTCAGTCAGTCAGCCAGCCTGCCTGCCTGCTCCCGTCGTAATTTTGAATCCGGAAAACCTTTGAATCTCTCCAGAACGATGCGGCTTAATATTTTGCTTGGATGGATGTGGACAGGAGCATGATTCCACGCCAGTTCTTGCAAAGACTTAGATTGCCCTTCTTTAGGAGTTTGACAATGTAGCCCTTCTTCCAGTCGGCAGCTACCTTTCCTTCGTTCCTTCTAAACCTTCTACAATAATGGTGTCAGCATGTCCACTGCTGTTGTCTCTGCGTGTGTTTTCAGTGTTTATGGAGGAATTCAGTCTATTCTTGCTGCTCTCCCGGATTTCAACAGCTTTATGGCGTTCACGAATTTAATTCCGCTTTTGTCGGAGGGCTTCTGTTCACTGGTAATTCAGTGGCTGGGCTGCTGGTAGTATTTCTGGACGAGTCCCAGGTGGTAATGTTGGTCGTTTCAAAAGTTTTTTGAAGTGGTCATCTCATTGTTTCCTTTGTTTCTCCTCTTTGGTGGCAACTAGATTTACTTCATTTTCTTTCACTGTTTTCATCTGCATTGATGTCTTCTAGCCCAGATAGTAACCTGGTTAATTGATACAGCGTTGTCAGGTCTCTGGCCCTCCTACCAGCAGCCTGTTCTGCTTCACTTGACAATGTGTCGTAGAAGTATCTTTTGTCTTTGTGCTCACACTTCTTCACTTCTTTGTCCAGTGTAGTGTTTTATATGTTGTACTCAGTTCCTCTTCTCGTCGTTCATCCCTGCAATGCACTGTACTGTACTGATTCATCTTCTGCTCAACATCTTCCTCTCCCTCCTCTATCAGCTTACATGTATTCGTGGAGATCCATTCCTCGTCTTCCCGCTTCTTCTTCCTTCGCAACACGGCTATGCAGGTTTCTTTCCACATCTCTTTCAAAGAGTTCCAGTCTTCTGCCACACACGTTCCCTCATGGATGTTGCCTGAAATCTGCCATTTTATCCTGAAGGCTGACTGACTGACGTGAAGATGTCCTTCGTAGTTTCATCCTTCAGTTCATTATCTGTTCTGGGTGTTCAACTTGAACTGTGGTCTGTCGTCACCAACTTCTTTGAAGGCTTTCACCTTGATTTTGAAGGTGGGTTCCTTACACTAGATAGTGAGTGGTGTGAACCTACATCTACTCCCCTTCTTGATCTGATATTGTGTCCAATAGGCTGGCTGCGTCTCCACTTTCTTCACATTGAGATGACGTCGATCTGGTTTTTAGTGTAGTGTGTCCTGGTGTCTGGTGAAATCCATGCTGCTGTTTTGTGAATATCCTCGAGTTTGTGCACAGTGCCTCCAGTCACCAAGTGGATAAATGTGCAGAAGTCTGCAAACAGTTCTCCATTCTCACTCATCATTTTACTGAGTGCTAATCGACCCATGATGAGTTCTCTTCCTGTGTTGTCCGCTCCCAGTTTTGCATTCATGACACCCCACCCACTAGAATGAATTTTGATGTTGTCAACTAGGGTGGGGTCTTGTCCAGTACTGATTGTAGCTGTTTGTAGAATTCCTCCTTCTTCTCTTGATCTGCATTATTTGTAGGTGTGTAGCGAAGCGTATCATTGTGTGATTGTGACTTTCTTTCTTTTTGATAATATGCGGTTATTAATCTCTTCCCCAAACCGCCCACCTCAGTTCCAAGCATTTTCACCCTCTCCAATCCTATTCAATGCCTAAGTGTAACTCCACGCATACCTACCTATGCATCAACTCCCTTTTCAGTCTCTTCATCTTACTAGAATCTAACAATTCTCATTCACGTAACTTTATGTGCTCACACAGCCAAACTGACACTGCTCGACTACTCCCACATATGCAGTTAACCTCACAATCTGTGCAAGGGATCTGGCAAACCAAATTATTCTGCCGAATACCATCAATAGGATCTTTCAACTTACATCGCTTGTTTCTCAATTAGTTTGTAGGCTTAAATGCCATCATAATCATGGCCTTATTGAAAATCTTAGATAAAGTCTCTGAGGTGCCTTCCATGTATCGTAATACTGCTACTACTACAGAGAACATACATGCTCTCTTTACAGCACTCCTAACACTATTGTTACTATTACCACTACTATTGTTATTATTGTTATTATTATTATTATTATTATTACTAGTAGTAGTAGTAGTAGTAATACCATTATCATCATTGCTATCACCAACTGTGTTACTAATACCAGTCACATTTCACTTACGATTCCGTGTGAACTTACCAATTATTTAGGAGGCTAATGGTTGGTGGGTTAGGTGTCCACAATTCATCTTCTGTCTTCTTGTCTAAGATGTTCCGACTCACCAGTAAGCTTTCTGGCGTTGTGCCTGACACATTTTACCAAGTCAACTTTAATTGACATAGGCCTCGACGATTTGAAGTCCGAACAACGATTCCAGTATGAAGTTTCTCTCTACAGACACTAGTGTCGAAACTCCCATCCTGTCTCCATTCCATTCTGCAATCCAACATCGCTAATTCCCACTCACCATTTTATAAGTCACAGGTGAATTGGATTGTGTTGACTACTGAATGTGTATGTGCAGAGCAGCTATGTATGTGCTGTGGTTTCAATACTGTGAATGTGTCAATTAGGCTATCCGAGGACGAAAGCTTAGCTAAATCAGAATTGATAGATCCTGGTAAGATAAGGAATTTAGAGAATAGCTCATCCGTAGTCAAGCGTACAACCAGAATAGGATGAGACAGAGTGGAAATGCTTGAAAGTGACCTAGTGTGTTGGAGGGAGAGGAGAGATTGATAAGCGGATCTCTGTTTATCGTGTCAACACCAAACACATGGAACACGAAGACAGTGAGCACCTGTTCCGGAGATATTGAAACTCCTACTACCCATATGACAAATGAGGTGAGAGAAATGGGGCTGTGTGTATAAAGTGTGTGTGAAAGTTGTGTAGCTATCTTGATATGACTCTTGAGAATCCATTGTGTCTGAAACGCAAGCCAGTGAAAAATAATATGAAAAAGTCAAGATTTAATGAATTCATAAATTTAAGTTGTACTCGTCAGCTTGATACTTTACATATTTGCTGATATGTAGCGTTAAAGAGTGCAAAAACTCATGCATATATGCAAACCTACCTACATATGTAGGTATGTAACGTAGACGGAGACATTTATTTAGGTGTAACGAGGTAGAAATGAACAGCTTTTGCAGGTCAAATGGTCATTCCAGAAGTAGATATAGATGTTCAAAATTGAATGGGTTGGGGATATGTTACATGATTAACTATGAATTTGGATAATAATGCCGACCATGGGTCATAAGGATTTCGGGTAGAAGAATAATGATAATAACGAAAATATGTTGATATAAGGGTGAGAACTGAATCGATTGAGTGTAGATCATGTTATTCAAAACAAGATACTTACTAGTACTTATGCCAAGTGTATATAGAGGCGGGGAGACTAAACCGCGGCATGACTGCATGAAGTATTTTACTGTTGGTCTGAGCGGTGTAGAAGGGGAATGTCGACTTCGTGGGTAGGGTCTGGGTGAAGACAGAAACCAATGGTTACAGACTTAAGAATCAACCTCAGTACAGCAGATGTTTAAACACATTATTCCTCGTCTGATACATCATAATGGACTCAGCATTCTCCTACTCCTCCTCCCTCTCCTTTACTACTTTTGATCGCTTTTTCTTCGTGCTTTCTCTCTTTATATGGTGATATGAGGTGTGGCACCTTTGACCGTTATGCATTAATACCTAATCCTATGTTGATAATTATTTTAATGATGTTTATCACAAACAAGTGACTTAAACGTAATTTGATTAGCTTGGACAGTTTCAGATTTTAACTGGCATATCAGCCATCTGTTTGGATTGAAGATTTGCGTTATGCTTCTTTCAGTAGCAGTCTATTTTTCTTTCTGAAACTGTATTCACCTACGGTGTTGCTCCTAAAAGTCAGTCTGTCTTCAACACAAGGTCCTACACTTATTTTAAAAACACAAAGAATACACGAAGTTGCATCTTTACTGTTATTACCTAACAAACATCTAATGACTAGTTAAGCTGAGGCTTGTGGGGACCCATCAGTCTCGAGGTAGTTCTTACCAGGAATTTACAGTAGTCTCAGAGCTGTTGGGAATCTGGAAACATTGAGAAACTACTTAATCCCAATTTGGGACTAATCAGTATGACACATCCACCATCCCATGATGGTCAAACAAATTGGAAGTGACGACAAGTATCCAACAATAACATATCGTGAATTGACAGAACCATGATATGTTAGGCCATCGGTATCCAACCCAGTGGCTGAATACTTACGTGCTGGCCGTGAGATGTATCGGTATTGAATTCGACACTCCCAAGTTCTTAGGTGTGAGTAGATAATGGGCCGCAATCTAGGACGAAGCATCTACACAGTTCTTCTAGGCTTCCAATAGTCTTGATATTGACATAGATTGTGATGAATGCTGACATGCATTTAATATAAACTTGCTGTATAGTACGTTTTTGAATATTTGTCAGCTTGGATAGTTGTGACATACACTTGGCTACCATGTAGTTCACCACTTGAACTCATCCTAAATAAGACTAAGGAGAACTTTGCAGTGAATAAACACAGGAATGACACTAGTCATTTGAATTGTTGACTGTCAGTGTGAAATATGTAACCTATTGTAGGCTTTCTAGTCAGGTTCCATAGGATAAAAGATTGTTGAACAAACAGTTTCGGACACGCACTTTAAGATTTGTAGCAATGGTGTGGATGCATTTTAGAGATTTCATACATTTCGATTTCTTACATTTTTTCCTTTGGCTATGTAGCTTCCACTACTTTCTTCAGCATTATTATTTATTGCATTGTATATTGCTTGCTCTCAGTATTTTTATAGATTGTCTTTTTCTACTCATTTCACGTGTAATATGAGATGTACATAAATTAGGTCGATTTTTATATTGTCGACACCTAACTGCCTTTTCCATAGGAAGAGGAAGCGAAATATTCACTTTATTTGCCTACTGAGTGATTAAAAGACGATGTAAATGAAAAATATTCTTTTCAATAAATTCTCTTCAGGTTCTCTTCACTTACATAAAATGGAAGCCAAGTGTGTGGCAGATTCAATCTCTTCAAAATAGAATATCACTTCGGGATTGTAAGTAAGCGGATCAATTTTAAGTTTGTCAGTTTTTACAATGACTTATATACATATTTCCAATGTCACAGTAAAGCGAATATAACAGTCGGTCGTGTTAAATGAATAATGTCTAATCATAACACATATACGCAATGCATAGGAAGGGGGAAATAATGGACAGAAGTCGATATAAACGAGGTGAAGAGGAATGGAAGTGAGTTGGAGTGTAAGCGATAGAATGGTCGGTGGGTGAAATAGCTGAAATGACATCATACTCATGGTAGTATTAGGAACAGGACGTTGTTATGCTGAACAGACAGAGATAGACAAACGGATAGTCTTGAATATTAACATGTGCAGAAATCCGGCCACCGTGACAACAATAAAAACAGCAGCAATAAGGGGAAGAAAACTTGAGAACATCATCAAGGTCAAAAGTGTTATCCGAAGAAGTAAAGCTGTAAGGATGGGAGAAGTGGCATGAAGTTTATGGAAGGCGAAGGGAAGTATCGCTCCTCGCTTGATATATCAGTTGTGAATTCGTTGGTTTATTGACCACATTTTCAGCTAAGTGCAGACAGGTTAGTGAGCTGTACGTGGTCATGTGTTCGGAAAATATTGTATCACAGTGAGTGTGTTGTTAAACATGTATGTGCAACTCTATGCATACCTGGTGTGATAGGATAGGATAGAATTTTACTTTGCCTTGGCTTTGCCTTTTCCAAACCTGAAGAGAATTTATTGAAAAGAATATTATTTGTATATTTTCTTTCAATTCATTATAATATGGGAATATTTAAATATTTTAAGTCTTTCTGACTGATGCTTTCTTTCATACTGGCAACAACCTGGTCACTGTCTTGTGAGTAATTTTGCTGTTAAGATGAAATTTAAAATGATAGTTCTATTAAGTGATTGCAATTGATAGCACATGACACTCTGCTTTTAATCTAAACCTTATTATATGACATTACTTTTTACTTTTATCGATTAAGAAATTCAAATAATTCATCTCTGTAGCTATATATATATATATATATATATATATATATATATATATATATATATATATATATATATATATATATATATATGCTAATCGATTAAGGCTACCTTGACTAATCAACCACTTCCAAGTACCAAACTTTAAACATTCCAGACTGTGACATGCTTTTAACTAATGTTTTGTATGATTGTGAATGTATCAGTTCATTATTTTTCAAAATAAAATAAATAAACGTGTCTGTATGTATAAATATGTGTGCAGAATAATGCAGAGTTCATAAGATTAACAGAATATAGCTTTTTGAGGAGTTAAATTATTTTGACGCGCGTCAACTAGTCTATACGCTTATCGTCTACATTAGTTTGTGCATTGTTTGGTTACCGAAAACTATCCAACTTCATTTTCTGTGTACCAGAGTACGTATGAAATTCTATCGATTGTGTTGTAATATGATCTACAATCTTAGAGACTCAGTATAATGGTACACTTTGTTTTATGTTCAGCGGTTGAAGGAGACCAACAAAAATTCTTGAACCTTGTCCTCTGATCCTTCCAAAGTAATTATTACTTGTTCACTGTTAATTAAAACGGATCTTAGTTTTGTGTTACTAGTTGACTCAAATAGCTATTCAGAACTAAAATGATGCGAAGATTTCCATTGTTCTAGGTAAATCGATGCAAGAACACAGATCTAAAGGAAAGAAAGAAATATCTCTATTGCTTGCACTTTGTTTCTTCTGTTAGTGCGTACCGGTGATTGATGCTGAGGTTTATCGAAACAGTAAACAGTTAAGTTGATTCTTGACCAAAGAGTGCACAAAATCAATAGTTCCTCCTGAACTGCAACTATTATTTTGTACAAAAGGAAGGAAGGAAGGGATGTAATGGACTGGATAAAATCACTCTCAATCATGAAAATAGTTCAAATGGGAATAAGTATCGTTATATAATCAACTCAAATGAAGATCACCAGGACTCTACAAGGAATTTAACGTTGTAATTAAACACAACAATACTGCGTGTCACCCCTTACTCAACCTTTAGGCAATGAGAAGGAAGGTAACATGAAACAATCATCTCATGGTAAATTAATTGGATATGTGCAAATCTGTATGTACCTGGAATAACCTTGAATGGAAACCAAGGATATGAGCACTCTATAGGTTAGTTTGTATCTTTTTCGTGAGGGTGTATGTGATTTGATCAATGGGTTGAAATAATCACGGGAAAGTGTATATTTAGAGAAAAATAATGGTATTTTATTAATAGTTGTAAAGAAGAAACGCAAACAGTTAGAAAGGAATGAAAAAACACTCGTTACAACTTATGGAATATAAGAATTAGGACTGATGTTTTTCCTTCGCATTGTTACTACCTATGATGAGTTCTTTAATGATTCGCCTACGTTGATGTGGAGGCAGTTAGCTAAAAATATTCACTAATTTCTATGATCTGCATTTGTTCCCATTGAGACTTTTTTAAAACGCTTAAGGATCAAATAACATCGCAAGATTTTTTCTACATTCTTTTTTAACAATGTAACCATCATTATCAATAATATTTAAAGGCAAAACCAATACTGGATTGAATGACATTTTCACCTTTTTATTCCAGTAAAGATTAATTTATGGTAGAGACTGAATCCAATGTGTCTAACATCATTTTGTCCAGTCCTAAGCACTGATCGAATTCTATCCAGTCTGTGTCTATCTTGTTTACTGTGAAGGAATTATCATGAGTTTGTTTCCATCTCTTTATCATGATTTACAAGCTTACAAGCTTAAAAAATGTTCATACGGTGAGTGTATGACAGAAACAATTTTCCCCTTCCTCACTTTTTAACCAATCCCAATGCTGTTGGCTTGTGTTTCACGGCTATTTCCTCATTCTCTTGTGATCATTGATTACACAGCCAAGTACCTATTATTGAAATTGTCATTATTGCATTCATATTTTGTAGCATAACCTTATATACTACTAAGAAATACATAATAATAGTATGAAAAAAATTATTGTCTACATGCTTTTAATTACTTTGAAAAAAACTAATTCTCTACGTCTTAAATCTCGTCTTGATTGAGATGTCTAAGAATATCAATTTTTTCTTGCTCCTCATAAAAAATTGACTCAATCTTATATTCTTCATTAAATAAAATGTGTAATTCAGTTACATGGTGGAAAAATAGACTTACCATGAAATGGTAAAATAGTACAAATTAGAAATCACACTACTGTACTACTATTACTCAGACTTCTACCGTTACTTATCACACTACCGTTGGACTACATTCATTTCGTGATGTCTTAAAAGTGATCAACTACCGGTGTATAGAATTTACTGATTTTAAAGCCTTTTTCATATTAATTCAAACAAAAAGATGAAATGAAACTATCTTTTTTTACCTTCCGAAATGCATCACTAGTCTTGGTTGTATTGTGTTCTCTGAGATAGGTTGTTTAATTGTAGAGTTCTCATTGTCTTTCTAGACGACATCATCAGGACTAACTTCACTATGAAGTGATCTGTCAATATCTCTCCGTCACGGATTTAGTAGCTTGTCTCGACGATCTGGTCTGTAACTAGTTGTTTCCTTTCATTGTTGTGTCATTGACTTCATAGATTTTCTTGTTGGCTATTCCTCTGCTTGACCTCTTGCTTTTCTGTTGTTTGTCATTTTTCCTATTGGTTGATAGATTGGATCTATGTCTATACACCTATTGATTGCTGACTGACTGACTGACTGACCTGAATGTCAAGCCTCTAGGAATTCACTGATATTCTTTGTGTTTCCTCTCTCCCTCCCATGTTTGTAGATTGTCGAAATTCAATTCATGTCCATTGTTGTTATCCAGGTGCATTGAAATGAGTGATGAAGTGTTGTGTGTGACGTTTAATAGTCAATTGGTGTTCATGTAGACGAAGGTGAAGGGGGCGATTAGTTCGGATATTAGTGATCCCATTGGAGTTCCTTTCATTTGTCTGTATATCTTTCCATTGAATTGGAAGTATGTTGTCAGACAAAGGTCGATGAGTTCCATCAGACTTGAACATTTGAGTTTTGTGCGTTCTGTAAGGCTTGGGTCATTATTGAGCAGGAGAGATATAGTTTCCTAGGCCAATCGGTGCTGTGACATCTAAGAATACCATCAATTCGTCGTTTTCTGTGTTAATGCTTTTGATCTTTTCTAAGAATTCCGTTGGTGACTTGATGGAATGTCCGCATGATTGAACGAGGTGTTTCAGTCGTTCTACGGTGACTGTAATTTCTGCATGTGTCCGGGGTGGCGACTCTCAAAAAGGGTGTTGAATGAACTATATATCGGACTACTTAACCAGACTTGGCGCAATTGACTCATTGTGATCGAACGTTAGCTACTCCAAGGTCGAAATGAACGACGAGAAAACGACTTCACTATCTACCAACCGATATTGTTTATATACTGCAGGAATATCATGATGTACTGAAAGAGATGGAAATACTGCAGATATGAGTTGGAGGTTGTTTAATTCTTAGTAATAAATGTTGGTTAGAATTTTCGGCTGATGAAACACTTTCCATGCATGGAAATCTCAAACGCTACAGCTTGTTTAAGATGACAGCTTTCGGTCATGTAACTCACTTATAAAACAAGACGACAACTGTTAGTCCACGGTAACCACTCATATTTTAAACTCTCACCCAACTAATATTAAGAGGACACATTTGTTGTCACTAAAAGGCATAAACTGGAAGATAGTTACTACCAGTTGAACAGTCTCGTCACCGCTGTCAAACACACCTTATTATTATTTGTCCCTTGGGTTCCCAGTGGAACATAGGGCTTCAGTAGCATGTTGCCATTTCACTCTGTTATCTGAAGTCTTCCCAACCTGGCTCCATGACAGCCCACAAGCTTTCATTTCTTCCCCACACCATCTCCTCCATGTCACCCTCAAATGGGATGCCCAACTCGTCGAAAATAGTCTGAATAAGTAAAATGCAACCTGGAGGGTGGAATCACAAGTCGATAAGATATTTGACTGGTAGAGATAGTCAAATCCTATACTATGGTAGAATCAAGCCAGATGAACTAGCTTGCAAACCTAATGAATTGGACAAAAAAGATGTAATGCAGCCCGCTTATCTGGTGAAGCGAACAAGCAGTTCCCCTTTGATTTACCTATAGAATACGAAACAGTGACCAGTTCATCCATTAACTGGAAGGTAGCTTTCACAGAAAAATAAATCGACTTGGCTTCAATGCACATAAATTCTTGAAGATGATCGGTGAACTGATGAGATCCCCTGGAATTTTTAATCTCAAGGTTACTTGGAAAGTTGTCCTTTTGTGTATCATGAGAACTCAATAGTTACTCACCTTCGACATATGACAAAACAAGAAATATCAACAAAGCATCTTTTTGTAAGTAATCACATTGGAAAAAGTTGTCGCTATCTTTGTCTTTCATCATATGAACAGCGATAGTAGCCACTTTGGTGATAGTGAAGAGAAGTTCAGTGGCGTGACAAAAGTTATTCATCATGCAATCGCAATCCGTTGCGATAAAAATATAAAATCTTATGAAAAAGTCATATTTACAAACATTCTACTTGTTCTGCATCCCAGTGTGTGGTATTCTTGCCCTTTATATTTGTACTCAATATTTTGTCTTTGTCCCTCGAGAATCTTCACCAGTCAATCGTTATCACATCTTGTATTTTCCAATGGTGTGCTATATACCACTTATATGCATCCTTCTAAGTAGTGTCCACCACTACACGAAGATTCTTATCTGTCGTAATACATATACAACTTCGGATATGAATTCTACTCGATAAGTGATCAAATTTTAACCTTAGGAGCTCTAAAAAGTCGAATGACTTCTAGAAGACTAGCATTCAAGTCAGATGAAAAGTAGCAGACCCACTGACAGACTAAATTTACTGTACAACAACAGGGGATATACGAAATGATATACATTACCAAATTGCAAAAGTGATCAGGTGGAGAATACAGATATGAAAACTTTCATAATATGCGGCTGTACTCAGAAAAGTTTCCCAGTAGCAGGAAGAATAATGAGAACCGACTTCTGCTGAAGTTTGGGCTGAAGATGTTGAGCAGTGAAGCAAGAATATACCAGCCCAAGTTGTTACAAAGTGTACGTAAGATTTCAAAGCAAAGTCTCTGGAGACAGAAATTTCAACCATGTTTCTATCGTGGCTGAAAGGTGTAATTCTTGGATGAGGTATAATGTTCACAGATTCCCAGTGTAAGCTCTGTAGTAGATAGAGTAAGAAACAAAAAGTTCATTTAAACACGATTTTGTGCATTCTGTTTTACTGATACTTCGGTTATCGTGCAAGTAGCATCTGTGACCTATCCTGGCTTCAGCATTTTACCTATCTCTTCTGCCTCACTGTACGAAAGAACTAAAATTGAAAATCTCCACAAGTGAATTATCCATCCACTAAAATAACTGTTATTTATTATCTACTTTAGACATGCATAGACTCTTGCAGAAGGGATGTACTTATTTTAGAAAGTAATTGAAGGTCATGGCAACATTATTTTCGAATGTTACACTGTCATCTCGCGCAAAATACCTAAAATAAACCTTTTGTACAAGTCATCATACTACTACTAACTATTAAAAAGTAGACAACATTTCCTTATAATATTTACCCCCATCCATTACAGTTGCTTTATTAGTGTATCACAAAATGCAACAGTATTATTTTTCACTGGCTTGCGTTTCAGACACAATGGATTCTCAAGAGTCATATCAAGATAGCTACACAACTTTCACACACACTTTATACACACAGCCCCATTTCTCTCACCTCATTTGTCATATGGGTAGTAGGAGTTTCAATATCTCCGGAACAGGTGCTCACTGTCTTCGTGTTCCATGTGTTTGGTGTTGACACGATAAACAGAGATCCGCTTATCAATCTCTCCTCTCCCTCCAACACACTAGGTCACTTTCAAGCATTTCCACTCTGTCTCATCCTATTCTGGTTGTACGCTTGACTACGGATGAGCTATTCTCTAAATTCCTTATCTTACCAGGATCTATCAATTCTGATTTAGCTAAGCTTTCGTCCTCGGATAGCCTAATTGACACATTCACAGTATTGAAACCACAGCACATACATAGCTGCTCTGCACATACACATTCAGTAGTCAACACAATCCAATTCACCTGTGACTTATAAAATGGTGAGTGGGAATTAGCGATGTTGGATTGCAGAATGGAATGGAGACAGGATGGGAGTTTCGACACTAGTGTCTGTAGAGAGAAACTTCATACTGGAATCGTTGTTCGGACTTCAAATCGTCGAGGCCTATGTCAATTAAAGTTGACTTGGTAAAATGTGTCAGGCACAACGCCAGAAAGCTTACTGGTGAGTCGGAACATCTTAGACAAGAAGACAGAAGATGAATTGTGGACACCTAACCCACCAACCATTAGCCTCCTAAATAATTGGTAAGTTCACACGGAATCGTAAGTGAAATGTGACTGGTATTAGTAACACAGTTGGTGATAGCAATGATGATAATGGTATTACTACTACTACTACTAGTAATAATAATAATAATAATAATAATAACAATAATAACAATAGTAGTGGTAATAGTAACAATAGTGTTAGGAGTGCTGTAAAGAGAGCATGTATGTTCTCTGTAGTAGTAGCAGTATTACGATACATGGAAGGCACCTCAGAGACTTTATCTAAGATTTTCAATAAGGCCATGATTATGATGGCATTTAAGCCTACAAACTAATTGAGAAACAAGCGATGTAAGTTGAAAGATCCTATTGATGGTATTCGGCAGAATAATTTGGTTTGCCAGATCCCTTGCACAGATTGTGAGGTTAACTGCATATGTGGGAGTAGTCGAGCAGTGTCAGTTTGGCTGTGTGAGCACATAAAGTTACGTGAATGAGAATTGTTAGATTCTAGTAAGATGAAGAGACTGAAAAGGGAGTTGATGCATAGGTAGGTATGCGTGGAGTTACACTTAGGCATTGAATAGGATTGGAGAGGGTGAAAATGCTTGGAACTGAGGTGGGCGGTTTGGGGAAGAGATCGATAACCGGATCTCTGTTTATCCTGTCAGATGAATGAGGTGAGAGATTAGGAGCTCTCTGTATAAAGTATGTGTGAAATTTGTGTAGTTATCTGGATATGACGATTGAGAATCTATTACGTCCGATACATAATCCGTAAATGATTGATAGTCTTCCACTGTTATACACCTAATAAATTAATTTACATGTAATTACATTCTACCACATTGCTTAAGTTTTGTTCTATTCATTTCCGTCATACAGGTTAATACAAGTACTAATCTTTTTTGCTGGTGGAATACTTTGTAACCAAGTGTACAAATGGTTTATATTTGAAGTTTTTCTATCAGACTAGATGAATGATCAAAGCTTATCATTACTCCTGACTTTACTTCAAATAGGACCATTTCTTTGTAGATGATTTACAAATTACCTGATCCACAATGACATTTTCTATGGCTGAGTAGTTTTTCCATTGCTGACCGACTTTGGTGTCAACATTGTTTCCGTTGGAAACCGTACTGTATTCAAGATCACAAGGAGTGATCCCTTATCAGAAGTGTCATGAACTAGCGAAGCCACTCAAACTGATCTGTAGATTTCTGTTTTTCTGAAAGATTCGGCTCTGAGCTGAATTCGTCTGTTTCCTCCGGTAGTGAGACAGTAGTTCTGAGTTCATATCACCCTGAACTAATATACGTGCAAAACTTGACCAATATGGTAGAATATAATTCCAATCAAATTTGTTTATTTAATATACAGCACACATTGGTGATACAGTATTATTTACTAGATGAAGTTTCCAGCACAAATTATTACTCATAATCATATCAGTGTGACACTGATGTTATTATGAGCAATAATTTCTTGAAATAGCAGCAAACGGAGAATCGCCGAAAACAGAAATCATTGGATAACAGTTTCTTCCCAGTTTCAGATTGCTTACAAGTTATCACTATGAACTCCATGCACGAATGATGGGGACACATATGGAACTGGCAATGCGTAGGTCACCGTTTAGCTAATGTGCTGATGAATTTTCACCGTCGATTCATCAGATCTTGATTAACAGCATACAAGAGCCATCTACCTTCGCAAAAACACGCAACCAAACGGTTGTAAAATTAAAACACAGCTTCTGAACTTGATGGTGGTGTGATTTCCAACGGAAACCTTGTTGATACCATAGTTGGGCGGTTTTTGACAAACTACTCAGCTATACAGAATGTCAATGTGGACCGTGTAGTTTGTAAATTATTTGAAAATTGATCATCTCAGTAATCGATTGAGCATAAACGACTCATTTAAAGGTGAATTTCTAACAGATACTCACAAGAGACCCTGGACCACGATTTAGCTACATTGCCTACTTACGATGATTGAAAGTACCATCCGTTCGACTTTAGTCAAGTATCCTTTTTAAACAGTAAAGTACGACGAAACATACGGATTCCTGAATTCTTTTGCAAGCTACAACTAACCAAATTACCATAACTAACACTCAGGCAATATAGAGGTATCTGCATAGGAGCCCATAAGCCAATAGAGGTCGAACAATTGGATCTAACAAAACAACGGAGAATTACAAGTATATCAATAAATAGTAGTAAATTGATCATCTGTTTGTTTGTCTTTTGGTCACACGGAAAGACAACGGTGCGCTCTGTTGGTGAATCCAGAACGGTGTAGATCCACTAACCTATAGAAATTCAAAAACAAAGTTTTCAAGAGTCCTTTGACTTCAGTTGATATTGTCAGCATTAATTAGGGTGTAATTTGATGTGATTATATATATATATATATATATATATATATATATATATATATATATATATATATATATATATGAATAAATTGAACATATTGCAAAATATGTCCTCTTCAGATGTTCTGTTAAAATGCATATATATACATACACCTATACGTAGTCCGATCCCTTGGGAATTTAAATATCTGAGCGCTGAATTGATTGGTTAAATGCGTTCCTATATATATATATATATATATATATATATATATATATATATATATATATATATATATATATATGTCCAATCCATCTAGGGCCAATGAGAATTGACATAACTTTATTTTTAATTCATGTGATCTTTGTTGGTCATAATTGAGCAGTTTGATATATTTCAATGAATGGATTGTAGTGATTTGTAAATTGTGTAAAGGTTAGTTTCATTAATCAGAGATTTATCAAATTTCCTGATAAAATGAACATTTTGTCTGTTATTTTGCCGATTTGAGTCTAATCACTCTGAACACATTAGTAATGACTTCAATCTAAGGCTCATGAAACAGTTGTTCCTTATTTCAACTAATCATTATCATGATTGGTTCTTAGCTAGATATGTCACTATGAGTGACATGTGAAAAGGTGTACATCCTACGACCTTGACTATATATAACTTCCTAGTGGATTTCAGTGCACTTGAACCGACATATGTACGATGCATTTCTGCATAACAAACATTGTTCCTCCAATCACACACCAAACTCCATCTCCTGCCAACAATCGTCACTCACCTGTGAAACAGAAGACACTGTCAGTGAAAGTCATCATTCGTGCACATTTCACTTATTCCCACGTACTCACTACCATTAGATAACTAATATCTATGAGTCGACTTCATCATTTCAACATCCAAAACACAACACAAGATGCCAATGTTAGCTTGTGAAATATCAGATGTTCACCTCTCTACGTCAACAGCAGTCATTAGAAGTACACTAATATCATAAGTGTATATTCGACTATCGGGTTGAATTTCCGTCAAAATGTCTAAAACCACCTATGTGATTGTGATCAGCATGAGAAGGAGACTGGTCGATTTGACGGTGAATCGAAAAACGTTCAGCGAGGAGTCGGCTTTTCCAATGATATCATTCTCAACCTTTACAATAACATTCAAATATTACACTTACTTTTGATTTTGTCAATTTTATTGCTAAGGTGAATCGCTTTGGCAAGACTGTTCTTTTTAGATATAATCTCATTACTTATAAGCGTTCCACTGACTGAGACAGTGTGTAAAACATATGTGACTACTGGATTTAATTTGCTGATACCTTTAGATTATCTGAGACAGCTGTTGCTGAGATGCACGTTGGAAGTCCAATTTTCTTTCAATATTGAAACATAGAAGCAAAAGTATCGCATAGCTATAGGTTCACTATTGCGCCCTTCGCTTTCAGACTTCTTCATCTCGAAGCTAGAAAACACATACTTGAGTAGGATAATCGACCGATTCGAACTTATTTATGACACGTAGATGGTACCTTCATCATCTCCAATGACGCAGATAATCTAGAAGATATTCTGTGTCAAGTTAATTGCTGTCACGATACAATCCAGTTCATATTAGAGAAGGAACTTGATACTAAGAAATCCTTTTTAGATGTACAGATACTTTGGATGCCTCAAAATGCTTATCTATAGAAAACCCACGTGGTACAGACGACTCATGAATTTTTATAGTTGGTTGCTTCTAGACGCTAAACCAAAACTAATTCACTCCTCACACCATTCGTTCAGCATTATCTGAGGTCTTGATACTTCGGAAGACAAACCTAATTTTCTTTAACATTTATGGATTTAAAAGCAGTATCCTGAGCGTTTCATTGAGAAGTCGTTCAAACTTAAGGCGGATAGTCATTCTATTTTACAGTTCCTACAAAACATCTTTTCATGAATTAACAGTTTAATGGGGACCCATCAGCAAATATATTATGAAAGCATCTTGAATGCTCAATAAGAAAGACTGTTTATCCTGTCGAACTCAGACTAAGGTTACCTACTATCACAGTGTTCTCTTTCTAAAAGCATTTTCGAACACATACCAGCGTGGTTGCACAAAAAGTCAGTGAGAGCACCCCGCAGCTCCATCTTAGAACATCTGATGAGTGTGCAACATTATGTGGGTCAACCTTTCTAATCCCTACTTCCGGTATGGAGGGTAGTATCAGCAGGAATTGCTAGTGGTCATCCTTGGGAAACACCTTACTGCTGTCATATCTCATTCAGCCAGTAGGTACGACATTGTCGTAGAACGCCATCACAATCCAAGCTATTTACAATACAACAGCAACCGCTTTTCTTCCTACCCACAACCTACAGGCTTTTCTGGTAGGACTTCAAAAGAACACGTAGTTCCAACAGCCAACTCGTTGTCTCCTTTTGATACACAAACTCGACCACATCTAGGTCTCCGCTGCTATTACACAATTCAGAAGAACGCTCGTGAGTCAGTCACTGACAAAATTTTTGCACAGATACAATGGGCTCGCTCCGCCTTCATCAACCCACACTACTTATGGCACCACAATGATCTCCAAATATCTATTAAGTATTGAGTGTACTGCATTGCAGTTCACTCTGCTTTGCACAGTAAATGCAGAAAACAACTTCAGCGTCACCTTTTGAGTTCTTAGAAGCCCCATGAAAGGTGTACACCCAAAACTTCTTCAAACTGTGGAGGCCATAGGAATTCATTTGTTGAAGCCTGTGCTCTGCATTCAAAAGAAGTTTTTCCAGGTACTTAGTTTGAAATGGTTGTAACCCGTAAATATACTTTACCCTCAAAATGTTTTCTTTCACGAGCTTAGTAGCAAGATACATTTTGCCACACATCATATTCTTGTACTCTTAAGATTCTGATTTTTCATTAATAGGTCCCTTTAATCATATTATATCTTTCAACTGCGCATTGAACATTGCTTCTGTCTTGATAAATCTTCTGCTGATTACTGCTTTAAATATAGTGTAATTTTTTTCCCAATCTGAATTTTCCCAATAGGATTTTATGATACATTCCTTTTCTATTGTCAAGTAAATTTAATATTTGAATGCTATTGTAAAGGTTGAGAATGATATCATTGGAAAAGCCGACTCCTCGCTGAACGTTTTTCGATTCACCGTCAAATCGACCAGTCTCCTTCTCATGCTGATCACAATCACATAGGTGGTTTTAGACATTTTGACGGAAATTCAACCCGATAGTCGAATATACACTTATGATATTAGTGTACTTCTAATGACTGCTGTTGACGTAGAGAGGTGAACATCTGATATTTCACAAGCTAACATTGGCATCTTGTGTTGTGTTTTGGATGTTGAAATGATGAAGTCGACTCATAGATATTAGTTATCTAATGGTAGTGAGTACGTGGGAATAAGTGAAATGTGCACGAATGATGACTTTCACTGACAGTGTCTTCTGTTTCACAGGTGAGTGACGATTGTTGGCAGGAGATGGAGTTTGGTGTGTGATTGGAGGAACAATGTTTGTTATGCAGAAATGCAGCATGCATATGCTATTTTAGGAGGTATAAATATGCGAAGAGGATAGTTGGATAATGTATCCTGATTTATTAACTATGATGATTATCAGTTTACTGAGGTAGTCTTGATCATGCATTAGCATGAATCAAATCTGAAGATTAGACATTACTGTTGTATTAGCTAATTATTTGAAGTGCTGATTTGTGTTTCGACTACTTCTGATCAAATGTGTTCCCGAGCAGTGAGGTGCAACGTTTTCCGTTCATCATGTAAATATGTGACAACATGCATGGGCTCAATTCTCTGATGAAGAGACAAATTCCAAGAAGTCACTACAAGTTTGAAATTCACCTCTTGTACTTCAATAAGACTCTTTAAAACCATAATTCAACTGGGAAAAGACGGAAGCCTTATATGTCGTCCTTTCTTTTTGTATATAGTTTTTCTTCGTTTCACCTAATCAACTGGCTGCGCAAACTGAAGGCACGGTGACACTAGGTGATTCACTGGAAATCCTAATAAGCTGATCTGGATTCAATGTATACTTTGATATATCAATTATCAATTTGTTCTGGTTATCTAAATGGTGTAAACAGAACACTTTAGGCTAGTTAAGAAGTAGTTGTATGATCAAGCTAGACATAACTGTTGGCTTACTATAAATTTATCTTTAGAGGTAGAAATATTGACGTCTCATCAGCTGAATATCCAGAAAGTGAAACTCATAGTCAGTATCAGAATCCATTGTAAGGTCGATTGACTGGAGGTAGGTATGAAATTTTTCCACTATAGTCTTTAGATATCACGTTTTTCATCGTAGACGATGAATTTACCATTCACGAATCTTTTAGGTAAGTGAAAATCTTGTCATTGGATGTAGCACAGTATTCTCCAGGTCCATTAACCACCAACTTAAACAACTACAGTAGGAATCTGACATCATTTAAAACGCCTTGTATCTCGAACACTGGGCTAATAAAAAGTTTTGATGAGAAATTACGTTTTTAATGGAGGCTCTAGATGGCATTAGCTCATGAACAGTCATATTGGCTTAGTGCATTTCTAACTCACCTTTATCTTAATAACTGTCTTGTTTGGTTATTTGTTTGACGTCTTTATTTAATTATTGGTTTCGACAGCTTTTGATGGCATTCTTTCCATATGTTTGGCTCTTATCTCGTTGCCTTCTACCTTGATATGGTAATAGGTGGTGTGGTGAACCAGACAATTACACAGTTATTATTATTATTATCTAAACATGGGAACCAAGAGAATAATGCAGAATAATAAAACGAGATTTTGATGGCATAGGAAACGGAAGAGAGAGTGGATATAAAAGCAGAAGGGTTTTAGGAAAGAATCAATCTGAAGCACACGTCCAAAGAAGTACTCGTTACTTTCGTTTTGCTTCTCAGCAATAGAAAAAAATGAGAAAGCTCCAGCAAGGTCGCCACTGGTCTCGATTCTGAGCCATATCTGATAACGTCTCAGGCAACTGAGTTGCATGATATCTCACACCTCATCCACAGAGGGAGTCGTGATGGATCAATAGATGCTGACCTGAGAAAACTGTCCTTCATCCTACAGCGCCACTTCATTAAATGGCCACCTTTCTGCTTGTTGCAGATAGTGTCAGGGCAAGTAAACAGTAAGCGGTGTGCGGGCGGTCGGGACAACATACATAACATATGTCCAGGCCACCGAAGCCAACGTTTTAAGATGACCATATTCAAAGAATGATGGTCCTCATCTCGCCCAAACACCTCACCTCAGAAATACTCAAATTTTTTTCCAAACGGATGTTAGCAATCCTACTGAGACAACGGTGACTAACCCATAGAGTCGTCGGACATCTTCGACTCGGAGAGTACAGGTTTCACAGGCGTACAGCAGAACTGACTTCACCAGCGCATAATATACCTGACCTTTTACAGCGAGCTTAACGCCTCGATGGCGTCAAAGGAGACACAGATGGATGTACGGCGATCTAGCGTTTGTTACATCGTTGGGATTCTCATCACTGATACTTCCACTAGCACTCAGGTACACAGTCTTTTCGACATATTCCGACGGTTCATCACCATGGTTGAGTGCAGGTAAATGCTCCTGCCAATCTTATGAAGGCACTTTGACGGAGTGAACCGCATACCATACTTAAGTATGCAGATCTCTAACTAAGTGAGTACGGTTTAAGTAGTCTGTCTTGTAGCACAGTAAAGTGATATCGTTCGTGTACTAGGGGTTTAAATATCTTTCACCTGGTAACATGTCTATGCAATTGCTACGCACTTCCTTCAGGGTTATCTCTAGAATGCAATAGATTTCAAAGTTAAGGATGAATGGCGAAACTGGGCAGCTCTGCCTAACTCCACTATTGGTTTGCAACAAAGGATATAGGTAACTATTCTGTTTTGATGATATCTTTCTGTAATTTAATGATTGCATAAGTTACTGAAGAAGATAACGGGTCTAAGGTTTCATGATCAAGGCTTTTGATGTAGCATGCCAAGCATCCGTATAGGAAGTATATTCCTAAGAGGTTAGTCAATTCATCATCATTATCATCATCTTTTTGAATGGCTTTTCTCTAAAAGTTTAACAATTACTGACGTTTCAATTTACAGATTAGTTTCTCCCAACTTTCATCTACGCATCATTGACCACTCTTGTGATAGAACCTCAAATTACGAGGAATGAACTCACTTTCCTTACCTCGGTAGAAATGACTGTCATATAAAGAATCAATCAAAATCATTTCGTTGTGAAGAGTTACATTGTAAACGATGTTCACTCAGTGTGAAGTCAATCACCGTGACCAGAAAACTGCAAGTTACGTGGATCAATAACATTATCCTTGAAAATGATCAGTATTTATCATGACTAAACTTTTTAAGGCACAATTATGACAAACATCTCTATCGAAGTAAGGAAAACAGTTTTTTCACCTACAAAAAGCTTAAAATATAGAACAAATTAAAAAACTCCGACAATGACTGCTTTCTCTATTAAAATGTACGAATTGATTAAACAAGAATGTTGGAAAAACGTTTTGTTTGTGTATACAATTCCAAGGTTTCTTGATCAGCCATATAAGATAAAGCAATGCCATGTTGCCTAGAGCTGATTGTTAAGCAAATTCCACTTACGAAGTTTGATGAGATCGGAAAGTAGATCGATAGGGTGCAGTTAGCGATTAGTACCAGGTCGTAAGACACTGACGACCAGTCGATGTATCCTATCTAGTCTTCCCAGAGATCAGTTGTAGCCTGGCTAGTCTAGTAACAACACCTCTGTATGCAGCATTGCATGACTCTGGTTTAAATCTCGAAGCGTTCCTCAATTCTCCAATTAAACCTTGCTCAGGAATACAAATAAGCACAAAACTGCAGTCGTATAGTTTATGTTCACTGCTTTCAACCACCGGGAACACGGAAGTTCCTTAAAAACTCACAAGTCGAAAATGAATTTAAATAGATGAATTTCTAAAATATGAGACGACTGAGTAACGGTATTATGCTAATACCGGAGTAATTTGACTTGCATTATATGCCAGCAATGGATTCACGAAAATGGAGACGATGGACATCATTTATCTATTCTGAATAGAAGAATAAATCCCAAGAACTCTATACTATTATCACATGTTAATTTAATCTTATTCTGTTGGTAGTGACTAGCAGTGAAATCAACGATGTGTATTTCACCCTGTTAGTAACTGCTTAGCTGAATATAGGTGGCAACAGAAATACCAGCTGGTGGGAAAAGTGCATCCAGTAAATGAGTCATATGCAATATGAAATTCGAGTTTCCCATACCACTACTAGCCACCAATCAACCTAATTATCAAAAAGAATAAATCAGCTATATCAAAGCACCAGTATCGCAGGTTGTTTTCCAACAGTGTCCAATCCATTTGCATCAAGCTGACCAACACCGAGAAATAACATGACATCATACCAGACTATTAGTCAAGATTATCGTCAAAATTGCTTTTCGTTAAACGAAAGATGTAAAACAAAAATACAGCAAGCTCAATTCTTATTGATTGTTTCAAGGTCAACCTACAGGCTGTTAGAAAGGACCCAACGTCACAATATAGTTCAATACATACTTCTTTTGTTATTACATACCATCCTTTAGGGATTGATTTATATTCTTTTACAGGGAGATTGTATTTCAGTTCTACAGA
This sequence comes from Heterobilharzia americana, assembly GCA_944470555.2. Lineage (NCBI taxonomy): Eukaryota > Metazoa > Platyhelminthes > Trematoda > Strigeidida > Schistosomatidae > Heterobilharzia > Heterobilharzia americana. The sequence goes on from OX104134.1 coordinate 91,848,330, forward strand.
AACAGAAAAAAATTACGTATATTACTTTTCCTGATCGTATCAAAAGAATATTAGTTCAGTAAAAAATAGAAAAAATAACGCCAGATATCCAAATCATGTGTTTGCATAAATTTGACCCAGAATAAGTTCATTTCGAGTAAAAACAACCTTGAACAGCTTCAAGTTCTCTTTATTTATCGATCCTTTATTCATTTATGTAAATGTTTTTGTACTTTATTTTGGTTTTTAGAAAATGAAGGAGAAGAAAAAGTTCTCATTCCGGAAACTGATTGGTAGATGTAAGTGAACATATGTATGTATATATACTATAGGTATGATAGCCTGTATAGTTCAGTTTATTTCAGGGCTTGTTACTCTTTATGGTAGTATTGTCTAGTTCAGGTTAACAGATGTTTATTGATTCCTCCCCAGATTTCTTAGGATTCCTGGCTGCGAAATATTTGCAGGCTGTGGCGTTTGACGCTATGGGTTCCGTGTTCAGCTCTCAGTGGGAACCCCATCACTCACTGGGATACAAGTAAATTCAGCCAAATAGGGCGAAACCCGTTTCCCGTCACTAAACAAAGGCTTGAATGTCATGTGGAATCAGTTGTCGTAAATTATCTCCCCTCACCCATTCTACATGTATGAAAAGTTAGATACTTTATTTTTATGAATTGTAAGCATGTAGTTCACTGGTACGCAAGCATAACTCGAACAGAACAAAATGAAAGCCGTTCACCTTTCTCTTGCATTGTAAAGTTGGTGGGAAAGAATGATTGACCAACCACAGGTTGCGAATTATTCGTAGTGCGTTCAATTCACTGGGTGATTCATAGGTATGGGCAAAGTATAGACAAGCATGTAGATATTCAGGTAGAGAAGTGTGTATGCAGTCGAAATGACGTTATGTATGGAAGCTGGGTACTTTTGCAGTTATTAGTTCAAACAAATGATATTAAGGTATACTGGTTTATTTGCTACCATATATTGATAGTAGTGTTGCTCATTTCTCTGGAAGTACTCTTCTGCATACTCAGACTAACCTCCTACATAAAGAGATAGGCCATTTGTCAATTATCTCATCAACTATATCTCATACTAAGGAGATGAGTAACTCAGCTTCCTTTTTTTCTCATATCAGTAAGTAGCTGTCTGTTGCAGATTACTAAGTGCTTCATGCTTATCAGTACAATAGGATAGATCTTGTGGAGAAAACAATACTTTGTTTCTAATCGCTACACTGCATGAAACCACCCATTCATTTCTAGCATGTCTCTGACCGCTTTCGGGAGACTTACTGGTGGTGACGCTGTGAAACAAGGTTATGTTTATTGTATCAAGACATTTTCTTACTCATGTTCCCAATCTAATCAGTGTGTCATACTGGGATTAGTTCTAAATATACAGGTGTATCAAATTTTGAAATAGTGGAAAATATTTGTAGCTCAGGTAGATGTTCTTGGTTCTATTGTGTTCTCTGAGCTCATAGAACACAATACAACCGAGACAAGTGTATCAAATTTGTTGGCCATCTTAAACAGAACAAATTTAAAGCTTCATTCAAGATCTCTTTTTTCTTACTTAGAACACTACCGAACATTTGTGTTGTTTTCTTCATGACTCTATAGCAAGCAAATAGCTTTTAGCTGAAGTTGACGATCAGGTATATCAAAGTTTCTCAGACTACTCGTCTTCACCAATCACTTCTTATAGTTAGAGATTAGGGGAGGATCTTGAAAACAGTTAACTTTTTAAGGTTGTGAACCTTCATCGACTGATATGACTTGGACATGTACTGCGCATGCCGAGCCACCATCTACCTTGACGTGCCATGCTAAGGGAAGTTGGATTAGGTTGAAAGAGGGTTCAGGGTGGCCAGACCAAGACTTGATGCCAGTCGATAGTTCCTTACTATTCTTTTGAGCCGTGTAGGACGATGTAGACTGCCTCATTAATGTCCTCGAGAAGAAACGAATGAGTGGTTGAAGAGTCTTGGTGACAGCTAAAAATCGGATACAGTGGCGCAGATGCATTCACTCTTTGAGATCTTCTGAAGCTTGAATATTCCCACTAACCTTTATCATCAGATTGCTTATTCTATCTCACAACTTCTACCTTGATATCACTTTTTCTATCGATCCGTTCTTGTGTACTACTGTGAAGTGTGGCAATTTGACCCGATGCACCTGTGTGTGAGGTTCTGCGTTGATGTTTTCAGTCACTCAATGAGGCTGAAACCTAACTCAGTCGGTGTTTAAGTAGATGGCTAAGACTGATAAGGTAAGTAACATATTGCTTTCAATCTAATAACTTTATGTTAGCTGAAGGGTAGTAGATGTTGCCACCTGAGAGTAACAGCTAGCAGACAGTTTTGACAGAAATTCAGTTACTGATTAAGAGGAATCGGTTAATTTCAAAATAGCTTTCTCTACGGATAGACATTAGTCAATGAACTATTAAAAACCCTGAAGTATCGAAGAGCTGTCTAGCCCTATTTTATGACTTCCCAGTAGTGCGCAACTATAACCTTACAAGTAACCAAACCGGGACACTTCCAAGTTTCGCAACTAGCTAGTTACTATCCAGAAACTGGGCTGGGGTTCAATAATCCACTATTTCCCACTTCTTTTACTTCGCAATATAGCATCCGTATTACTCAATATCCTCAGTGAGTAGCTGTCTTCCCTGGTAACTTGACCGACCTCACAGGTCACAAATTATCAGTAGACCTTCGAGAAATCCATTTGTCATCTCTGACTGGTATCAGTTAGAGAACCATCCATTGGAAGCCTTGCAGTAACTCATAACTGTTTCTTTCTGATTTTCGAAGATTTCAATGAATAATATTCAGATTTCCTTTAAATAGCATTCTGGTAAAGATTAAGAAGCTTCTTAGTGAGTTGTTTCGTGTCTCAGACAGACGCAAGATCTGTAGACTTAGAGTTCTTATTCTTGAAATTATAGTGTTCAAATGACAGGTTGAAAGTAGAGTGCAATGTGCCAACCACCAACAGACAAATGGTAACGCACCACTCCGCTTTTACAAATGAGGTTGGATGGTACCACTTATATATATATATATATATATATATATATATATATATATATATATATATATATATATATATATATATATAATTATTATCAGTCCCTTGGGTTCCTAGTGGAACATGGGGCTTCAGTAGCACGTCTCCATTACACTCTGTTCTCTGAGATCTTTTGAACCTGGTTCCAGGACAGACCACAAGCTCTCATTTCCTCCTCGCACGACCTCCTCCATGTCACACTCGGACGTCCAACTCGTCGCTTCCCATGGGGATTCCACTCGAGCAACTGGCCTGACGCGTGATGTCCCCAGTCGGCCTTCTCAGTGCATGCCCAATCCACCTCCACTTCCTCCTGCATATTTGTTGAGTGATAGGTTCTTGGTTGCTTCGTTCCCAGAGCTCCTTGTTACTTATTCTTTCTGGCCATCTGATCTTCAGTAGCGAGCGTAAGCACTTGTTGATGAATGTCTGCAGTTTATTGGAAATGCCTTTCGTGACGCGCCAAGTCTCTCAACCATATAGAAGCACTGACTTGACGTTGGTGTTCAAAATCCGTATCTTGTTCCACATGCTGAGTGCAGAAGATCTTCACACTGGTTTCAGGCTAATGAACGCCTGTCTTGCTTTTCCGATTCTGACTGGCTTTGACATCCTTGTCTGTGCAGCCTGTAGTTGAAACAGTGCTTCCTAGATAGGTGAAGGAGGTTACTTCCTTTAAGTTTCTCCCGTTCATGGTGACTGTATATATATATATATATATATATATATATATATATATATATATATATATATATATATATATATATATATATATGCTCGAAGAATTTCCATTAGTTAATTTACTTTAGGGATTTTGCAAGAGTTCAAGATGTATGCTGGTTTGTTGTCGTGGACAATATGAAAATAGTTGTCCAGTTTAATCTACTAGTGTTCGTTTGGTGCAGCTATAACTCATTAGATTTCAGGTAGTGAGTTACAGACTAGACGCCAACTCCAACTACTGAGATTCTAGCAATCGACATCCAGATATGCATAATCTGACATAAAAATGCACATATCGTTTCTGGGCTGGATTATTTTTGTCATTATTAATGCCAGTGCAATGGCTGAATGGTATTTTGTTTGTTGTGAAACTTGATCATTCTGGGGTCGATCCCACGTAGTGCCATGAGTATGTACTGCTGAACAGTCATAAACTAAAATGAGAACGGCCATCTACTGTCTCACAGTTATTATTAATACGGCGGAGAATATTCATAGTTCAGGTGGATGATCTTGGTTTCATTGTGTTCTCTGAGATAGGTTGTTTAATTGTAGAGTTCTCATTGTCTTTCTAGACGACATCATCAGGACTAACTTCACTATGAAGTGATCTGTCAATATCTCTCCGTCACGGATTTAGTAGCTTGTCTCGACGATCTGGTCTGTAACTAGTTGTTTCCTTTCATTGTTGTGTCATTGACTTCATAGATTTTCTTGTTGGCTATTCCTCTGCTTGACCTCTTGCTTTTCTGTTGTTTGTCATTTTTCCTATTGGTTGATAGATTGGATCTATGTCTATACACCTATTGATTGCTGACTGACTGACTGACTGACCTGAATGTCAAGCCTCTAGGAATTCACTGATATTCTTTGTGTTTCCTCTCTCCCTCCCATGTTTGTAGATTGTCGAAATTCAATTCATGTCCATTGTTGTTATCCAGGTGCATTGAAATGAGTGATGAAGTGTTGTGTGTGACGTTTAATAGTCAATTGGTGTTCATGTAGACGAAGGTGAAGGGGGCGACCACTTTGTCTAATGTAGTGTTGACTGCAGTTATTGTCGTTGATTTTGTAAATGATATTCGGTTTGTCTTCTTTGGTTGTTGCATCCTTCGGTTTGGATGATGGTGTTTAGAGGGAATTTGTTGGTTTATGAGCCAGCTAGCCACCTAGCCACCAATTCCACTAAGTGATCTCAGTAATCTTGTCGTGATTTCTGATGTATTCATTGTTTATGTAGGATGGAATGATGCGTTTATTGATTTGTGTCGATGACTTTTTAGTTGATGATGTACGAGATAGGCATCTTTTGATAAAGTTTCTTGGTTAGTCGTTCTTCTTTAGGATGGACATCAAGTAATTTTCTTTGTTTTCCCGTGAATATTATTATTATTACTATTAATATACTATCCAGCTGAAGTTTTAGTAGTATGGCGATTAAATTAAAGTTCTTCTTTTCCTGTAATCTTTTCAATCTAGTTGACGACTCTTCAAAATCTCGTACCGGTAGTAATTTAAGCAAAAGTCAGTCAGATGAACAAATTCATAGGAAAAGTGAACAAATGCTAGCTGAACTAGACTTAGTACATAAATTGATGAATTCACCAGAAGAAATGGGTTTAGACCATGAACATGGTAAAGATAATGAGACGGAATGTTATGTACAGACAATATGTGAGCCATGTTCAGTCAGTAAGGCTGGGATTAACTTTGATCTTCTGCTCCGTCGTATTGACACAACAAATGCACGTGTAACTACACTCATCAATCTGTGCACTACAGCTGTCCTGGCCTCGGATACAAGTGCTATCAACTTTCTAGTGAACAGTTTAAAGCGTATGCGGAGGAAACAAAATCTGTCAATCAATGAAGCTGATGATATGATGTCAACATTTTTAAAAGATCCCCTTGTTCTGTTGCGTTCAAGGAAGAAAGGGAACAGAAATGAAGCTGGTGGTGGTGAGGAAAAGGCTGTTACATTCAGCATTAATTATCCTGAAGACGATGATGAAGATGAGGATGAGGATGAAATAAATGGTGTAAGTGATGAGACAGAAATCCGTTGGGAAATGAATAGTTTACATTTGAGCACTGACAATTCAACCAGCGACAGCGACGATGAAGGTCCAACACCTGAGTACGTTTTGAATCTGTCAAAACAGATACGTAAAACAGAAGGTACACGACTGAAACAAAATCTACGTTTATTACGTCATAAGAAATCATCAACAACAGTGATTGCAACAGGAGCAGGTGTAGCAGGAGGTTCATCTGTACCAGGAAGTATTAGTAAAAAAGCCTCATTCAATGTACCACCACCACTGAACCCACTTGGGCATAATCGTAATGATCTCTTGAGAGCACATGCAACAGTACCAAGTGGACTGTGTCAACAAGGTCGTAAGATATCGTCTTCTTCTATGGTATCATCAACAGGCGGTTCGTGTCATACCGATGGAAGTATGAAATTAACTCCAACACTACCGTTTAATCTGCTGAGCCTGACAGGACAGTTATCGTGGCTTATCTCTGAATATCTTGAACGTGGCAGTTCAACATATAAATGGGCCACTGAATTAATTAATTCGATTGTTAAAATGTCAGTAAATCGTTCAACATGGTTAAATGTTCATCAACAACTCAGGGAAACAACTGAATTGTTATATTCACATCGTGATCAACTAATGAAAAATCCTTGTTCTGCATCTGAAACACCTCAAGGTGAAATTGCCTGGACTAAGCTGCAAGCTATTCATCAAGCTATTCTACTCGGGGACTTAAACTCTAGTACAATTACTTCAGACCGGTTAAAAATGTTGCATAAATCTGTTATACAAAACAGTGGTAGTACTACTACTACTAATAATAATAATGATAGTGATGATAATAACAGCAAGACAGACAGGAGACTAGTTCAGTTGTCAGGCTTGTTAGAGAAGAAATTACACTTGGCGTATTTATGTGACTTACTATTATGGAAAGCGCATAAAATCATCTTGATGGATCATGGTTATGATGATGAAGATATAGCCAAGTGTCAACTGATGGATTTCCAGATACGTCTGTTAGAATTACAACTGGATCAAGCCAATGGACAGAATTGGTCATCGGCGTTAATGGATTATATCATGTGTTGGATGTGTGAAATTTGTGAATGGAAAAGAGAATTCAATCCAAACACTTCAGATATTGACTATTTTATATGGAATGAATTGTATGTGTTTAAAAATTCTGTTCATAATCTACTCGACTTGGTGAAAACATTGAATTCGTGTAAACTGATACGATCAGCTTTCGATGAAAACTATAAAAATGCAACTGACAACACTACTAGCAGTAATGGTAGTGGTAGTAACAGTAGTATCGGTAATACTATGAATTCAGATACTTCCCTAGCAGATATTTCGACAAAAGGACAATCTCATCGTTCCCATCATTATCATCCACATCATCATCATCACAGTCAAGGAGACTTTCGTGCGCTAGATGCTGATCGATGCTCTCGTTCATATGCAGCCTTGATTAGACAAATACAAGAACATGCTATGAAGAATAGACCTCTTAGCTATTTCGCGGAACGTGCTCTTTACGATATTGCAGTGGAGTTAGGTTGTCCAGTTAATTGGGATGAACGATTCGACAGTTTAAGCAAGGAATTGCAATATGCATGGCAGGAATGGGAATTGATCATACAAGAAAAAATTGATCGTGATTTCTAGTCCATTATTGTTTGTTACTGAAATGAATATCTATTCCCTAATCCGTGCCCTATCATCGTAATCCTTAAAAAATCTATTTTTTGCCACTACACTGTTTTTATGCCATAACTATCCTAACGGTACACTACAGTAATAACATTTATTTTTCTAACTTAAGTAGAAAAACAAGTTTTTGAGTACTTTTCAAAAAACGGAAAACAATAGCATAGAAAGAAACAGTTTTCACTCTTCTAGTTCCTTCTATGTTCTTCTCTCTCTCTTTCCATCTTCTCTTTGTTTTCTACGAGCTCTAAAATCTCTATTGAAACAATAATTCAGATTATTCTCTAAGTATTACTAATTAAAATTAAAATATTTTCATTGCTTTAAGCTAACTTTCGTCAAAATTTTACTAACTAATTATCATTACTACTGTTCATGTATTTTTTAAAGGTAATATTATACTGTTAACAATGATCATTTATTTTTGTGCACTGGCATAACATGCGATTTTTACTTATCTGAGTCGAAATAAAGGAAGAATACTATTTTCTGTGTAGACATTATGTTTACGCCTTTTCTTTTCAATTGTCACGTGAAATGAGAAAAGAATATGTTCAACTCATTTATCTACTACTAACTTTATACTGAAGTTAGTACTGATGATGTCATTTAGAGGGACGATGAAAGCTTCACCATTAAACAACCCAGCTCAGACAACACCATACAACCAAGACCATCCACTTGAGCTACATATATTCTCCAGTACTGCCTGTCTGGATATAATATAGCTTCACTGCTATAATAAACCACTGTACAAATACAATCTGCGTGAAGTAAGAAGATGGATAACGAATTCAAACACTTAAAGATCCACATTTAATTCATCAGAAGACAGTATGAACGAAGATTGTTCTTCTCGCCAGGTACACTTTAAGTTGTGCAGTTATAAAATTGTATTTTTCAGCGTAAAAACCTGCCAAGTTTGCAGCAAATACATTTTCAAAATGGAATGTGAATAAGGGAGTGTCAGCAACAACAAATAGTGTTTATTTTACTTTAGACCAAGTGAGAAGTGGCACCTAAAAGTATTTCTTCTAAATCCAGAGTTCTGGTTCGATCTATTCAATGAAGGCGTTGGGAGATTTACACGTGGTGGTATCAAAATAAGTAGAATGTTTTACTCAGGTTACCTTTACATAGGATATAGGAGTACAAAAGTGTCTCCGGATCAGAGTAAATCTACCAGTTCACTTTGAAGAAAAAAAAATTAAAATAACTAGAAACTGTGCCGTAGCACGTGTGGTGGGCGCAAAGCTCCACATACATGCTAACAACGCCCTGTAAATTCATATTTTGTGTGAGGCCTCAGACATTGTCCAGACGCTCAGATCGGAGCAGGTGGTTGTCCTAGGGGACCATTCGTCAAGCTTTTGAGTTAAAGTCTAACCCAAAAGGTAGTGGAGGAACATAAGGAGCTGCATTCCCATGGTTGCCGATGACCAAAATGGGTTCATACGTAATTCATTCCTTCTGAAACCTGGGGTTGATATGCATCATTGGGTTAGAACAAGGGTTTTCCAACTCCCCAGGTTGACTCTTAGCATCAACCAATCCGGTGATAAGCTCTGAAGGTTCGCAGTTTAGCTGGCTCACTGCTCCAGCATCCTCAGTTTCAGTGTATCGTGCTCCATGATCAGTTAACACTGACCCACCTAACGTAGTGGAGATTCATAAGGAACTGAAACGCCACAAGACACTAGGTTCAGACAGCCTACAATCGGGCCTTTTTAAAAACAGAGGGATGCCTCAAACCAGGGAACTGACTAGATTGTTTAAAAAGGTATGAAATGAAGCGATCATTGTGCCCATCTTTAGAAGGACTACATAATGCATGTGACAGCCACCGAAGCATTAATCTATTATCAGTCGCGTCGAAAATATTGGATGCTACCATGCTTCACAGACTTTGCGAAACACATGAGGAAATGATCCTCGAGGAGCAAGCTGGGTTTCATTCAGGTGAGGGATACACTGATCATGCCCCCCCCCCGCCAGATGCTTGGACATCGCCAGACGTATTATAGGCCAGCAATCGTTGTAATGATGGATGTAAGCAATAACACCAACAAACGTTGTGTTTCTTGACATTAAGGCTACCTTCGATTCGTTGGACAGAGCTGTATCCTGGAATTGTCTTTCGGAGACGGGTGTGTCTGAGAAATTTGTTAACAAACTGAAAGCCTTATAAAATAATTACTCGTATAAAGTGAGGGGATACAAACACCTATCTCCATTTTTCCAAACTTGGAGTGGGGTTAGGCAGGGTTGCCTGATTTCTTCATCCCTCTTTAACTTTACCATCAATGACATTCTTGAAACAGCTCTGAAGCAAGTGTGTAATGGTGGCGTTGACCTGCTACCCGAACAATGTTTATTCGACCTCGAATATGCGGACAATATCGTCTTACTGTGCGATAACACAGTCTGCTCAAATCGCGCTGAATCAGTTGATGATTAGTGTACGTAAGTATAGTTTACGCTTTGCACTATTGAATTGCAACGTACTTTTGCAAAATTGGAAGGAACCTGAGCCTGCACTTACTATTAATGGTGAGGCGTTGGAAGTGGTTGAAAAGTTCATGTATCTAAGTAGTTGTGCGAGTGATGACATTTCTAACCACATATAGAAAGCCAGATTGGCGTACTCTAGTGTTATGCATCTTAGTGGAGTGAATCATGCTAAGTTTATTTGTGTACTTGCTTCAACTTTATCAGTCAGCAAATGATATTTGTTTACTGTGTGCTACATGAAATGTAGAAATCCAATATGGAATTATATTTCACCACAGTAACCAAGTTTCACACTTATATTTGGCTTTGAAACTAGTTCTGCCACCTTTCATGTGCACATTCGTGCAGCAGACGATGACCGACACCTACTAAGTGACGACTGCAAGCGATACTGTTTGACTACCTACACGCTGGTACATCGCGCAGGGCTGTAACCAGTGACCCACTGATTGAATGTCAACTCCCCAAACCAATGAGCCATAGCTCCACTATATTCATGGTAAGTTTATCGTGAATAAATGGTAATGTGACACAGACAAATGTTTTCCATCACAGTTTTGTGGTAGTTTTAAGCAAATGACAGAAGGAATTACCGACAATGGCTTCATTCAGTCTACAATGTCAACTGAAAAAAGTAAAACCGAAAGAGCCAGAAACGTTGGAGATATTTACCGACTTCCAGTTTAGCAGTAAAAATTCACAGGATTGAGCTGAAATTTTGCCTGCTGATGAATGCATGAAGCTTTCAATCAACTACTTCGACTGCAATAGCTAGAATTTGTAACGTAAATCCATTCGTTCAATATCATAAGTGTCTATTGAATGTAGAGAATCAACACGACATTTAGCAAAAGCGCGTTTATTACATAAACCAACTATAACTAATAGTAAACAGTTTGACAACAATGTTGAAAACTAAAGAAAAATAAAGGTTACTGCCATCATTCTCCCGACCACAACTGGGTAGATCACTTGATGAGTTATTAGAAGTGAGGTGAGACGGATATTCACTTGATTGTTTTCGAGAGATATCCGATAACTCGTCGATAGCTTCTGTTAGAAGTTACCTTGAGAGTGTTTTCTTGTGCTGGTCAATCCTGTCAAATGAATAAATTCACAAAAACAGAGAAGTTTTAGGATGGAGAATAATTTCAAATTTAGGCTAATCACTGTCAAACATTTAGACTGTTTAGTCATTTAGGGAGGACTGCGTTACGAAGAGGGGCGAAGACGAAGCAGAATTTCACCGAAAGTCACGTCCTAGAGACAGTCAGTTGGACTAGAGTAAGCATACATGAAACTTAGCATAACCTTCACCAACACTGGTCAGCGTCTTCAAGGTGATTTGAGAAAATCGGCGAGACTAGTGATTTTCTCAACGACTTCCTGACTGAGCTGAGTTTGCAATTCAGTAAATGTAGTCAGATGTCTGTCATGTTTTTAGATCTGTCTGTCTGTTGTATGCACAACAACTTTGTGAATTGCCAATAAAAATAAAAATGTAGGTATTTACAATCTGATAAACAATATATCAAAGGGATTAATTAACTTCACCAACCAAGAAGAAATTAGCAATCAACTAGATATGCTAGTTGTGTAAATGAGGAGCAGTTGAAAATTCGACAAGTCTGTAAGAAGACAACATGTACATAGTAAGGAGTAAACCAAAAAAACATCCATCGAATTCCTCATAGGGACTGCAGTTTGTTGGTTTAGGGAGATTACTTTCAACCAGTGAGTCATAGGTTGGAACCCATATCATGCACCTTCTGAGGTTCGGGCAACTAAGTAGTATCATTAGCTCTCCTCACACAGTGGGTATGGTTCACTGTCTACTGCAAAAATGTGAACAAGATTGCTGAGTACATTTCCATTCGACTCGAATTGATCATACGGAAAATTGTGTCTAAATACTATTTCCAAATGGAGACAAACTGACTGTAGAAAAACGAATTTTGACAGAAATGAGGGAAAGCATTCTGTATTCAAATTCCTCTATGTCAACAGGTGTCTGGAAGGTGTTGAATCAAGCAACTTATAGAGAGCATATGTATCTCATCAGCAATGAACAAAATTATCATGCTGTCTTCTTATATCGAGGATATCTTTGAGGCTACACATCCTCCTTAAAGGAATTTTACACCCGTTACATAGAACAAAAGAAAAGCAATGCTGAAACAAGTGTGTAAAGTGGTTTACAAACTGTGTCCAGTGGAAAAACCATCGCCAGTCACCTGGTAATAGACCAATAATGCGAGGTATTAACGGAACATAAAATGATATTTTAACCTTTCAATATGAATACGTTCATTTTATTGCATACAAACCAATTGAAGTCACACGTTCGAACAGGGAGACTAAAAAATCCCAATAAAATGAATGCAAGTTTAGTACGCCTAAACGACAATTCTCAGACAGAGAATTTCTGATGAACAAAGAAGCTCAAGTTCACGTAGACTGAATCATTATTATTGTTATGCAACAAAATATTAGTCCCCTTTCATGAAATTGTATGACGCAATTAGGGGTCGTATTTTATCGGGAAAATGTGATCCTCATTTGACTGAAATAGCCGTAGTTTTGACAGACTAGTATTTATGCTAGGTGATGATCAAAGATTAAATGAAAATCTGAACCGCAGCTGGATACGAATAAGGGATCACTGGGTTTCCGGCCCGATACTCGACCAGCTGAGCTACGAGGTTCAACTGCTGACTAGATTTTCATTTCACTTCAATCCCCATGTTCGGTCAACCTTGTCTAGGTAACTAGTTAACTAGTTACTAGCCGGTCTTAAACCCGGGTAAAGAGGGAAGGTTGGGCATAGGGTTAGCAAACCTACCGCGGGAAACCAATCCAATCGCTGAAGAAACTTCAAAGCACAAGGAAAACATTAAAAATGAAAATAAAGTTATTCCTCGCCGGAATCGGAGAGGCGAAATGATGCTGGTTGGTGAAAGTCTTCAGAAAGCCGATTGGCAGATGTGTCTTCTCTTCTCTCGATGAAAGTAAAAGTAAACATGGGGACATGGAATGTCGGCACTATGTTTAAACCTGGAAAGGCTGCCAAATTACAAAAGGGATGTTACGATATAGCATAGAAGTGCTGGGAATCTGGGAAAGTAGATGGAATGGAAGTGGACTCTCTCAACTGTCAGCTGGAGAGTCAATAATCTACTCCGATATTAACACCCAGACGAAAACGTCGAGCACACTGAGTTTTCGAGTGGCTATCATGATGTCCCCAACAGCACTGCAGGCTCACATGCAGTGGGAACCAATCTCCTCCTGCAGGATCAGGACCATGACAGCAAGATTCAACTCAAAAGGAAAGAAAGTCACAATCACACAATGATACGCTTCGCTACACACCTACAAATAATGCAGATCAAGAGAAGAAGGAGGAATTCTACAAACAGCTACAATCAGTACTGGACAAGACCCCACCCTAGTTGACAACATCAAAATTCATTCTAGTGGGTGGGGTGTCATGAATGCAAAACTGGGAGCGGACAACACAGGAAGAGAACTCATCATGGGTCGATTAGCACTCAGTAAAATGATGAGTGAGAATGGAGAACTGTTTGCAGACTTCTGCACATTTATCGACTTGGTGATTGGAGGCAGTGTGCACAAACTCGAGGATATTCACAAAACAGCAACATGGATTTCACCAGACACCAGGACACACTACACTAAAAACCAGATCGACGTCATCTCAATGTGAAGAAAGCGGAGACGCAGCCAGCCTATTGGACGCAATATCAGATCAAGAAGGGGAGTAGATGTAGGTTCACACCACTCACTATCTAGTGTAAGGAACCCACCTTCAAAATCAAGGTGAAAGCCTTCAAAGAAGTTGGTGACGACAGACCACAGTTCAAGTTGAACACCCAGAACAGATAATGAACTGAAGGACGAAACTACGAAGGACATCTTCACGTCAGTCAGTCAGCCTTCAGGATAAAATGGCAGATTTCAGGCAACATCCATGAGGGAACGTGTGTGGCAGAAGACTGGAACTCTTTGAAAGAGATGTGGAAAGAAACCTGCATAACCGTGTTGCGAAGGAAGAAGAAGCGGGAAGACGAGGAATGGATCTCCACGAATACATGTAAGCTGATAGAGGAGGGAGAGGAAGATGTTGAGCAGAAGATGAACCAGTACAGTACAGTGCATTGCAGGGATGAACGACGAGAAGAGGAACTGAGTACAACATATAAAACACTACACTGGACAAAGAAGTGAAGAAGTGTGAGCACAAAGACAAAAGATACTTCTACGACACATTGTCAAGTGAAGCAGAACAGGCTGCTGGTAGGAGGGCCAGAGACCTGACAACGCTGTATCAATTAACCAGGTTACTATCTGGGCTAAAAGACATCAATGCAGATGAAAACAGTGAAAGAAAATGAAGTAAATCTAGTTGCCACCAAAGAGGAGAAACAAAGGAAACAATGGTATGACCACTTCAAAAACTTAAGAACGATCTTGCCGAGGTTCAAAATTTCATCTCACCTTTAATTATCAGCCGGTATAAAATGTGATGCATCTGCACTTCCATACATTGCAGATGGTCTGATCACATATTCATTTATCAAAGCAGGTTAGGTGAAAAGTGGAAATCAGTTAAAGACAAATATAAAAACAATGAGGAACCCATTTTCAGGATCAATGAGGATGCTACTTATTTCAACGTATTATTCATCATGGATTGACTGACGTCATTTGGAGAAACACTGAAAACCTGAAACAAATGAACGCCTATTTCCTCCTAGTATGCGACTCCTATCAGTGCAAACCCATAACCTAGACACAGATCCAGCCCACCATATTAAAGTTTCATGACCGGCACGTTAACTATTCAGACACCCTGTAGCATTCCGTGCCCTAAATATTCCTACTTCTGTCCATTCACAATATATGGTGACTGTCATACAACATCATTAGTTGACATCGGCCTACCTCACCACCTGATTGACCTCACAGGTCACAGCTTCTCATTACAAGTTCACGTTATCCATCCCTCTCGAAGCATGCCACTAATGAGCACTAGACAACAGTTCAGTTTCAGGTTTACGTGGATGGATTTTATCGATTTCAAGGTAAGGCGTACCTTGCTAACTTCGGTTGTAATAGGAACGGCAATAAATAAAGCGAGAATAATAATTTTTTTAAGGAATAAATAAAAATTAACAGGTGATGTTTAGCACAAAGACAGATTGTTTTCCAACAGAAAACAGCAGCTTAAGTTTGTGTGTGGCTGGTGTTTTAACAAACCTATGTGTAGTCTCCTGACAGTCTCCATACAAAATTGTGGCGGCTATTTCAATATCGATCCTCTGATCCATATCAATAATGTGTTATCCAAAGGTTGATGGTGATGATGATGGTTGTCCACCACCTGCATTCATCGGTCTAAGAATCCAGCTGTTCTTGGGGTCACTTCGATAAATGTTCTACCACTCACAAGTGCATATCTCAATTGGTAGTGCGCATTACTTGTATGTCCACAAACAAGAAATGAGAACTGGTACACGCAGTGGGATGTGATACAGTCGTTTATGCAGTGATGAGTTAGGTCTTTGCCGCAATATGTGCTTGATTTTGTCAATTACGATAAGCATAACTACACATTGAGATTTAATCGTGACACACCTCAATTAGTCTCTCTTGCATTTGAGATTACTCTACTAGATTCCTTTCTGCATTTCCATTTCTCATGTGAAATGCCTTAACGAGTTAGTCAATGTATGATGAGATTGTTCGAAATCTGTGCAGCGAATACTTTGCATTTTTCACATAAACCACACCTTCTAATTAGGTTATTCCCTGTGGAAATATAAACATCGTGGATGATGCCAAGAGATGTGGCATACCATAATTGTAGCAGAATTATGAGTATACGAAAGGTGAAGAGAGAATGGAAACGCAAAGAGAAGTGAGAGTTATTAAGCAGTCAGTCTCAAAGATGAATGCAAACAGGCATTCACCAGTACCGTTCCACTTTTCAGCAATGAGAGAAAAAAGAAAACTACAGGATGATCACCACTGGATTCCGTTGTGAGGTATGTATGCTATCGTCTCTAGCCACTGAGTTGCACGATCACTCGGACCACATTCGATTGGTTTGCTGTGAGGCGACCACGGATGCTAATTGAATACACCTATCCCTAATGTCACGGTGCCACATCATACACTGACCACTTCCCCTCTCCTATTAACCAGTTCTGTGATGAGCACACAGTGAGAGGTGCCAGAGCGTGTGGGATGAAATGTATAACTCAAACTCCAGTCACTGCAGCCAGTACATAAAGATGACTGGAACTAACGTGAGAATACACGTTAACCATGGCTGAGAGAATAATGAAATGGCAAAAGTGAGTGTGCATCGAATTCGGAGTAGTGGTAGTAATAGTGGCAGAGGTGGTAGTGGTAGTTGTGGTAGTAGGAGTGGTAGTAGTAGTAGTAGTAGTAGTAGTAGTAGTAGTAGTAGTAGTAGTAGTAGTAGTAGTAGTAGGAGTAGCAGTAGTAGTAGTGGTAGTAATATTGGTAGTTGTGTTAGTAGTGGTAGTAGTGGTGGTGATAATAGTAAAATTGGTGGTAGTATTAGTAGTAGTAGTGGTGTTGGTAGTAGTAATAGTATTAGTGGTGGTGGTAGCAGTGGTGGTATTAGTAGTAGTAGTGTAGTGGGAGTTGCTGATAACAACTGATATGAGTAGTATATAGGGAGAGGGTGACAGGAATCACAGGGAATTACCGGCAATGGGTAAGGTTTCTGCCAAGAGCAACACAGGGGACAACACAGACGTATTACAGGGGATGCTGCTGATAAGAGTGTATGAAGAGCAGGTCAAGAGCAAATCAAGACAGGAACGGAGAGGAAACGAAGACATTTGCAAATAACTGCGTTAGTGCAAGGAGTACCATGTGTAACCACTACCATTCCAATTCTTCTTAATATACATTCTCTCTCGGCAGTGGAGTCACCAGAGGTAAATAACTGGCAAAAACAAACCAACGACCTTCGGAAAGAGATAGCAGCACTGCGAATGGGCGTCAACAAACAGAGTAAATGCTTCGCATGCGGGAAACCGGGACACTGGCGAAGGGACTGTCCGGACAGGCGGAAAAGGAAACGTTTTGAAAGATATAATTTTAGTTCTGTTTTTCCGACCAGACAAGATATCGTAGGGGCCGTAGATCGAGGCGCGGTGTATACTAGATTGAGAATAAATGGTCGAGATATCTTGTGTCTCATAGATACAGGGGCGGCAGTCTCTCTAATAGATGAGAGGCAGTCTCACAACACAAGACCATGTGCGCTAACGGTCCATACGGTTGGGGGACATGCACTGGATATTGCGGGCTTGTCAGATTGCGTTGTTGAGATCGGGAGCCGGAAGATTAGATTCCCATTTATTGTGACCGCTTGCCGACAACGCCCAATCCTAGGTGCCGATTTTCTGAGAGAAGTGGGTGCAGTGATTAACACGAGAACAGGAATAGTGGCAACGAAGTACGGGTCGTTCAACACTCAGGAAAACAGCGAGGTAGCAGAGACTGAATTACCAAAAGCACCGTACCCAGAAACGCTAAACATCATGAAGGTGGTTAAGAAATACGACAGATTGTTCATAGGAGATGGAGACCTCTGTGGTTATTGTGACAAGGTTCAGCATGAAATCCCAGTGACCAGTCAGGCGACGACGAAATTCGTCACACGGGGAATACCATGTCACTTGGAACAAGAAGTTGGGCTCCAGGCTCAGGTAATACTAGATGAAGGTATTATTGAAGAGGCTGACAGTCTATACAGTCCTCCAGCACTTTTAGTAAGAAAGTCAAACGGCAAATATAGATTCTGCTTGGACTTCCGGGAGTTAAATAGCATAATGCAGCTGAAGCCATGTGCCATGCCAACGATAGCGGAGACACTGGATCGTTTACAGAATGCGAAAGTATTTACAGTTCTGGACCTCCACTCGGGCTACTGGCAGCTACCATTAAAAGAGCGATAAAGAGAAAGCGGCATTTATTGTGGACAAGAAGCAACACCAATTCAAGCGAATGCCATTTGGTCTGGCAGGGGCTCCCTTTACACTTAGACGATTGGTAATGTTGTTGCTGAAGAATTTAGAGAACGTAGAGGTGTACGGCGATGACCTGGTGGTGTACAGCCAGACGGAGGCAGAACACATAGAATACCTTGGAGCTGTTTTGAGATATATCGATGAGTTTGGACTCTGCATCAATAAGACAAAATCTCAAGTGGTCAAGAGGAGTGTTACGTTGCCGGGACACAAAGCTGGAAACGGTGAGATAAAACCACTACCCGAGAAAATTCTGACAGTCAGAACTGTTCCAGTGCCGAATTCCAAGAGGAAACTGTGACAATTCTTGGGTAGAGCAGCATTCTACAGTCGGTTCCTCAAAAATTTCAATGAGATAGCAGCACCTTTATATAAGTTACTGGGCAACCCCAGATTTGTGTGGACGGAGGAGGCACAAAAAACATTTGATCACATCAAAGAACTCCCAAACGACGAGGAGATGACGTTAAAACTACCAATACCTGGTAGACCATTTATCGTGTCCACCGATGCAAGTGACTATGGAATAGGGGCAGTCCTGAGGCAGACTGAAGGAGTAGTGGAGTATGCCAGCCGCGTTCTAACACCCGCAGAACAGAAATATTCTACAATGGAAAAGGAATGTCTAGCGATAGTTTGGGTGCTGGAGAAGTGGAGACCGTACCTCCTCGGTCAACGATTCTATATTGAAACGGATCATAAACTTCTATAGTGGCTTAAGACAGCGAGAGACCCCAGAGGAAAATTATCGCGTTGGGTGTTACGACTGCAAGAATATAACTTCACCATCAGCCATGTGGCAAGGAAAGAAAACTGGTTGGCAGACTTCTGATCAAGATCTGACGAAGAGAATGAGCTGCCTGAGATTGCATACGGCGTAAACGCGGTGGAATGGAGCCCGTTAGGACTTATTCGCCTTCAGAAGTCGGACCCGACACTGAAAGAAGTGATAGAAACCATAACCGAAGGGACAGAGACACAAACGTCTGTGGGAGATAAAGAGGTGAGAATGTTGTTGATGCAGAAAGAAGGTCTACGGATGAATACTTATGGAATGCCAACGTTGCGAGAAAATGACAGAAGTTGGTCGGCAGTGATTCCGAAATGTCTGCGTGACAAAATGATACAGGAATGCCACCAGTTAGCTCACACAGGTGTCTCACTGACAGCTGACCTCAGACAAAGAACATACTGGCCAGGTGTGAGAGAGGATGTTGCCAAATACGTGCTGGGTGTCCTCACTGTCAACTAATGAAAGGTGATCGGTATGTATGGCCGCCACTGCAGTCGATTCCGGTAGCAGCGGTTGGTGACTTGTAGTCGGTGGACGTGATGGGACCATTTCCGCTGACGTCCAGTGGCAACCGACACCTGTTGTGATGGCGGAGCATGCTACACGATGGTTGGACGCTGTCGCGATTCCGGATCAACGCGCGAAGACAGTGGTTGCAGCGGTGATGCGGCATATTATCGTGGATCACGGTGTGCGGAAGGTGATACTGACCGATCAAGGTCCTTGTTTTGAGAGTAAAGAAGTTAAATCCTGTTTGGAGCAGCTTGATATCAAGAGGATAAGAACGACGCCGTACCACCGGCAGACTGACGGTTTGGCAGAACGGAATAACCGTACACTGAAGGATTGGCTAGCCTCAAAAAGGAGGGAATTGGGAGACGGGGCTGCCTTTAGTATTACTAGCTCATCGTGCCTCGGTACCAGGAACAACCAAGAAGTCTGCGTTCCAGCTAATTTACGGCAGAAAACCACGGCCCCGATACACAGTAAGACTGGCCCCAACAACAGCCTTGGAACATGACAAGACTGAGAGAGGAGCGGAAACGGGCTATCAGGACTGTGGAACGAAAGCAGAGGCTGATGCTGAAAAATCTGAGCAGAGAGAAAGAAGTAAATGGAAATCATTTGAGGTCGGAGATCAGGTGAAATGTAAAGAACGAGGATATACGTCAGGAAGTGAGTATGGCAGAAGGAAACTACTTCCGAAGTGGGAAGGACCATGCATCATTACCGAGAGACGCGGTTCAATTTATACCATCAAACAAGTACTAATAGTTTTGGTATTATTAATGGTAGTGGCTTTAGTGGTAGTCGTAGTAATGGTGGTAGTATTAATGCTAGTGGTGGCAATAATAGCTGGAGTGGCAGTAGTAATAGTAGTAGTGTCAGTAATATTAGTAGTAGTGCTGGTAGTAGAGGTAGCAGTGGTGGTAGAAATACTAGAAGTGGTGGCGGTAGTAGGAATGGTGGTGGTAATAGTAGTAGTAGTGGCAGCAGTAGCATTGGTAGTGGTGACATTAGTAGTACTGTTGGTGGTAGTAGTTGTAATATAAACAGCTGTAGTAGTATCACTAGTAGTAGTAGTATTATCGGTGATATTGATGGTAGTGATAATATTATTGGTGACATTAGTAGTAGTAGTGGTGGCAATCGTAGTAGTATTGGTAGTAGCAGTAGTAGTACTAGTGGTGGTATTTGCAATAGTACTGATAGTAGTAGTAGTAGTGCTAGTTGTAATGGTAGTAGCAGTAGTGGTGGTAATGGTAGTATGGTGGCGGTATTGATATAGGTGGTGGCAGTAATAGCAGGGTAGTGGTGGTAATAGCGGTATTGGTGGTAGTAGTGGCAGTCTCGGTAGCAGTAGCGGTATTGGTGGTACCAGTGGTAGTGGTGGTAGGAGTAGATTTCGTGGTAGTAATAGTGGCAATAATAGTAGTAGTAGTAGTGGTATGGTGTCAGTAGTAGTAGTGCTGTTAATAATGGTAGCGGTCGTGGTAATACAAGTAACATTGGTGGTAGCGGTAGTGTTGGTATTGGTAGTAGTACTGCTGATGGTAATGTAAATAGTAGTAGCATTCGGGGGTGGTATTAGTAGTAGTAAGTGGCGGTAAACGTAGTAGAATTGACAGTAGTAGTATTCGTATCAGTGGTGGTGTAAGTAGTGGTACTGATAGTAGTGGTGCTGGTTTTGGAGGTAGTAGTCACGATGTTGGTAATATTAGCGGTAGCATCTTTTGTAGTGGTAAAAGTAGTAAAAGTAGCAGTAGCAGTGTGGTGGTAGTCGTAGTAGTACTGATAGTAGTGGCAGTAGTGGTATTAACGGTAGTAGTATAGTGTAGGATATAGTATTCGTGGCGGTAATATTGGAAGCAATAATAGCGGTATTATTAGTAGTGGTGGTAATCTTAGTAGTGGTTGCATTAGTAGCAGTAACAGCAGTGGTAGTGTTCGTAGTATTGGTGGAATTAATGGTACTGTTTTGGGTAGTGGTGGCAGTGGCCGTGTATTAGTATAGTGGTGGTAATATTAGTAGTATTGGTGGTATAAGTAATTGTAATAGTGGCGGTCTTAGTAGTATTACTAATAGTATTAGTAGTGGTGTCAATGTGTTGGTAGTATTACTTGTGGTATTGATTGTGGTAGTAGTGTTAGTGATTTTATTAGTATCAGTATTAGTGATGGTAGTAGTTGTGGTAGTTGTGGTGGTGGTAGTAATTTTATTGATAACAGTGATAATGGTAGTAGTTGTAGTGGTAGTAGTAGTATGGTCGGTAAATCAGTGATATCATTAGTAGTAGTGGCGGTAGTAAAAGCAGTGGTCGTGGTGGAAGTAGCATTAGTGATGGTAGTAGTAGGAATGGTGGTGGTAATATTAGAAGTGGTTGTGGTGTTAGTACTAGTTGAAGTGTCGGTAGTAGATCAGTAGTGGTGGTAGAAGTACCAGTAGTTTCGGTAATAGTATTATCGCCGGTAGTATTAGTATTACTAGCCACAGTATGAATAGCGGCAGTGGTGGTAGCGGTAGTGTTGGTGGTAGTATCAGTAGTACAGTGGTAGTAGCATAGCTAGTAATATGACTAGTATTGGTAGCAGCGTTAGCAGTAGTCATCGTGGTCGTAGTGTTGTTGGTAGTAGAATTCATGGTAACATATTCCTATTAGTACTAGTGGCGGTGGCAGTAGTAGTAGTGGTGTTATTAGTAGCAGTAGTGGTGGTAGTAGAAAGCGTAGTGGTGTCATTA
>OX104134.1:91871019-92003331 GCA_944470555.2 Heterobilharzia americana
GTAGGAGGTAGTAGTGGTAGTAGAGCAGTAGTATTAGTAGTAACAATGGAGGTAGTAATAATCCTAGTGGCCGTAGTAGTAGTGGTGGTGGTAGCAGTAGCAGTACTGTTGATAGTAGTAGCAGTAGTGGTGGTAGTAGTAGTAGCAGTGGCGGTGGTAGTAGTACTTGGTAAAAGTATTAATGTTTTAACGGTGGTAGTGGTAGCATTATTGGTGGTAGTAGTGGCGGCGTTAGGAGTATTAGTGGTGGTGGTGCGAATGGTAGTGGTGGTGGCGGCAGTAGGAATAGTAATAGCAGCAGTGGTAGTGTCTGTGGTAGTAGTATTAGTGGTCATAATATTAGTAGCGGTGGTGGTATTACATGTAGTGGTGCCTGTATTAGTACCAGTGGTGGTGGTAGTGGTAGTAGTTGTAGTGGCAGTAATGGTAGTAGTAGTAGTAGTGTTGGCAATAATAGTAGTGGTGGTCGCACTAGTAGTGGTTTTGGCGGTGGCAGTAGTATCAGTGTATTTAGTAGTAGTGGTAATGGTGGTATTAGTAGTATTAGCGGTGGTGGTATTGATGGTGGTAGCAGCAGTAATATTTGTGTTGGTAGCAGTAGTAGTGGTGTGGTAATGGTAATAATAGTGGTGT
This sequence comes from Heterobilharzia americana, assembly GCA_944470555.2. Taxonomy (NCBI): domain Eukaryota; kingdom Metazoa; phylum Platyhelminthes; class Trematoda; order Strigeidida; family Schistosomatidae; genus Heterobilharzia; species Heterobilharzia americana. Next base: position 91,871,653 of record OX104134.1, read on the forward strand.
TAGCAATATTAGTTGTTGTGGTAGCAGAAGTAGTGGTGTCGGTAATAGTGGTATTAGTGGCAGTGGTAGCAGTAGAACTAGTGATGGTATTAGTAGTAGTAGTAGCGGCAGCGGTATTAGTTGAAATGCTGATGGTAGTAATATTATTTTTCGTGGTATTGGTAGTATTTTGAGAAGTATTAGTAGTATTTGTGGTGGTAGTAGTAATAGTTTTGGGGGGTGTAGTAGAAGTATTAATGGTGGTACTAGTAGCAGTAATATGGAGGCTGTATCGGTAGCGGTGGTGGCGGTAGAAGTAATATTGATTGTAGTGATAGCAGTTGTGGTGGTAATGGTTATATTATTGGCAGTAGTAGTAGTGGTGGTAGTGGAGGTAGTAATATTATTGGTGGTATCGGTAGTAGCGTTGGTAGTACTATTAGTGGTGGTGGTAGTAGTGGTAGTGCATGTAGCAGTAGTAGCAGTAATATTATTGGCAGTAGTAGTAGTGGTTGCGATACTAGTAATAGCAGTGGTAGTGGTAGTAGTAGTAGTAGTAGTATCGTTGTTAGTAGCAGTAGTAGTACAAGCGGTTGTGGCAGTATCATTAGTGGTGATGGTAGCGTTACACGTGATAGTAATAGTAGCGATGGCAGCAGTAGTAGTAATAGTTTCAGTGGCAGTAATATTATTGGTGATATTAATAGCAGTGGTGGTATTAGTGGGTCTAGTAGTAGCAGTAGTTGTTGTGCTAGTAGTAGTAGTATTGGCGGTAGCATTAGTAGTTTTTTGGTAGTGGCATTTGTAATAATGGTAGTGATAGTAGCGGTCGAGTTGGTAGTAGTAGTATTGGTGGTAATAGTATAAGAACTGGTGGTAGAATTAGTATCAGCTTTAGAAGTAGTGTTAATAGTATGAGCGATATTGCTGTTGTTGTTGTTGTAGTTAGTAGTAGTAGTAGTAGTGGCGCTGATAATAGTAGTGGCGGTAGTATTAGTAGCGGTAGTAGTAGTAGTAGTAGTAGTGGTAGTAGTAGTAGTAGTAGTAGTAGTAGTGGTAGTAGTAGTAGTAGTAATGGTGAAGGTGGTATTTATAGCAGTGGTGGTGGCAGTAGTAGTAGAGTGTTCTTATTAGCAGTAGTTGTGGTGGTAGTAGTAGTAGTAATGTGGTGGTATCACTAACATTATTAGTGGTATTGGTGGTGTTGGTAGTAGCAGTAGTTTTGGTGGTAATATTAGTAGTGGTGGTGGTAGTATCATTAGTAGTGTTGGCAGTTACAGCAGTAGTGGCAGTAATATTGGTGGTAGTAGTGTTAGTAGCGCCGTTAGTAATCGTATTATTAGTGGTAGTAGTACCAGTATTTGTGGTAGCAAACGTGGCGGTAGTATCACTACTGGTGTTGGTGGCAATAATAGTGTTGGTTGTGGTAGTAATAGTAGTGGTAATGTTGGCAGCAGTAGTGGTGGTGGCACTAGCAATGGTGGTGGTCGTAGAAATAGTAGTGGTGTTAGCCGCAGCAGGCGTGGTGGTGGTGTTAATAGTAGTAGTAATAGCAGTAGTGGTAGTGGTAGTAGTAGTAGTATTAGTGTTGTTAGTTGTAGTGGTATTAGTATTATTAGTGGTGGTAGTAGTAATATTAGTTGTGTTGGTGGAAGTAGTATTGTTGGTTTTAACAGTGCACGCGGTAAAGTCGAATCTGTACGCTTCTTTCTCGCCTGGTTCTTGATTATATCAATTTGCAGATTTCCTGTTGTATCTGACTACTTACTATATTTTTGTGGTAATATTTCAGTGTATCCCATATATTTGGCTTACAGCTCCGCTATTCTCCCCACATGCTGTGTTACTAACGTTTCGGCATACAACGTATAGCCGTTCGCTGTTTTTCTATTTTAACAATAAGCTTCGATTTTAACGTCTTTTTAAATGGGAAGGTATGGGGCTAAACGTTTTTAAATCGACTGCTCCAGTGAGAAAAAGCAAAGACTTGGTCATTCCAGTGCTCTTCTGTGTGACAGAACCATTGTTACTCCGTGTAACTCAGATCTCGATGATCTGGTATGCCCCACACCTTTTGTCAAAACTGAGGACATCATATCAGTCATGAGTAGCAGTATTAATGACCACAGGAAAGAAATCGATAACATTAAGACCATGATGGAAGAGACCTGGAGGATAGTTGAGGATTTCTATCCTCTGCATATCTTCCAGGGAAGCATGAGAAGTTAGTTGAAGACCATGTAGTGAAAGCAGAAGACTTGATAGACCGCTTGGCGACGGAGGCAATGAAGAGACTATCGTCATCTCAACAGGCCATCGTTTATAACATACCTGATACCCTACCCCTGGATGTAGTTAAGACAAAGGTATTAAACTCATGTGGCGTGACAGGAATACACTGTGACTGTAAGCGCCTCCTCAAAAAGTCAACGCAGTCTAGCTGCCCCATGATCTTCAAGTTCACTACCTCATTTGACGCCAAAAGATTTACGAAACTACAAGACCACATAAGGTTACATAGCAGCTTTAAAAATGTTGCTATTGAACAAGACAAAACCATGTGCCAACGCAGAAAACGAAAAAGAAGTAGTCTGGCCAGTTCATCACCTTTAAACAAGGAGGCTGCTGTGTGCACAGACAGACCATCAGAAGGTGCTGACATGGTCAATAATTCTGTTGAACGTACCTTTTCCTCGGTACATCGGTCTCGATCAAATCTAGCTACAAGTGAACCTGATCCTTCAGCTGCTTGTAGATAAAAAAACACTGGTACCCCTAAGGTCACCATGAACAGAAAACTCAGAAATTCAGGTGGAACCTCACCATCTAAAGCTAAAACGTTTCTGAAGAAGGACCATTTCAGGCGCATGGTTTCTAATGGAGAAGAATACTTCATACCTAAGACACTAGCAACACACGAACCCAAAAGGCGAGTTTTCCGTCAAACTCCTTTCAGAAATGACTGCCACGAAACTGGAAGTTGCATCACACGAGACACTCCTTCGAACCATATCCCTTTAATCACAGTGGTCATAACGTGATGCCATGTAGCGTACCGAGCACTCAAATGTCCTACATACTACAAACACCTAACCACTGTTCAGCTGTGCATCTTAGTAATCCTATTCAATACTTTGGGAACAGATGTACACCCCCTGCAAGAAACTTCCCCACTTATGAACCCTACCAAGATTTTTCTCGGATCCCGCACAATATGTACTACCCACGGTGTTTAGGCTCGTTCGACCCCCTGATAACATAGGGCTGGAACCAATTTCCTCGACTTACACCGGTCATAAACCATACCTTATGCCAACAGTAAAGAAGAGGTGCACGTTAACAACCTATAAGTGCCGTGAGAAACTAAGTAATCATATACCTGTGGGACAGAGACTCACCGGGCACACACCACCGTTGAGTCCTGTCACGTCCGAGACATAGGTAGTGCATCGTCTAGCGAACTGAATACCAGAAATTCTTCTGCTTACCGAGGCTTAAGAGACATAGTAAGCTACTTTGCAAGCCATAGTAGCCCTTTCACGCTTCTACTTATTAATGCCCGCTCGTTACTTAAGAAAATATTCGATCTTAGAACAATAGTTTTGCTAGCCAAACCCACTGCATTATTAGTTACTGAATCATGGTGTACTGACTCAATCCTAGACGTGGACATGTGCATAGGTGGTTATACTCTGTATCGCACTAATCGCGATCACAAGCGTGGTGGAGGCTGTTTGATCCATGTGTGTAGCCTTGCTACCCCAAATAAGATTGAAGATAATATCCTCAATGATCCGCCGGACTCACTTTGGATCGTTATAAACGTACCAACTACAAAGTCAATAACTGTACCATTATCAGAGCCACGGCATGAAATAACATCAAGAGGGACTTGCTTGGTATCTGAGGTTGGATCCATGGACATGTCACCTTCCCCGTCCGGAATTGACTCAAGGAACACCTTGCGATTGCCAGGTACAGCAGTGACGGGTTGTTGAGTACTGTAGCGGCCAGAATCCAATAATCTTGGCCTGAACGCGGGAAATAGCTAGGCGGTGCCAACTGACGTGAATCTGACTAGTTCCTGCGTTCTACTGTATAGCTTCCTAACTTCCGCGAGTGACGCACAGTCAAAGGTTGGATCGAAATATCAAAACACGGTTTGTAGTAATTCAATAGTAGATTCGTAACAAAATCTGTGGTACTATCAAAGCAACAATAAGTTATGTCAAAATTACAAAAATACCTCAACAGTGCCGTTGGGTAACTATACAGTCCAAAACGTTCTCGGGTACAAATACGTACTACACGGTAAAAACTGGTTAAACAAATACAACTGTTAAATACCTGTCGGTCAATAGGAATATTCCCGACAAAACTCTGCCTACAGGAATCAAATCAACAAACAAACGTTCCCAGTAGACAGTCAAAAGACAAACAGTCAAATCACTGCACAACCGTAAGTTGAACCAAAACAAAATGTCGTGCGCAGTACAACATCACCTTATCAACAGTCCAGCGTCACATAATAGGAAAGTGAAACACTCATAATAAGTCTCAAACATACAAAGGCAAATACCGAGTGTAAAGTCAAATAAGACAGTTAAACAAGCAAATAACATTACACCGGCGAGGGTCAAAGGTACACCATCCATAACGAGGGTAAAAATGTTAAAGTAAATGTCAATACGATCAAATAGGGGTGATCGGGAGGGATTTTCAGGGCAATTTTCCGTTATAGTGATGGTAGCATTTGTAGCGGCGGTAGCAGTGGCCTAGGTAATAGTAGTAGTATTAGTTTTTATAATACCACTAGCAGAAATACTAGGAGTGTTGTCAGTAATAGTGGTATTGGTGGTATTAGTAGTGGTGATAGTAGTGTTAGTGCTGGTGGCATTAGCATTGGTGGCGGTAGTAGTGACAATGTCAGTGGTGGTGGTGGTAGTAGTAGTAGTGACAAAAGTGGTAGTAGTGGCGGTAGTAGTAGTGGTAATTTTGGGAATATAAGTACTAGTATTGGTGATGGTAGTGGCAGTAGTAGCCGTGGCGGTAGTAGTTGTAGTGGCCGTAGTATTGGTGGCAGTGGTGGTAGTAGTGGTAATTGTATTGTTAGTAGTATTAGTGGCTATATTGTTAGAGGTAGTTGTGCTAGTACTAGTGGTAATAGTGGTGGTGGTTATTGTCGCAGTAGCAGTAGTGGTTGTGGTAGTAATGAAAGTGGTGGCAGTGGTAGTAATGGTTGTAATAATAGGGGTAGTGGTGGTTGTATCAGTAGCAGTGGTTGTATTATTTATGGTAGTGGTGGTAGTATCAGTGCCGTTGGCGACATTAGTAGTAGCGGTGGTGGCGTTGGCGGTAGTATTGGTCTTAGTAGTAGTGGTTCAAGTATTATCACTGTCAGTAGTAGTATTGCTATTATTAGCAATGGTGGTGGTAGCAATATCAGTAGCGTTGTAAGTAGTATTAGTAGTGGTGGTAGTAGAACTGCTAGCGGCGGTATTAGTAAGAAAAGTGACAGTAGTGTTAGTAGTGGTGGTAGGTGTAATGGTACTGGTGGTATTAGAAGTAGTAATGTTGGTAGTGGTATCGGTGGTGGAGGTAGTGGCAGTAGTTGTGGTGGTGTTAGTATTATTATTATTATTAGCAGTAGTAGTAGTAGTGGCAATAGTGGTAGTATTAGTAGTGGTATTATTAGTAGTGGCGGTGGTGGTATTGGTAGTATTAGTGGTGGTAGTAGCAGTAGCATTCTTGGTAGTAGTAGTAGTAGTAGTAGTAGCGGCAGTATTAGCAGTAGTGTACGTAATAGCATTTGTAATAGAGGTGGTAGTAATAGTGGTAGTGGTAGTAGTAGTATTAGTAGTAACGGTGAGAGGTGTGGTAGCGGCGGTAGCATTAGTAGTGGTAGTGGTAGTACTAGTAACAGTGGTGGTATTAGTGGTGTTAATAGTAGTAGTGGTGGTAGTAGAAGTAGTAGTGGTACTATTAGTGGCAGTGGTGTTGATATGGTGGCAGCAGTAGTAGTCAAGGTGGTGGTAGTAGTAGTAGTGCTGGTGGTAGCAGCATTCTTGGTGCCAGTAGTATTATTGCAGATAGCTTTAGTAGTAGTGGTGGTGGTAGCAGTAGTGATGGTGGCAGTATTATTAGTGATGTTGGTGGAGGCAGCAATACTGGTGATAGTGGTAGTAGTAGTGGTGGCGTCAGAAGTAGTAGTCGTGGTAGTAGAAGTAGTAGTGGTGGTATAAGTGGTGTTACTAGTATTAGCAATGGCGGTATTAGTACCAGTGTTTGTAATAGAAGTAGTGTTGGTAGTATTAGTTTTGGTGTTGGTGGTAGTAGTATTATTAGTGGCAGTAGTAGTGGAGGTAGTAGTAGAATTAGTGGCGGCATTAATAGTAGTAGTGTTGGAAGTAGAGGCAGTGGTAGTAGTGGTAGCAGCATTACTGCTTGTAGTAGAAGTAGTGGTGGTAGCACTAAAAGTGGTGGCGTTAGTAGTATTAGTAGTTGCCGTAGTAGTATTAGTGGTGGTGGTAGTAGTAGTTGTGCTGGTAGCAGCAGTAGTGGTGGTGGTAGAATTAGTAGTAGTGATCTGAATATCAGTATTAATAATGGTAATAGGAGTAGTGGTGGCGGAAATAGTAGTATTAGTGGTGATATTTGTAGTAATAGTGGATGGAGTAGTAGTAGCAGTGGTAGTTGTAGTAGTAGTAGTAGTATTGATGGTGGTAGTATTGGTGGTGGCAGTTGTATTACTAATAGCGGTGGTGGTATACTAGTGGTGGCGCTGTTAGTATTGGTGGTGGTGGTAGTAGTAGTGGTGGCATTAGTTGTGTTTCTAGTGGTAGTAGTAGTAGTAGTAATAGTGGTGTTATCAGTGGCAGTATTGGTGATAATAGTGGCAGTAGTGTTGGTATTGGCGTTAATGGCAGTTAGAGTAGTAGTACCGGTGGCAGTAATAATATTGGTGTTAGTAGTATTGGTGGTGGCGGTAGCAGTAGACTTGCAATTAAGGGTGTTAGTAGTAGTGTTTGTGGTAGTAGAAGTAGACGCGGTGGTAATTGTAGTACTAATAGTGGTAGTGTTAAGATTGTCGGTAAAAATAATAATATTCGTGGTGGTAGTAGTAGTAGTAGTAACAGCGGGGCTAGTAGTGGTGGCAGTGTGAGTGGCAGTCGTAGCGTAGTTATTAGTGGTAGTATTAATAGTAGTGGTTGTGGTGATAGTAGTAGTTGTAGTGGTAGTAATAGAAGTGGTGTTGGTGGCAGTAGTAGTACTGTTGATAGTAATATTAGTGGTGGTGGGGCTACTAGTGGATTTTGCGATGGTAGAAGTAGTAGTTGTGGTAGTAATAATAGTTTTACTGGCGGCAGTTGCATTAGCAGCGTTAGTGGTAGCATCAGATTTGGTATTGTTAGCATTGGTGGTGGTAGTAGTAGTAGTGGTATTGGTGGCAGTAGCAGTAATAGTGGTGGTATTAGCAGTAGCATTGTTGGTAGTAGTAGTAGTAGTATTTGCGGTAGTATTAGTGGTTGTATTGGTGATATAAGCAGTGGCAATAGTGTTGGTGGTGGTAACCATAGTGGAAGTGGTAGTAGTTGGGGTGGTAGTGGTAGCAGTATTTTTGGTATTATTAGTAGTAATAGTGGTGGTAGTAGTAGTGGAAGTAGGGGTATTAGTAGTGGTGGTGATAGTATTAGTAATGGTTGTAGTTGTAGTGGTATTTTCCGTGGTAGTTTTAGTAACGCTGATTGTAGTAGTGGTACTGGTAGTAGTGGTGGTGGTAGTAGTAGTAGTAGTAGTAGTAGTAGTAGCAGTAGCAGTAGTAGTAGTGTTGATAGCAGTAGCGTCATTCGCGGTGGTAGTAGTAGTAGTAGTAGCAGTAGGGTTGGTAGTAGTAGTGGTCGTGGTAGCAGTATTGGTAGTCCTGGTAGCAGTGGTAGTAGTGGTAGTAGTAGTAGTAGTAGTAGTAGTAGTAGCTGTGGTAAGGGTAATAGTCGTAGTAGTATTAGAAATGGTAGTAGTAGTGGTCGCACGAATAATATTACTGGCGGTGGTATTAGCAGTAGTGGGGATAGCAGCAGTATTAGTGGCATTAGCGTTAGCAATATTGGCAGTGATGGTAGCAGTAGTACTAGTAGTGTTAGTAGTGGTGGTGGCAGTAGTAATAGTGGTAGTGGTGGCATAGTAGTAGTAGTATTGGCAGTACTAGTGGTGGTAGTAGCATTAGGAGTAGTGGTGTTTGTAGTAGTAGTGGTAGTATTAGTAATACTGTTGGTAGTAGTGTTAGTGGTAGTGGTGGTAGTAGTAGTATTGGTGGCGGTAGAAATTGTAGTGTAGGTAGTATAGTGGTAGTGGCGGATTTAGTAGTAGTGCCGTTGGTAGTACTCGTAGCTGCAGCGGTACTATTAGCGGTAGTGGTGGTGTTAGGAGTGTTGGTGGTTGTACTAGCTTCAGTGGTAGTGGTGAGAGAAGTAGCGGTTGTCGTGTGAGAAGTAGCAGTAGTATTGATGGTGGTGGTTGTAGTTGTATTATTGGTGGTATCAGAAGTAGTAGTGTTGGTAGAAATAGTAGAATTGGTGGTGGTATCAATGGAACTGGTGATAGTAATAGTAGTAATGGTGGTTGTAGTAGTAGGTTCGGTGGTATTAGTAGTAATGGTGATGGTAGTAGTCGTAGTATTGACGGTAGTAGTAATAGTAGTGTTGGTATCAGTAGTAGTATTGGTGACAGTAGTGGTGGTGTTAGTGGGAGGGGGAGTATTATTGGTGGCAGTAGTAGCAGTCTTGGTGGTAGTAGTTTTAATATTATCATTTTTATTAGTAGTAGTAATGGTAGTAGTAGTTGTAGTGGTGTAAGTATTAGTGGTATTGGTGGCGGTAGCAATAGTAGTAATAGTTGTATCAGTAGTAGTAAGAGTACTGCTGGTAATTGTAGTAGTGGTGGCGGTAGTGGTAGTACTGGTGGTATTAGTAATGGTAGTAGTATGCGTGCTAGTAGTAGTGGTGGTAGTAGCACTAGTAACAATGGTTGCATTAATAATCGTGATGATGGTAGTAGTAGTGGTGGCAGTGTTAGTAATGGTGGTGACTTAGAAATAGTAGTGGTGTTAGTGCCGGTGGTAGTATTACTTGTTGCATTATTATTAGTGTTAGTGGTGTTGGTAGAAGTAGTAGTAGGGTTGGTAAAAGCGGTAGTAGTGGTGGTAGTGGCAGTAGTAGTGGTAATAATAGTATCACTAGTGGTCGTAGTAGTAGTAGCACTGGTGGTAGTAGTAGTGGTAGTGTTGGTAGAAGTAGTATCATTGGTGGTGGCAGCAGTAGTATTGTAGTTAGTAGTAGTAGTAGCGACAAAGTATTAGTGTTTAAAGTAGTAGCAGCAGTAGTGGCAGAATTAATTTTGGTAGCGTTATTAGTCGTATTGGCGTTAGTATTACAATCAGTGTTGGTAGTGTTATTAGTATTGATGGTATTATTGTTGGTAGTCTTAGTGATAGTAATAGTATTAGTGGCGGTAGTAATAGTTATAATGGTGGTAGTAGTAGAAGTGGTGGCTGTGGTAATAATAATAGCAGCGGCGTTGGTGGTAGAAATAGTAGTGGTGGTTGTAATAAGAGGGGTTTTCGTAATGGAAGTATTAGTGGGGACAGTAGCGGTAGTAGCATTAGTTGTAGTAGTATTATTGTTGGTGGTGGGAGTAGTAGTGGTGTAGGTAGTAGTAGCGGTGGTAGTAGTGGAAGCGGCAATGCCGGTAGTAGTAGTAATAGCATTAGTATTATTAGTAGTAATAGCAGAAGTAGCGGTGGTGTTTGTGCTATTAGTAATAGAAGTGGTGGTAGTGCTAGTAGTAGTGTTGTTAGCATTAGTGGTGTTTGTAGTAATAGTAGTTGTAGCGTTGCTAGTAGTATCGGTAGTGGTGGTACTAGTGTTAAAGGTGACTGTAGTTGAAGTGGTGATAGTAGTAGTATTCGTAGCGGTAGCAGCAGTACTAATATTGGTGATATTAGTAATGGTGGTGGTAAAATTATGGGTAGTAGCAGTAGTAGTGGTGCTAGTAGTAGTAGTGGCGGTAGTAGTAGTAACAGCGGTGTCAATAGTAGTAGTAGTAGTGGTGTTAGTAGTGACAGTAGTAGTAGTAGTAGTAGTAGTAGTAGTAGTAGTGATATTAGTACTAATAGCACTGGTGGTAGTAGCACTGGTAGTAGTGGTAGTGGTTCTAGTATTAGTGGTGTTATTATTAGAAGCAGCGGCGGTAGTTGTAGTGTTAGTAGTGGCTGTATTACTAGTATTTGTGTTGGTATCAATAGTAGTGGTGCTGGTATCAGTAGTATTAGTGGTAGTAGCATCATTATTATTGGTGGTATAAGTGGCAAAAATGGTTGTGGTACGGATGGTACTAGCGGTAGTAGTGTGGGTGTTAGTAGTAGTATTAGTGGTGATAATGATAGTAGTGCTGGAGGTAATAGTAGTATTAGTAGTGGTAGTAGTAGTAGTGTTGGTGGTATTGGTAGAAGTATTATCGGTACTACTATTATTGGCAGTGGTGGTAGTTGTAGAAGGATTGTTGGTAGTAATAGTGGTTGTAGTGGTGATAGTAGCAGTAATAATGTTTGAAGTAGCGGTAGTGGCGTTGGTAGTGGCAGTAGTAATGTTGGTAGTAGTAGTAGTGGTTGTGGTGCTTCTGGTGGTGGTGTTAGCGGTAGAAGTGCCGATATTAATAACACTACTGCTGGGTGTATAAATGGCATTGGTGGTATTGCTAGTAGTATTCATGGTAGCAGCAGTGTTGGCAGTAATGGCAGTGGTGGTGGTGGTAGTATTGGTAGTACTGGTGGTAGTGTTAGTAGTAGTGGTGTTAGTGGCGGAGTATTGGTATTATTGGTGGTTTTAGTAGTACTGGTGGCAGTAGTAGTAGTAGCCGTAATACCGGTAGTCTTACTGGTAGTAGTCGTTTTATTAGTAGTAGTAGTAGTAGTAGTGGTAATGGCAGTAGTAGTAATTGTAGAATTAAAAACAGCGGTGGTAGTAGTAGTGGTGGTGGTATTAGTACTAGTGGTGGCAGTAGTATTACTAGTGTAGGTAGTAGTAGTAGTGCCGGTAATAGTAGTATTGGTCGTACTAGTGGTGGTAGTTTTAATAGTAGTAGCAGTAGTAGAAACAGGAGTATTAAAAATAGCGGTGGAAGTAGTAGTAGTATCGGTCTTAGTATTAGAAGCAATGGTGCTATTAGTAGTACATTCGTTGGTAGTAGCAGTAGTGGTGGCAGTAATAATATATATATGTATATATATATATATATATATATATATATTTCATACAACAAAGGTTACATGAATACAAACCAGTTTACGGGTTTGATCATTTTGGTAATGAGAAATGACTATAATGTACAATGTTAAGCTATACATTAGATACTGTTATTTATGATATATAATAGGTGTGTTGAAGCAGTCTCAGTCCGAATTTGAGGATTATCTGGTTATCGTTTGAATCATCCAATATTCTTGAAGGTGAGGTCGCATCACAGATATGACTTTGAGGCGTGCGCGTTCGTCATAGGGTTTTGATGGTAATATTCGGCTGCCTGTAGACAGACATAGGCCACACGTGGTTTTTCGATCAGCCGATGTCTTAAAATTAAGGATCCCCTAAAGACTTGTCAAAACGAATAGTTTTTAATTTTTTCTTTGCACTTAGCCTATTTTCTTTGATGGAGATGCCTTGCTGTGGTTAAAAAGTGGCTTAAACTGCTTGTTGTCCGGACGTAATGAATGTAATTTTTGGTTTTACTTAAACGTTACGTATTTAAGCAGGGAATGTTGGGTATTTTTAATTAAGCAGGTACTTCGTTTAGGTAACAGTATTTTTCCAATATTTAATTGCTGATAAGCACTGCGAAGTCATCTTTCAAAGCACTTCAACTTCACTTTGTAATTTTTTTTTCCTTTTTGACTCCCAGGTGTTTTCTGTTCCGGCAGTAATGTAAGTATTAATTTTGCCGCATTTGGTGTTATCCTTCTTGAGGTAAATACGTTAATGTGTTGGAAGTTTTTTGCTGACCTCAACATTTCGATGGCAAGTGAAATTGCCTCCATGACGCCGATAGTTTTTTGAAGAACTTTCAGTGGTTGTAAATGTAACTTAACAAAGTGACTGCGAATAATACTTGAGAAGTAGTAGAGACAATCGCCTACTCTAGTAAAAATAATTAGTCTAGGAAACTGTATATGGTGTGACGATTTATTTCATGAGTTTGTGGCTGAAAACACTAACATTCAGATATTGCCTGTGAAGATGGCATGTTTTCGCACAACTCTTCACCCGAAATAAGTTGATATTGCTTTCATGAATCTTTTTTTAAATAATTGAATAGGTTGTCGCGGGTTTTGATACAACGCAAGGATATGAAGCCGTATTTCGAGGATCAGTATGCATAGCAATAGACGTTTGGACCTGACTTTAGCCCTATATTTGTTTATGTGCATATACATATATTTTTCCTCGTGTGTATTTTTAAAGAATGTCGCTTTTATGACAAGAAATCTCTGGAAAACCTGCTAGTGCTTCTTTAATTGCTATCAATCTGCATAGGGAAATACTATGGTGCGTAGGGACAGGTGCCGCACAAGCGAGACAAATGCTGATGTCTTCTGTGTGGTAGGAATTTTTCACGGGATGACGACCTCTGAAGGGAAATAGTTACATAGCCAAGAAACCACATCTGTGTGATGGTTAGCCACACCACTTGACTGATTAGACTTCCGTTGACGTGCCTGGGAAGCATAGTGCACTGATTGTGAGTTGAACGGCTACACCCATTGGTCATGATACAGTAACACAAATCTTCCTATTTCAAACGCCATCACTATAACCCACCCCACTTTCCGCTTCAATAAACAACAAAGAAGGAACACGTGTAAAGTTTATTTAAGGAGTGGAACAATATATACATAGGTAGTTAGTATGTATTCAGCAGTCTGCGAGGTTACTGAAGATTAATCATGTACGTGGCGCTCCTCATGAGCTCTTGTGTACGTATCTAGCAGCAGTCTGCATGCTCTTTCCGGGTTTGACTGGGCCAGTAACCGCATTTCATACATCACTGCATAAGTAAGCATTCGCAGTTTTCCAATGTCCACAGTAAGCCGGTTACATTCAATAGGCATGTGGTTATAGCTTCGTGACCATCTTGTAGAGTGACGAAAAACATCTGCAAAGAAGTTAATTAGCGTCTCAGAAGACTTACCAAAGTCAGGAGACAGAAACCTGCGCACATGAATCAGGCGACGACAGGGCATAAGCATCACAGTGCTGGTGTAGCAGGAGCATTTGCAGTCATACTTGTCAGCCGTGTAGTACTTCTGCCCTTCGTGATAGACTAAGTACGCCTCTGTAGACTCAACTACCTGCACATCTCTATGCGCCAGGATACTTTTGTACACATAATATACTGCGTAGTTCGCCAGAGAACGCGGCATGTCAGAGGTTATGTAGTCCGTCTGTAATTACAAAGATAAGAACAAAGGACTTACATCAAAATCCATGTAGTAGTGCAAACTGCGATTTCCCTCATTAGCCTTCCTGCGATATAGTTGCATGGAACATTTCCAAATCTCGCGAATGCTTAAGTCCAGAGGAAAACACTTGCGTGAATGTTCCTTCAAGTGCATATGGCAGCACTCAACTCTGCTGTTCGTTTTGTTACCTAGGGTAATAACATCCTGCATGAGGCAGGAAGCCCGCATACACCGACTGGCCCACAGATTTGCTTCCATGTAGGCAAATGCTGCCGGATGTTCTGTTCTCATAGCTAGGTTTAATTCATTAAATCTAAGGAATTATTATGTATCAGTGACAAAACCTGGCAGGGTCACAAGTGTATACCATTTCCCGGAACATAAGTTTACATTCCTGATTACGAAACTGCAACGTTCTCACTTTTTCGTACATAAATTACCTTATTATTAAACGGGCGTATAACATGAAAGGCACATAAGACAATGGAATAGTACGGGAACTGACTGCGAATAGCTCCCTGCTCCGCTGCACTATTTTCGATAACAAACGTCACGGTTAGTGACATTTCAACCATGAGGGTCTTAAAAGACCCCAACGCTTTCTCCACGTCCATCAGGCGTTCTCGGTGAGTTAAACTATACATCACAGGGAAGCTGCGGTAGAGGCCATCCGTGATAATCAATTGATGAAGCGGGTGACTTAAAAACTCATTTAATAATTTCACTTAAATACCCTTCCTTACAGGTGTTATATGTAGAATCCATACCGACAACTTCCGGAAACTTCTTGTATTTGTTTATCATTTCCCTAGTTGCAAAACTAAACATCTTGACTCTTCTGCCTCCGTCAAGTGAGTAGCACACCAAACCCGTCCCTCGGATTTCTAAAACCAATGAATCTGTGTCACAAACTAAACACATAAAGTGAACATAGCACATTACTAGGGTACACCAGTTCCCGGAAATTTCTATAGTCACCGCCGGTCACCAGCTTACGGAACTCGACGTCAGCCATATCAATAATTTGACTTGGTGGTGCATTACGTTCTATAAGTGGTAGGATCCTCATTCGCTTGTCACCACTAAGTCTTCGAACACGTGGTTCCACAGACATCATCAGTTCTGATGATAAGTCGTGGTTGTGTACAGTGTTAACAGGTTCTACAACTTCATAACGCCCAAAATTCAGTTTAATTCGGAAGGTGAATGGGCAACCCAAGAACTTAGATCTGTAATGTATATGCTATGGCCTCTATTACAGCACTCACTGTGGTTTTCGCCGCCTATTGCCTTCCGTCTTTCTCCACCGACCAACACGGCAACGAGAAACAGCATACCGGTACCTATATGCTGGGTCTACATGATTGTTCTCGTCCCTATTTAGGCGACAATCACGAATCCTATATGGACCGTTAGTTTCCCTCGGCATTCAGTGATGACTCCATTAATTAAACAACTTACATTTTCAAGTCGTATGATGCATGCTTCACACTCTGGCCATGTTTCTAAGTTTCTGTTCATCACAAGTTGTCTGAATTCAGCCACCAAATTTACTGGTCCAACATTCGATCTGAAGGACATTTTAATGTTGCTTTACAAATGCCGGTTGTTACAAAAACGCTTCTGTTCGGCGCAGGAACGAAGCCTCGACGTTTCTAAAATTAAAAAAATACCGCTTTTTCTTTATAAGGGCTACATCGTACTAACCGATCAGAAAACGACAATTAACGCTTTATCTCACTAGTGCAAGATAGGAAATTACGTCCGTCGACTGGCACTCGCAATATTTCTTACTGACAAATGTGATTTGTAGGATTCCATTTGAATGCAGGACTGGTTAGGTAAACCTAAAAGTGAATAACAAAAGCTAGCAGCAGGCGAAATTCGAAACAGGAGCGCAAAAATACGCTGGAGTGGATCAACCATGATACATCTGGTGAGTTCTTTGAACTGACCGTAAAACTTACTTCAAGAAGTATCCAGAACCTACTGCTTAGAGGTGAGCTAAGGTGGGAAAAGGTGAAGGTGCGCACGAGGGTAATGAAACTTAGTCTGAAGCCAGAGATATCACTACGAAATAGAGAGATTAGAGGACTTTGGACCGGGTATCTACCTGTTACATACCCATGCACGAGCGTTTCATGAAGTTGTAGCGTCACACACCACAAAACCGATAGCCTGGGGTCTGACGACTTTCAACATTGATGCTGACCTTGATAGTTTAACTAGACTCGCTAAGCTGAAGGCATCCGGTCAAGCATCCTCGCCATTTGGCACGCTGACGTGTTATGTTGCATTGCTCGCATTCGACTCTAGCCAGTTAGTCGGAACGCATCGGTATTTTGGCACAACCATCCAAATATACTATTCCATCCGACTACGCTGCCGTGTTCTTCCTTGGTCCCGTATTCGTGGGTATATAACAAGTCCGAATAATTGGTGATTGGTCTTTGCGTCTGTCAAGTTCGCAACAGGACAAATCGTAAAAAGTTATAAACATTTAAGTGAAATTCATGCTTTTTTCTTAGACGGAGACCACCCTTTATCTGGTCACTCAGGGGTGGGTAGCAGTAGTGCTAAAAGTATTAGTATTAATGGTTGCGGTAGTAGCAGCAGTGGTGGCAGCAGTAGTAGTGGTGGCAGAAGTAGAAGTAGCGGTAGTAGTGGCGGTAGTAGTAGTAGTAGTAGTAGTAGTAGTAGTAGTAGTAGTAATAGTAGTAGTAGTAGTAGTAGTGGTAGTAGAAGCAGTAGTATTAGTAGTAACAATGGAGGTAGTAATAATCCTAGTGGCCGTAGTAGTAGTGGTGGTGGTAGCAGTAGCAGTACTGTTGATAGTAGTAGCAGTAGTGGTGGTAGTAGTAGTAGCAGTGGCGGTGGTAGTAGTACTATTGGTAAAAGTATTAATGGTTTTAACGGTGGTAGTGGTAGCATTATTGGTGGTAGTAGTGGCGGCGTTAGGAGTATTAGTGGTGGTGGTGCGAATGGTAGTGGTGGTGGCGGCAGTAGGAATAGTAATAGCAGCAGTGGTAGTGTCTGTGGTAGTAGTATTAGTGGTCATAATATTAGTAGCGGTGGTGGTATTACATGTAGTGGTGCCTGTATTAGTACCAGTGGTGGTGGTAGTGGTAGTAGTTGTAGTGGCAGTAATGGTAGTAGTAGTAGTAGTGTTGGCAATAATAGTAGTGGTGGTCGCACTAGTAGTGGTTTTGGCGGTGGCAGTAGTATCAGTGTATTTAGTAGTAGTGGTAATGGTGGTATTAGTAGTATTAGCGGTGGTGGTATTGATGGTGGTAGCAGCAGTAATATTTGTGTTGGTAGCAGTAGTAGTGGTGGTGGTAATGGTAATAATAGTGGTGTTAGCAATATTAGTTGTTGTGGTAGCAGAAGTAGTGGTGTCGGTAATAGTGGTATTAGTGGCAGTGGTAGCAGTAGAACTAGTGATGGTATTAGTAGTAGTAGTAGCGGCAGCGGTATTAGTTGAAATGCTGATGGTAGTAATATTATTTTTCGTGGTATTGGTAGTATTTTGAGAAGTATTAGTAGTATTTGTGGTGGTAGTAGTAATAGTTTTGGGGGTGGTAGTAGAAGTATTAATGGTGGTACTAGTAGCAGTAATATGGAGGCTGTATCGGTAGCGGTGGTGGCGGTAGAAGTAATATTGATTGTAGTGATAGCAGTTGTGGTGGTAATGGTTATATTATTGGCAGTAGTAGTAGTGGTGGTAGTGGAGGTAGTAATATTATTGGTGGTATCGGTAGTAGCGTTGGTAGTACTATTAGTGGTGGTGGTAGTAGTGGTAGTGCATGTAGCAGTAGTAGCAGTAATATTATTGGCAGTAGTAGTAGTGGTTGCGATACTAGTAATAGCAGTGGTAGTGGTAGTAGTAGTAGTAGTATCGTTGTTAGTAGCAGTAGTAGTACAAGCGGTTGTGGCAGTATCATTAGTGGTGATGGTAGCGTTACACGTGATAGTAATAGTAGCGATGGCAGCAGTAGTAGTAATAGTTTCAGTGGCAGTAATATTATTGGTGATATTAATAGCAGTGGTGGTATTAGTGGGTCTAGTAGTAGCAGTAGTTGTTGTGCTAGTAGTAGTAGTATTGGCGGTAGCATTAGTAGTTTTTTGGTAGTGGCATTTGTAATAATGGTGGTGATAGTAGCGGTCGAGTTGGTAGTAGTAGTATTGGTGGTAATAGTATAAGAACTGGTGGTAGAATTAGTATCAGCTTTAGAAGTAGTGTTAATAGTATGAGCGATATTGCTGTTGTTGTTGTTGTTGTTAGTAGTAGTAGTAGTAGTGGCGCTGATAATAGTAGTGGCGGTAGTATTAGTAGCGGTAGTAGTAGTAGTAGTAGTAGTGGTAGTAGTAGTAGTAGTAGTAGTAGTAGTGGTAGTAGTAGTAGTAGTAATGGTGAAGGTGGTATTTATAGCAGTGGTGGTGGCAGTAGTAGTAGAGTGTTCTTATTAGCAGTAGTTGTGGTGGTAGTAGTAGTAGTAATGGTGGTGGTATCACTAACATTATTAGTGGTATTGGTGGTGTTGGTAGTAGCAGTAGTTTTGGTGGTAATATTAGTAGTGGTGGTGGTAGTATCATTAGTAGTGTTGGCAGTTACAGCAGTAGTGGCAGTAATATTGGTGGTAGTAGTGTTAGTAGCGCCGTTAGTAATCGTATTATTAGTGGTAGTAGTACCAGTATTTGTGGTAGCAAACGTGGCGGTAGTATCACTACTGGTGTTGGTGGCAATAATAGTGTTGGTTGTGGTAGTAATAGTAGTGGTAATGTTGGCAGCAGTAGTGGTGGTGGCACTAGCAATGGTGGTGGTCGTAGAAATAGTAGTGGTGTTAGCCGCAGCAGGCGTGGTGGTGGTGTTAATAGTAGTAGTAATAGCAGTAGTGGTAGTGGTAGTAGTAGTAGTATTAGTGTTGTTAGTTGTAGTGGTATTAGTATTATTAGTGGTGGTAGTAGTAATATTAGTTGTGTTGGTGGAAGTAGTATTGTTGGTTTTAACAGTGCACGCGGTAAAGTCGAATCTGTACGCTTCTTTCTCGCCTGGTTCTTGATTATATCAATTTGCAGATTTCCTGTTGTATCTGACTACTTACTATATTTTTGTGGTAATATTTCAGTGTATCCCATATATTTGGCTTACAGCTCCGCTATTCTCCCCACATGCTGTGTTACTAACGTTTCGGCATACAACGTATAGCCGTTCGCTGTTTTTCTATTTTAACAATAAGCTTCGATTTTAACGTCTTTTTAAATGGGAAGGTATGGGGCTAAACGTTTTTAAATCGACTGCTCCAGTGAGAAAAAGCAAAGACTTGGTCATTCCAGTGCTCTTCTGTGTGACAGAACCATTGTTACTCCGTGTAACTCAGATCTCGATGATCTGGTATGCCCCACACCTTTTGTCAAAACTGAGGACATCATATCAGTCATGAGTAGCAGTATTAATGACCACAGGAAAGAAATCGATAACATTAAGACCATGATGGAAGAGACCTGGAGGATAGTTGAGGATTTCTATCCTCTGCATATCTTCCAGGGAAGCATGAGAAGTTAGTTGAAGACCATGTAGTGAAAGCAGAAGACTTGATAGACCGCTTGGCGACGGAGGCAATGAAGAGACTATCGTCATCTCAACAGGCCATCGTTTATAACATACCTGATACCCTACCCCTGGATGTAGTTAAGACAAAGGTATTAAACTCATGTGGCGTGACAGGAATACACTGTGACTGTAAGCGCCTCCTCAAAAAGTCAACGCAGTCTAGCTGCCCCATGATCTTCAAGTTCACTACCTCATTTGACGCCAAAAGATTTACGAAACTACAAGACCACATAAGGTTACATAGCAGCTTTAAAAATGTTGCTATTGAACAAGACAAAACCATGTGCCAACGCAGAAAACGAAAAAGAAGTAGTCTGGCCAGTTCATCACCTTTAAACAAGGAGGCTGCTGTGTGCACAGACAGACCATCAGAAGGTGCTGACATGGTCAATAATTCTGTTGAACGTACCTTTTCCTCGGTACATCGGTCTCGATCAAATCTAGCTACAAGTGAACCTGATCCTTCAGCTGCTTGTAGATAAAAAAACACTGGTACCCCTAAGGTCACCATGAACAGAAAACTCAGAAATTCAGGTGGAACCTCACCATCTAAAGCTAAAACGTTTCTGAAGAAGGACCATTTCAGGCGCATGGTTTCTAATGGAGAAGAATACTTCATACCTAAGACACTAGCAACACACGAACCCAAAAGGCGAGTTTTCCGTCAAACTCCTTTCAGAAATGACTGCCACGAAACTGGAAGTTGCATCACACGAGACACTCCTTCGAACCATATCCCTTTAATCACAGTGGTCATAACGTGATGCCATGTAGCGTACCGAGCACTCAAATGTCCTACATACTACAAACACCTAACCACTGTTCAGCTGTGCATCTTAGTAATCCTATTCAATACTTTGGGAACAGATGTACACCCCCTGCAAGAAACTTCCCCACTTATGAACCCTACCAAGATTTTTCTCGGATCCCGCACAATATGTACTACCCACGGTGTTTAGGCTCGTTCGACCCCCTGATAACATAGGGCTGGAACCAATTTCCTCGACTTACACCGGTCATAAACCATACCTTATGCCAACAGTAAAGAAGAGGTGCACGTTAACAACCTATAAGTGCCGTGAGAAACTAAGTAATCATATACCTGTGGGACAGAGACTCACCGGGCACACACCACCGTTGAGTCCTGTCACGTCCGAGACATAGGTAGTGCATCGTCTAGCGAACTGAATACCAGAAATTCTTCTGCTTACCGAGGCTTAAGAGACATAGTAAGCTACTTTGCAAGCCATAGTAGCCCTTTCACGCTTCTACTTATTAATGCCCGCTCGTTACTTAAGAAAATATTCGATCTTAGAACAATAGTTTTGCTAGCCAAACCCACTGCATTATTAGTTACTGAATCATGGTGTACTGACTCAATCCTAGACGTGGACATGTGCATAGGTGGTTATACTCTGTATCGCACTAATCGCGATCACAAGCGTGGTGGAGGCTGTTTGATCCATGTGTGTAGCCTTGCTACCCCAAATAAGATTGAAGATAATATCCTCAATGATCCGCCGGACTCACTTTGGATCGTTATAAACGGTACCAACTACAAAGTCAATAACTGTACCACTATCAGAGCCACGGCATGAAATAACATCAAGAGGGATTTGCTTGGTATCTGAGGTTGGATCCATGGACATGTCACCTTCCCCGTCCGGAAATGGCTCAAGGAACACCTTGTGCTTGCCAGGTACAGCAGTGGCGGGTTGCTGAGTACTGTAGCGGCCAGAATCCAATAATCTTGGCCTGAACGCGGGAAATAACTAGGTGGTGCCAACTGACATGAATCTGACTAGTTCCTGCATTCTACCGTATAGCTTCCTAACTTCCGCGAGTGACGCACAGTCAAAGGTTGGATCAAAATATCAAAACACGGTTTGTAGTAATCCAGTGGTAGATTCGTAACAAACTCTGTGGTACTATCAAAGCAACAATAAATTATGTCAAAATTACAAAAATACCTCAACAGTGCCGTTGGGTAACTATACAGCCCAAAACGTTCTCGGGTACAAATACGTACTACACGGTAAAAACTGGTTAAACAAATACAACTGTTAAGTACCTGTCGGTCAACAGGAATATTCCCGACAAAACTCTGCCTACAGGAATCAAATCAACAAAGAAACGTTCCCAGTAGACAGTCAAAAGACAAACAGTCAAATTACTGCACAACCGTAAGTTGAACCAAAACAAAATGTCGGGTCCAGTAGAACATCACCTTGTCAACAGTCCAGCGTCATATAATAGGAAAGTGAAACATTCATAATAAGGCTCAAACACACAAAGGCAAATACCGAGTGCAAAGTCAAATAAGACAGTTAAACAAGCAAATAACATTACACCGGCTAGGGTCAAAGGTACACCATCCATAACGAGGGTAAAAATGTTAAAGTAAATGTCAATACGATCAAATAGGGGTGATCGGGAGGGATTTTCAGGGCAATTTTCCGTTATAGTGATGGTAGCATTTGTAGCGGCGGTAGCAGTGGCCTAGGTAATAGTAGTAGTATTAGTTTTTATAATACCACTAGCAGAAATACTAGGAGTGTTGTCAGTAATAGTGGTATTGGTGGTATTAGTAGTGGTGATAGTAGTGTTAGTGCTGGTGGCATTAGCATTGGTGGCGGTAGTAGTGACAATGTCAGTGGTGGTGGTGGTAGTAGTAGTAGTGACAAAAGTGGTAGTAGTGGCGGTAGTAGTAGTGGTAATTTTGGGAATATAAGTACTAGTATTGGTGATGGTAGTGGCAGTAGTAGCCGTGGCGGTAGTAGTTGTAGTGGCCGTAGTATTGGTGGCAGTGGTGGTAGTAGTGGTAATTGTATTGTTAGTAGTATTAGTGGCTATATTGTTAGAGGTAGTTGTGCTAGTACTAGTGGTAATAGTGGTGGTGGTTATTGTCGCAGTAGCAGTAGTGGTTGTGGTAGTAATGAAAGTGGTGGCAGTGGTAGTAATGGTTGTAATAATAGGGGTAGTGGTGGTTGTATCAGTAGCAGTGGTTGTATTATTTATGGTAGTGGTGGTAGTATCAGTGCCGTTGGCGACATTAGTAGTAGCGGTGGTGGCGTTGGCGGTAGTATTGGTCTTAGTAGTAGTGGTTCAAGTATTATCACTGTCAGTAGTAGTATTGCTATTATTAGCAATGGTGGTGGTAGCAATATCAGTAGCGTTGTAAGTAGTATTAGTAGTGGTGGTAGTAGAACTGCTAGCGGCGGTATTAGTAAGAAAAGTGACAGTAGTGTTAGTAGTGGCGGTAGGTGTAATGGTACTGGTGGTATTAGAAGTAGTAATGTTGGTAGTGGTATCGGTGGTGGAGGTAGTGGCAGTAGTTGTGGTGGTGTTAGTATTATTATTATTATTAGCAGTAGTAGTAGTAGTGGCAATAGTGGTAGTATTAGTAGTGGTATTATTAGTAGTGGCGGTGGTGGTATTGGTAGTATTAGTGGTGGTAGTAGCAGTAGCATTCTTGGTAGTAGTAGTAGTAGTAGTAGTAGCGGCAGTATTAGCAGTAGTGTACGTAATAGCATTTGTAATAGAGGTGGTAGTAATAGTGGTAGTGGTAGTAGTAGTATTAGTAGTAACGGTGAGAGGTGTGGTAGCGGCGGTAGCATTAGTAGTGGTAGTGGTAGTACTAGTAACAGTGGTGGTATTAGTGGTGTTAATAGTAGTAGTGGTGGTAGTAGAAGTAGTAGTGGTACTATTAGTGGCAGTGGTGTTGATATGGTGGCAGCAGTAGTAGTCAAGGTGGTGGTAGTAGTAGTAGTGCTGGTGGTAGCAGCATTCTTGGTGCCAGTAGTATTATTGCAGATAGCTTTAGTAGTAGTGGTGGTGGTAGCAGTAGTGATGGTGGCAGTATTATTAGTGATGTTGGTGGAGGCAGCAATACTGGTGATAGTGGTAGTAGTAGTGGTGGCGTCAGAAGTAGTAGTCGTGGTAGTAGAAGTAGTAGTGGTGGTATAAGTGGTGTTACTAGTATTAGCAATGGCGGTATTAGTACCAGTGTTTGTAATAGAAGTAGTGTTGGTAGTATTAGTTTTGGTGTTGGTGGTAGTAGTATTATTAGTGGCAGTAGTAGTGGAGGTAGTAGTAGAATTAGTGGCGGCATTAATAGTAGTAGTGTTGGAAGTAGAGGCAGTGGTAGTAGTGGTAGCAGCATTACTGCTTGTAGTAGAAGTAGTGGTGGTAGCACTAAAAGTGGTGGCGTTAGTAGTATTAGTAGTTGCCGTAGTAGTATTAGTGGTGGTGGTAGTAGTAGTTGTGCTGGTAGCAGCAGTAGTGGTGGTGGTAGAATTAGTAGTAGTGATCTGAATATCAGTATTAATAATGGTAATAGGAGTAGTGGTGGCGGAAATAGTAGTATTAGTGGTGATATTTGTAGTAATAGTGGATGGAGTAGTAGTAGCAGTGGTAGTTGTAGTAGTAGTAGTAGTATTGATGGTGGTAGTATTGGTGGTGGCAGTTGTATTACTAATAGCGGTGGTGGTATACTAGTGGTGGCGCTGTTAGTATTGGTGGTGGTGGTAGTAGTAGTGGTGGCATTAGTTGTGTTTCTAGTGGTAGTAGTAGTAGTAGTAATAGTGGTGTTATCAGTGGCAGTATTGGTGATAATAGTGGCAGTAGTGTTGGTATTGGCGTTAATGGCAGTTAGAGTAGTAGTACCGGTGGCAGTAATAATATTGGTGTTAGTAGTATTGGTGGTGGCGGTAGCAGTAGACTTGCAATTAAGGGTGTTAGTAGTAGTGTTTGTGGTAGTAGAAGTAGACGCGGTGGTAATTGTAGTACTAATAGTGGTAGTGTTAAGATTGTCGGTAAAAATAATAATATTCGTGGTGGTAGTAGTAGTAGTAGTAACAGCGGGGCTAGTAGTGGTGGCAGTGTGAGTGGCAGTCGTAGCGTAGTTATTAGTGGTAGTATTAATAGTAGTGGTTGTGGTGATAGTAGTAGTTGTAGTGGTAGTAATAGAAGTGGTGTTGGTGGCAGTAGTAGTACTGTTGATAGTAATATTAGTGGTGGTGGGGCTACTAGTGGATTTTGCGATGGTAGAAGTAGTAGTTGTGGTAGTAATAATAGTTTTACTGGCGGCAGTTGCATTAGCAGCGTTAGTGGTAGCATCAGATTTGGTATTGTTAGCATTGGTGGTGGTAGTAGTAGTAGTGGTATTGGTGGCAGTAGCAGTAATAGTGGTGGTATTAGCAGTAGCATTGTTGGTAGTAGTAGTAGTAGTATTTGCGGTAGTATTAGTGGTTGTATTGGTGATATAAGCAGTGGCAATAGTGTTGGTGGTGGTAACCATAGTGGAAGTGGTAGTAGTTGGGGTGGTAGTGGTAGCAGTATTTTTGGTATTATTAGTAGTAATAGTGGTGGTAGTAGTAGTGGAAGTAGGGGTATTAGTAGTGGTGGTGATAGTATTAGTAATGGTTGTAGTTGTAGTGGTATTTTCCGTGGTAGTTTTAGTAACGCTGATTGTAGTAGTGGTACTGGTAGTAGTGGTGGTGGTAGTAGTAGTAGTAGTAGTAGTAGTAGTAGCAGTAGCAGTAGTAGTAGTGTTGATAGCAGTAGCGTCATTCGCGGTGGTAGTAGTAGTAGTAGTAGCAGTAGGGTTGGTAGTAGTAGTGGTCGTGGTAGCAGTATTGGTAGTCCTGGTAGCAGTGGTAGTAGTGGTAGTAGTAGTAGTAGTAGTAGTAGTAGTAGCTGTGGTAAGGGTAATAGTCGTAGTAGTATTAGAAATGGTAGTAGTAGTGGTCGCACGAATAATATTACTGGCGGTGGTATTAGCAGTAGTGGGGATAGCAGCAGTATTAGTGGCATTAGCGTTAGCAATATTGGCAGTGATGGTAGCAGTAGTACTAGTAGTGTTAGTAGTGGTGGTGGCAGTAGTAATAGTGGTAGTGGTGGCATAGTAGTAGTAGTATTGGCAGTACTAGTGGTGGTAGTAGCATTAGGAGTAGTGGTGTTTGTAGTAGTAGTGGTAGTATTAGTAATACTGTTGGTAGTAGTGTTAGTGGTAGTGGTGGTAGTAGTAGTATTGGTGGCGGTAGAAATTGTAGTGTAGGTAGTATAGTGGTAGTGGCGGATTTAGTAGTAGTGCCGTTGGTAGTACTCGTAGCTGCAGCGGTACTATTAGCGGTAGTGGTGGTGTTAGGAGTGTTGGTGGTTGTACTAGCTTCAGTGGTAGTGGTGAGAGAAGTAGCGGTTGTCGTGTGAGAAGTAGCAGTAGTATTGATGGTGGTGGTTGTAGTTGTATTATTGGTGGTATCAGAAGTAGTAGTGTTGGTAGAAATAGTAGAATTGGTGGTGGTATCAATGGAACTGGTGATAGTAATAGTAGTAATGGTGGTTGTAGTAGTAGGTTCGGTGGTATTAGTAGTAATGGTGATGGTAGTAGTCGTAGTATTGACGGTAGTAGTAATAGTAGTGTTGGTATCAGTAGTAGTATTGGTGACAGTAGTGGTGGTGTTAGTGGGAGGGGGAGTATTATTGGTGGCAGTAGTAGCAGTCTTGGTGGTAGTAGTTTTAATATTATCATTTTTATTAGTAGTAGTAATGGTAGTAGTAGTTGTAGTGGTGTAAGTATTAGTGGTATTGGTGGCGGTAGCAATAGTAGTAATAGTTGTATCAGTAGTAGTAAGAGTACTGCTGGTAATTGTAGTAGTGGTGGCGGTAGTGGTAGTACTGGTGGTATTAGTAATGGTAGTAGTATGCGTGCTAGTAGTAGTGGTGGTAGTAGCACTAGTAACAATGGTTGCATTAATAATCGTGATGATGGTAGTAGTAGTGGTGGCAGTGTTAGTAATGGTGGTGACTTAGAAATAGTAGTGGTGTTAGTGCCGGTGGTAGTATTACTTGTTGCATTATTATTAGTGTTAGTGGTGTTGGTAGAAGTAGTAGTAGGGTTGGTAAAAGCGGTAGTAGTGGTGGTAGTGGCAGTAGTAGTGGTAATAATAGTATCACTAGTGGTCGTAGTAGTAGTAGCACTGGTGGTAGTAGTAGTGGTAGTGTTGGTAGAAGTAGTATCATTGGTGGTGGCAGCAGTAGTATTGTAGTTAGTAGTAGTAGTAGCGACAAAGTATTAGTGTTTAAAGTAGTAGCAGCAGTAGTGGCAGAATTAATTTTGGTAGCGTTATTAGTCGTATTGGCGTTAGTATTACAATCAGTGTTGGTAGTGTTATTAGTATTGATGGTATTATTGTTGGTAGTCTTAGTGATAGTAATAGTATTAGTGGCGGTAGTAATAGTTATAATGGTGGTAGTAGTAGAAGTGGTGGCTGTGGTAATAATAATAGCAGCGGCGTTGGTGGTAGAAATAGTAGTGGTGGTTGTAATAAGAGGGGTTTTCGTAATGGAAGTATTAGTGGGGACAGTAGCGGTAGTAGCATTAGTTGTAGTAGTATTATTGTTGGTGGTGGGAGTAGTAGTGGTGTAGGTAGTAGTAGCGGTGGTAGTAGTGGAAGCGGCAATGCCGGTAGTAGTAGTAATAGCATTAGTATTATTAGTAGTAATAGCAGAAGTAGCGGTGGTGTTTGTGCTATTAGTAATAGAAGTGGTGGTAGTGCTAGTAGTAGTGTTGTTAGCATTAGTGGTGTTTGTAGTAATAGTAGTTGTAGCGTTGCTAGTAGTATCGGTAGTGGTGGTACTAGTGTTAAAGGTGACTGTAGTTGAAGTGGTGATAGTAGTAGTATTCGTAGCGGTAGCAGCAGTACTAATATTGGTGATATTAGTAATGGTGGTGGTAAAATTATGGGTAGTAGCAGTAGTAGTGGTGCTAGTAGTAGTAGTGGCGGTAGTAGTAGTAACAGCGGTGTCAATAGTAGTAGTAGTAGTGGTGTTAGTAGTGACAGTAGTAGTAGTAGTAGTAGTAGTAGTAGTAGTAGTAGTAGTGATATTAGTACTAATAGCACTGGTGGTAGTAGCACTGGTAGTAGTGGTAGTGGTTCTAGTATTAGTGGTGTTATTATTAGAAGCAGCGGCGGTAGTTGTAGTGTTAGTAGTGGCTGTATTACTAGTATTTGTGTTGGTATCAATAGTAGTGGTGCTGGTATCAGTAGTATTAGTGGTAGTAGCATCATTATTATTGGTGGTATAAGTGGCAAAAATGGTTGTGGTACGGATGGTACTAGCGGTAGTAGTGTGGGTGTTAGTAGTAGTATTAGTGGTGATAATGATAGTAGTGCTGGAGGTAATAGTAGTATTAGTAGTGGTAGTAGTAGTAGTGTTGGTGGTATTGGTAGAAGTATTATCGGTACTACTATTATTGGCAGTGGTGGTAGTTGTAGAAGGATTGTTGGTAGTAATAGTGGTTGTAGTGGTGATAGTAGCAGTAATAATGTTTGAAGTAGCGGTAGTGGCGTTGGTAGTGGCAGTAGTAATGTTGGTAGTAGTAGTAGTGGTTGTGGTGCTTCTGGTGGTGGTGTTAGCGGTAGAAGTGCCGATATTAATAACACTACTGCTGGGTGTATAAATGGCATTGGTGGTATTGCTAGTAGTATTCATGGTAGCAGCAGTGTTGGCAGTAATGGCAGTGGTGGTGGTGGTAGTATTGGTAGTACTGGTGGTAGTGTTAGTAGTAGTGGTGTTAGTGGCGGAGTATTGGTATTATTGGTGGTTTTAGTAGTACTGGTGGCAGTAGTAGTAGTAGCCGTAATACCGGTAGTCTTACTGGTAGTAGTCGTTTTATTAGTAGTAGTAGTAGTAGTAGTGGTAATGGCAGTAGTAGTAATTGTAGAATTAAAAACAGCGGTGGTAGTAGTAGTGGTGGTGGTATTAGTACTAGTGGTGGCAGTAGTATTACTAGTGTAGGTAGTAGTAGTAGTGCCGGTAATAGTAGTATTGGTCGTACTAGTGGTGGTAGTTTTAATAGTAGTAGCAGTAGTAGAAACAGGAGTATTAAAAATAGCGGTGGAAGTAGTAGTAGTATCGGTCTTAGTATTAGAAGCAATGGTGCTATTAGTAGTACATTCGTTGGTAGTAGCAGTAGTGGTGGCAGTAATAATATATATATGTATATATATATATATATATATATATATATATTTCATACAACAAAGGTTACATGAATACAAACCAGTTTACGGGTTTGATCATTTTGGTAATGAGAAATGACTATAATGTACAATGTTAAGCTATACATTAGATACTGTTATTTATGATATATAATAGGTGTGTTGAAGCAGTCTCAGTCCGAATTTGAGGATTATCTGGTTATCGTTTGAATCATCCAATATTCTTGAAGGTGAGGTCGCATCACAGATATGACTTTGAGGCGTGCGCGTTCGTCATAGGGTTTTGATGGTAATATTCGGCTGCCTGTAGACAGACATAGGCCACACGTGGTTTTTCGATCAGCCGATGTCTTAAAATTAAGGATCCCCTAAAGACTTGTCAAAACGAATAGTTTTTAATTTTTTCTTTGCACTTAGCCTATTTTCTTTGATGGAGATGCCTTGCTGTGGTTAAAAAGTGGCTTAAACTGCTTGTTGTCCGGACGTAATGAATGTAATTTTTGGTTTTACTTAAACGTTACGTATTTAAGCAGGGAATGTTGGGTATTTTTAATTAAGCAGGTACTTCGTTTAGGTAACAGTATTTTTCCAATATTTAATTGCTGATAAGCACTGCGAAGTCATCTTTCAAAGCACTTCAACTTCACTTTGTAATTTTTTTTTCCTTTTTGACTCCCAGGTGTTTTCTGTTCCGGCAGTAATGTAAGTATTAATTTTGCCGCATTTGGTGTTATCCTTCTTGAGGTAAATACGTTAATGTGTTGGAAGTTTTTTGCTGACCTCAACATTTCGATGGCAAGTGAAATTGCCTCCATGACGCCGATAGTTTTTTGAAGAACTTTCAGTGGTTGTAAATGTAACTTAACAAAGTGACTGCGAATAATACTTGAGAAGTAGTAGAGACAATCGCCTACTCTAGTAAAAATAATTAGTCTAGGAAACTGTATATGGTGTGACGATTTATTTCATGAGTTTGTGGCTGAAAACACTAACATTCAGATATTGCCTGTGAAGATGGCATGTTTTCGCACAACTCTTCACCCGAAATAAGTTGATATTGCTTTCATGAATCTTTTTTTAAATAATTGAATAGGTTGTCGCGGGTTTTGATACAACGCAAGGATATGAAGCCGTATTTCGAGGATCAGTATGCATAGCAATAGACGTTTGGACCTGACTTTAGCCCTATATTTGTTTATGTGCATATACATATATTTTTCCTCGTGTGTATTTTTAAAGAATGTCGCTTTTATGACAAGAAATCTCTGGAAAACCTGCTAGTGCTTCTTTAATTGCTATCAATCTGCATAGGGAAATACTATGGTGCGTAGGGACAGGTGCCGCACAAGCGAGACAAATGCTGATGTCTTCTGTGTGGTAGGAATTTTTCACGGGATGACGACCTCTGAAGGGAAATAGTTACATAGCCAAGAAACCACATCTGTGTGATGGTTAGCCACACCACTTGACTGATTAGACTTCCGTTGACGTGCCTGGGAAGCATAGTGCACTGATTGTGAGTTGAACGGCTACACCCATTGGTCATGATACAGTAACACAAATCTTCCTATTTCAAACGCCATCACTATAACCCACCCCACTTTCCGCTTCAATAAACAACAAAGAAGGAACACGTGTAAAGTTTATTTAAGGAGTGGAACAATATATACATAGGTAGTTAGTATGTATTCAGCAGTCTGCGAGGTTACTGAAGATTAATCATGTACGTGGCGCTCCTCATGAGCTCTTGTGTACGTATCTAGCAGCAGTCTGCATGCTCTTTCCGGGTTTGACTGGGCCAGTAACCGCATTTCATACATCACTGCATAAGTAAGCATTCGCAGTTTTCCAATGTCCACAGTAAGCCGGTTACATTCAATAGGCATGTGGTTATAGCTTCGTGACCATCTTGTAGAGTGACGAAAAACATCTGCAAAGAAGTTAATTAGCGTCTCAGAAGACTTACCAAAGTCAGGAGACAGAAACCTGCGCACATGAATCAGGCGACGACAGGGCATAAGCATCACAGTGCTGGTGTAGCAGGAGCATTTGCAGTCATACTTGTCAGCCGTGTAGTACTTCTGCCCTTCGTGATAGACTAAGTACGCCTCTGTAGACTCAACTACCTGCACATCTCTATGCGCCAGGATACTTTTGTACACATAATATACTGCGTAGTTCGCCAGAGAACGCGGCATGTCAGAGGTTATGTAGTCCGTCTGTAATTACAAAGATAAGAACAAAGGACTTACATCAAAATCCATGTAGTAGTGCAAACTGCGATTTCCCTCATTAGCCTTCCTGCGATATAGTTGCATGGAACATTTCCAAATCTCGCGAATGCTTAAGTCCAGAGGAAAACACTTGCGTGAATGTTCCTTCAAGTGCATATGGCAGCACTCAACTCTGCTGTTCGTTTTGTTACCTAGGGTAATAACATCCTGCATGAGGCAGGAAGCCCGCATACACCGACTGGCCCACAGATTTGCTTCCATGTAGGCAAATGCTGCCGGATGTTCTGTTCTCATAGCTAGGTTTAATTCATTAAATCTAAGGAATTATTATGTATCAGTGACAAAACCTGGCAGGGTCACAAGTGTATACCATTTCCCGGAACATAAGTTTACATTCCTGATTACGAAACTGCAACGTTCTCACTTTTTCGTACATAAATTACCTTATTATTAAACGGGCGTATAACATGAAAGGCACATAAGACAATGGAATAGTACGGGAACTGACTGCGAATAGCTCCCTGCTCCGCTGCACTATTTTCGATAACAAACGTCACGGTTAGTGACATTTCAACCATGAGGGTCTTAAAAGACCCCAACGCTTTCTCCACGTCCATCAGGCGTTCTCGGTGAGTTAAACTATACATCACAGGGAAGCTGCGGTAGAGGCCATCCGTGATAATCAATTGATGAAGCGGGTGACTTAAAAACTCATTTAATAATTTCACTTAAATACCCTTCCTTACAGGTGTTATATGTAGAATCCATACCGACAACTTCCGGAAACTTCTTGTATTTGTTTATCATTTCCCTAGTTGCAAAACTAAACATCTTGACTCTTCTGCCTCCGTCAAGTGAGTAGCACACCAAACCCGTCCCTCGGATTTCTAAAACCAATGAATCTGTGTCACAAACTAAACACATAAAGTGAACATAGCACATTACTAGGGTACACCAGTTCCCGGAAATTTCTATAGTCACCGCCGGTCACCAGCTTACGGAACTCGACGTCAGCCATATCAATAATTTGACTTGGTGGTGCATTACGTTCTATAAGTGGTAGGATCATCATTCGCTTGTCACCACTAAGTCTTCGAACACGTGGTTCCACAGACATCATCAGTTCTGATGATAAGTCGTGGTTGTGTACAGTGTTAACAGGTTCTACAACTTCATAACGCCCAAAATTCAGTTTAATTCGGAAGGTGAATGGGCAACCCAAGAACTTAGATCTGTAATGTATATGCTATGGCCTCTATTACAGCACTCACTGTGGTTTTCGCCGCCTATTGCCTTCCGTCTTTCTCCACCGACCAACACGGCAACGAGAAACAGCATACCGGTACCTATATGCTGGGTCTACATGATTGTTCTCGTCCCTATTTAGGCGACAATCACGAATCCTATATGGACCGTTAGTTTCCCTCGGCATTCAGTGATGACTCCATTAATTAAACAACTTACATTTTCAAGTCGTATGATGCATGCTTCACACTCTGGCCATGTTTCTAAGTTTCTGTTCATCACAAGTTGTCTGAATTCAGCCACCAAATTTACTGGTCCAACATTCGATCTGAAGGACATTTTAATGTTGCTTTACAAATGCCGGTTGTTACAAAAACGCTTCTGTTCGGCGCAGGAACGAAGCCTCGACGTTTCTAAAATTAAAAAAATACCGCTTTTTCTTTATAAGGGCTACATCGTACTAACCGATCAGAAAACGACAATTAACGCTTTATCTCACTAGTGCAAGATAGGAAATTACGTCCGTCGACTGGCACTCGCAATATTTCTTACTGACAAATGTGATTTGTAGGATTCCATTTGAATGCAGGACTGGTTAGGTAAACCTAAAAGTGAATAACAAAAGCTAGCAGCAGGCGAAATTCGAAACAGGAGCGCAAAATACGCTGGAGTGGATCAACCATGATACATCTGGTGAGTTCTTTGAACTGACCGTAAAACTTACTTCAAGAAGTATCCAGAACCTACTGCTTAGAGGTGAGCTAAGGTGGGAAAAGGTGAAGGTGCGCACGAGGGTAATGAAACTTAGTCTGAAGCCAGAGATATCACTACGAAATAGAGAGATTAGAGGACTTTGGACCGGGTATCTACCTGTTACATACCCATGCACGAGCGTTTCATGAAGTTGTAGCGTCACACACCACAAAACCGATAGCCTGGGGTCTGACGACTTTCAACATTGATGCTGACCTTGATAGTTTAACTAGACTCGCTAAGCTGAAGGCATCCGGTCAAGCATCCTCGCCATTTGGCACGCTGACGTGTTATGTTGCATTGCTCGCATTCGACTCTAGCCAGTTAGTCGGAACGCATCGGTATTTTGGCACAACCATCCAAATATACTATTCCATCCGACTACGCTGCCGTGTTCTTCCTTGGTCCCGTATTCGTGGGTATATAACAAGTCCGAATAATTGGTGATTGGTCTTTGTGTCTGTCAAGTTCGCAACAGGACAAATCGTAAAAAGTTATAAACATTTAAGTGAAATTCATGCTTTTTTCTTAGACGGAGACCACCCTTTATCTGGTCACTCAGGGGTGGGTAGCAGTAGTGCTAAAAGTATTAGTATTAATGGTTGCGGTAGTAGCAGCAGTGGTGGCAGCAGTAGTAGTGGTGGCAGAAGTAGAAGTAGCGGTAGTAGTGGCGGTAGTAGTAGTAGTAGTAGTAGTAGTAGTAGTAGTAGTAGTAGTAGTAGTAGTAATAGTAGTAGTAGTAGTAGTGGTAGTAGAAGCAGTAGTATTAGTAGTAACAATGGAGGTAGTAATAATCCTAGTGGCCGTAGTAGTAGTGGTGGTGGTAGCAGTAGCAGTACTGTTGATAGTAGTAGCAGTAGTGGTGGTAGTAGTAGTAGCAGTGGCGGTGGTAGTAGTACTATTGGTAAAAGTATTAATGGTTTTAACGGTGGTAGTGGTAGCATTATTGGTGGTAGTAGTGGCGGCGTTAGGAGTATTAGTGGTGGTGGTGCGAATGGTAGTGGTGGTGGCGGCAGTAGGAATAGTAATAGCAGCAGTGGTAGTGTCTGTGGTAGTAGTATTAGTGGTCATAATATTAGTAGCGGTGGTGGTATTACATGTAGTGGTGCCTGTATTAGTACCAGTGGTGGTGGTAGTGGTAGTAGTTGTAGTGGCAGTAATGGTAGTAGTAGTAGTAGTGTTGGCAATAATAGTAGTGGTGGTCGCACTAGTAGTGGTTTTGGCGGTGGCAGTAGTATCAGTGTATTTAGTAGTAGTGGTAATGGTGGTATTAGTAGTATTAGCGGTGGTGGTATTGATGGTGGTAGCAGCAGTAATATTTGTGTTGGTAGCAGTAGTAGTGGTGGTGGTAATGGTAATAATAGTGGTGTTAGCAATATTAGTTGTTGTGGTAGCAGAAGTAGTGGTGTCGGTAATAGTGGTATTAGTGGCAGTGGTAGCAGTAGAACTAGTGATGGTATTAGTAGTAGTAGTAGCGGCAGCGGTATTAGTTGAAATGCTGATGGTAGTAATATTATTTTTCGTGGTATTGGTAGTATTTTGAGAAGTATTAGTAGTATTTGTGGTGGTAGTAGTAATAGTTTTTGGGGGTGGTAGTAGAAGTATTAATGGTGGTACTAGTAGCAGTAATATGGAGGCTGTATCGGTAGCGGTGGTGGCGGTAGAAGTAATATTGATTGTAGTGATAGCAGTTGTGGTGGTAATGGTTATATTATTGGCAGTAGTAGTAGTGGTGGTAGTGGAGGTAGTAATATTATTGGTGGTATCGGTAGTAGCGTTGGTAGTACTATTAGTGGTGGTGGTAGTAGTGGTAGTGCATGTAGCAGTAGTAGCAGTAATATTATTGGCAGTAGTAGTAGTGGTTGCGATACTAGTAATAGCAGTGGTAGTGGTAGTAGTAGTAGTAGTATCGTTGTTAGTAGCAGTAGTAGTACAAGCGGTTGTGGCAGTATCATTAGTGGTGATGGTAGCGTTACACGTGATAGTAATAGTAGCGATGGCAGCAGTAGTAGTAATAGTTTCAGTGGCAGTAATATTATTGGTGATATTAATAGCAGTGGTGGTATTAGTGGGTCTAGTAGTAGCAGTAGTTGTTGTGCTAGTAGTAGTAGTATTGGCGGTAGCATTAGTAGTTTTTTGGTAGTGGCATTTGTAATAATGGTGGTGATAGTAGCGGTCGAGTTGGTAGTAGTAGTATTGGTGGTAATAGTATAAGAACTGGTGGTAGAATTAGTATCAGCTTTAGAAGTAGTGTTAATAGTATGAGCGATATTGCTGTTGTTGTTGTTGTTGTTAGTAGTAGTAGTAGTAGTGGCGCTGATAATAGTAGTGGCGGTAGTATTAGTAGCGGTAGTAGTAGTAGTAGTAGTAGTGGTAGTAGTAGTAGTAGTAGTAGTAGTAGTGTTAGTAGTAGTAGTAGTAATGGTGAAGGTGGTATTTATAGCAGTGGTGGTGGCAGTAGTAGTAGAGTGTTCTTATTAGCAGTAGTTGTGGTGGTAGTAGTAGTAGTAATGTTGGTGGTATCACTAACATTATTAGTGGTATTGGTGGTGTTGGTAGTAGCAGTAGTTTTGGTGGTAATATTAGTAGTGGTGGTGGTAGTATCATTAGTAGTGTTGGCAGTTACAGCAGTAGTGGCAGTAATATTGGTGGTAGTAGTGTTAGTAGCGCCGTTAGTAATCGTATTATTAGTGGTAGTAGTACCAGTATTTGTGGTAGCAAACGTGGCGGTAGTATCACTACTGGTGTTGGTGGCAATAATAGTGTTGGTTGTGGTAGTAATAGTAGTGGTAATGTTGGCAGCAGTAGTGGTGGTGGCACTAGCAATGGTGGTGGTCGTAGAAATAGTAGTGGTGTTAGCCGCAGCAGGCGTGGTGGTGGTGTTAATAGTAGTAGTAATAGCAGTAGTGGTAGTGGTAGTAGTAGTAGTATTAGTGTTGTTAGTTGTAGTGGTATTAGTATTATTAGTGGTGGTAGTAGTAATATTAGTTGTGTTGGTGGAAGTAGTATTGTTGGTTTTAACAGTGCACGCGGTAAAGTCGAATCTGTACGCTTCTTTCTCGCCTGGTTCTTGATTATATCAATTTGCAGATTTCCTGTTGTATCTGACTACTTACTATATTTTTGTGGTAATATTTCAGTGTATCCCATATATTTGGCTTACAGCTCCGCTATTCTCCCCACATGCTGTGTTACTAACGTTTCGGCATACAACGTATAGCCGTTCGCTGTTTTTCTATTTTAACAATAAGCTTCGATTTTAACGTCTTTTTAAATGGGAAGGTATGGGGCTAAACGTTTTTAAATCGACTGCTCCAGTGAGAAAAAGCAAAGACTTGGTCATTCCAGTGCTCTTCTGTGTGACAGAACCATTGTTACTCCGTGTAACTCAGATCTCGATGATCTGGTATGCCCCACACCTTTTGTCAAAACTGAGGACATCATATCAGTCATGAGTAGCAGTATTAATGACCACAGGAAAGAAATCGATAACATTAAGACCATGATGGAAGAGACCTGGAGGATAGTTGAGGATTTCTATCCTCTGCATATCTTCCAGGGAAGCATGAGAAGTTAGTTGAAGACCATGTAGTGAAAGCAGAAGACTTGATAGACCGCTTGGCGACGGAGGCAATGAAGAGACTATCGTCATCTCAACAGGCCATCGTTTATAACATACTTGATACCCTACCCCTGGATGTAGTTAAGACAAAGGTATTAAACTCATGTGGCGTGACAGGAATACACTGTGACTGTAAGCGCCTCCTCAAAAAGTCAACGCAGTCTAGCTGCCCCATGATCTTCAAGTTCACTACCTCATTTGACGCCAAAAGATTTACGAAACTACAAGACCACATAAGGTTACATAGCAGCTTTAAAAATGTTGCTATTGAACAAGACAAAACCATGTGCCAACGCAGAAAACGAAAAAGAAGTAGTCTGGCCAGTTCATCACCTTTAAACAAGGAGGCTGCTGTGTGCACAGACAGACCATCAGAAGGTGCTGACATGGTCAATAATTCTGTTGAACGTACCTTTTCCTCGGTACATCGGTCTCGATCAAATCTAGCTACAAGTGAACCTGATCCTTCAGCTGCTTGTAGATAAAAAAACACTGGTACCCCTAAGGTCACCATGAACAGAAAACTCAGAAATTCAGGTGGAACCTCACCATCTAAAGCTAAAACGTTTCTGAAGAAGGACCATTTCAGGCGCATGGTTTCTAATGGAGAAGAATACTTCATACCTAAGACACTAGCAACACACGAACCCAAAAGGCGAGTTTTCCGTCAAACTCCTTTCAGAAATGACTGCCACGAAAACTGGAAGTTGCATCACACGAGACACTCCTTCGAACCATATCCCTTTAATCACAGTGGTCATAACGTGATGCCATGTAGCGTACCGAGCACTCAAATGTCCTACATACTACAAACACCTAACCACTGTTCAGCTGTGCATCTTAGTAATCCTATTCAATACTTTGGGAACAGATGTACACCCCCTGCAAGAAACTTCCCCACTTATGAACCCTACCAAGATTTTTCTCGGATCCCGCACAATATGTACTACCCACGGTGTTTAGGCTCGTTCGACCCCCTGATAACATAGGGCTGGAACCAATTTCCTCGACTTACACCGGTCATAAACCATACCTTATGCCAACAGTAAAGAAGAGGTGCACGTTAACAACCTATAAGTGCCGTGAGAAACTAAGTAATCATATACCTGTGGGACAGAGACTCACCGGGCACACACCACCGTTGAGTCCTGTCACGTCCGAGACATAGGTAGTGCATCGTCTAGCGAACTGAATACCAGAAATTCTTCTGCTTACCGAGGCTTAAGAGACATAGTAAGTTACTTTGCAAGCCATAGTAGCCCTTTCACGCTTCTACTTATTAATGCCCGCTCGTTACTTAAGAAAATATCCGATCTTAGAACAATAGTTTTGCTAGCCAAACCCACTGCATTATTAGTTACTGAATCATGGTGTACTGACTCAATCCTAGACGTGGACCTGTGTATAGATGGTTATACTCTGTATCGCACTAATCGTGACCACAAGCGTGGTGGAGGCTGTTTGATCCATGTGTGTAGCCTTGCTACCCCAAATAAGATTGAAGATGATATCTTCAATGATCTGCCGGACTCACTTTGGATCGTTATAAACGGTACCAACTACAAAATCCTCATAGGCTGTGTGTATAGAGCACCATGTTCAACAAAAAAAATGATGAACTGATGGCTAGATCATTTGCCCACGCTGGATCCCTCACTGTTGACTTCAAACTGATTGCAGGCGACTTTAACTTACCTGAAGTTAACTGGGAGGTCGGTCGCGGCCCACAACGATTTGATGAAATGCTTGCTGTCACAGATATCTATGGCTGGAAGCAATATGTCCAGCAACCCGCGCGTGGAGATAGTATACTGGACCTAGTCTTTTGCTGTGACATCATCCCTGTCACTACCCACGTTAGTAGCGAATTTTCTAACAGTGACCATAGGTATTCTGTTGCTTACCAATTCTTCCTCCCAATGAGAGAAACAAGCAATCTTCAAATTATACTCGGCATAGAAGCTATAAGAATATAGAGTGTGAAGTACTCATCGAGCTACTCAGGTGCTCTCCATGGGATGACTACTTTACCACAGCCTCATTAACACACACACACACTTTTCTACAGAAATATAGAGCTGTGTCTAGATACTGTTGCTCCTGTGAAAACAGTTAGGGTTTATAAGGAGCCAGACCCATATATTCCTAAAATATTCCGCAATAAACTTAGGAAATTATCATCACATTACCACTCGTCGAAAGACTTCATGTCACTGCACTTAATTCATGAGACTTACGAATCTATCAAGACACTACGTGCGAAACAAGCAGTAAACGAAGAGATCGTCGCTCTCAAAAGTGGCTCTAGAATACACAAGTTGACATCCCTTCTGAGTAAACGTCTGAAGCCATCAACGGATGTAGCCTATCTACTACATAATGGGGTGGTACACAACGATCCCCTCAAGATTAGTGAACTGTTTAGCGAATCATTCGCTAATTTCAACCCTAATGCCCTCAACCCCACTAGCTTTACTCCAATTACCGCTAGTTCATGTACTAGAGTGGAGTTCACTGTCAAAAGTATCACCGAGGCTATCAAAAGCCTGAAACTATCGACAGGTACGGGGATAGATGGCCTAAACTCAATAGTCATCAGAAACAGTGGTGATGATATGCCGCTGTTCTTGCTTAAGATATTCACACTATCAATGGAAAGTGGGGAGTATCCTAGCGAGTGGAAAACTAGCTTTATAATTCCTCGCTACAAGTCCGGTGACAAAGCGAATGTTGGGAACTACAGACCTATCAACATAACGCCAGTCGTCTCCCGAATCATGGAAAAAGTGATTAAGAGCGGCATGTCTGACTACCTACTTAGCGAAAACCTCATCACAAAGTCTCAGCACGGTTTCATTAAAAACAGGTCTTGCGTTACTTGCCATTTCGACTTCTTCAACCTTATCACTAGTAGCCGCGAGGCACGTAAAATCGTCATTGTTCTATACTTTGATATATCAAAGGCATTTGACAAGGTGCCACACAGTATTCTCTTTGACAAGCTACAATCGATTGGCATCCATGACCCTTTACTTCATTGGCTAAAATCATTTCTTAGTGATCGGAGCCAAATCGTCAAAGTAAATTCTATGCAGTCTACACCTAGGCTCATAACTAGTGGAGTAATACAGGGTAGTGTCCTTGGACCTTTGTTGTTCATAACTTATATTAATAGTGTGTGCAAGTGCTTCACTGTAGGGGAAACATTCCTATACGCTGATGACCTTAAGGTTGTATACTCATGTTACACCCATGAACTAGGTAATACGCTATCTACTGCTCGACAAGAATTAGGTGAAGTTGCTAAATGGTGTGACGAGTCCCATCTCCAGTTCAACATTGATAAATGTGGTTGGCTTAGCATAGGCAACGATAACCTAGATGTGTCTCTCGAAGTATGTGGGCAAAAGCTACCTAGACGTTCTTCAGTGCTAGATCTTGGTCTTAGATATTCCAGTGACTTAACATTCTCTGAGCAGACGGCTTGTATCACATCTAAGTCACGTAGACTCCTTGGATGCATCGTCCGTAACTTTTATAGCACTGAATCAAGGGTCCTACTCTACAAAGTGAGCATCCGCCCAATTTTAGAGTACTGCCCGTTTATCTTAAGTGGCCTTCGTATAAGCGACAAAGGAAAAATTGAAGGAGTACAACGCCACTTTACACTAAGAACACTAGGAGCTGACTGCAGCCTAGACTACATCTCGAGATGCAACATGCTAGGACTGGAACCTCTCTGGAAGAGGCGACTTAGAATGAATCTTATATTTTACTATAAATTACTTCGTAAGCAAGTGCACTCATGTGGCCCGGAAATTAAAATAGTTGTAACATCTACTCACTATTTACGTAATCACAACCTATTAGCTGAAAATGAGTGTTGTAAGACCAAATTGCGAAGAAACTTCTTCATCAATAAGTTCTCTCACATCTGGAATAGACTTCCTGAGGAAATACGTACCGCAGGCACATTATCTACCTTTCGTTCTGCACTTAATAAGCTCCTAACAGATGATCAGTCTATCACTCGCCTAGGCACTATCTATACGTTCTGGGCTAATGAAAGCATACTAGGACCTCTAAACGTATAGAGTAAAGCTATCATAAATCTCAAGTACTTTTTACCTCAATGGACTCATAAAGGGTGTTTGATTACTAGTCCATCTGGTCGGATTGTGCAGTACAAATACATAACCAGTGTTCCCTTTAAGTTTACCAACAAAAACTGCCTATCTAATAACTCGTGTGAACTTCATATAAGGAAAAAAAGGAAGATTCATTCTCATATGAATAAATTAAAGTTTACATATAGCTCGAATGACTTTAAAAAGACAAGAACTTCTCTCCTCCCAGTTTGTTTTACGTGGTATTCCATTGTCCAGTTTCTCCTTGCGCTTTCTTTTCTCTTTCTTTTCAGTATCAGCCTGACGAGAAAGTCCTAAGCATTAGTTTGATCAAAACGTATCAACTTACTGGAAATCCTACTTCGCACCTAATACTGGAAACTGATGTTAGAGGTATCCAACTGGCTCGCCCTGATTTTCCTGTTTCTTGAACA
The DNA here is from genome assembly GCA_944470555.2 of Heterobilharzia americana. Taxonomy (NCBI): domain Eukaryota; kingdom Metazoa; phylum Platyhelminthes; class Trematoda; order Strigeidida; family Schistosomatidae; genus Heterobilharzia; species Heterobilharzia americana. The sequence continues at coordinate 91,912,173 of OX104134.1, forward strand.
GCTTAACAACCAACTCACCTCCCTACCAGTACCCTAAATGCTACCACATACGAAACCCCAAGCACAATAACTGGTCTCAGATTTCTGGTCCGTCACAAATGCAGCGGAAATCTGGATAAACAATCAAACTCGACAGATCACTTTACCTAACGGCAACACATCCATAATAATGCTATGTAACAGATTTCTCTAGTACTTTGTCTTGTATCAATCCATCTAATAGAAGTCAATTAACAGCCAATGTATCTCCTTGACAATGTTGCATACTTTAATGTGAAGTCTATGAAGTTTTACACATGTGTAATATTCACCACTGTTGAACGACGATGCTTCCACTCTTTAATTACTTGCACCACAACAAATGTTTTCAGTACTACCAATCTGAATTGCTGGAAAAGGTAACACTTGAAGAGTGAGAAACGCCTGAACTTAGACATTCACCTGGATTAAATGATTGTATGGATACTTACTTATTCCTGAAATCATTGAAGTAAGTTACTGTTGGTCAATAAATCTACGAACATAAGAATTGCTGTTAAAATAGACGTTTATCTGACAAAACACTTGGTCTTGTAGATGGGTCAATCATGTCGACTACTCACAACGCAAACACCAGACGTTGCGCCGTTTGATGTGAAGAAAGAATTGTGAGCAGAAATGACCTAAACTCAGGACGATGTGTATGTACTGTAAAGTGATATTTTCCTGTTACTTTCAAAACATTTAGACACTTGGTATCATGATAAAGTTTAGTGTCCTCCCTCTGTGTCATTAGATACTGCTGAAGCTTTTTATGTTTCTTTGCAATTATTAATTTGATGAGGCCTGTAAACTGGGTTCTCTCATGTTAACTTCATAACTTGAGAATGAAGATGTTCACACTTATTTATTTAGTAATATTGCTGGTAGTAGCAGTAGTATTGGTGAGTGTTAAAGTAGTACCGGTGGTAGCAGTATTGGTGGTAATATTAGTGGTAGTAGTAGTATTGTTGGTGGAAGTATTAGTAGTACTACCGATAGTAGTAGTGGTGGTAGTAAAAGTAATAATGATGGTAGTAGTAGTTTGCCTGGGTACTGGTATTAGTAGTGCCAGCAGTAGTAGTGTTCGTAGCAGCAGTACTATTAATGGTGGTAATAGTAGTAATATTGGTGGTATTAGTAGTAGTTTTGGCAGTAACAGTATGTGGTGTTAGTAGTGGTAGTATTGGTGGTAGTAGTGATGGTAGTAATAGTATCAGACTTGAAATTGGTAGGGGTAGTCGTGTTAGTACTAGTATTAGCGGTAGTAGTGGTGGTGGCAGTATTAGGATTAGTGGTGGTAGTGTCCTTGGAAGTAGTGGTATTATTAGTAGTACTGGTGGTAGTTGCATTAATGATAGTAGTAGTACTAGTGGTGGTGGTGGCATTAACGGTAGCGCCATTGTTAGTGGTATCATTGTTGGTAGTAGTAGTGTTGGTGTTAGTAGTAGTGGTGGTATTATCATCAGTGGTTGTAGTAGTAGTGGTAGTGCCGGTGGTAGTTGTAGTAATGATAGTAGTAGCACTAGCGGTGTTGGCATTAGTAGTATTGGTGGTGGTGGTATTAACGGTAGTACTATTGTTAGTGGTGGTACTGTTAGTAGTAGTAGTGGTGGAGGTGGTATTTTTAGTAGTACTGTTAGTAGTATCAGTAGTAGTTGTGTTGGTGGTACTAGCAGTATTTTTGGTAGTATAGGTGGTATTTTTAGGAGTATTGATGGTGGTAACAGTAGTAGGGGTGTTATTAGTAGTAGTAGTGTTGTTGTTTGTAGTGGCAATGCTGGTAATAGTAGTAGTAATGCTGGAACTATTAGTAGTTTTAGTGGTGGTAGTAGTAGTAGTGGTGGTGGCATCAGTGGTAGTAGTGTTGGTTGTAATGTTGGTAGTATTACTATCATTGGTAGTGGTAGCAGTATTAGTAGTAGTAGCGTCAGTGATAATGGTGGCAGTAGTAGTAGGGGTATTAGTAGTAGTAATAATGGTGGTAGTAGTAGTACTGGTGGTGGTAGTAATATTAATATTGTTGGTAGTAGTAATGGTCGCAGTATTAGTTCTAGTAATAGTAGTAATTTTGGTGGTAGCAGTGGCTGTGGTGGTATTAGTAGTAGTTTTGATAGTAATAGTAGTGGTGGTACAAGTAGTGGTAGTGGTGATAGTATCAGTAGTAATGTTGGCAGTAGCAGTAATATTAGTGGTGGTGGTATTAGTAGTGTTGGTGTTTATAGTAGTAGTATTGGTGGCAGTAGTAGTGTTGATGGTATTATTAGTAGTGGTGGCAATAGTAATGGTGTTGTTAGTGGTGGTTCGTTCTGTTTCAATACTCCCCGATTGCCGAAGCGAGAAGCACACTAAATGGACAAAGTAAAATGTAAAACAAAATCCCTAGTATTCCCATGTTATTGGCTGTTTATTTGTTGATTTATCAACCTGCAGGAGCTTTTTTACGTGGCTGCGACTAGTACAGGAATACAGGAAGTACCTTTCATACTTTTTATGACTCTTCAACTGGATGTACCTGCACCTCAGGGAGTGGTGTTAGTTCTACTGATACTCGGATCTCTTATCGATTGCTTCAAACGCCATAGCATTATCCACCAGGCCCCTAATGCGCGAGAATGGTGATAAATGTTTAGTTAATAAAAAGCCTATATACCAACACTGGTCAAACAATTCGACCTAAGATAACAACAGAGAACACAAGTACATTAAAAAAGTCACAGGAGTGTTGATTAACCAACCTTTATTGGGGTCCTAACTCTCTTCACGCATGCCTGAACACTGTTTGGGATCAAAACCTGGACATATAAAGACAGTAATGAAGAATAATACCTGCAGAAAATAAATATGGTTACTGTTGTTGCTGCTATATTCCCTAGTCAACCCATCCAATTCGCTACAAAGTAGCCTGGTTGCAATTATCTTGAACATATGATTCTGTCGATTTAGTCATAACTCCTATTTTGCAAATGATCGGGTTCGGATATACTTGTCCAGTCTTGTATACTCAATTCACTCCACCCGTAGTGTAAGTCAAGCAGTTCGACCCTCCAGTGTCACCTAGAACAACAGAACGCAAAGTCTGATGCTTATTGTCCGTATCATTCAGGCGATCTTATTCACCTTGATCACGTGACCCTAACTCAATGTAATTCATGAACGTGAAACAACTGATTTCCTGCACAAGAAATGTGTTAGTGCACAATACCGAATTGATTTCAATCAACATGCAATTATTTCTAAACTATAAGTCATATATAACTGGGTAAGGGGTTAGTTGAAAGCTCTTGAACATAGCCATGAAATAGTGTTACCAACTAATTCACGTTTAAGTTTTCGGCTGATGTAACAGTTAGAGTTCAGTCATGTGGTAGATAGCACTTTCACATCTGAAGTGACGGATGCTGTGTTCAAGTCTTTGGGAGAGAAGGCCAACTTGCTACACTGATTACTACCAAGTGAAAGCAAATACATATTACGTTTCCTAGTGCTGGTGACATTGAAATCAATCCCAAAGCTGAATATTCTAGTTCACTCTGTCCAGCTTACTTCTGATTATTCCAGACTGAATCGAATCATTGCCATCCAAGGGACAGAAAGTTGCCTTGTACGTACAAGAATATGATTTTCTTTTCCTTTACGATATACCAAATATCTCAGCGACAAGTACTCAGTGTCTGTGCACACTAACGATATGAGCCGATTGTATGCTGAGTAAAATGCAGCTTAAATACCAACCGATTGACTACACCCCATTGTCTTTATCGTGCAGTAATGGATAGAAGCCAGTAAATTTCGACACAACCGCAATAAAATACCAAACATGGCGCTGATATCAAAGCACAAAAGATTCGGAAAATCAGTAACATACGTATAGTTTTAAGTCGTTAAGTAGGAAATCCCCCTTCAGAAGGAGGGATCTTCATGCACATTCTGTTACCGTATGATAGCCGAGGTAGACAATGATCTCATCCACTGAAGTAGTCGATTTAAGTAGGCAAATAAACGCAGTGTACACAGAAAGGCACTTCGATCTCAGCCTGAATAGCTCAGCGATAAGGCTTCCAATTGCAGCACTGGATGAAGGTGATTCACATCTCTCAGGAGACACCAGTTCTATGGAGGCTGCAGACGGATACCACAACGCTGGAAACCTAGGTTAGGCGGGGTTTTACGGCAATGCCTGCAGCCATTTAATAAAAAACTGTGCTATTTTAGTGTTGTTACTTGTATTATCCCGTTGCTGATTGGACCGAATTGATCGGTCCCTATTGGCATATGCACTCCTGCGCAGATGCCTCGATATTGCCTGTGTTTCAACCATGCATTTATGATGGATAGTGGCCAGCAGTGGAATCAGGAACGCGCGTCTCATCCTGTTCGGGACTCGTTAGCTGGATGTACCTGCCGGTCAGTGAGCGATGAACGACGGGATAACACTAGCAACAACATTAAAACTGTACCCATCGCACAAGAAGTGGCTATCGTGGCTTAGTGATCGAGTGGATAACACCCTGGCATTTGAAGCGATCGTTCCTGAGTTCGAGTCATAATGGGAGGCATCCGCCTGACGAGTCCCCAGTAGGACGAAACGTTCCTCCTAAACTCCACTGCTAACCATTATTCATTACAAATATACATTCTTTTAGCCCAAAGTCAGATGTATGGACTTTATCGAAGCAACAAAGGGAGTGAAGAGCTTCGGAAAAGCCATTCATTCCCCTTTTGCAATTTTGTCCTAAATCGTTAATGAACATAGTAAGAGATGTACATCGTCAAGCTGTGAGGATCAACATGATGATAGACGTTGGACTGTATAAGGAAAAAAGTCTTAAACTTTGTCAACCTCAACGGTTACAGCTGGTATTCCAATTTGTGAATTATTTAGGAGAATTACCAAGGCATCGTATATCATTTATTTAGTGTCATAATATGCTTATCTTCAACAAATTAAGGAAATTGATGAGCAGGCACACGAAACCAACAGGAAACTGGGAATATTGTCAGGGAATCGCAACTGTTACTGAATCCATAATCGGTTTCCTCTTGACACTTTCTCAGTGGGATATCGGTATTTCCTTTCCCCATACATGTATACATACAAACAGTAACGTTGGTTGGAAATACTCCATGTCTTGTCGACATGAGAAACAGTTATGGGATTTCACTTTAGCAGTAGGCGGTAATCTTAGTTCTTCTTCAACACTACAACTGCCTTAAGAGGTCCTCTTTCAGATATAGCACCAACGATAAATATCACCTTAATCCAATCAGTATTTATGCATCGTTTGCTCACGCAGTAAGAATAATTTAAGCTTAAAAATCTTTTAGCTAAATGTCTTAGTATATACCGCACTCACTTCTGTGGCATCAATTACGTCAAACAAGTTTATAGTGCCAAAACATCATTCAGTCGACATCCCAATTTTGTTTGATTTACTTCATGCTACGAATACAGGCTGGGTGCACCACGTGGACATCATTGAATTAACCGTAGGGAAAAGTGAGACAACTAGGAAGAGTTCTATCAACTTCCATCTGCTGATCAGGTGATTAGACTTATCTTCCTAATCGACGGGTGGCACAGTTTAAAGGGATAAAAATCCCTCCCAGAATACTGACAGCAATACTGACTACAGCAAATAAGCACGAAACGTGGTGAACTTGATCATGTTGACTACTTCCGAATACAGAGTGAGAACATTATAAATAGATATTCGTATTGGACATTCGAAACTACTTAACTAGAAGCTTTAAGCCTAGTTTTTGTAAGCAATGTGCTGTGACTGCATACCCCTGCAGCAAATCATGTCTTTTGTGAGATATCAGTCAGTAATATAGTGGATCAGTCAATTAAGTGCATTGAGTACCAAGAAGCTGAGATTCAAGTTGGCTGCCGTCTGACGAAATAGCCGTGCAGTAGTCTTAGGTCTTCAATGATTCTCCAGTTGATGTCAGTTTGTGATGAATACCAGCTTGAAATCAATAAATTCATACAAACCTCCAAAATAACACGAATAGCGTGAAGAGTATTACTTGTTTAAGATCAACAAAATCTCCATAGTTTATTATTTTCTAAAACATATTACTATAAGTCTGGCTGTTCATAATCCATGGTCAAGGATGTCCCAGGACTTTCCTTAGGTTTCAGTTTGCACTTTCACACTTCAAAAAGATACACGTTTCAATATACATAGAATACTGCCTCATTTAAACAGGGGAGTGAGTATCTAACACCTATTCGATGTCCAGGTAAACGGAAACTTAGAAACCGGCCGGCCAATCTAGACATCCACAACTTGTATTGTTACAATAATGGGTGCAACACTGTAGTCACGTGATTAAGCTAGTGTTGTGTATACGGCTCATCAAATGCACTCATTCTTTTTGATCACACTCCGTAGAGTGAATGGGAATTATCGAAAAAAAGTATCACAGAATGCTTTGATTATGGACAATATGTAAGTGACTCTGATGGCCATCCCAGGAACTCTTCAAATAACTAATTATACTCCGATATTTAATGAATCAACTACCTTCCCGGATGAAATAAGTAGACCTGGTTGGTTATTTCATTAGCACATGTTAGAATGGCGTTTAGAGTGAATCACTGAGTTGTTAGCAGCACCTGACTGAGCCAACCAGTAGGTGTGGATAAGTAATAGAAATCGAGATCCAGGATAAATGCATTATAAAATATTATCAATAAGATAGCTTAGATTTCAGATTCCATCTAATCACCACCACCAACTTCATACACGTGCCTCAACACTAACAGAAACAATTGTATGAATTTCAACTTGTAAATTTGTAAGGATTTATTGTGATGTTCAGTTGGAGGGAGAAGCATCATAGCAATTAGTCGGTCTGCAAGGAACACCAATTTGAAGTCATATAAGTGTATTTATGATACATTAATGCCTGATTAAAATTCATTTCACTCGCATTGTACGACGCGATCAGTTAAAATCGCTTCAACCACTATCCAGCAGCATGAAATGATATTATTTTGTCGATTTTTATACAGTGAAAAATGAACAAGTGAATCGTGACCACATTAAATCATGAATTTCATTTTTAAAATCAATCAACTACCTGGTAAATTATTCAGTTAATCAGTCACTGCCTATGGATGTGCCCGGGATAAATCATTATCTTCTATAAGTAATACATGGATTAATCATCATCATACAACTTGAGGTAGGAGGGTGATTTCTGAGTTTCGAGAAGTATTCTACCAACAGGAAATTGATAAGCTTTTATGAGTAATAAGTTAAATCAGTTAATTGCACGATTTAGAACCTGATAAAAATGTATGTTAGTCATCACCGAAACGCATGGAAGTAAATAATACAACAATATTACGGATAATTGTCAGAGGGAGAATTTGTCTGCAGATAATAGGGTTGGAATTAATGGACTGTGGGTTTCAAGAGAGTGAGGCAGTGAAACAAGACACGCTAAGCTTTCACTGCGGGGCATTATTAGCTAAGACACTGTCAGAGACATGGAGAGGAGAGTATACCTCATTGAATGCTTCTTCTGTCTCACTTATAAGCATGAAAAACGGGCTGGTTTAACGCGTGTATGGTTGAAGTGCAGGTATTTGCCCCATGCTAGTTTTTATGATAGCGTATGTGACTGCGGTTTAGTTGGCAAGACAGTTTCTGAAAGCAGGTGGAAATGACCATTACCGAAAGGTGTGCATTGTAGAAGCCGTTTGTGCATCACAGTAATGTGTAAGGTATGTTCTGACTAGATAGCATTTGGCACTAAGAGGAAGGATCCCAACTGGAGTCCACAGCGATGGTTACAGTAGAGGCAAAAGCTTATTAGGCTGCTTCGTTATGGTCAGAAAGGTAGTTCCCACATTGAATGGCGAGAATTATTCGGTTATTTCAGTGGACTTTAAAGGCACTCAGAGTGGCAAGCATTTGCTAGCCGCAATGGTTGAGACTATACACTATGCCAGGTCATCTGATAAGGCTGATATCTAAAAGGAACAATTTGATTCGTGTAGTTCATCACACATTTCATATAACCATCTATTTGTAGTAAATCCTAGTTCTAGAATGTAAACGTTATTCTTCAAATGTCAGGTAATTGTTGGAACTAGGCTTTAATTGAAAAACATTCAGAAACTAGCCACAAGTCTCTTCGGTGTCTTAATTGTTGTTAAATCTTTCAAACAAACACAGATTACAGGTTGGTAGACAAAATGTCACCCTAGCGGCGGCTGAAAGAACCAATTAGGCTTCTCTGCTTCTACTGGAAAAGCTAATCTTCATAAAATAAACAAGTCTGATTGGTTATTTCGTAGTTGCGAAAATGGCCTTTAGAGTGAGTCTCTCATGCGTAAAGTTTTTCATAATGTAAACTACGAATGGGTCTTAGAGAAGCAGTTTTGATCCGGTGTGTAAACCTGTGACTATCTCGAGCGAGAACAGAAACATGTCGTCACCGCTGTTTCTGTTGATACTTGGGTTCGGGCTGTCTGTTCCCATACCTGTGGATAGTCGCAAGTTCATGATGGCCTCCACCATACTTTTCCCGGTGAAATCCACTTTGGCGCAAGAAACCTGTAGTAGGCAGTGTAAACGTGGCGGGTTTAAGTGTTGGAACTGAGTTTTGCGAGCGTCTCGCCAAACAGTTCACAGATTTCGAGGGGTCGTTGCAGACCATCCCGTTGTGTAATAAATAAGCTATGTCTCCTTATGTCTGCAGACGTTTATTCAGAAGGGAGGTCAGACTGCGTATCCTGGATCCACTTTTGAGGGCATTCAGCTCTTCTTTTATTGAGTCTCGTGCACGTGAAGTTTTAGCTGCTCGATAAGTATCGTGGACTGAGAGCAAAACCAGAAAGTCTCCAGAAGTATGATATAGCATAGATATTGTCCGTAATTTGTTGCAAAGTATTCGAGGGATGTATTGGTCCTTATTCTTCTTCATCTTGACCGCTCCCATAGGGGCAACGATATCTAAACATAACATTACATTTTTGTAAAACGACGAAAGTGACTCTGTTAATAAGGCTGTTATGAAGTACCCACCCTGCACCTGAGGAGCTAGATGAATACCTCCCATTCTATACTTTTGTAGCAACGGCACACGATATTTCTCATAGGTTTCTTGTTCTCCTCACAAAGAGGGAAGACTGGTAGGCAAGAGAAAACCATTCTGTGGTCACTGTTGATGAATTCGCCACCAACGTACGTGGCAGCTGGGATGATGTCACAGCAGAACACTAGATCCAGCGTACTGTCCCTACACGTCCATCCATGGAAACCTAGGATGGTTGGTATTTCGTCGTAGCGTTGTGTGCCATAACTTGTTTCCCAGTTAACTGCAGGAAGGTTAAAGTCTCCTGCAACCAGTGTGAAGCCAACACTGATGGATGCAGTAAAAAACATTTTCCTTACTGGGTCATTACTGTAATGAAGGAAAGGTGATTGACTGAGGGAATACTCGTTGAGGAGGTAGTCATAATATGTAGGATATCAGAAGTCCGTCTTCAGTTGCCATAGTGCCCAAGTAACCGTCATCATCTGACAACCTTAGATAAAAAACCGAAAAGTTTTATTGATGGAACCTGTTTGTCTTCCCCACACACGTGATTGCGCACAGGGAACTGATCACTTATTGTGCAGTCAAAGGATGACGTTAGATATTGTTAGGATTACCGCCACCGAACTTCCAATGCGCTGCAATCGCGGTGACGAAAAATAAACCGGGCGGCAACAATATATACGTTGAAACCTGAGGCGTGCTTTCGGTTGTTTTACGCGGACCAAACCACGGAAAACGAAAACATTCCTTTGCAACCGTCAGTTTTAGTGGAATGGCTACATCCTCATTTGGTGGCCAGACGAAATACGCTGTCAATTCTCCCCGGTCATGTGATCAGTCATTTGAACGGTACACAGGTGGCTGACGAATGATTCCAAAAGATTGAAAACTTCAGTATCTTGCAGGGTTGTGCTATGAGATAGTCAGTGGTCCACCTGATTGCGATTATGTATGCTGAATTCCGTTCTGAATCTGCAAGTGCACTCTAGGGGAGCAAAGAAGCTTCATACGTGACTGTTGTTTCATTTGCTGGAAAACTGCTCGGAGGATCCATCCACATTGCCACTTGCATTATCCTGTCAGTTTTTCAGTCAGAATTCAACTTTGGAAGTTTGTGGAGATTTATTGGTTTCAGGTTGTTATTTGAAATTTAGTGACATCAGTAAAGGGCAGGAAACGGAATATGAGGTTTTCTGCAACGGATAAAATGCCTGAACGTCGCCTGGCCTCGCTTTATTGACTTCATCTCTCAGCAATTTTCGCGGTCTCAGTTGGTTAGGATACCGGCTGCCAGGTAACAAAGTGAGCACAGAATATGAACCTGGAGAGCTTACTAGCCTGCTCGTTATCGTAATACGATGCTTTATCTCGGCAAAAAATTGAGTTGTTTTGGTTTAGTATCTGAGACGACATTTGGCAGGCGGATGCCCGCTCCTCCCCTTTCAGTGGCAAGTTTTTCAAGAAGTATCTATGGAAGGCCAGGTCTTTTGAATCCATCAGCCGTAAGCATATTTTGAATCAAAGCCGAACAGTGGGATTACAGACACATTATTACCTGCTAATATTCATGGCATAACCCCGCCTGGTTGACTAGTTCACTAGTTACTAGCCGTCCTAAGCCCGGGTAAAGAGGGAAGGTTGGGCATAGGACTAGCAACCCTACCCTGTAAAAAAAAATCCAACCGCTAAACAAACTTCAAAGCACAAACAAAATATAAAAAATGAAAACAAAATTATTCCTCGCTGGAATCGGAGAGGCGAAATGACGCCAGTTGGTGAAAGCCTGCCTTCAGGAAGCCAATTGGCTGATGTGTCTTCTCTCGATGAAAGCGAAAGTAAACGTGGGGACATGGAATGTCCGTACGATGTTTGAACCTAGCAAGGCAGCCCAGATTGCAAACGAGGTGAAGAGGTATCACATTAAAGTGCTTGGAATTTGCGAAAGCAGATGGAATGGGAGTGGACTCTCCAAACTGTCAACTGGAGAATCAATAATCTACTCCGACATTGTCACCCAGACGACAACCATGAGCACACTGAGGGAATGGCTATTATGATGTCCCCAACAGCATCGAGGGCTGTCATGCAGTGGGAACCAATCTCCTCCTGCAGGGTCATGACAGCAAGATTCAACTCAAAAGGAAGGAAGGTCACAATCATACAATGCTATGCACCTACAAATAATGCAGATGGAGAGAAGAAGGAGGAATTCTACAGACAACTTCAATCAACACTGGACAAGACGTCAGTTGGCGATATCAAAATTCGAATGGGCGACATGAATGTGAAACTGGGAGGGGACAACATAGGAAGAGAACTAACCATGGGTCGAGAAGCGCTCGGTGAGGTGATGAACGAGAATGGAGAATTGTTTGCAGAATTCTGTGCATTCAACGATTTGGTGATTGTAGGCAGTTAGTGTGTTCAAGCACAAGGATATCCATAGAACGACATGGAGTTCACCAGATGGACACAATAAAAATCCAATCGGCTTTATCTCAATATGAAGAAAGTGGAGACGCAGTCTACTTGACACGAGGTCAAGAGAGGAGCAGACGTAGGTTCACACGACTCAGTATCTAGTGCAAGGAACCTTCCAAATCAAGTTAAAAGCCTTCAAGGAAGCTGGTGATAGACCTCAATTCAAGTACAACACTCGGAAACTGAAGGATGAAACTACAAAGGAGATCTTCAAGGCAGCCATCAAGACAAAATGGGAGACATCGAGCAACATCCCTGAAGAAACCTGGGTGGAAGAACACTGGAAGTCTTTGAAAGCTATGTGGAAAGAAACCTGCACAACTGTATTAGGAAGGAAGAAGAGGCAAGACAAGGAATGGATCTCGACGGATACCTGGAAGCTGATAGAGGAGAGGAGGGTGGTGAAGCAGAAGATAAACCAGTGCAAGGATGCTCAACGACAAGAGGACCTGAGCACAATGTATAAAACACTGGACAAAGAAGTGAAGAAGAGTGCACGCAAAGACAAAAGATACTTCTACGAAACACTGGCAAGTGAAGCAGAACAGGCTGCAGGTTAGAGAGATAGACCTGACAACATTGTATCAAATAACCAGGTTACTATCAGGGAAGAGACCAACACAGATGAAACCAATAAAAGATGAAGAAGGAAATTTAATTACGAGAGAAGAGAAACAAAGGGAACGATGGGCCGACCACTTCAAAAAGCTCTTGAATCGACCACCACCTGCACTTCGTCCAGAAATACCACCTGCAGCCGCTGAACTACAAGTGAACATAAATCCTCCAACAAAAATGGAAGTCCTGAAGGCCATAAAGCTACTGAAATGCGGGAAAGCAGCAGGACCAGATGGAATACCGCCAGAAGCACTGAGAACAGATGCAGAGACAACAGCGGACATGCTCACACCACTATTGCAGAAGGTGTGGAAGGAAGAGAAGGTACCTGGCTAGTGACTGGAAGAAGGGTTACCTTGTCAAACTGCCGAAGAAAGGAGACCTCAGTGCTTGCAAGAACTGGCGCGGAATCACTCTCCTGTCCACCCAAAGCAAGCAAAATATTAAGCCGCATCATCCTGGAGAGGCTAAAGGATGCACTGGATTCAAAACTACGACCGGAACAGGCAGGCAGGCTTCAGGAAGTACAAATCATGTGCAGACCAAATAGCAACGCTTCGCATCATCATAGAACAGAGCATAGAATGTCAATCAGCTCTCTACCTCAACTTCATCGACTTTGAGAAGGCCTTTGACAGCGCTGACCGAGGGGTAATTTGGAAACTGCTTCATTACTATGGAGTACCGCAAACCTTTATCCGCCTCAGTCAACAACTATATGAAGATGCCACATGCCAAGTGATTCACAATGGGAAGCTCAGTGATGCTTTTGAAGTGAAGACAGGAGTGAAACAAGGCTGCTCACTATCACCCATGATATTCCTTATTGTGGTGGACTGGATCATGCAACAAACAGTGGACAGCGAGAAGAGGGGGATACGCTGGACTGTGGAAAAGAACCTAGAAGACTTGGATTTCGCCAGTGATGACTTGTGTCCAATGTCACACAAACTTGAAGATCTACAGGCGAAAACTAACAAGTTGACAGAAGAAGCAGTGAAGACGGGACTTCAAGTGAATACAGAGAAGACAGAGGTGATGAAGATACCGCACCAACAACTCCAACAACAATAACAAACTCCAATCACCGTCAACGGGAGAAACTTAAAGGAAGTAACCTCCTTCACCTATCTAGGAAGCACTGTTTCAACTACAGGCAGCGGTGGCACAGACAAGGATGTCAAAGCTAGAAAAGCAAGACAGACCTTTAATAGCCTGAAACCAGTGTGGAGATGTTCTGCACTCAGCATGTGGAACAAGATCCGGATTTTGAACACCAACGTCAAGTCAGTGCTTCTATATGGTTGAGAGACTTGGCGCGTCACGAAAGGCATTTCCAATAAACTGCAGACATTCATCAACAAGTGCTTACGCTCGCTACTGAAGATCAGATGGCCAGAAAGAATAAGTAACAAGGAGCTCTGGGAACGAAGCTACCAAGAACCTATCACTCAACAAATATGCAGGAGGAAGTGGAGGTGGATTGGGCATGCACTGAGAAGGCCGACTGGGGACATCACGCGTCAGGCCAGTTGCCCGAGTGGAATCCCCATGGAAAGCGACAAGTTGGATGTCCGAGGGTGACATGGAGGAGGTCGTGCGAGGAGAAAGTGAGAGGTTGTGGGCTGTCGTGGAACCAGGTTCGAAAGATCTCAGAGAACAGAGGTCACTGGAGACGTGCCACTGAAGCCCTATGTTCCACTAGGAACCCAAGGGACTAATAATAATATTCACAGCCTGCACAAGGTGATACCCATCTTAAAAACAACCTCTGCCTTTCTTGGTGACTTTTCAAACGGTACGTACTCAACACATCAAGTGGTGTGCCCTCTGACTGCCAGAATGGCTATTATATTTTGAATGGAGTGAAATTCTGGTCTTGTTTCAGGCAAAAAATAAATACATGAAGCTTCGCTAAGATAACAACTCGAATACCATAAGTTATTGTAAGAGTCGGTCAGCTTCTTGCACCCCTCAACAGGAGGCTTTAAATGGGTTAGAGTTGCGTAAGCTTTCAATTGAAGAATCTCAAGAAGCAGTTTACGTCAACACTTCTTGCAGCGGATGCCAATTCAGCACCCACTGTAGTAAAAAATATGCACTCACAACGATCGCAGGAAACTTTATGTCCTTTATGGGGATCAGACTAATTTTTGGGGGGAATGTTATGCCTTCGTCATAATTGCAGAACAAAAGGCAGTAGAAGGTTTCATGCGGATCGAAAGGGTCCGACTTTATTTACCTTTTAAGCTACAATGACGCTTTTCACTTGGGGACTATTACTTGGTAACAAGCACCTGACAAATTAGGAAATAGAAGTGCTCAGCATATCAGAACATCTGCTTGCAGATGAAAATGAATCCTCATGAATGACGAAATGCTGCGGTGCAAGGATTATAGGTTTTCTCGACTCTTCAGGTCACTACAGAAGTTCTAATAAAAACCTGGTTGAAATGGCGGTTTTGTCGGTTATCGTATAGTTAGCTGCACTAAGAGAGGTATCTGATGGGAGTAAAAGTTGACATAACAGCTAGCACCACTAGCAAGACAACTTCTAAAAGGGAGGAAAATGTCATATACTCCTAACAACAGGATACAGAGTCGTTGGTTAGCACTGAAGGGGAATGAAGTCGTTTCAAACTAGCTTCGGTTACAAGCATAGGTGACGCATTCCATCACAGCTTTGCCGACGCACCCGCTTGTTTACTGGGTTTTGCTAAAGGTGGCACCGCTAGTTGTCGGTCGATTGGCGTTCTTATTTTTAACCCAGTGCCAGTGATACGACTAAATACTTTTCTTCATCAGCCACAGCTTTATGGCTAGGCAGGGCAGATAGGTTACAAAGGGTAAAAATAGAAACATTCCTTGTTTATCCATATGGTGTAGGACCACGTGCCTTCAGTGATAATTCTTGACGACCGGGGCCCATAACAAACCTTGATTTCATGACCACATTTTGTGAACTATCCTGGCACGAACTTGACAGGAACAGAAACCAATCACTAATTATTCAACTATTCAGTAATTGGGCCTCCCGCCGGTCAGCTATAGTGAGCTGAAACGTCACTTATAGTGGGTTGCCTTCGGAATAAGCCGGCTTCAAACGGTTGATACTAACAGTATCTTCAAGTCCGTTTCGCTCGATCATATAGAATTTCTCATGTCGCTTTGATCACTTTGAATGGCCCATCGTAAGGTGGCTCAAGTGGTCGACGAAAGGCATCGTGGCGAATGAACACGTGTGATGTATTTTGTAAACTGGGCTGAACGGAGACATCAGTCGTTTGAGGTCTAACAGGAGAAGGCCTAACCGAACGCATTGCGTTTATAAGCCCAGTCACGCAAGATGTCCTGCCGCAAACATGTTTGAAAGTTGAAGGGGAAACAAACTCACCTGGTAGACGAGACGGAGAGTAGTCCCATAGATGAGTTCTGCAGGGCTGCATCCAGCATCAGCTTTCAACGCGTTACAAATACCTAGTAGGACTAGAGGCAGGGCCTCGGTCCACTGAGGTATGTTTGCAACTGAAAGGGAAACTTTCAGCTGTTGATGGAAACGTTCTACCATGCAGTTTGCTTCTCGATGGTAGACTGTCGTTCGGAACCCAGTGAAACCTAAAAGTGCAGTTAAAGCGTGAAATAATCCACACTCGAATCGGTGCCCACGGTCGGTTGTTACGCAAGATGGACATCCCAAGTTCGCGATCCATCTTTGCTCGAAAACATGAGCGACAGTTTCAGCAGTAATATCCTCAATAGGCACTGCTTCTGGTTATCGCGTAAAACAATCCACGCAAGTGAAAAGGTCAGCACATCCACTAAATTCTGGTAGAGGTCCTACAATGTCTACATGGACGTGGTCTGGGGCTAGAAAAGAACCTAAAGGGCTTTTCGTGTGTCGCGTGACTTTGCACTTCTGACAAACTAAGCACCACTGAGCCCACACCTTAACATCTTTGTTCATTCCCGGCCAGCAAAAACGTAGAATAAGCCTGATGGTGGCTTCTACACCTGGATGGGACAGTTTGTGCAACGTATTGAAGACCTCGCCTCGACATCTCCTCGGAACTATTGGGCGTGGTTAAACAGCAGAGACATCGCATAGAATTGTATCCTTGCCTGATCCTACTGCACACAGTTGTAGCTTGAGAGTTGTGGACGACAACTCATGATGCAGCTCAAGGTCTTCTTTTTGACACTGAGCTAGTTCGACGAGATCAACGCCCTTGATGCGGTTTATCGAAGCTATCCGAGATAGTGCATCGGCTACGGAGTTATCTGCGCCAGAAATGTGGCGGATATCTGACGTGAAATGGGGAATGTAATATGGTTGTCGCGACTCACGAAGGCAGTATTTGTCTGATGCCCATCCAAGAGAGAAGGCTAACGGTTTGTGGTCTGCGAAAATTATTACATCACGACCTTCCACCGAGTGTCGAAAATGGCGTACAAAACAGTACATAGCTAGAGGTTCCGCACCAAATCTACTGTATCTTGTTTCCACGTCTTGTAGCCACCTCGAGAAAAAGGCTAAAGGTTGCCACCGGTCGTCAGCCAACTCTTGCAAAACTGCTCCAATTGCTGAGTCAAATGCATCAACAGCAATACTCAAAGGAGCATTGGGGTTGTGATGCATAATCATGGCCGTGTTTGAAATGGCTCCCTTGACTTTAGAGAAAGCGAGTCTAGCCACGTTGTTCAGAGTCACGCACTTCGTAGTCCCTCGAAGTAGATCTGTGAGTGGTCTCATGATAGAGGCACTGTTGAGAATAAACCTTCGGCAATAACTTACCAGGCCATTCAAAGCACGGAGCTGCTTCACAGTGGTCGGCTCTGGATAGTTCATGATAGCCGCTACCTTAACTCTCAATAGGGGTATACTTTTGTTCTCAATGGTATGCCCAAGGAAGCTGAGTGATTCAACTCCTATTTCACATTTCTGCAAGTTGACTATGATGCCATGGTTTTTTAGTCTACTAAATACGAGGTCCAAATGTTCAAGGTGAGTTTCCTTATCTCGACTCGCAACGAGACAGTCGTCCACGTAGACGTGGACAAAAGTTAAAACACAGAAGACACCATCCGTAAAGCGTTGGAATGGTTGTGCTGCATTCTGAAGACCAAATGGCATGCACAGGAATTCAAACAAACCAAAAGGAGTAATAATGGGTATCTGATTATACGATTTGACCAGATCGATTTTGGAGAATATGTTCATTCTACATAACGTCACAGCCAAGTCGTAAACGTGAAGTATCGCGTAGCAGTCCGGTGTTGTTTCGGCTTAAGGCCTTCGCTAATCAACGATTGGATGCCAGTCGTTGCTATCCTTTTTGGGAACCATATGCAATGGTGATGCCAATGGGCTACTTGAAGGTTTGATAATGCCCAGTTCGAGCATGTAGTCGAATTCACTCTTCGCCGTTTTGAGCTTATCAGGGGCTAGACGGCGTGCTTTGGATGCCACAGGTGGACCTGTGGTTGTCACGTGATGCCTAGCATTGTTGGTTATGCACGGAAGAGTGTGCATCGGCTGTCGTAACTCTGGATAATTCTCTAAGACTGCTTGATAGGACACGTTGTCTGATCGTTTGGTTCTAACGTTGGCTAAACTTGGACCTACATAGGTGGTGCCACCAACAGATAACTTTTTGTTGTTATCTGTCAGTCGTTGACGACGAGCATCTACAAGTAGATTATAGAAACGCCAGCAAGGAGGAAAACACAGTGAATAGGTTTACATAAACCTAAGTTGAGGTAGGCATACCGTCTCCCAAATGTTCCAGTCGCCTTGCGTTGGCCGTCTGAAGATTGAAGGACGAGCCACGGGGATGCTTCTTTGTTAATGCGTGAAGAACGTTAACTTCTGCGCTGGTGTCGACGAAGCAGCGAACTTTCGTTTTTATATCTGTGACGTTAGGCGAACGGCTGTTTCCGCCGGCCACGGTTGCCGTGAATACCTGTCGGCGTGACAGTTTCCCGAGTTTGTGTTCGTGTTGAAACTGTATAGCTTCCGGCACTTTCTGGCTCCGTCTCCTTATGTACTGTGAAACCTGCACCACTTAGGGTTTTCCACCCTGATGTGTTACGTAACCTAGGGCTTTGAGTTCGTAGCAGCCGTTTAACGAAGTTACACTGCTTGGTTACTTCTGAATCTTGGTTCTTGGGTTCATCGCAGACAGAATACACGTTGGAGACGGGTCTGCTAGAAATCTCCAGTATTTTATCTGCCGAGGCTGCCAGGTTATTGATTAGGACTGAATGCAGCGTCACCAACACGGTTTGCACCGGTTGTGGTAGTCTCGAGAGAAACAGTTCTCGGAAAAGGCCATTACCGGACGCTCGTATGCACATAACCTCTCGCACTCGTGTGAGGAATTCTGTGGCTGAGTCACTGCCTAACTGGACGTTACGAAGCAGTTCGTCTGGGCACTGAGGGTCTGTGAGATCACCTTTCTTCAGAAACGCAGCTTCGAGAAGTGCGCAGGGATCACTCACTTCAGGACTAAACATATGTGCTGTAATATGCCTGTTTAACTCCCGCGCAGTGAACGTATGACAGCAAGAAATCTAGAACGAGGATCTGCGACTCCTTGTTCTTGGAAAATCTGCCTCGGCACACAGAAACCATGTTTCTGCATTGTCTGGCCAGTGTGGCACGAGTTGGATAAGTTTGGGAGTGTGGTCTGACATGAGAGAAAGTTGTATATGGATATATAAAGGTTATCAAAGTGAAAACAATACGCAGGTATAAAATGGAATAGGCTCACCAATTTAAGATTTGTTATTGGTTGGGTATGTGATCACGTCGAGATCACCAATTTCGGAATCGTCCTGGTGAGGACTTGACAGACACAGAGGCCAATCACCAATTATTCATACCTGTCATATACCCATGAATGCGAGTCCAAAAATAACACAACAGGGTAGTCGGACGGAATGGTATATTTGAGAGGTCATGCCAAAATATCGATGCATTCCAACTAACTGGCTGGAGGGTCGATTACGAGTAGTGCAAACGTAACACGACAGTGTACCAAATGGCGAGGATGCTTGACCTTGTGCCCTTAGCCTAACGAGTCTGACAAAACTATCAGGGTCAACATCAACGTTGAATTTCGTCGGACCCTAGGCTATTGATTCTGGGGAAGTATATGACGCTACAATATGGCCTAGTCAGTTAGTAGCGACTCATAGTTTGAAGATGCTGACAGCAATACGTACAACATTTATAAAAAGTCATTCGTAGCATATTCACTACCTTATGCGCAAACTAGATTGAATCCAAACTAGGGGATGCCACACAAGCGGCAAGCGGGTGCGTAGGCCAATCAGACCTACTGTAAGGGGTTCAGCCGAAAGCCGATTATATGATCATACCTCTGACCACTTGACCTGCGACGAAGAGCCTAAGTAGTTGCAAGCCTCACTTCATAGCATCGTAGAGAGGAAACTTAAGTGCCTGGCAAAAAATCTGAAGGAGTTACCTTGCAAAAAATGCCTCGCATCTTTTTTACTCTTACAGAGAGCAGGGAAGAAAAAAGGACATTATAGAAGCTTCTGACAAATCCAGACAATGTAAAGCACCTGTTTCTACTCATAGCAGTTAGCCCCTAGAACTTGTTCATGAAGAGGTGTTTAACATGCTGACGTATGATGAATGCAAGATAAGGGACGATAACAGTAATATATTCCCTTTATTCCGAGACATTGATGCTTTCGATAAGTATCTAAGCCATTCATACTCAGTCCTAAAACCATGAATTTAAGGGTGAAATTTCATAACTACGGAGAGGAAAGCCTTAAGAACTTTGCAACGCGAAGGTTTAATACACGAATTGTTTTATTGCAAAAAACATATGACAAAAGCTAGGAATCTTTACGAGTTAATGCGTTACAAAAGGTTGGGATGTTATGTAAGGATTTATTGAGATTCTGTTTGTGATATCAGGAATCTTTTAGGTGCACGATCGGCGTGTTTCAAATGTGGACCATGCAGACCGAAATGGATGAAGATGGTTGACAATCTCTACTCTGGAAATCTACAGGTTGGCTCTTATTTAAGTCTGACGTCAAATTAAAGGACACCAATAATCACAACAAACTTATTCATTATTGCCTGCACCAACCAGATAAGTTGGATCGGATTGCTAAGTACCTACATCTGAGACTGACTCAAGATCTTAGTCGACGTTATGACCAGTAAGAACTTACTTTACCCTAGATAATACTTTAAAGAAATGTAACCATATCTGTGAAAGCTATTAACAAGTTGATACAAGTTTGTCACGGGCACAGGCTAGTTTTGGCTTTCAGCTTTTTGAAGATGATCCAACTTCTATTGGAAACTAACCGAACAGATCTTCAGATACTGGCGTCCAAGTCGGTAAGTTACTGATAGTTTTATGACGATAAAAATGAAGTTTGTGGAGTTCTCTAAGATCGACGACGATGCCCCAAACTATTACAAGGAGTGTAACGAGATTCTTGATCACTTCGCCTCTATGGCTCATTCCTCAATTCCTAACCTGAAAGAGCGCAATGCGTAAATTACTTTTGGTCGATATTTTTTTTCTAGGGTCAGAATGGCAGGTATACATGGAATTCAAGGTGTGGTTAGAAAAATGGTTAGTGATCAATTGCCACTAGAGGTTCATGAGTCAAATATGGACAAGATTATCCCCCACTTCTATTTAATATATGCGAAAAGTAAGATATAAAAGTAAACCTTTGCATAACTGTTTAGTGCATTATTTAGTTTTTCTGTTGTAATTGGCTTTATTTACTGCTGTTTCTCTTTGGTCCGATGTAGAGTTGTATTCTATGGAAAGAAATCACTGAACATGTGAGCTGACGAGTGTCCTATACACCAAACCATTACCTGTTGTAATGTTTGGTAGTAGTTGAACTACGAATAAGTAAAACAAAAAGTTGTTTTGATCAGACTCAGTCGGTAAAAATCCATGAGATCGTTAGCCATCTATCTGAGTCATGTAAGTTTATGTGTGATAAGTAATCAGTTATATTGTGGTATCTACGTAGGCTTGTTGTCTGACAGGTAGTAACCACCAGCGATTTTCACTATTGCGATTCCTATTTAATTTCGTTACGAGTATGCTAATGAAGCTTACTTTTCATGAATTTATTTACTCAATGTAGGACACCCCATTGACAGTCTGGTCGCGCTTAGACGCTGGCGCCATGTAGTCTGCTGTACATAAAATTGGAAATATAAGTGTGCTTGGGATGCGTTTTGCTCATATTAAAGAGGTTGATGCTTCATGGTCGGTTCTCAGTGACTCGTAGTCTAAGGATAGATCGTAAAGTCGTAAAATGTTTACCAATTAAATTTTTTGGCGATTTGCATCATCCCCAATAGCTTGTTTGCTGATAGTATATCAGCTTCCATACGAAAGATATTTTTGACATTTGCGAACTTATTTTATTTATAGTTCCAGTGAAACACCCAACTATCCATTAAAGAAAAAGTATATTGTGCTGCAGTCCATTCTGCCCTATTGTACTGCTAAGACGATTATTAGAAGTAGATACGCAGAGATTACGGGTATTTGAACGTGGGTGACTTCACGGCACGGTTCATGTGTGCTGAAATTGAAAAGTGAGCAAGTTTTAGGTAGGGCATAGGACTCAAGGCAAATATTACGTCAAGCGATGAGATGAACCTTCGGCGACTGAGGTTGTTTAAATATGCACCGTGCATACGGATCTATCAATTATCTTGACGTGCAGTGTTAGGCAAAACAGAATTGGGTTGAAAGAATTCCAGGTGTTTAGATCACGATATGCAGCTAGTCCATAAAGTCTCTGACTTTGATTGAGACACGTAGAGCTGTAGACTAGCCTAAATCCTCGAGACAACACAAATTTCTGGTTAGTGACTCTGATTTATCTCAAGATTGGTCACAACCACTCAGATGCATACACATTTCGTCTC
The DNA here is from genome assembly GCA_944470555.2 of Heterobilharzia americana. Taxonomy (NCBI): domain Eukaryota; kingdom Metazoa; phylum Platyhelminthes; class Trematoda; order Strigeidida; family Schistosomatidae; genus Heterobilharzia; species Heterobilharzia americana. The sequence goes on from OX104134.1 coordinate 91,934,308, forward strand.
CAAAGCCTTGAATATTTTCATATGTCTTCTATCTATCCTGTCCTCCTTTCATATACTCCACCTACTTCTATGTCATTCATTTCTTATCCTCTTTTGTATATTGCTGTGAAGTGTGGCACTTTTGTTCCAAGTTCTGCATTGATTCATATGCTTATCTGTCCTTCTGACGTTCAAAGAATATTGGAAACCAATAACTGATGTTGTTGAAAAGCGACCTCAGGGATGCTGATCCACCTATAGTTTCGCACTTCACTATCGTTATTCCTTCAGCCTTCAACCCTTTTTATTTTTCAGATGTATACTTTAGACTCCTGAATTTAAAGTTCTCAGGTTTATATTGATCATGATTTGGGTGTTGCATTTTAACTTTAGTTGTGAAAACCATATTTCGGCGAGTTGACAGTCTTTGTATGAATCAACACCTTTGGTTAACCAATAACTTCATGTTTATATCCTACCTTTTTAAAAACTGGTTATGAATATATTGAGCGCTCTTTGTATGCTTAACCGATTTTCACCGTAGATATGAAGTACTCATTTCTGTCACTAAATCGATATGCAAACAATAACCAAATGTTTGATGGACATGAAAATATCCTTAGTGGTAGTAAAATGGATTAGCAATGCTTTTTAGAGTGAATCAGAAAGATAATACTGAAGTAGCGATGTTTTCTAAGGAGTTTTTCACTGATTTTGCTCTTTAGAACTACGGGTTTTATGATACATTCGTGTTAGCTTAAGAAGCTACTCAGTCTAATCACTTATCAATAATGTAATGGTTGTAGAATTTTTTGGATGATGAGCACATTAATACATAACTCTTAGGTAATTCCTTTTGTAAGACTCATAATCTTCCCCTTTCTGGTAACTAAAACAACTAAAAAATTAAACCACACAATGGAATCAATTCTGTTGTGTCAATAGCGAGTGTCTGTAAGTTTGGTCGGTGCTAAATTCGGTCCATTAACTATATCCGGTTTCAATATTTTTTTAATTTTAAGTGTTAAAGACTATCCAGTTTTCGTAGCGACTAATCTTCAGTATCCTTGCTGATTAGGCTATGTGCCTGTACCTGGAAGTTTTATACGTAACCACATCCTAAAACGGCAAAAAGTCAGAGAAGCTTGATTTTAAGGTGAAAACTTTACTACCTTGAAAATCGTGTTGTAAAGAGGAAATATTTGAACCTTGCAGTGGATTATTGATCGTGAACTACAACCATATGAATTGAGTAAATAATTCTGCAATAACTACAAATGACTCTAAATCCACTTCAGTGACAAAGGAGACATTGGAGTCTTGACGGTGCGGCATGAAAAAGGTGATAGAACCGAAACCAAAAACAAAATAATCGGCTTTGGTTTTCAGAATAAATAAAATATTCGCTCCCTTACATGAAGGTTCCTTGTAGTGACCTGCTTCATTTACCATGACATTTGAGCTCCGAAAAGTGAACCCAAGGTTCAAACATCTCTCATATTAAGTGTGAATCATGGTCAGATTCATAAAGTTTACTGAGTTTCTCAGTTTAATTACTTTTGACGAGTATTTTTATGTTTTATAGTTTATATGACTTAAAGCTGTGTAGTTTGTTCACTGTTTCTTATTATCAGATAATATTTGGTTGACTTTAGTTGACAGAAGGCTGGTCGATTTGTAGGTAAGGAGTGATACGGTATGATGTAGTCGGGAGATAAGTGCCCCTGAAACAGTTGATAATTAGTGGGACTTGACTTATGACTATCCTCAGGACCCAAAGTGATTGATGATCAAGAGAACTACTAGACTACCCACTGACTCGTTATCGTATATCTTAACATATAATAAAATAATTCTGTTAAATATGCAGATTGACACTCTAAATAGGGTGAGTAAATGTAATTTAAGTTATAATGCACAGTTAATCAACCGTAAACGTAGGGGTTATTGGATAACTAACGATTACTTTCCAATGCATCTGGGGTTGATTTTATATCTCAATGAAAAAAACTTGAAATTACGGCTTAGTTTTACCTTAAACATTTGAGTAAATACATCTATCTTCCCACGACAAAGAAATGGTTGCGGTTTCTCCTATTATCCCACAGAATTTACTGCTCCTATTATAGGCAGTTCTTTATTCAGTCTGTCGAAATTTCAATTCCCATGACTGCAGTTTCTTCATATTACTTGGTTGCGAGAATCTTATTACTGTTATTACCATTGCCGATACCACTCTAGGCTTGATATTCATAAATGACTTTGGTACACATAAAGCCCTTAAAGGAGCTAAACTCTGATCACCCTGTTATACGCACTTTCTTCAAAGTTAGTGGTGAATTATACACGAGAGGTTTGTCATATCTTTCAAAGAAAACAGAGCAGTTGCCATTCACAGGATAGTATACTGAGCCTTTAAAGTATGTTACAAGACACAAGCTGGGATATAATTGTCGACAAAGTGTTGGATGACACTTTCACTAATACCACGTACTGTCAGATTCTACCTTGATATTTCTGTCTAGATGAGACACTTCTCATGAGATGTGACGGGTTTCCTACCCTGCAGTTCAAGAAGTTCCAAAGTGAGAGTCAGTCAGTAAAAGTATGTGACTGCGTTATTGCGTAACGGTCCAAGTTGTCACACTTCTCATTCGCAAATCAAAATACAAGGCAGTAAGACGAAAAAAATCTTTTTAGTAATATAGTTCCTCAGGTAAAAATTACTCCAACTAGCTCAGTTCGTTGGGTCATTGTGGTATGTATGCCCAACCACCACATCAAAGAAACAGCTGTTCGTCGGACGTAGAAAGAAAGCACGAAAGAAAAAAGGCTATATTAGGTGAATAATAACTCTTATTTTAGAAGACTAAATTGCTTGACGAAGTCCGAAATGCATCTGAATGCAATATATGACTCGAGGCTTCTATCTTGTAAACGGTCTTTCAATAAGTGGAAACTACTTAAAGAACATGCTAGTTAAAAACATACATCACTAAACTTGTTCTGGTGTGTGTACTGTAACCCAGCCATTTATATGTCAGCAGGTTGATTTTGTCTTATCTAGTGTTTTCCGCGCTTCAAGGCAAGTGATGTTTTCAGCTTTTTCAAATCCTTGAATCCACTTCGAATCATAGGTTCCGTTTTTGAATCAAATATTGTCTTCAAAAAATGTGCAAATATTGTTTCATCCTTTTCCACATAATTTATAAAATAAATTATCCGGTATTTGGATTCATATTAAAATTCTAAGTCATCATCGTGATCAAGTATAAAACTTAAACTTATAGCCATCGCCTTTGCTTTTTGAAAATAGTGGAGGAACTACTTTCATTTATGCTGAACCTACATTACTTATCCAAAACAACCTACCTGTTAAAAGAGGAAGAATAATTTGTCTGCCCTTTTTTGAACAAGGTTACCATAGCATGCGCTGAACCTTGGGTTGCAAATCGGTTTATTTCTTATTTTTATAAAAGAAAGCAGTACACTGTGTATAACACCCTGAGGTTGAAATGATCTCTGTCATCCTCTCGAAATGCTGTATTATAAATTGGATTTATAACCTCTGTCAGAGAAGCTCTACTCACAGCTCCCATGTATTGGGGTTGTTTTAATAAAAGTGCCAGAGCGAACGTGAACTTTCGGCTCTATAAGCGGATTGGTATACGGAGAAGGAGGAGGTAAACCCTGGTCCCAAACTGTTGGGATGCCCCAGTTTACATAAAACATTGTTATTGATTTGAACACATGTCCCAGCTGACTCAGTTGGTGCGGGATTACAACCTTATCAACTGACTTATCTCCTTCACCTGAAACCTTACGCCTGTCTTTTAGCTAACTCAGCACGCAGGAGACCTAAAACACATGATGCATACTGAGTGCCACTCCGGTGGAATAGCTAGATCCTTCTCATATCATACACAACTGATTGTCATGCTTCACTATCACACACTAGAAAAACGTGAAATAAGGTGCTCAAGACTTTTAACAGAGTCGTAGAAGATGTAAGTTGGCGACAACGGAATGAGGCTTTTGTATCTGTGCAGACATCTCGTTGGTCACTGACCTACCAGGTTTGGTTCATCTTCCCAAGTGAAGCAATCAACCTGTTCAAACACTCCACCCCACGTTGTTAGATGAGGCACCAACCCATGCCAGTCAGATAGCAACAATTCGCATTTGAGCGATGAGAAATGCATCCCAAACACTTTAGTTGTTACTCAGACGGATAAAACCAACGTGGAACCTCACACAGAAATGCATCTGTCTAGGTTGTCACACTTCACAGCAGCAGCGATAGATTAAGTGGGAATCAAATACGATCCCCTCCGACTGGTCTAAGTCACTGATCATCCCAGTCTTCAAGAAAGGCGAGAAGTCCTCTTGTGATAACCACAGAGGAATCAGCCTGACAAACATAGTGTCTAAGATCCTAAGTTCTATAATTCTCCGACGCCTGAGTGGAGCTCGGGAACAGCAAGCCCGAGAAAACCAGGCAGGCTTTAGACCTGGCCGTGGATGTATCGACCAAATATTCACACTGCGCCAGGTCCTGGAACATAGGCATGCTTACAGACGCCCGACAATAGCTGTATTTCTCGACCTGAAGGCGGCATTTGACTCCGTTGATCGAGAAGTCTTATGGCAGTGTCTGTCACTGAAAGGCGTGCCTAGTAAGTACATCACCTTATTGAAAGCTCTCTACTCGAACACTTGTGGGCATGTTAGAGCCTATGGTGAGTTGTCCAGGGAGCTATACTCATCAAGTGGTGTCCGTCAAGGATGCCCACTATCCCCATTCTTATTTAATTTTATCATAGATATTCTTATGGAGGTTTCCCTCTCGTCACCTAATTACAAAGACGTTGACCGGACCACAGGTGAATTTTCCTTAGATCTAGAATATGCAGATGACATAGTCCTGTTAGGTGAAGACGCTGACAAGATGCAGAGTCTTCTGAACACTTTGAGTGGGAATTTGAGAATGTTTGGGATGCGATTTTCACCACCCAAATGCAAATTTTTGCTCCAGGACTGGTCTTCAGCGGTACCGCGGTTAACAATAGAGAGTGAAGTGGTTGAGTGTGTTGACCACTTCACTTACCTGGGAAGTAGGATCAACTCCGGTGGGTTAGTTGCCGATGAGATTTCTGCACGGATACAAAAGGCTCGATTGGCTTTTGCCAATTTGCGCCACCTATGGCGCCGCCGTGATATTCGTTTGTCTATTAAGGGTCGCGTGTACTGCACAGCAGTCCGCTCTGTTCTACTGTATGGCTGTGAAACATGGCCATTGAAAGTGGAAGACATGAGAAGGTTACAGGTATTTGACCACCGTTGCCTTCGTAGTATAGGACGTATTCCGTGGTGTCACCATGTGAGTAATGCAGAAGTTAGGTGTAGAGTTTTAGGGAGAAGAGGTAAGTCAGTCGACGAGGTTGTGAACCTTCATCGACTGAGATGGTTGGGACACGTACTACGTATGCCTAGTCACCGATTGCCTCGTCACACAATGTTGGCTGAGGTGGGTTCAGGCTGGAAAAAGGCCCGAGGTGGCCAGACTAAAACATGGCACCAATGTATGAAGTCTCTGACTGTTGGTTTAAGCCATGTAGGACGATGCAGACTAGGTGGTTGGGGTCCACGGGACAAGAGGAACCAGTGGTTGGAGACCCTAGGTGATATGGCTCAGAACCGAAGTCAGTGGCGCAGATGTATACACACATTATCCTCATCTTAACAACGCTATACCGAATCTCACTATTTTGTCACTCCTCTTTCCTTTCTTCTCATACTTTATATTTCTTTTGACTGCATTCACTTATCTTCATCCTTCACCTCACTGACTTTTTACTTGGTGTGCTGATATGAGGTGTGGCAACTCGGACCGTTACGCAGTAATGCCTGGTCCTATGTTGATAATGATGATGATGATGATGGGCAGAGAAAGGGTGATATCAAAGGAGACAAAGTGAAAGCGAGGAGAAAGAATTTGAAAAGTAAAGAAAAACTAATGAGAATGTTTAAAAACGTAGAATGCACCAAAGAGTGAATACATTTTGGCCATTATGACCGATTTCCAATCATGTATTATGCAAGGATCTCCAACCAGTTGTTCTTATCCTCTCTCGGATCAGAACTAGACGGTCTACAACTCCATACACAGTTCAGACTATCAGCAAGAGAATTGATGAACTGGTTCTACACCTTGGTATAACTACCGCAAGCCTTCTTCAAACGCAGCCTTACTTGAGCTAACATTGTATATTGAATTAGGTAGCATGCTGAACACATGTCCAAGTCATGTCAGTCAGTGAGGGTTCAACCTCACAACCTCATCGACTAACCCGCCTAACTTGCCCAGTACTCTTCGCAAACCTGGAGATAGTTCACACGGTGCTCTCACCATACGTGAACGACGCCACAAAACACTCGTGTTCACAATCATGTAGTCCCTTCACATCTACCTTGCACGATCGAAGTCTCGCAGCCGTATAATATGACAGGGCGAAGTGCAATGCGGTTTAATCATTATCTTAGAAGTAGTCGAATGAATATCTCGCCAGTAGGCATCAGAGATGATGCAAGTTAGCGAATCCCAAACGGAGCTTCTGTATACCAGCTGAAATTTTGTCAGTAACCAGTCAGTTTCAGATGATGCAACTCCCCATGTATGTGAAGTGGCCGACACATTTCACCATTTCACTCCCTATCATTAAACTGGGAGTAGTTGTAGAACAATCCTGAACCATCATCTTGCATTTGATAAGTGTGAAACGCATACCAGCCAAGTAAATTTCTCAGATTTCTGCTCAAGGCCTTCAGAAGCCCAACATTTTGCCACCATCCCCGCCTAACAGGACAATATCATTCGCGCACTCCAAGTCAAACAAATGCCCTCCATGGATTAGGTCAATCAGTGTGAAGTCAGACATACCTTTGGTTATGTACATTAGTACATCTATAACGAAGTTAAAGAGGAATGGTGACAGTGAGCACCCCTGGTGGATACTACTAGTTATCAATCATTCTGACGACAACTCTCTATGAGCCATTAAATGGCTGCATGAATTCGAGTAGATAGCTTTGATTAGCGTTTTATATTTGCTTGGTACTCCCCTTTACAGTCAGACACTGCCACAACATCTCACTAATCATCGTCTGCTTCTTGGCAGTATCCTTTATTAACCTAAGTAATTGCTGAGTGTCACCTAACGTTGATGCCTTCTTCATCTCTTGCCATATCGCCATCCCCACTGCTCATCATCATGTCGAAAGTTTGTGCTGCTTTCTCTCCTCATTCTAGTTAGAGCCTGCTGCGACCAGTCTTTTCGCATCAATCAGTTTCAATGACTTTGTAAAAATCCAATGACGTTTGTTAACCTTCGGATTTAGGTTATCAATTGTTTCTGCAGTAGTGTTATTGTCATGCTAGGCTTAATCTGGATAAGGATTGCTGTCACGTTCAGATAAATCCCAATCCGTCTCCTCCCTAAAGACCTACTTCACATTCTCATCTTCTGTCCGAGCACGCACAAACTTCGCTACCTCTTGTTTTACTGCTACCAGTAAGGTGCCACATGCATGCCTGTTTTAACTCGTGATCAGAGTAGAAAATGGTACTCCAGAAAAAGTGGCAATCCTCCACCGATCCCTTCCAACGATGGCTTATGATCATATAGTATGTATGTCTCCACCGTTGGTTTGATGTCAGCGAAAGCCACATAAAACAGTGTCTTTCCTTACGGTTGCAGTTATTACTGGCTAGAAACAAGTGATTGTTGCAACAAAACGGTGACAGATGGTCACCGTTGCTGGTTTGTTGGCATGGAATTCCGTAGATACCTCCAAGATGCCATTCTAATTGAGTCAGCTTCCCTACTTGGGCGTTAAGTTCAGCCGCTATTATAAATGTGTCGGAACGTTTTGCTTTCTGTAGCAGGGTTGACATTTAATGGAGCTCGTTCTTTGTAATATTCGAGCCCCGGTCAGTGAATTCGTGGGCGGAGATTTCTGATAGGCATCGGCTAGTCTTCTGATCCTTCCTAGTTCTTACAGATCTATTCAGTGAGACATCACAGTCGAGGATCACGCTCTCAGCTCTATAACTCAACGCTAATCCTACACTATCGAATATGCAAGAGCTAGCCGTTAAATCTCTGGATGATTGTAGAGTGAATTTTGAAGATTGGACACGATCAAGTAAGATAAAGTTAATAAGCACACTCGGGTCCTGTATAAGTGTCTCAGAAACACAGCATACATTCATGGCTTACATCGATAGGTCGAGATTTCAGAGTTTTGCCAAGAGGTGTCTGTCGTCTAATTTAGCATAGATTTCGGATGTTGAAAGCTGGAGTGTGAGATTGACAATCGGGTTTTAGAAGACTTGGGATGGAGTTTTACCGGCTTTGGTCGTTGGCGAATTGTCTTAGGGTGTGAATTTGATCAAGTTGTAAGAGGCTTTTTACTTGTATGAGGAAGTGAAGGCAAGGTGAGAGACAAAGGTAAGGGGCGTAAGTTATAACCTCGGAGTCCATCGGACATCTGCTGCATGCCTCTCACACACGACCTTTCTAAAATTATTGGATTCAGATTTCATTGTACTAACGCCGAACAAGGAAAACCCATACCTCAAGCACCGGAATACTGCAGAGTAGGGGGTAGTGTGATACCTTTGGGACAGATCTTTCCTAGCCTACACTTCCCATGGAGAAGGGAACATCAGCATGGTACTGCTGGCCATCCACGGGAAACACGGTATTGTTGTTACACATCCGTCCAGCCAGCAGTGTTTCTTCTCTCTCGGACTCAATCCCTTACCATAGTGTAGCAGTATACGCTATGACAGTGACCGCTTGTAGTCTTAACACTCACTATCCAACAGGTCTTTCTGGTATGCTAGAACTTTAGGGAACAATTATTAACGTTAGCATAGCTCATTGGATCTTTAGGATTTTTGCTCTCATCCAGTTTAATTTATTGGCTCTTGGCTTCCAGCACTTTGCACCAGTTTCCTATGGGACTTATTTATACCAGTTATGAAGAAGGAGGAAAGCTTCTTTGCAACCATCATAGAGGAATCAGTTTCACTAATCGTATATTTCATCATTTTGGTTATACTCTGTAACTTCAGTTGTGCTGCTTATGTTTAAATGTAAATATGTATGACCATCACATTTTCTGAAATAATTTTCGTTTGTGTTGATAATAGTTCGCTCCGTTTTCTGTATATTTTTTAGTCGTTACTATTAAATGTGCTGCTTCTACACAGAGCGTAGTTCTGTCATAAATCTAGTGTAAGCGTTCAGTTGAGATGAATAACTGCATTTTTTTTTTGTAATATTTCATCTTAAAGATCTGAAGTGGATGCGGATCCAGAGGAAGCACAATGCGATCCTTCAAAAGAAGCTATATACGTCTTTGAAGATATTGTTCGTCAAGCTTCTTATACAAATATCAAACCTGTGGTAACCTCCATATTGACGTAAGTTGCTTATGCTTGTGTGAACTATAATTTTTTCTCTTCCCCATTTTCCTTTTTTTATTACATGGCATTTTTAGTTGTACTGCACCTCCACAGGAATTTAAAATACATAATTTACTGTTATTCATCTGTCTGTTATCGACAGTGTACATTTTCATCAGTTTTGTCTATTATCAGTATCAAAACAGCAGTATGTTAACTCGAGTTATAATAATGATTTGAATTGTACTGACTACTTGTTTTTGTTTCACCAGCTATCTGTGACGAACAACTCAAACAAAGCCTGCTCATTTGTTAGTGTCTTTTCTTTTTTGTTCACTGGATCAGTGACTTCTAGCCCACTAGTGTAAATAGTTGACTTTCAACCTATGCACTACGTGTTTGAACACCACTGTGCCTACTAAGTTCCGTCAGCCAGGTTGTACCATAAAAATTCCGTATTAGATTTGTTTATTTGATATATAGCACACAGTGATACAGTATTATTTACTTGATTACGTTTCGAGCATAAATTACTGCTCATAATCATATCAATGTAATCACACTTCTTTCGATATCTGATTTTATAGTCCTGTCACCTGATCTCTCTTTGTTTTTTTTTTTTTGATTGGTAGTAAAGTTTTCCATATCTCTGGTATAGGTGTTGCGTCATTCCTATTACATGTGTTGGGTGTGGATTCGATGAACAAAGATTCAGTAATTAATCTCTCTCTCCACCTAGCTATATTAGACTTAAGTACAGTGGTTTTGTCCCACCCTATTGTGTGGTTGTGTGTTAATGAATGTAATGCAATGGCCGAGTGTTTTTCTAGGTTATTGATCTTATTGGGGTCTGCCGTTCTATGTTTAGCTAAATTCCTATGTTCTGTTAATCTAACTGACCCCGACCGGCTAGTTTGACCTATGTATTTGACCTCACAGTCATTACATGGAATTTGGTAGATTATATTATTTTGCCTAATTGGTTCTATCGGATCTTTTAGCCGACAAAGCTTACCTCTAAGTGAGTTTGTTGGTTTAAATGCCACCCTAATTCCAACCTTGTTGAGAATCCTACGTATGGTTTCTGATGTTCCTTCCTTGTATGGTATCACAATAGAGGTGTTGATTTCCTTTCTACTTATGTTGTCACTATTATTTGTATTTGTATTAGTGTTATTATTTTGCTTCTTATGCGTCCGTGTGAATTTCTTAATAAAATGATGGGGATAATTATTAGTTATTAACGCTTCTTTTATGTGTTTCAATTCCTTATTTAAGTCCTTACAATGACTAGTGAGTTTCTCAGCTCTGTTATTTAGACATTTGACTAAACCCGCTTTAACTGACACTGGATGAGATGACTTGAAGTCTAGATACCTGTTAGAATGTGTTGGTTTTCTGTAGACGGTAGTATCTAAACCACCATCTATCCTTCGTTTTATTCTGCAATCCAACATAGGTAATTCTCCTTGTTCATTTTCTACTTCGTAAGTGAATTGGATTGCGTTAACTACTGAGTTTATGTGTGTCAAGAAACTGTCGATATGTTCCGATTTCAACACTGTAAATGTGTCATCTACATATCGCCACCATATCTTAGGTGTCGGATTATATGTTCGTAAAGCCATATCTTCCCAACTATCCATAAATATATCTGCTACTATAGGGGATATTGGTGATCCCATTGCTACTCCTTCTGTTTGTCTATATCTTTCCCTGAAACTTGAAGACTGTCGAGGTTAAGCATAACTGCACTCCTAACATGATTTCTCAACCGATGCCTTGGTTCTTTGAGTAAGTTGTGAGTCAGTATTAGTGTTATTCATTACATAGTGCTCGAAACTGTGCACAGTTTCCGAGCTACATTTAAATCAGTCAACTGAATGTCAGTAGTCTCATGCAATTCATTCAAGGTGCAGTTTCAATCACTCATGCGTTATTTTTTATTTTCATACCATCCATTATGAGAAGGGGGTAAGGACTTCGAAGCACAGTTCAAATAACCCACAGCAACACTTCAGTTCCCAACATCCAATCTGAACCTGAATGTCACGTAGATGTCGGTCCTCCAACTCTCCTCAAAGTTGAGGAGGCTGTGTCTAACCTGAAATGACGCAAATCAGCAGGACTTGACAGTTTGCCACGTGAAGTTCCCGAGGATGGAGGCAGAAAATTGCTGATTAGATTGATGGAGATACTGCGAAGTGTATGGGAATCAGAGGTAGTGCCATCAGACTGGTGTTCTTCACTGATCACCCCAGTCTGTGAGAAGGGAGGAAAGTCTTCGTTCGACAACCAGGGGGATCAGTTTGACTAACATCGTTTCCAAGATCCTGGGACCCATAGTTGCCCAACATCTAATTGGAGCTCGAGAAGACCAGACAGGCTTCAGACCTGGATGGAACGAGACTGCATCGATCAATTCTTCACTCTTCGACAGGTTTCCGAATACAGGCATACTTACCGGTAGCTGACACTCACTATATTTCTTGATCTGAAGGCGGCATTTGACTCTGTCGACTGTGAGGTGTTGTAGTAGTGTCTGACTGTGAAGGGGAGTACCAAGCAAATATAAAACGCTAATCAAAGCTATCTACTCGAATTCATGCAGCCATTTAATGGCTCATAGAGAGTTGTCGTCAGAATGATTGATAACTAGTAGTATCCACCAGGGGTGCTCACTGTCACCATTCCTCTTTAACTTCGTTATAGATGTACTAATGTACATAACCAAAGGTATGTCTGACTTCACACTGATTGACCTAATCCATGGAGGGCATTTGTTTGACTTGGAGTGCGCGAATGATATTGTCCTGTTAGGCGGGGATGGTGGCAAAATGTTGGGCTTTCTGAAGGCCTTGAGCAGAAATCTGAGAAATTTACTTGGCTGGTATGCGTTTCACACCTATCAAATGCAAGATGATGGTTCAGGACTGTTCTACAACTACTCCCAGTTTAATGCTGCAGTAAGGTAACCAGTATTTGTGTAAATCTGATGACTTCACTTTTGATTAATGTTGTAGATCATGGCTCTATTCCAACCTAATATACCCAGTTGCGTGGATCACATTACTGGGAGTTATAAAACTATCCACTATAAAAGATGGTTAACATCCACCCTTGAATCTCTAGGTAATACTATTTATCTGAACTAGTTACAGTTCATCTGATAGACATTTAGTGAATTACTAGCAAGAATACTTATCCTTCAGCAGTGGGGTTTTCAAGCTCTCAATTAAAGTTTTCATCGAAAGAAAGCCATAACATTGCTAAGCTAAATAAAACTATATCTTGTTTCACCATCTTTGCTGGTGGGTGGTTAGAGTCGATCAACAAAGAGCCTTCGCTATTGGCTATGCGAAATAGTTCTCTCGGAGACCATAAGTTCGCCAAAAGTTACAAATATTTCTTAGCTATAGGTGTCAACAAGCACAGAAGCCGAGTTGAAGTTTGTGTTTCGCCTCCGTCGAAATACCTATCAGCAAACTGAATGTCAGAATATAAACTATGCGTAGGTCGTATTACATTCCTCTAAATGATAACAGAAAGTAGGTTGTATTACTAGTACTTCCCATAATTAGGAAAAAATGTTTTACTAATGCCGAAAAAAACCTCTTAATTGGTTTAAACAAAACATTTAAGACTAACGGATGACTGCTGACTAATTCCCGCTAAAAGAATGTCAGAAGACAAAAATTAGTCACTAATTTTCTTTATTCCATATATAAAACACTTGTCATCTCTATATATGATCATATAACTTCTTGATTGATCAAACATCGCCCCCATCCTCGTGGCCAGGTAGTGTATTTAGTCTCATTTATGCGTTTGGTTAAGAACCTTGTAAAGACTGAGTATCTGATTTGTAAACAGGCCTAAAATCCAATTCGTTTACCCCATCGCCTGACGAACTAGTGTTTGGAGTCGAAGTATTATGAACTATAAACGTTTGAAACTATGTTACTGAAGGTGACTAGTTTTAAACATCTGATAAACGAAAACTGCATCAATGAACAGCTGTTAAAAAACTTGGAATTCTTTAGCAGTGTGGGTTCACAATCCCGTGAATGGTTGAACCCCCAACAATCAAGTCTCACAGCAATCATGCTAACACTGAACCAACCTCTGTCAATTTTTGTTGTAGTGTAACCGTCGTCCAATACCATGAACGAGTGTCTGTCCTCTCACTCGAATTGGAAATATTAACAATACTTTATTTGTATTCATTGTTTTCTTATTTGTAAATGATAAATAAGACTGTAATAGTCCTATCCATCTTCTTTTACAGTTTTTCTATTGTGTCAAGTATTCTACTCTTATATGCGATTAAATAATGTACATCCTCATCAAAGTATGTCTTGTTTGTATTGAAGCTTCATAATTCCCTCAAATTATAGAATTTATGTTAATAATTCCAAGTTCTAAGTAGATAATTAATTTTTTGAGGTTAATGGGAATTTTAATTTTTGAGGTAGTATTGATCACGGAGTGACGTCAGTTGGGGAACCATTGAAAACCTGAGAGCACTGGACAACTGTTTTGCCAATCAATGGTTCACTGTTTCCAACTTCTGTCAGTTTAAAGCAACTGGTCCCTTTGATAAATTTAAACAGTGTAGTGAGAAGACGAAGATTATCTGAAACATGTGATGTATTAGCGCTAAATTTAATCACTCGGCTTTGATAGACATGAAAACAGCCTTTAAAGTAGTACATAAAAGTGGTCAAAGTCGAGTGCTTAAATTTATTGAAGCTCTTGCCATCCGTAAATTCAAACCCCCCTTTTTGTATGCAAAAACAATTCGTACTCACGTTGAACCTACCTTGGTAGTATTGATTTTAATTTTCATACCAAGAGTAACGTGAGTAACGTTTTTTTCTTTTCTTTTCTTTTTCTTTTTCTCTCCCTTCCTATTCTTATGTTTCCTATTAATTTCATTGAACCTTCTTGTAAATTTTCACATAAATAGTTCGACAAGTCCATGTATGATCAGATTGTTCGAAATGTATAGCGCTAATATATCACCTGTTCCACATAATCTTGGTCTTCTCATTACGCTGTTTAAATTCTGTCAGTTTGTGATATTGTGCAACTGTCACCCAATATCTTCAGTTGGCATCCACTTCCCTTCCGATTGATTGACTCCACATATCATAGCTTCTCATTAGAACTTCGGGATATCCATTTGGAAGTATATCACTAATGAGCACTAAACAGTAACATATTTTGGCGTTAAAATTAAAATCCCCACTAGCCTCAAAATATATATTGCGTTTGATAGCTAAAAATTAATTTAGTGATTCAATGTCATAGTGTATTTTTGTTTATTATGAGTACTTGTTATGGTTGATAAGTTTCTGAGATTTTAAACTTTATTGAAAGCTATTTTCCGGAAAAAAAGTTTGACTCACATAACAGATCAATTTACTAGGATCTAAATCACAATTATTGGATGCAGAGAATCTGTAAACTGAATAGTTGGAAGATGAGCAATATGAATCACTCAAGTACACGTCTAATTGCATTTATTCGACTTAGTTCAGTAGTTCTGTATGCGATCCACTTTAACATATCATCTACTTGTAAAGTTCTCAGGATCTCTATGAGATGCATTTTATTTGTGCATATCCACTTGTTTAGAACAGGACTGTACAAATGTTGATGTAAAAACAACAACATTAGTCGATAAATAATAAGTGATATCGTGTGGTCATTAGCAGAAAAAACTCTAAGTAAGCAATTATATGGTGTGTATCAGTTTTCAAGTTTATGTCGACTGATTCAATGGAGACTAGAGCTTGTAAAACTGAAAAATATTTTGTTTACTTCAACCGTTTTTCGATTTATTCCTAGGGGGTTATCAATCGCCTTTGGAGGTACACCTTTTGCTAATCCGCTTTTACTGCCTGATATATATCAAAATTCACTGCTATTAGAAATCTTTTAGCTTGATATTCTTGTTGCATTCCTGACCTGTAATAATTCGGTCAGCAGTCAGGTGTAAATGTAAAAAAGAAGATTTAATGAATTCAAAAACAAAAAATCGTCAACTGGATACTCATTCTACATCCTTGATTAAATATACCAACCATAAGACAATACAGAAAAGCAGATTTACGTACATAACATAGACTGATACACGAGTTAAGGGGTAGCAACATAAAAATGAACAATTTTCATAGGTTAGGTGATAATGTGAAAAGGTTGAAGTGGATGTTCAAACTAAGTAGGTTGACAATAAATTATGTCATTCTGAACAGAGTAGATAGTAATCACTCCAGATGCTTGGTAACAGCATTGAACTAGGCATCACCAGGTGTATATTCATCCTACTGAAGTGTATGTGCATATTTCCAATGACTGATTATTGGATATCACTTGTAGCCTGACTGACTGACTGACTACAGGAATAGGTGAAGGATGTTCATGGCTCTCATAGTTGTGAAGCTGTGTTTCTTTGGTTTAAGAAGATGACTTTCAACCATTGGGTCATGGATTCGAACCCTACTGCGCCTACTGAGGTTTAGGCTACCAGGTAGTCCCACTAACCGTCTCTCTCACACGCATACAGTAACGCTCCTATTGAATGCAACAAATTATAAAATCTTGGTTATATAAAGCATTTTGCCAACTACTGTTAAATACAGTAATGATGGATAGTGGCTAGTAGTGGAATCCCAGATGTGCATTTCGTCCTATTTAGGACTTGTTAAATATTCACTCTAACTGAGTTCAAGCACTTATCCCTTATTAATGTTGCTTATTCTTTTTGATAGTATTTATTAGTTGTTTGAAGTGAAAACCGGTTATTATTAAACAGTTTTCATGTCAAATTAGCTTACTGTCTAAATGATGTAACCTAGTAGTAGTTCAAGCGGACCAGAGCAAAAATAACCTGAGTCATATGGAGCAGAACTTGGAGTTGCTGTTAGAATCATTTTATTGTAATATATACAGATAACATTAAGTAAATATATTATTGATCAAATTGTAGACATATATCCATCTGATTCTAATTATGGTTTGAATATCATCATTGCCAAACATGTGTTTGGAGCAAGGTAGAATATCTATTAGCTGACCTGCGAATGTTTTGTAGTAAGATAAAGTTTCGCGTAACAACCATACTCAGTGGTTGGAAGCTCTATATGATATGCTTCAGAATCTATCTCATTGCCCCAAATGCTTCCACACATTATCACCATCATCATCATCATCATACCAATTTTCATTCTATCCTATCCTTCAGTTACCATTTTCTACCACTACCACTGTTCCCCACCTTGTCACGCTACTCTTTTCACTTGTCAACTGGATCTACTTGCATACCAGTCAGTGTTGTTTTACCCGCTTACAATTGAGCTCATAACCTGTAGCTTCAAACAGCAGAGTCTTACTCACTAATCTGATGAGTTGTGATAGTGGCATCTTGTTCGACAGTTGGTTGTTGAACCGTTTTATCTTCCGTAACAGGATGAAATGTGCATCATGAAATCCCACAACAAAATATCTATGTTACTTCTACATCAAAGACCATACGAACTGACACCATACCTTATTTTTCCAACAACACCATATTTATTCTTATAATTGACTTGGTTGTGGCCAGCAAAGGAATGCAGGATGCGCCTTTCGTCCTATTCGCAACTTGTCAGCTGGATGTGCATAGACCCAAGTAAATGATGTCTACTAAGACTCGAACCTCGTACCCATCGCTTCATACACTAAAGGGCTATCCACTAGACCACAACCAAGTCAATTGTAACAATAGATATTCAAACAATATCAAAGCGTTCTCAAAGAAGCTCATATATATTAAAAGAGATCGATTAATTCGATCCAGTATAAAAATGGAGGATTACAAATAGCGACCAAAATAATAATCACCACCATATTTATACTGCAACTAAATTCACAAGTTGAGGCTTGACTAACACAGGTTGGTGTCTACCTTAGCTGATACACGTTTGCAACTTCATCAGCTTGTTTAATTTTCTTGTCTGAAATTTATATAACTTATGGTCTGTTACTTTCTACTCCTGTTATAAAAGATGGAAATGTAGCTGAGTCTTAAAAACAAATCTTACGTTCATCCAAATAAATTTGTAATCCACTAGCTTTTGTTATTTGTCGAAATCGACACAATGTAGAATAAATCTATATTATCATATAGACTGACTATCCTTATTGTCTGTCAAAATGTAGTCATCATTAGACAATAATAGAAATGAAAAATATCGAAAACATTTGTTTCCCGATACAAATTTAAACAAGCAATAAACGTAATTAAAGCAGGATTTATCGAATTCATAAATTTCAGTAGAACTCGTCAGCTTTTTACACTACATACATGATTTTATATACTGTTATGCAATATATATATATATATATATATATATATATATATATATATATATATATATATAATACAGACTAAAACATTGAATGAGGCATGCCAACATGGAGTGAATAATTTAGTTATGTCAAACAGAACTAAGATTAGTTTGGATAGGGTAACAAATTGATGATGGAAAATAAAAAGACTAGGGATGGAGTACATCATTTCGAACAGAACAATTAATAGTTAACTCGATAGTTTGATCAAGGTGCACACTAAGTAACTATAGGTTTTAGGTAAACAAAACTATTGATTATAATAAAGATAATGTTGTTACTTGTATTATCCCGTTCTTGAGTGGACCGAATTGGTAGGTCTCTATTGGTGTATGGGCTCTTGCGCGGATGCCTCGATATTGCCTTTGTTTGAGTTATGTATGAATGATGCATAGTGGAATCCAAGGGATTCGGGTTGCTCCCGAGTTCGAGTCCCAGTGGGAACAACACTCACTGGGAGGCAGGCAAATGTGGTTGACGAGTCCTAGGTAGGACGAAACGCGCATCAAGCTGGATTCCGCTTCTAGCTACTATCCATCATTAATATATGGTTGGAACACAGGCAGTATCGACGCATCCGCGCAGGAGCCTATATGCCAACAGAGACCAATCAATTCGACCCACACAAAGATGAGATATTACAAGTAACAACATTATTAGACTAATCCGTTTGTTTTTTATTACCACAAATACGTTTGTATGTCTGCTGAAAATAACTCATCGGAAAGAAAATTTCTCTTCACTGATTTAATTTGTATTCTTAAGTAAGGAATCTGTGTAATAAAATATTACCCACTCTTTCTCTTTAAACCTGCTTTGAGATAGCATCAAAAATCAGTCTTCCGAAGAATGGTCAAAGGAATTATTTCAAACAATGAAGTCATCAGTCTCTTTATATGTGGTTTTGTTTTGATATCCGGTTCATTAAGTTAGGAAAACAACTATTCTCATTAAAAAACAATACATCTAAATTGGAAGTTCTTCAGTCTAATCTTGATTATGGTCAACTGAACATCCATTTTATTCACAGCCCTCTACTTGTATCTTCTTAGGGAGGACAAAAAGGGATCATATAAGACCGTTTAGTCGTGTGGCTAAATATAAGAATTTAACTGTTCCCCTACCTAGCAAGCATCTTATGTGAGGAAAAACGTTTTTCAACAGAACTCGCTAATCAACATTGTAACAATAAATAATCAGTCTTTCCAATACTGTAACCGTTAATGTACAATTTCCCTCGCTGCTAATATTATTATTCATCATTATTATTTACACAATTTAAGTTGCTGTAACTAAACACTATTCGAAATGTAAAGGAATATATTTCTCTTGCGTTAGTACATGCTGAGAATTCTAAATTGTATCAAAAATTGCTTAGAATAAAGTGATTATTATTATTACCATTAACAAAACATCAAGATACGACCTGCAACGCTTGCCGAAGGCTGTGATTAAGCCGAAACCAGGAAGGGTAGCAGGATCGAATGGACAGGTATCAGAGATATTTAAGGGCTATGATTGCGTATTATTGGTCAGATTTATTGAAACGTCATCTAGTGTATGCCAATCACACATGAACCTCAATCACTGATTGTCCAAGTCTTCAAGAAAGGCGAAAAATCCCTATTGATGTCCTCAGGTGAACCAGTCTGACGAATATAATGCTTAAATGGAGCTCGGGACCAACGAACCTGAGAAAATCAGACAGGTTTCACACCTCACCACCGTCGGTATATGAATCAGATATTCACCCGCTGCTGGTTCTGAAACACAGACGCCCGGCACCAGCTGCATTCCTCTACCTGAAGTTAGCAGTTACCACCGTTGATAAAAATATCTTGCGGCAGTGTCTCACTAAGAAGAGTTCCAAGTAAATACATTACCCTGTTCAAGGTTCTGTACTCGAAAACTGGTGGATGAATAAAGATGAGTCATTTACAAGCAGCATATACTCCCCCCTCATGTTCATATTTTGTAACTTGGAAATTAAATCAAATCCATCTTTTCTACTCTTCCTGGCTAGATTTTTATGTGAATGTGATAGGACCTTGACTTATCACTCTACAATTTTGTAGTATAAGGGAATTTGATATACCTAAAACCATTCGTATAGGATGTTGTGGTTTGTGTTTACTTCAAGTAGATTATATAATCTTGATGCCCTATGAATTTAAGTGTATTCTCATAGTAGTCATTAAAATCATGCCCTCGTTTCCTCACCTTCTTGAGAATGTTTGTTTGGAAAAACTGAGAAACAACTAACATATCTATCTGCATCTACAGTTTTTCTCTTTTTTTTTCCTTCTTAGGTTTTTTCACTAGTCATGCATGCTATTAGCCGACTTTTGTGAAGTGCTTTTCTAGTGGATGCTTCAATTACATATTTTATTTAATTTTATGTTGCATCTTTTCCCTTCTAGACACCTAGATAATCACCAGTTATGGGATCCGTGTGATTTTCCTCTGCTCATTTTTCAATATCTTTTGGATTCACTTAAGGTGAGAAGTGGAGAAACAGATTTTCTATTTACGATTTATGATTTATGGTATTGTGGTTTTACACGCTTCTCTTATTTAACAGTTGTTTTAGATTTGTGGTTAATCCACATGAAAATGATCTTCATCTGATATATCTATAAGACGATGTGATGAGCACTTTTGTCAAGATTGCTGATGCTTTCTCCCCCCTCTCTCTTTCTAAAATGCCATTTCATCAGTAGCTATCTACAATGTGTTGAACTTGAATCCAGGGGTTATTATGGGATATAGAGCACATAAGCAATATCTATCTGCACAGGAAACTAGTACTATCTGCTCAGAGTTACAACGTAATTGATACACGTTAGTCTATGATTCTACTGTATATCTAGTCTGTCAGCGTACGCATTCATATCATTCTTTATTAGAATATTTGTTGATAACACTTAACTGAGATCATTCAGTTGATGAAGAAATGCCTTTTTGGTTGCATCCAATCTCAGGGTGACAGTGATGAAGACCAAAATCAATTTATACACTGTTTGAGTGTTGGTTTAAGTTATGTAGAAAAATTTGAAAGACTACAATTAGCAATAATTGAAGCTAAGGAGAAGTTGAATTCACAAAAGTGTAACTATTATTCATCTTTTTCAGGTTTCATTGTCTCACATCTTTATTTTATTTCTATTATTTTCATTCTGTTTTCTTGTGTTTGGAACTGTCGCGTAATTATGTCAGATCTCATATAATTTGTACCGATCAATCTATATCCAATCTCTTATACATTTGAACAGTAAAGATATAACGAGAAGTCCTTGTTTCTTTTGTCTTTTTCCTTTGTTTGAAATTTTCATTCACACAGCACATGAACATTGGTTACTGATTTAATCCTAACACTATGACTGCGTCTACGATATCAGTAGAACTGTCCACTTCGACTACAAAGGGCCTGTGAATAAGTTCACACAAAATATACTTTCTAAAGGGACAGTTGTAAAGCATATTCCTACACTGTATTTGGGATTTAGAGTTCGACTCCTGTCAGATGTTATCACCGAGCTTTTCTGCGCTACAATGTACATTGGATTGTAATTGTTGATGACTATCAGGTACTGATATTGAAGGAAATTTTGTTCAAAGTAACTGTCCGAAAGAGAAGAGAATTCCCAATAATACAAACTTCATTTTGCCAAATTGATCTTAGTGATAATGATTACAGTGTAAAGAAATCCTGGTTCATGGTAGAATTCATATCCGGAAGCTGGTGATACGAATTTTTCTTTGACTTTTGCTTCCTTTCTATTTCCATATAATGGACTGTATAAACCGTAGTAAAACGAAATAAAAGAGATAGAGAGAGAGAGAGATTAAATACTGCATAATAGAGCATGTAGTGAGATGGCAGTTAACATAAAGGCATTACGACATGTTACCATTACTTCACTTACAATTCAATCAATTGTTTATTTTCTTTAGTTTCCTTTTTAACTACAAAGATAAGCACATACACACTGCTCCGCTTCAATTTTTGCTGTTATTTATATAAACCTCTTTCCTCAAGTGGATCGTCGTTAAATCGTTCAACTGGTAGTGAGCTTTTTCTGCTTACTGGTTTACTCACTTATTGTTTTGTCATAAGTATTATAATCTGACTTTATTCATTGTTTTATTCTGTTGTATAATGTTGAAGTGGAGATCACAATTTTTCATTCCTGATTATTTTTTTGAAGCCTTAACTATTGAAAAATGACCTTATTTCAGTTGAACAATTGTCAGTCGCTGAAACACCATTTTGTCAAATTGGTTTAGATCACGTTGAGCATTGATCATTTAACGATTGCGTCTGTCTGTCTGTCTCTCTCTCTCCTGAATCGCACATGCGCATATGGAATTGAGGGTTGAAAGCTGATTCAGTTATCGAGAAATCGCAAGTCTGATAATGATATGGTCACTTTTGACCACATTAAAAGTATATTCATTGCACAAGAAGCGGCCATCATGACCCGGTAGCCTAATGGATAACGCTCTGGCGTTTGAAACGGTCGGTCTCAAGTTCTGTCAACTAACATATCTATGTCATCGATATTGTTGTGGGATTTCACGATGCACATTTCATCCTGTTACAGAAAGATAAAACGGTTCAACAACCAACTGTCGAACAAGATGCAACTATCACAACTCATCAGATTAGTGAGTAAGACTCTGCTGTTGGAAGCTACAGGTTATGAGCTCAATTGTAAGCGGGTAAAACAACACTGACTGGTATGCAAGTAGATCCAGTTGACAAGTTGAAAAGAGTAGCGTGACAAGGTGGGGAACAGTGGTAGTGGTAGAAAATGGTAACTGAAGGATAGGATAGAATGAAAATTGGTATGATGATGATGATGATGGTGATAATGTGTGGAAGCATTTGGGGCAATGAGATAGATTCTGAAGCATATCATATAGAGCTTCCAACCATTAATTTTGGTTGGCACGCGAAACCCAACCGGGAAGTACACATTTCTCTACATGGCCTAGACTAACAGTCAGAAATTTCATCGAATGGTGAGATGTTTTAGCCTAGCCATCTGTGCATTATGCATCATCAAGATTAACAGGTGATCGGATATCATTGTGGAAGGACCATAAATGGCGTATGTTGGCTAGGATGGAACGAGCCTTTTGTATCCGTACAGAGATCTCCTCTGTTACTGATGCCTTTTTAAGTGGAGCGGTCAACGTACTCAAACACTCCGCCCTCTTGTTATTAGACAATGCACCGACATCGGCCAGTCATATAGCAACAATTTGCTTTTCAGCGATGTGAAACGCATCTCAAACATCTTCAAGATATCTAGAAAACTCTAGATCTCGTCAGCATCTTAAAGTAACAAGACTTTATTCATTATATGGTCGTTTGTGGCCAAAGTAGGAGTAGAGAGAGATTGGGTATCTTTGACGGATACCATTCGAGTGATTACATTTACACAGAGATAGACCTTTGATTTGATTAGACTGAAGTGATTGTATTCAATTTGCACTGAAGTCTGTAATACTGCTGATAGTCGCTGATCGAATTCATTAGCAGCGAAGCTTGTAACTCCTAGAGGTTTTCAACTGTTGTCACTTCTGGAGTATTGTTGACATTCAGCGGCAATAATCTTTAAGTAGCATTGGGATCTGACTACCTGTTTATTCATAGTCTATGTCGTTATCGAGTGAATCAAGTTGATTTGAAATGTAAGCTTCTGTCACTGAAACATGTTTTACGTATGCTATCCCCACCGGCCTACATGTGGAACAGTTTTACTGATGCTACAATTCCGTCTAGTTTATTGGCTCTAATTACCTATCATTGAGCTAAGTTAAGCCAGGGCATTAAAAGCAATCATGCCTTTCAATGATAAACGGTAGATCGCAAGATTTTGGTCCAACGTATTGTCAACGGTAAAGGAAATAAATTGTTGATACTTGGAACTGTAAATCGCTTGAAAAGTTGTCTAGTTACATGATATCATAGACAACTAATGTTCTATACACTCTGTGGAGAATTAGAGTCATCAGTCGAAGGTGGTGAGTAAATGGCTGAGAACTATTCGTAGTTCACAAATATCTCTTCCAATTATGCTTGAAAAGAAGAGAATAATGTATCGCAATGTTAGTGAAGTGATGCTTTCCATTGTGATTGACTTATCAGAACGCGTGTTTTATATAATAATGAAAAGATGTTTACTATGCTGTCCCATAGGTCGATTAAAGCACACTTTGTTATATGAAAGAATTTTCTATTCATTCTACAGGTAAAATATTAGTACGAGTTACAATTTTGTAATCTCTGTTTCTGTCTCTCTGTATGTGTATTTTTTCATTTCTTCGATTCCAGTACTATTGCTACTACTTAAAAGAAATAAAATTACACAAATATTACCTTAAGGTATATATATATAATATTCACTATCGGATAATTTCTATTGTCTAATTGATCATCATAACCATTATCCAATGCTTTGTTCAGTATGATATTTAATTGTTATACAAAAACATAAGCGTAGACAGGTAGATGAAATTCAGCACAACATGAAAGTATGCAGCTCAACTCCTATTCAATGCATATTTCATAATGAACTGAGCTTGTTCCCTCAAATACTGATCACATATCTGTATGTATGTATGCATGAGTGTGTATGCCACTCAAGTGAAACATATTGTGTATATTCATTATTTCGCTTTTTTTTCCGTTTCGACTTCTTTGTTGCACAAAATGTTTCACATTTCTTTCTGCTAAATAGTAAACTTGTTATGAGGTGATAACTGAAGTTGAAACAAAATTCCTAGGGTACACCTACTGCCTGACTTTCAGTTTCCCTTTAACTGATATGTGAATGAATGAATGATATAAAACTTTCCGTTCATCATCACAATCATGTAGTTTACTCGGTTGTTATCAGTGGAGTCCAGGACTTGTGTTTCACCCTGTTAGGTACTCGTCAGCTGTATACATCTGCATCCCAATGAGTGACGGTGTTCCCACTGAGACCCGAAACCAGTACCTATAGTTTCAAACACCAAAGCATTATCCACTGAGCCATCTGTCATAACCACTTCAGCTGCGTTGCCACCTTTCCTCGTCCCAGTACAGATTGAGATGAGTAGTAGAGAGAATGCGATTGATAAGCTGAAGTGTTTGATGCGTTTCACATGCATATCGGTTTGAAAATAATTTGTTGCTTTTTTCACCAGTTTCAGTGGTGAATAAAGTACTATCAAATTGAATAATGAGAATCTCGTTCATTGTTTGATAGACTACTTAATTCACCAATATCGATATTTGGTTAAAGTATAGATTTCCTGAGAAAAACTGCACACTACTGAATGAATGTGAGACAGCCATTTTTATTCAGGTATCTTCAGGCCATAGCTAGGCTAGTAAAATAAAGCAATTACTGATTTAATTGATAGATTCACTAAAACAAAGTTCGAAATCTTCCTATGGCTCTTGAATATAAATACTTGTTTATAGTATCGTTGGATCGAGAGATAATGAATACTTTGCGAAAATCCAACTTTATCACCATACGTTCAAAGCTTATATAACTCAAATCTTATATCAGGGGTTAGTGAAACACTAGCGCAGAAAAATGAGCCCGTGTTTCACTTGCAGCGCAGACAACTGGAATAATGGATGGAACTGTTCAGCTTGCTTTCGTCTACTCTACAGTTGTTTCCTATCCAGTCTGATCATTAGTGAAGCATTGAGATAAGACCCCCCCCCGCCCCCCAACACTTGCAGAAGTCGAAGGAGCTATAAATAATCTGATACGAGGAAGCGTGGCTGGGCCAAATTGACTAGTATCAGAAGTATTTAAGGACGATCCGATTAGCTGAAGTGCTAGTTAGTTTATGCCAATCAGATATGATCCCAATCACTGATTGTCCCAAATACGGGGAAAACCACTGGCGAGTTAGTCTGACGAAAATCGTATCTGAAATTCTAAGTTCTATAATTACCAGACGTCTGAATGAAGCTCAGGATAAGTGAACCTGAGAGAAGCAACCAAGATCCAGACCTGACTATAAGTGTGTCTACTAGATATTCACTCTCTATTAAGTTCTTCAACACACACAGGATGCCTGAAGCTAGCTGTATTTCTTGACCTGAAGGTGGCATTCAACTCCCTCGATTTAGAGGTCTTATGATAGTGTCTTCTACTCGGACACCCTTAAGTAGGTCTAGGCTGAGGAAATGTTAGGGCTGGAGTGGCCAGACTAACACATATCATCAGTGTCTGAAGTCTTTGACTGTTGATCTGATCAGTATAGAGGAATGTAGGCTTCCTATTTAGGATCCACATGACAACTGAAGTCGGTGGTGGGAAACTCTGGGTGATATGACTTAGATCAATCTCATTGGTGCAGCTGCATCCATACATTATCTTCATCACAATTGTCAAAGTGAATTTCGATGTCCTTTCATTGTTACCTTGCTCTCACTTTACTACTTCCACACCACCTTTGTCTGCTTCTTATTTATCCTTCATCTTAGTGCTTTCTAACTTATTGTGCTGATATGAAATGTGGCAACTTGGATGATTACATAGTAATGGCAGTTCCTATGTTGACTTAGTTTGTCTGTCTTTCTGATAATCTTGACGGTGATCAACGCTAACGATCAACTGACCAATAAAACAAATAATTCAATTTGTATCACCCACCTGTTGCATTTAGCTTAGACGAAGTATCTCTGATTAATTTCATCCTTTGATTATTCCCTTTAAGTTTAATAATGGTAGCTATGCGTAGGAATGCATTCGTTTAAAAAAAGTCAGTGTTAGGAAAGAAATACATCTCCTGCTTGGTCAGCATAACTAAAATTACTGTTTGTTATCGTATAGACATCTTTTATATGTAATTTCGCGTTAATTTAGTGCCGTAACGTATGCTGTTCATGTTTTTTGCTGTTAGTTCTCATTTAGTGACAGCATACTAAAACTAATTACATAACCTCGCCTGGTTAACTAGTTTACTAGTTACTAGCCGGTCCTAAGCCCGGGTAAAGAGGGAAGGTTGGGCATAGGGCTAGCAACCCTACCCCGTAAAACAAATCTAACCGCTAAAGAAACTTCAAAGCACAAACAAAATATAAAAAATGAAAACAAACTTATTCCCCGCTGGAATCGGAGAGGCGAAATGACGCCAGTTGGTGAAAGCCTTCGGGAAGCCAATTGGCCGATGTGTCTTCTCTCGATGAAAGCGAAAGTAAACGTGGGGACATGGAATGTCCGCACGATGTTTGAACCCAGTAAGGCAGCCCAGATTGCAAAGGAGATGAGAAGGTATAACATCGAAGTGCTTGGGATTTGCGAAAGCAGATGGAATGGGAGTGGACTCTCCAAACTGTCAACGGGAGAATCAATAATCTACTCCGGTCACCCAGACGCCAACCACGAGCACACTGAGGGAGTGGCTATCATGATGTCCTCAAGAGCATCGAAGGCTCTCATGCAGTGGGAACCAATCTCCTCCAGGATCATGTCAGCAAGATTCAACTCAAAAGGAAGAAAGGTCACAATCATACAATGTTATGCACCTACAAATAATGCAGAGCAAGAGAAAAAGGAGGAATTCTACAGACAACTTCAGTCAACACTGGACAAGACGTCAGTTGGCGATATCAAAATTCTAATGGGCGACATGAATGCCAAACTGGGAGGGGACAACACGGGAAGAGAACTAACCATGGGTCGAGAGGCGCTAGGTGAAATGAATGAGAATGGAGAATTGTTTGCAGAATTCTGTGCATTCAACGATTTGGTGATTGGAGGCAGTGTGTTCAGGCACAAGGATATCCACAAAGCGACATGGATTTCACCAGATGGACACACTAAAAACCAAATCGACTTTATCTCAATCTCAAGAAAATGGAGACGCAGTCTACTTAACACAAGGTCAAGAAGAGGAGCAGATGTAGGTTCAGACCACTATCTAGTGCAAGGAACCTTCGAAATCAAGTTAAAAGCCTTCAAGGAAGCTGGTGATAGACCTCAATTCAAGTACAACACTCGGAAACTGAAGGATGAAACTACAAAGGAGATCTTCAAAGCAGCCATCAAGACAAAATGGGAGACGTCGAGGGACATCCCTGAAGAAACCTGTGTAGAAGAACACTGGAAGTCTTTGAAAGCTATGTGGAAAGAAACCTGCACAACAGTATTAGGAAGGAAGAAGAAAGAAGACAAGGAATGGATCTCGACGGATACCTGGAAGCTGATAGAGGAGAGGAGGATGGTGAAGCAGAAGATAAACCAGTGCAAGGATGCTCAACGACAAGAGGAACTGAGCACAATGTATAAAACACTGGATAAAGAAGTGAAGAAGAGTGCACGCAAAGACAAACGACACTTCTACGACACACTGGCAAGTGAAGCAGAACAGGCTGCAGGTAAGAGAGACCTGACGACATTGTATCAAATAACCAGGTTGCTATCAGGGAAGAGACCAACACAGATGAAACCAATAAAAGATGAAGAAGGAAATTTAATTACAAAAGAAGAGAAACAGAGGAAACGATGGGCCGACCACTTCAAGAAGCTCTTGAATCGACCACCACCTGCACTTCGTCCAGAAATACCACCTGCAGCCGCTGAATTACAAGTGAACATAAATCCCCCAACGAAAATGGAAGTCCTGAACGCCATAAAGCTACTGAAATGCGGGAAAGCAGCAGGACCAGATGGAATACCGCCAGAAGCACTGAGAACAGATGCAGAGACAACAGCGGACATGCTCACACCACTATTGCAGAAGGTGTGGAGGGAAGAGAAGGTACCTGACGATTGGAAGAAGGGTTACCTTGTCAAACTGCCGAAGAAGGGAGACCTCAGTGCTTGCAAGAACTGGCGAGGAATCACTCTCCTATCCACCCCAAGTAAAATATTAAGCCGCATCATCCTGGAGAGGCTTAAAGACGCACTGGATTCAAAACTGCGACCGGAACAGGCAGGCTTCAGGAAGTACAAATCATGTGCTGACCAAATTGCAACGCTTCGTATCATCATAGAACAGAGCGTAGAATGGCAATCAGCTCTATACCTCAACTTCATCGACTTTGAGAAGGCCTTTGACAGCGTCGACCGAGAAGTAATTTGGAAACTGCTTCAATACTACGGAGTACCGCAAACCTTTATCCGCCTCATTCAACAACTATATGAAGATGCCACATGCCAAGTAATCCACAATGGGAAGCTCAGTGATGCCTTTGAAGTGAAGACAGGAGTGAAACAAGGTTGCCTACTATCCCCCATGATATTCCTAATTGTGGTGGACTGGATCATGCAGCAAACAGTAGGCAGCGAGAAGAGGGGGATACACTGGACGACGGAAAAGAACCTAGAAGACTTGGATTTCGCCGATGACTTATGCCTAATGTCACATAAACTTGAAGATCTGCAGGCAAAAACTAACAAGTTGACAGAGGAGGCAGCTAAGACGGGACTTCAGGTGAATATAGAGAAGACAGAAGTGATGAAGATACCGCACCACCACCATCAACAACAACAACAAACTCCAATCACCGTCAACGGTAGAAACTTGAAGGAAGTAACCTCCTTCACTTATCTAGGAAGCACTGTTTCAACTACAGGCGGGACGGACGAGGACGTCAAAGTCAGAATCGGAAAAGCAAGACAGGCATTCATTAGCCTGAAACCAGTGTGGAGATCTTCTGCACTCAGCATGCGGAACAAGATACGGATTTTCAACACCAACGTCAAGTCAGTGCTCTTGTATGGCTCAGAGACTTGGCGCGTCACGAAAGGCATTTCCAATAAACTACAGACATTCATCAACAACTGCTTACGCTCGCTGCTGAAGATCAGATGGCCAGAAAAAATAAGCAACAAGGAACTCTGGGAACGAACCAACCAAGAACCTATCACGCAACAAATATGCAGGAAGAAGTGGAGATGGATTGGGCATACACTGAGAAGGCCGACTGAGGACATCACGCGTCAGGCCCTCGAGTGGAATCCCCATGGGAAGCGACGAGTTGGACGTCCGAGGGTGACATGGAGGAGGTCGTGCGAGGAGGAAATGAGAGCTTCTGGGCTGTCGTGGAACCAGGTTCAAAAGATCTCAGAGAACAGAGGTCACTGGAGGCGTGCTACTGAAGCCCTATGTTCCACTAGGAACCCAAGGGACTAATAATAATAATAATAATACTAAAACTAATTACATGCATGTTGCTCATGAGCTAAAGAAGTTGACTTTCGAACTATAGTTCTCGGACTCGAACGACGCTTTACTTACTAAAGCCTGAGCAAGTGAATCGTATCACATAATGAATATGTTTCATAGCTTAGTACAAAGATATGTGTCACATTGAGCTATACACAACTATATTATTGGAGAACAGAAAACGATCACATCGAAGGAGAAATTTTTTTGGATGAAGTCATTCGCTTAGCTGTACATTCGTGAATCTATAGTAGAAAGGATAGAACAGTCCAGAGTAATTTTCGGTCAAACGTCAATATAAATCGTGCGTAAATGTCCGTAGGTGTTTAAAATGGGGAAATAAAAAAACGATTGAAAAATAAACAATTACGCCACATAGAAATTATCTAGAGTGATCGATACTCTGCGATAACCATAACAAAGAAAAAGATTGTACACACTTCTTTTGAATGCATAATGATGGTACGAACTTTTAAATTGGTAACACTCAGATGACTTAACCTCACTTCTCTCAAGTGATTTGGTCGAACTTTTTACAAAATTTTGAAAGACTTATCAAAAGGAGCCAAATGTCCTAATCTAACTAGGTTTTCTGTTACACAGCTGAAGATATATTTCCATTCTCCCCTTGTCAACCAAGTTGGATAGTGTTCGCATTCGTCTTGCATAAGCTGGTGCATGACACGGCCGATTTACTCAACTTCACAGGGACACGAAAACTGATATACACACTGATATGCATCAATGCTCCAGCTTAACCTTTGCATACTGATTAATTTATTTTCTGATTGGAGTAAATGATTGGCTGTTCACAGATTTTGATAGTCTCTTCCTAAGTATATCTGCCATATTGTCTCCCTTGAATTAGAGGTTTATCTGCAGAATCTTTTTCGGAGCAGTATGAACGCATTGTTATTATTAATAGGCAACAACGATTTTTTAATTCTCTTCTCTCTCTCTCTCTCTCTCTCTCTCTCTCTCTATATATATATATATATATATATATATATATATATATATATATATATATATATATATATATAATCTCGAGGTAGTTGTGCCATCTGTGATCAGTTCCATAAATAGAATCGACTCTCATTTCGTATCTAAGAACTGATCAGTGTTATTTTTACTCTGTATATCATCAGTTGCTACTAATCGCCTTATGATATGGGCCTACATCTCAGGTAATTAGATGAATGAATGTAGGCGAATGTCAGAATTTATTATAACTCATGACCCATTCATCCTGTTCAAATTTAACTGGGATAGCGATGCTGTTCGACAGTAAGTGCATTATTCAAAAATGTCTATAATTCGAGGGGATTAATTTTGTGTTTTGTTCTCACAGGTGAATGATTTAAGTTTGAAGTATACATTGTCCTTGTAGACCAGTTTCATCAATACAAAATTCAACAAGAAGTGATCTAGGAAAGTTTACTGCAACTGATTTAGTGATATTTCAGACATGATTTATTGTTGTTCTTCATAGTCATCTTAGTATGACTATGGACAATAAATCGTGCTTGAAACATTGTTCCTACTGTTTCTTCATTGTATATATAGTTCAACCAAAAAACAAACTAAAATGAAATTTCAATTTGCCACAGTGGCCAGGTTTTCTTCTTTTACTAGTGACATGGTTAACGTGTTGTAAGGAACTGTGAAAATTTAGGGATCCGACTACTTTTTAATTCTTGCACAATGCATTTTCCGACAATTACGCATAGATATCCACTGCGTTAATTATGGATCACAATGCTCCGACTTATCTTTCTGAGAGTTGAAATTTCATCATGTTGTGCCTTACATTCTTCACCTTCTAGATTATTACTGTTTATAAGTTTTTCCATTCCTTTATCTTTCCTCTGATAGTTGATGTTTACTTGTTTTATCAATGTAAAATTTGTCAACTTTGGCTGAAGTTCACAACTGGGTAAGGTTTTATGCTGTTTCCCTCTTCTGATTCTCTGTGTATGCTTCTATTTTATTTTATTAACAAACCTTTAATTAAATTTAAAAGTAATTAGTACACCTGTTAACTGAGTAAATGGTTGTATGTTTTCCGCATATACATCTCTTCTTAACTTAGACTACTCAAGTTGCTCACAGTCTAGTCAAACAATTGGTTGCTCATCTCAGTTCTCATGAATCAGACTTCACACTAGCTGAACGCACGAGTTTGGTTCAGGTAAGTAATTTGTTGTGATAAATATTGCTTCTAAGTCCAATTGTTAAATATTCTCTAATTTCATCACCTATCTTCATATAAATATAAATGATATCCTACCATAATGGATTCGTAACCACAGCACTGTGGATTTGCATAACCTGTTCCTACTGATGCATGCCATTTTATTCGGGTTGATCAGACAAGAAATGAATGTAAATAACTTTGTTAGCTATTGAAACAATACAGTAATACTGACTATTGGTAGTGTACACCATTTAAAACTCTATAACAACTATTCAGTACATATACTTTTCTAATTTACTTGTTTTTTACTGACCAGCGTCAAATACTATTACCTTCCTCTAAGCGAGAATTGTTCATGACAACATTATTCCTCATCATTAAATAAAAAGCGATAAGACATTTGAGAATGATAGTTACTGTTAAAACCATCGACTATTTCAGCCTCTATGAATATTGACTTTTTAAGAGCAGTACTTTTAGGTGAGTATTAATTCGTCTTAAGGTGTTAATTTTCTCTTTTAAGGTTAACTGCTTTCTTCATCTTTATTCAATTAACCGATATGCAATGGAACCGAATTCATCGATTTAGGCATTTTATTATCCTCCTATGCTTCAGATGGGATTCCATAAGCCCTTCAAATACACAAGAATATTGAAACCTTTTGTGAAAAGCTTTTTTTCCCTTATTTCTTTCTCCATGATTATGTTGTCAGAATTACCAATAGACTAAATCATTTTGCAGCTGAATGTTGTCTGAAAATGTATTGCTTTTTAGTTCCTGTATTTAATCACTCTCAATCCCGTTGGTTACTAAAAATGACTGAAATTCCTTTTGTAAATGAGAAGTACATTTCAAAAAACGGCGACCTGTGGGATCAATATTAACCACTGACAGTACCATTGATCTGTCTATGGTTAATTAGGTTCTGACAAATGGTATGGTTGAATCTTAATCACGACACTACTCGGTCAAGTTTTTCTGTCGTTTGATTGCCTTACGTAATCATTACACCACTGTGGACTCTATGTGCTGTGCAACGAGTACTAAGCTATTACTGACAAAGTTTTGAGGATGGTTGACACTTGGCGGCTGCCCATATCAAGGAACGTTACTCCTTTTAGAGTGATGCGAAAAAAGATGGTATTAGTAATAGTGTTGGATAATGGAAAAGCCCAAAAGATATCTGTTTGAGGTCAGTCACCCCACGACATTTTCGAAAGTATGGGGTTCGGCTTTGATTAATGTAAATCGTGTTACAAAAACCATACCGCCGGCACCAGAATACCGCAGGGTAAGGGGTAGTGTGCTATTTTACGGATCAACCTTTTCTACCCCCCCTCTTCCTATGGGGGGAATCAACCTCAGGATGGTACTGCTAGTCATCCATGGTAAAACACCTCACTGCTGTCACACCTTTTCGTCCAACCACGAGCATGACCTCGCCCTCTGACTCCATCCCTCATCAAAGCATAGCAATTTACACTACAATGGTCATTGCGTTTCGTTTTATCACCATCTAACAGACCCTTTAGGTATGATATGACCTGGAGGAAACAAGTGTTCCACCAGTGCAGCTTGTTGGGACACATCAAGGTAGCAGCTGTCGGTCGGGGATGAACTAGTGAATGGTGAACAGTTAACTGTATGCTTGAAATAACTTCATCACACAACCTCATATGTATTCCGTTTTTCTTTATACGAGGAATAGCTTTCTGAACTCAATCCAATCATGTACTACGTTTTACTGTTTATACAGGTTATTGGACTAACTGTCATCAATTTAGCAAAGGGTGCAATCGGACCAGATGTATTTCATAACTTCAAATCTTTACTTCAAGTAAGTTTTGGTATTTTGTGTTACGTCTTCAACGTAGCTGTGTGTGAACAGTAAAGTTTATTATTTTTTTAAACTGTACAACAACTAGTTGTATCACCTATCACGGTAGTTGAAAAAGCCAGTCATTCTGTAGTTAGTCAGTTGTCTATGATGCTGGAGACAATTATGATGGGTAGGATATTCCTAATCTGTTTTAACTTCGATAGCATCACTGCTGTTAAAACACATATATGCAATCACTTGTGTTAGGTTAGGGTGTTGATGAAAAATTGGTCGTTCTAGACTTTTCAGGACGACTTGATTGATTTTTTGGGATACAACTTAGGATCGAACCAAATTTCGGTCTTGAAATATAAAATAATCTAAAGGTTATTCAACTCACCTGTGAATTTCTTTGGCATTAGTTCCAGAGTGCACTGAAGATGACAGCCAGGGATACGATTTAGCGATTTACTCGTAAAGATTGCATCTTGCGGACCGATTCCACCAAATGACTTACATCTTGACCCATGGGTGTACTCTGGACTATTTAAGATATCTCTGTATAACAAATCGGATTACAATGAGCTATTTTTAGACTATTTTTCATATTTCTTAAAAAAAGCATTCAAGTTCAATATCACACTGTTTGTGACAAGTGAATATCTCTTGATTTCTTTTCTTTTTCGAACTAAACCATCTCCACCATATAAAGAAGAGGTTATGTCATACAGTGAATGATTGGTAATCGCACAAGATGCATTATATTTCTTTTTCTGTTATTGAGACTTGTGAATGTAAATTCCTGTGCAATTTGTTTTATCTTCAGTTAAGTAGGCTGTTTATCAACTCATATTCAAACTTTTCCTGACTTACTGCATAAAGTATGAGATAAGATTTAGTTACCAAAAGTAATAAAGAGAATTAGTTGACCAACTACAAAACATTTTCAGCATTTGAAATTAGACTACTTATAAGTAGCTGAAGCTCCTAATGATAATGTTTTCTAAGTTGATCTACCTACTACGATATGCAGTTGAGAAAAAAATTTTTTTCTGTGCTCAACGTGTATGAATAACAGTTTTACTGCTCTCTGGGCCTGAGTTCCATATCAGTGACTGGTTTCTTAAGCTGGAGGGATCATTCGTTTGCCTTTAGTACATAGAAAATGGTGACTGGTTGGTGATTTTGTGAATTGCTTAAAATACTTGATCATGCTGTGCTTATACCGTGACAATCGTATATCTATATATTTAGTTTAGAAATATAACAATCTTAGATGCTAAATAGATGGTTGGAAAGGGTAACAATCACTGGCATCTCTGTTCTTCATAACTTTTCCACTGAAAAACTGTACTCAACTCATCTTGTGCGCTTGCAACACTCCTTAGTTATTCCTTACTTAAATTTATATTTCGAGTATTCTATGATATTTTTCTTTTGGTAGGTCACTGACTTTACGCTACTGCAGAGCAAATTTTGATGACACGTGCATGCTTGATTGTTTTTGTCATTTTATTTTCTAGAATAGGGACTAACCAGAATGTACTTGTAAATTCTTTGTTACCTGGCACAATTAATAGTACTTTGAAAATCTCCATTTGATAATAAATAAACCTAAAGCACTCGGATAAGATTTACTCTTCTCAGAGGTTCGTTCTTTAGCTGTACAACAGCACGACATAGCCCGCAGCAGCGTGCAAAGAACAAGTGACACCAAACTACGGAAAAGTGTATGCAAGTAGAAGGAATTTGAAAACGCAAGCAGGTAACAATGTTCAAACTTTAAAAGACATCAAAGAGTGAATGCATTTGGGCCCTTGTAACTGATTTCTATGTAAAGGTCTACAACCGTTGATTCTTATCT
This sequence comes from Heterobilharzia americana, assembly GCA_944470555.2. Taxonomy (NCBI): domain Eukaryota; kingdom Metazoa; phylum Platyhelminthes; class Trematoda; order Strigeidida; family Schistosomatidae; genus Heterobilharzia; species Heterobilharzia americana. The sequence goes on from OX104134.1 coordinate 91,970,226, forward strand.
CCTCGAAGACTAAAATCTGGCAGTCTACACCTCAGTATACGGCTCCGACAATTGGTCAGTGACTTCATGAACTGGTGCCACATCTTGGTATGTCTAACCATAAGCTTCTTCCAACTCACTTCTACTTCAGTCAGAATTGCCCATCAGGGTAGAAGGTGGATTGACATGTGCGACACATAAGTATGCCTTTTCAGTTTGTGAAGGTTCACAACCTCATTGACTAACTTACCTGTCTTGCCTAGTAACCTTCGCTTGATCTCAACATTGCTCACATGGTGATTCCAGCAAACGCAAGCAATGCTATCAATATATCTATAGCGAAAACCCGATAAACGCTTCTTGTCTTCTGCTTTTAACAGCTCACAGCCGTACAGCAAGACAGAACAGACTACGGCGCAGTATACTCATCCTTTCATAGATGGCCGAATGTCTCGCCAGTCGGCTCCATAGGTGACGCGAGTTCGCAAATGTCGAACGTTCCTTTTATATCCCAGCTGAGATTTCGTTAGCAACCACCGTATTCAAGCTGATGCAACTCCCCAAGTAGAGTAAGCGAAGTGGTTGACACATCCCACCACTTCACTCCGTATCCCTAAATGAAAATCAGTTCCAAACCAGTCCTTGAGCACCATCTCACATTTGACAAGTGCCAAACATACTGATATTTCTACTGAACGTGTCTAGAAGACTATGGATTTTGCAGGTGTCTTCACCTATTAAGACAATATCGTCTGCAAACTGGAAATCAAGTAGATGGTCTCCAAGGGGTAGATCAATCAATCCCTGTGAAGTCGAATATACCTAAGGTTATGTCGATTTTTACATCAATAAGGAAGTGAAAACGAAACGGTGACAGTGAACATCGCTGATGGACACCATTAGTTGTCGTCATTTCTGATAACAAGTGTTTATAAGACCGTACTCAACTTCATGAGTCCGAGTAGAGATCTTCCTTCGATTGGTGTCACATACTTGGTCCGTACTCCCTCACTCCATGTTCAGACTGCCACAACACCTTGTAGTCGACAGAGTTGAATGCCGCTTATAGGTCAAGAAATGTGGCAGGTGTGTCGATCACCAGTGGATATGCCTGTGTTCCACAACCTGTCGTAGAGTGAAAATATGATCCATGCATCCTCGTCCAGGTATGAAAGCTGCCTGGTGTTCTTGGCTCCTGTAACGCGTGGGATAACTTTGGGTTCTAGGATCTGGCTAACTGATTGACTGAAGAAATCAACGTAGAACCTGGCAGACAGGTGCATCGGCTTAATTCGCCACACTTCACATACAGTAGTACACAAATAACAGATGGATAAGAAAAGAGTGGTATGAAAGTAGATAAAGTAGTGTGAGAGAATAAGCAATGTGAAGGTTAGTGTAAATATGCCAAGATGTAAAAGATATGAAGGAGTGAATAGGGACTGACTGTGAGATTGTGATCGATGTTCAGACAGGTCACCAATAGTCGTCAAGTACTGACTGACTGATTGATTCATCTACCGTCTGGAGGACCCGAACCAGGTAGTGTTAAATTCTCGATATGGGTGAGATGAACAGTAAGAGATTTGATCGACTGGAGTGATGTGTTGGTGTGGCCGCGCTGAACCCTCTTCCAATCTAATCCTACTTCCCGTAGGTAGGATGGTGGTGCGTGGAGGTAGGTAGGCGGTGCCTCGGCATGTCCAGTATATATCGAAGCCATTTCAGTAAATGAAGGTTCACAATCTCATCGACTAACTTGCCTGTCTTGTCTAGTACCCTTCATCTAACCTCAATATTTCTCATGTGTGGTGGAATCATCATACATACTTGTGATCAAAAACCTGTAATCTTTTCATATCTTATGAATAGGGAAGAGACTAGTCATATCTGTTTATGACCTCCGAAAATTTCCATGAAATATATTCTGTGGAAAATTGTTTTTGATAGCCCAAGATTCAAGCAAGTCACTAGACTTTAAGAGATTCTGCCTTTTTCATTGTATTATAAAGACATAATAGAACTGAAAAGTCATCAAGTTAGTCAGGAATGCATTATTAAAAAATCCACTCAATTTAATCTATTGTTATGCATTCCACTTGCAATTCTCTTTCAGATTTTAAAGGCTAGTATTGATAAAACGCCACAAATATCTGATCATCCTGAACGATCATTGTCATTCAATGACTCTAATCGTAAATTGACTGGGGAACGTCAATTTCAAGAAGCAATTATTAACACAATTGCTGAATTCGCTAAAAATCTTCCAGATACCCAGAAAATTGAAATATTGAAGTTTATATTGAATTTTGAACCGATGGTTAAGTAAGTTCAATGGTTAGCTATTTTTCTATGTGCTTTTTGTCCATCTATTTGTTCTTCATCAGACCTAGAGTGACCTAATAAGCATTGAAATATTTTAGATTCCTGTTTTGTCTTGTTCATATTATACAGTTTTTCGGTAAAATGTCTTGTTTTGTATCTTTTTATCAGAAGAAATCATGGCATGTTTTGTTTGCTAACAATGAGTCATTACCTACTTCTAATCTAATGACGTGGGTGTGATCACAATCTATATATTTGTCTTTAGCTGAAATAGATGGTGGTGATGATGATGATAATGAAAACATTCTTTGTATTGTGTGTGAAAGAAGCATTTACGCAAGACGATAACAATGTGTAGGTCATGCATGAAAGCTTTTTAAAGTTTCCAATACTGTAAAAATGAAGAAATGAGAAAAAGTGTTCTGTGTTCAGTTCAAAGTCAGCTATTTTGTGTGCTTTTTTCACGATTTGAGTATGTATAATTCTTAACGAATTTCTTAGCAAGTAGTGATTACTAACAGAGATGTTCACTACCATTACTTTTTTTATGGCTACTATCAAACCTATCTGTCAAGTTATACTTTAAGCTGATTTCAGTCATGTGACTGAAGACTGAAAGATTTATTTCCGTATATATTTATTCATTCTGAAGATACTGGTGACCTCAATCGGTATTTGTGAACAATTTTCCAGAAGTTACTTCCAATCCTTCATTATCGTTTGCACACTAAATGTGAGTTATGATATGATACAAAACTACATTGTCACCTTTCACCGCCTTTAGAAAGGGTCTACATAATGTATGTGACAATCATCGGGGTAATAGCCTGTTACCAGTCGCGTCGAAAATATTGCCTGCTATCATACTTCGCAGACTTTGCCAAACATGTGAGGAAATAATTCGCAAGGGGTAGGCCGGGTTTCCTTTAGGTCATGGATTCATTGATCACCTGTTTACCCTCCATCAGATGCTTGAACATTGCCATACGTATTCCAGGTCAACAATCATTGTGTTTCTTGACATTAAGGCTGCCTTCGATTCGTTGAACAGAGCTGTACTCTGGAATTGTCCTTCGCAGAGGGGTGTGCCTAAGAAATTTATCAACATCCTGAAAGCCCTATATAATAATACCTCAGGTAGAATGAGGGCATACAACCACTTGTCTCCATTGTTCCAAACCAGGAGTGGGGTTAAGCAAGGTTGCCCGATTTCCCCATTCCTCTTTAACTTTGCATCGATGATACTCTTGAGACAGTTCTGAATAAAGTGCGTGATGGCCGTATTGATCTACAACCCGGAGAACGGCTATTCTACCTTGAATATCGTCTTACTGTGCGATAACACAGTGTGATTAGTGTACGTAAGTATAGTGTATGTTTTCACTATTGAAGTGCAACGTACTTTTGCAAGATTGGTAGGAACCTGTGCCTGCGCTCACCCTTGGTGGTGAGTCGTTGGAAGTAGTCGGCAAGTCTTTGTATTTGGGTTCTTGTGTGAGTACTGGTGGAGGTTCGAGTGGTAAAATTCCCAACTGCAAATCGAATGCCAGAGTGGCATACGCCAATCTGGGCCACCTTTGGTGCCATCGCAACGTTAGTCTGACTGTAAAAGGTTTGGTTTACAACGCTTCGATGCGAGGAGTTCTGCTCTATGTCTATGAAACCTGACCTATTTGAGCTGAGGATATGCGACAACTCTGTGTTAGATCATCGTTGTCTGGCACCCGGTGGCAACACCATTTGGATAATTCTGAGGTACTAAAGCGTGTTCCGTTCATTGTTTTGTAGCCCTGTGACTGGGCGTAAGAAGCGGAGAGGTGGTGATTGTATGACGTGGTGCTGTGAGATGAAGGGTATTTGTGTCAGATTATCATGTGTTGGTGCATGAGAACTGCGTTGATGGGGTCGGAGAGATCATGCAACTGAGTGACTTGAGGTGTTAATAGATATGCCTGACAATGGAAACCAGTTGGGTTCATGCTGTAACTTCCTTCTCTCTTCTGCTGCTGAGAAGTAATGAATGTTTTGTTTTTGAATATATCTTACTGGACTGCTCTTCTAGTCATGCTATTCTTATTGTTTTCCTCTCTTACTTATCCACTTCCCATGGTTTATGTCTTCACAATGTTGTTATATTATTTTGTGTGGTGCATTTCTTGTTGCCCTTGCTGTACCATGTTTGTGTTCTCATAATGAGAAAACTTTTCCATTAGAAATGCTAGCCTGCTATGTTAACCAACTAGTCAGTTTCTGTGTAACTGTAACCTAGATCTTTTAATCTTGGAAATAAATTGACTAAGGACCAGGCATACTTCTAATCAGAGCAGCGTTATATACTGATACCACAGGATTTCAGGGTAATATCACACATACTGATTAGATGAACATGTGAAGAGTACATTCAGAACGCTGCACATTGCCATTGAATGTGCGACTTCGTATGCTAGGTAGTGAGCCGCATATATTACACCAGTCATGATGATACTACCTCGATGATCATCTTTCATTAACTACAGGAGCAAAGGGAACCCTTGACAGAATGATTTTGTCTGTTTCTGTCTATCTGTCTGAACCTTTGATCCACTGGTTGATTATCAATTGATACCGTTAGTGAACCATCATATCACCTAATGTGCACGATACTTCTCAGCATTCACGGAAGTAGTGTAAAGTTATATAGTCGTTATGGACCATAAAACCAGGTCAAAACCTTTAAACATAACCACGACATGCTGTGAAAAATTACGACAAATAAACGTAGGCAATAGTGAAATGAGGCAACAAAATAGGTGATTCAACATCATTCTTTTGTAGTTTGATACACACTAAAAATCAGACCGACTTCACCTCAATCTCAAAAAAGTGGAGACGCAGTCTACTGGATGCAAGATCAAGAAGAGGAGCAGATGTCAGTTCAGACCATTATCTAGTCCAAGGAACCTTCAAAATCAAGTTGAAAGCCTTCAAAGAAGTTGGTTATAGACCACAGTTTAAGTTCAACATTTAGAAACTGAAGGACAAAACTACAAAGGAAATCTTCACATCAGCCATCAAGACAAAATGGGAGACATTGAGCAACATCCCTGAAGGATCGGGAATGGAAGAACACTGGAAGTCTTTGAAGGAGATGTGGAAAGCAGTCGGCATAACAGTATTAGGAAGGAAAAGGAAACAAGACAAGGATTGGGTGTCGACGGGCACATGGAAGCTGATAGATGAGAGGAAGATGGTGAAGCAGAAGATGAACAAGTGCAAGGATGCACAACGAACTGAGTACAACGTATAAAACACTACCCTAGACAAAGAAGTGAAGAAAAGTGCGCGCAAAGACAAAACACACTTCTACAACACACTTGCAAGTGAAGCAGAACAGGTTGCTGGTAGGAGAGACCTTACAACATTATATCAAATAACCAGGTTACTATCTGGGAAGAGATCAACGCAGACGAAAGCAATGAAAGATAGCGAAGGAAACTTAGTTGCCAAAGAAGAGAAACAAAGGAAACGATGGGCTGACCACTCCAAAACACTCTTGAATCGACCACCACTACCACCTGCAGCTCGTCTGGAAACACCACTAGCAACGGCAGGACTACAAGTAAACACAAACCCTCCAAGAAAAGCAGAACTGAAGTCCTGAATGCCGTAGAGTTGCTGAAATGCGGGAAAGCAGCATAACCAGATGGAATTCCACCAGAAGCACTGAAAACAGACGCATAGACAACAGCGGACGTGCTCACACCACTATTGCGGAAGGTTTGCAAGGAAAGAAAGGTACCTGCAGATTGGAAGATAGGCTACCTTGTCAAAACCCCAAAGAAGGGAGACCTAAGCCTTTGCAAGAACTGGCATGGAATTATGCTCCACCCCAAGCAAGATATTATGCCGCATCATCCTGGAGAGACTCAAGGATGTATCGGATTCAAAATAACAACCGGAACAGGCTGGGTGGCTGGCTTCAGGAAGAACAAATCATGTGCGGATCAAATTGCAACGCTACACATCATCATAGAACAGAACAGAATGTCAGTCAGCTCTCTACCTCAACTTCATCGACTTTTAAAAGGCCTTCGACAGCGTCGACCGAGAAGTAATTTGGCAACTGCTCCAACACTACGGAGTGCCACTACTCTTTATCAACCTCACTCAACAGCTATATAAAAATGCCACATGCCCAGTGATTTACAATGGAAAGCTCAGTGACACCTTTGAAATGAAGACAGGAGTAAAACTAGGCTGTCTACTATCACCGATGACCTTCCTGATTGTGGTGGACTGGATCATGCAACAAATAGTAAGGAGCGAGAAGATGAGGATACACTAGACCGGGGAAAAGATCCCTAGAAGATTTGGATTTCGCCGATGACTTGTGTCTAATGTCACACAAACTTGAAGATCTACAGGCATAATCCAACAAGTTGACAGAAGAGGCAGTGAAGACGGGACTTCAAGTGAACGCAGAGAAGACAGAAATGACAAAGATACCCAACCAACGCCACCACCAACAATAACAACAACAAGCTCCAATCACCATCAACGGGAGAAACCTAAAGGAAGTTGTCTCTCACCTATCTAGGCAGCATCCTATCAACTACAGGCGGCACAGACGAGGACGTCAAAGCCAGGATCGGGAAAGCAAGATAGGCGTTCATTAGCCTGAAACCAGTGTTGAAATATTCGGCACTCAGAATAAAGCGTGAACAAGATCCGGATTTTCAACACTTATTCAGTCAAGTATGTCAATGAGTGCTTCTGTATGATGGTTGAGAGACTTGGCGCATTACGAAAAGCATTTCCAACAAACTACAGACATACATCAACAACTGCCGCCTACGCTCACTCGATACTGAAGACCAGTTGGCCAGAAAGAGTAAGCAACAACGACCTCTGGCCTGCCAACGAACCAACCAAGAACCTATCGCCCAACGAACATATATAAGAAAGTGGAGATGGATTGAACCGGACATACACTGAGATGACTGACTGGGGACAACACACGCCGGACTAGGCCCTCGAGTGGAACCCAAAGGGCAGACGACGAGTTGGGCGTGCGAGGGTGACATGGACGAGATCGTGTGAGGAAGAAATGAGAGCTTTTGGGCTGTCATGGAGCCAGGTTGAAAAGACTTCAGAGAACAGAGTGCAATGGAGACGTGCTACTGAAGCTCTATGTTCCACTAGGAACTCAGGGGACAAAAAATAATAATAATATAAGGTTAACGGAATAACAGCATTTGGGTCCTGTATTTGCGTCTCACAAACACAGCACACATGCATGACCCGAGTTGCTAGACTTTTGACTAGTGAAGCTTGTTGGCAGCTCTTGATTTTTATGGACAAAATATAAGTCAAACTAATTCCCGTGGTTGTCACCAGAAGATTCGCCTTCCTTGTTAGACACCTGCATGGTCAGTACAGTACACCGAACTGTGGAATTCCTCCTTCTTCTATCTATCTGCATTATCCGTAGGTGCATAGCACTGAATGATTGTGACTTTCCTTCCTTTTGATTTGAACCTTGCTGTTATGATCCTGGAGGAGATTGGTTCCCACTGTTTGAGAGCCTTCGATGTTCTTGGGGACACCATGACCGCCACTCCCTCAGTGTGCTCATGGTTGTCGTCTATATGGAAATATCGGATTAGATTATTGACTCTCCAGTTGACAGTTTGGAGAGTCTACTTCCATTCCACCTGCTTTCGTAGATTCCCAGCACTTCGATACTATACCTTCTCATCTCGTTTGCAATCTGGGAAGCCTTGCTTGGTCCAAACATAGGGCGTACATTCCATGTCCCCTTGTTTACTTTCGCTTTCATCGAGAGAGAGGAGAGATATCGGTCAATTGGCTTCCCGAAAGCTTTCACCAACCGGCGTCATTTCGTCTCTCCGATTCCAGCGAGGAATAAGTTTGTTTTTATGTTTTATATTTTGTCTGTGCTTTGAAGTTTCTGTAGCGGTTGGATTGGTTTTCCCGGGGTAGGGTTGCTAGGCCTACGCCCAACCTTCCCTCTTTACCCGGGCTTAGGACCGGCTAGTAACTAGTGAACTAGTTAACCGGTCAATATGATGAATCTGCGAATTTCACTCTTCCAGTTTCTGGAGGTTTACTAGCCAGTTCTCAGAGTCTTGCTGGTGTATGTATAAGACTGAGCACTAAGTAAAAAAGTTCACTAACCGACTGGATCCCAGATGACAGTTGCCTATGCACTGTCCAAATGAACGCCACAATAAGGACTAAAATAAAAGTGAAACTTGATGTTGTCTCTTTGTAATCTCTGCCCCTGCAGACATTAGTTCGGATCAAGTGAAGGATGAGTTCTACCGAAAACTGACCACCCTTCCGGGTCTGAAACCTGCCTGGTTTTCTCGAGTTTTCTGTACTCGAGCTCCAGTTAGACATCAGATAACGTTGGACGCTAGGATCTTGGAAACAATATTGTTATTAGTATTATTATTCATCCTTTGGGTTCCTAGTGGAACATAGAGCTTCAGTAGCGCGTCTCCATCGCACTCTGTTCTCTGAAGTCTTTTCAACCTGGCTCTATGACAGCCCAAAAGCTCTCATTTCTTCCTCACACGATCTCGTCCATGTCACCCTCACACGCCCAACTCGTCGTCTGCCCTTTGGGTTCCACTCGAGGGCCTAGTCCGGCGTGTGTTGTCCCCAGTCAGTCATCTCAGTGTATGTCCGGTTCAATCCATCTCCACTTTCTTATATATGTTCGTTGGGCGATAGGTTCTTGGTTGGTTCGTTGGCAGGCCAGAGGTCGTTGTTGCTTACTCTTTCTGGCCAACTGGTCTTCAGTATCGAGTGAGCGTAGGCGGCAGTTGTTGATGTATGTCTGTAGTTTGTTGGAAATGCTTTCGTAATGCGCCAAGTCTCTCAACCATCATACAGAAGCACTCATTGACATACTTGACTGAATAAGTGTTGAAAATCCGGATCTTGTTTTTTATGGACAAAATGTTAGTCAAGCTAATCCCATGGTTGCCACAAGAAGATTCCTCTCCCTTGTTATAAACCTGGATGGTCAGTGCAGTACATCAATCTGATGGTATTATTTCTGACTGCGATACACCACGATGCAGTACCTCCGTCAATCTAATTAGCAATTTCCCTCCTACCTCCACCCTTGAAAAGTTCAGTTGGTAAACTGTCAGGTCCTGCTGCTTTGCATTGGGTCAGGTTCCATACAGCTTTCGCAGCTTCAAGGAGTTGGAGGATCGATATCTACGTGCCATTCAGGTTCAGGTTGGATGTTGGGCAGTTGGAGCGTTCCTGAAGGTCAGTCGAACAACTGTGCTTCAAAGTGTTCTGCCCAACGTTCTAGCCGCCTCTCCTGGGAGGTTATCAGCATCCCATCGTTTTCGGTAATGGCTTCATTCACCATTGTCTTTTTCTTGCCAGTATCCTAGATAGGCCTAAATATTTGTCGGGTTTCCCCCACCGTTGATGCTCTCTCCATCTCTCTTGTTTTCCCACCCACCACTACTGGCGATTGACGCGAAGACTCTTGGCCAGTTTACCTTCGAGTTGCTTTCGCTCTTCATCGTAATCAGAACTAGCTAGAATCAGTTTTCTCGCATTAATTAGTTCAGTCTGCGTCACGCAAATCCAATAACGTTTGCTAGGCTTCAGGTGTAGGCTACGAATTGTCGTTACCACTGTTTCTATATCAAAATTAATATCATGCCAGATTTCTTCAGGATGAGCATTGCTATCATATTCAGATAAATGCTTAGCTAGCTATTCTATAACATTTGATTCGATGTTCTGTCCTTCCAGTCGAACATAGATAGACTTTACCGTTGCTTTTTTGCTGCGACCAGTTAGGTGCAGACATACACGAGGCTGTATTAACGCGTGATCGGAGCCCAAACTAGTACTCTAGAAAAAGTGGCAATAAGCCAACGATGGCTTGTTGGAATGTGCTCCATCTGTGTCCACCGTTGCTTTGATGTTGGCGGCCACCATGTAGGATATTATCCCTTTTTATGTTTGGAATTATTGCTGGTCAGGAAATAAAACTATGATAGTTGATCACCGTTGTCGGTTCGCTGGCATCGGATTCCTTACATACCTCCTAGATGTTGTTCCCCATTGGCTTAACTTCCCTACTTAAGTCACCTGGCATTATGACTACATCTGATCGTTTTGCTTTCTGTAGCAAAACTGACAGCTTTTCATAGAATTCATCCTTTGCATCATCCCAGTTGCAGCCGGTGACTGAGTAGGTGAAGGTTATGAACAGACATCGCCTAGTCTCACGATCCTTCCTAGTCCCTACAAATCCATTTAGTCGAACAGGACATAGACGGCTGTTCAGTGGTACACATTCAGGAAGTGCATTTTCTGCTCTGCAACTGAATGCTCTACCTATGTCACCGAGTCCACGAGCTCTAGCCATCATCATCTTGAATGTATGGAATTCAGCTACAGAAATTTGAGGTTTCCTAGGATATGTGTTATTTTTTTCAGACTGTTTTACACCTCTTTTTTCAGGAGCGAGTAGTACACTTTGAAAATGTTTGACGGAAGCTCCATGGAAGGGATTATGTGACAAGCTTTCGTTTGATGTCCAATCATTTTTATTTTGTTTTTAGGCACTAACTCCCAATCCCTTGTTTCCTTATCTATTAAGGGCCTCGGGTATTTGCATTGGGAAACTTGAAAAGTAGGTTTTGATTTATCTTCTCAAAGAAACCATAGCGTATGTGTTGCTGTCACAGTGATAGGTCAAATTTCATGAATAGTGACTTCTATTTTGTAATAAGTTAATTTCTGTGTGGCTGTTCCTAGAGTTGTATACACAGTTTACTCACAATTGTAAAACGTACTGGTCAGTTTTAAACACTAAGAGGATGATTAAGTTTCTTAATCTAAAATAGCTGGTATTTTTGCTGTGTAAAAACCAACTATGTACAAGTTTCTGTAGTAGACAATGAAACATACTTACCGGATGATACTATCCGGTATGTCAAACTTCGGTAGGATGGGAAACTTCGAATTCGGAAGCTTCTCTGTACAACGAGTCACAGCTCTACTCACTCATAATTCAGCTTGCTTTTTTCCAGCGCAAGCCTGGTGAAAATGAGCATACTCGTGTAAACTCAACCAACTTCATCGTTGAGCACAAGATTGTGCAGATTCATACCGGTTCGTTACACAAAATTAAAATCTGATGAGGTATGTTCATATCTATCTTGAGAAAAGTGCAGAAGCAGCTTGTTTCGATTAAATAGTTCTTAAGTCTGAAAGATATTCAATCAAAGTGAGAAGGCATGAAAAGGTTTCAGATGTTTGACTATCATCACCTTTGTAGCATAAGTTGTACATCGTAGTACCGCCAATTCAGTAATATAGAATTCAGGCATCGAGTTTTGGACAGAAAACGTAAGGCACTTGACTAGTTTGTTAACTTTTATCTACTCAGATAGCTGGGACGTGCGCTAGTCACTGTCTACCCTGTAACACACTGTCAGCTGGGGTATAGGAAGGTTTAGCGTGGAAAAAGGTTCGACACAATCAAACAGAAACATGAAATCAGTCCATAAAGTCTCTAACTGTTGATCTGAGTTGTATAGAGAAATGTAGACTTCTTGTTTGGGGTGCATCTTAACCGTCATACTGGATTTTGTTATTATTTTGTCTCTTCGTACTACTTCTCGCCAATGCCAGTTATTTTGTTTTTTGCATCTTGACGTCTTCTACCTTGACGTACTGATGTGAAGTGTAGCAAGTTGGTCGGTTAAACAATAGTGCCAAGTCACACGTTTAGTGTGACTAACACTATGTTTTTTTATAGCTGAATTTATCATGTCTGTAAACATTGGAAAATTATACTGAGTCACTGTGTGCTATTTCAAATAAGCAATCTAATGTGGAGTTATACTCTACCACAGTGCCCAAATTTTCCTCTTATATAAATGAAACTTATAATCTTTCTGTTCAAAGACTAGTCAATAAAACTCACACGACCTTCATAAACTGAAGCGCGATATAAAAACCATCGTATTTTTAGCATTCGATGCGTGAATAATCAACGTATTTCTAAATATGCTTCGTCTGTGGACTCCGATCCCAACAGGCAAAATGGGACGGGCAATTGAAGAAGTCAGCAAGCTATGTCTGTGTTATCTTATCTATAAACATTGGAAATGTTAAGCACTGGTTAATGCCAGGTTCAAATGTATAATTTCGTACACTATTGTTTATAGCTAGCCTGCGCAGTGAATTGTAGCTTTTTTGTGGGGAATTATTTATAAACTAAATGATTCTGCAGTAAGATTTCTACCTACGACCTAATGTCATACTTGATTTTCCTTGGGAGCATTAATTTCCTTCTACTCATATACCCAGCTAACATTTTCGTCGGACCAGGCGTAGGGTTTTGCAACGTTCTTCCTAAGTTTTTACAAATGAGCCGTCGTTTGAACTTACGTTCAGCCCGACTAAGACAGTGACCAAGCGTTTGGCCGCATGTGCACTACAACTGGCTCCACTTCATGACCCAAAGTTGCCGTATTCGGGGCGATGAATTTGTTGACTGGGATATGTATACGCCTTATTCATAAATAGTTATAAATCTGCCTGTAGGGTCTTTACTGAATTGTCTTCAAAAAATATAAGCCATCACAATGCAGTAATTTCAATTTCGCTTTGTTGTTCTTGTCGGTTTTTTTTCTCCTCCCCGATATCTCTTTTCTAGTTATCATCCAGAATATGGTGATCGTCCTAAACCCTTAATTATGGTCCTATTACAAACTATGCTGACTGTTGCTACTCAATATAAGACAGTAGCTATATCCAATGCTCTGAATTCCGATTTCTTAAATCTTTTATTACGTGGTGTCGCTATTGATCCAGATCCTGTAATACGCATAATTGTACAGAAAATATTACATACGCTGATTGATCGGCACGGGAATACGGAACAACTGTTAACTGTTCGGTAAGTAAACTATTCTCAAGCTATTTTTAGGTTATAAAACAAAGTAGGATTTTGTGTATTTAAATGAATAGAGCTGACATATATCATGCTGTTCTATTGTACAAACAATTTGACAGTTGTATTTGTCAGATGGACGAATGTAGTACAACTCTTTACCTGCTTGGCATTTTGTGCTGATCAATTTATTAGATGAACAATAAAGGTGAAATTGATAGGATGACCTGAATTTGAGTAACGTTTTGCAGTCGTCGACTGATCTGCTAACTGTGTCAGCTATCCTTATGGACTTAGTCTGAGTGAAATTTTATCATCAGTGATACGTTTAGCTGTTAAAAGTGAAGTCTTTTACATATTATACTCGATTGTCTTATCTGAATTATCTCGTTTCATTGCAGGGAAATTATTTTAGTTCATAGAAGACAGCTTTCATTCTTTTTGTAGGTCGATCTAATCTGATGGCTGCGAAATAATTCTTCCATCTTATTCTAGAATTCCTCTTCTGTATACCTCCACCGCTCCTCTGTTGATTTCCGGTGAAAAATACTGTCTACTTTCTAACACTTTTAGGTATAATGACTAGCGAAGATTGAGTTTTACTAAGGAGTAAATCGTGTAATTTTTTAAGCCTAGAGCACAACTTACACAATGTTTTGTTGTAGTATAACTGCTAGTCTCATGAACCTTTTGGTCTTTGCAGGGGAGGGGTGGAATCGGAACTAGAGGGTAAATGTGTAAGATTCCGAATGCATTTCAGAAGCGTTTTCAAGGTTTATGAATAGGGTGTAAAATAGCTATTTAACTTACATCACCTCTATTCATCATTATACAATTTCAACATCTTCATTTGATTACCCTGAAGCTATCTGTATCCTACATTTTCATACTTCCCATTTTAGTTAATTAACCTCCATAGTCTCAATGCATGACTTGACTTTCCTAGCATAGATCTATGTATCTAATTCTAACACTTGCTGATTCCCCTTCGGGTAGTCGTAACGAATTCATTAGTGCTAACCAACACGTTAGGAATGATACAAGCATCTTGCTTTAAACGAAGTTTTCCACACATCCACTCCTTTATTCTCTATATTAAAATCAGGTTAGCGTTTGGATGCTTATTTCATTTTGATTAGATGAATACCAATCATCATATGATACAACTTCATTAATTTAGATCAAAAAGATATTCTCCGTGTATCACCAATTAATGTATTGCACTATTTACCACATGAAAATGCATAATTAGGAAAGTGTCAATTAAGGAACAGGAAGTTAGCCTAATGATGAAGTAAACTAAGTTATTCTGTCAACAACATACTAATATACTTCTAAATGTACAACTGAAGCTATCTAAAAATACTGTGATAGTTATAGTAAATGCTTACACAAAACCAAAGCATTACAGTCATTGTTGCTGGGAAGAAATGTATTCTACTCAACATGATACTAAACCATTCGTCTCCTTTCACTTAGTACTTCATATTATTTCCTCACCTGTTTCTTTCATGTGGATCTGTGGGTCAGTGGTTTATAAAGATGACTATCAACCAGTGGGTCACGGACTCGAATCCCGCTCCGCCTACCGAGGTTTGGATAGCCAGGTAGTATCACTAGCCCTCACACACCAGGTTTGACTTATTGCCTACTGCATGAATTTGCACAAGGTGACTGAGTGCGTTTCGTCCCATTTTCGTGCTTGTTAATTCCAACTGGTACTCTGAAAACATGTATCAACTGTTCTATTATCTATCATTCATACCTAGTAAGTAGTTTTAGGCCTTTTTTTCTTTATGTTAATTGATACTGATAACCATAGCATAAAGCTATGACTCACTAGTTTTTAGCAGTGGATTACATCCATTAGAATAGGTGTTCTAAATGCACTCCATACACTCAGGTTTAGAGACCTCCATGTGGTTTCTCATAAGTCTTCACTAAATAGGTGTCGCTAAAAGGATTACTGTCTGGTTGGGGTCCCTGCGACTAAAAGAACCAGTGGCTGGGGATTCTTGGTGACATGGTTGAAAATCCTTGACGTCTTCTAAAGCTTGAATATTTGCACTAATCGTTATCTTCAGACTGTTTATTCTCTCACACAACTCTACCTTCTTTAATATCACTCTTTCTATCCGCCAGTTCTTTGTGTACTCCTTTGAAGTTTGGCAACTTGAGCTGTCTTGGTGGGGGAGTTGTTGATAGTCTCGTCCTATCTATTCTAATTGGTTTGTGCACCTGTAATTCCCTATGTTGTATTGTACGATAGTAAACTTTCATAAACTTTTGAGAAATTAAAAACTTTGGTTTTCCTTTTTATCTCTCATCTTGTTTCTTGTTTTGTTATTCCTCTTTATTGCTTCAAGAATTTACGGTGAAAATGAGTTACGTAATTATTTCATATTGGAAAAGCCTGAAAGGCAAGACATCCTGTTTATGAAGAAGGTAAGTTTGTGCAATTTGTTTATCAAAATGCTAAGGTGACTATGAGGATTTGATATACCTTGAAAATATCTGGAGATATGTGTGATGTACGTGATCTGGTTGAGGTGATATCAAGCATGTCGAATGGCATGACGTCATTTTGTTCTTCTACCACTATAAGTAATCTTTTCTTTAACCTACACCCTGAATAAGGATACACTGTCTTATCCTCTTAAGTAACTAACTTCAAATGGGAACCTGACTTTTTACTATCCGAAATTCACACATTGTTTACAGGTTCACGGGCATTAGTCTGCTTGTCGGGTGAACAGCTTGCTTCTAGTTTGTTCAAATACTTTAGAGTAATGAAATTCAGATGAGATTATCACAGTGTGATTGAATACCCTTTGACCAAACCCCTAAGTGACTTTGAATGACCATCTATATTAGTCTGTAGGTCTTCAGTCCGCGTTAACATTCGTATGCGAACAATGGAATTGAACACATTTTAAATGAAATCAACTATCTCTCTATAGATTAATCGAATACCTCTCCGCCTGCTTCAGTCGATGTTGCCCGTTATCGAAATACAAAGTAGGTTGTCAGTAATTACACGTTTAAAAAACAACACCTTGACTCATGCTACTACACTTGTGGGTTATGAACCCACAAGAAATTGTAGGTGTCGTGGCTGAGAGTTGATGTCAGGAGCGCAGATACATCCATACATGACCTAGTTAATCGTTATATCAAATTTTATTATCGTTTCATTCTATCTTGTTCTTCTTTCACTACTTTCTACTACTTTTAGTTACATTCTTCTCTTGTTTTCCCACCCTTCACCTTGATTGCTGATATGAGGCATGGAAACTTGGTCTACTATGTAGTAATATCAGGTCTCACTTTGCCGCTGACTGATTGACTGCGTACAGTCTTCTAATCGTAGTTTCCTAACATCCATTTACGCCCAAATATAGACGTGCTCAAACCAACGTATGATCACTATCCAACCAGTAATTATCCTCAGCGCTAATCCATAGTGATATGTTCAATATATACCCATCATTTAGTTGAGGCTAGTGGACACCATGTCAGATAGTGTCTTCCGGTATCTCTGAAATTCATGTTGATTAGAAATAGGTGATTGAGCACACTTGTGGATTAGCTGATCGTTATTATCTGCTCACTCTACTTGAACTCTGAAAATAATGCCTAAGTGTTTTTGTGAGCGAAAATTGTTGATTTGAATAGTATTATAGTAGGTCAAGTTTCAGTTTCAGCCCCCCAGCTATCACTCGAAATACCTTCACAGTTTTTCATTTTCAAAGTTGTACTGACAACACTATGTTACTGAATTGTAATAATAAGTAGGTAGACTATACTTCTCGTAAATATTCACCGCTAATGCGATAGGTTATGAAAATGAAGCTATCTGATGTCCAGATACCCTAATGCACACTAATTTTTAGACTTTTATTAGTAGTCATGACTTAAATTGATGTTTATTGACAGTAGGAACAATATTTTTTGTGTTGTTTACTATTATTGTCATCTATCTTGAAAAATGATGAATATCAGGTGATGCTGGTGCTGATGAACGTAGAGTTGTCCAGGCGTGCATTAAGCTATTCCTTTTCTGATGAAATGATCTAAAATGTGTATCAATGATCAATGATTTTTAAGAATATTTTCCGCTCATTTGATCATAAACTCCTAATTTTGATTTAGGTGTTTATGTCAGTAGTCATTTGACTAATAACAACTGCGTCATTTTTTCCAGCTGTATCCCTACCGATACCACGCACACACATAGTTTATTGTGACTGATGGTGTAACACTAAAATCTGTGGACAATAGATGATGTCTATTTATCATTTATCTTTTATGATTCAACGTCTCCATGAATTTTATTGAATGAGGTACGTTGTACGAGTATATGATACGTCCTGTCGTCAATATTCATTTAGGTTTGTTGGCGATAGAAGACTGAATTCATCACATAAAATCTCACTTGGAAGACTAAGTAACGTATCATTTGTCAGTGATACCGTTTTCAATTAAATCTCATCAGGCTTAAATGTCATCATACTTTGCGTATTAGATAAAAGCTGTGGTTCAGTGGTTGAAGGAGATGGCTACCAACCACTGAGTCAGGGGTTTGAGCCTTGCTCCACCTACCAGTTAGTAGCAATAACCCTCATATTATAGGTGTGGCTTATTCCCTACTCCATGAGTGTGTACAAGGTGGCTGCGTACGTTTCGTTCGGATTAGATGAGAATGCTCTAACCCTAATGAATGTGAATGTACTCGGTAATGATTATGTACTGTTTTATAGAAAGAATGCATTTGTTATGGCACAGGATTCACTTCATCTTGATGTCACTCAAGTCGCAATGGGTTGAAAGGATGTGAACATGATTATTTAAAACTTTAAAACTCATCTCTTGCACCTCATCCTCCTCTCTCTATCTCCATTGTGATGAGCAGTATGAATTCGCTTTTCAGCAATCTTTTACGAGTTCAAAAGTTTGTTGGTTTCTGTCACGTTATATCCTATATATTTATCCTTCTAATAAAATTGAGCAGTGATAAAAAACTGAGCAGAGCAAGAACCACCATTAGAGCAGAATATTATCCATCCCTTTTCATTATTTTAGTGGCCCTTGATGTAAAATAGACGATATTCGTTATTTTTATCTGCCCTCATCTCATTTTCACAAGAATTTCCTTGTAAGTAAGACGTATGTTTATGCCGTCGTTACAGGACATTTTGACTTCAATTCAGACAGTTGACTTACTTCGGTACGTCGTTGTCACATTTCGACTGATTTTACTGTTGTAATTTGTTATTGTAAATATTCTAGACTGTAAGTAGGTGGCGAGGGCCACCGAAATAATGAAATGGATGGATATTATTCTGCTCTAATTTTCGTTTTTGCTCTTTTAAGGATCAAAACTTTCATCTTTTTTTCTGTCTTGCAGACGGGTGTATTATTTATTGAAAATATTTACCATCAGTTATTGGATCGTAGTAATAAAGTTGACAATTTAGAGTATCTGTCATGTACTGTTGGTCTTGTCGCCTTAGAAATGGGTGCAGAACAGGTATGTCATTTTTACTGCTTCTTTTCATCACATATGTTTGTTTCCATTTGAACCCCTCTGTCTTTCTCTCAAGTTTTGATGAAAGTTGGAACTGTACGCGTTTATCCGAAAATTCAGTAATTGGTGGATTAACTGTTACTGCTGGAGGGAATCTGGTTGACTAGGAGTACACAAAAGACATTATCCTGTTGGGCCAAGACGCTGACAAAATGCAGGGCCTTATAAATGCCATGAGCGGAGACCTGAGTATGTTTGACATTCACCTCTCATTTGTCAAATGTAAGATGTTGCTCCAGGAATGGTGTGCGACTACTACTGGATTGAGAATACAGAGAGAGTGAAATGGCAGAATGTGTTGTCTACCACACTTGCTTGGTGATTGGCATAATCGCAAACGGACTGGCTGCTGACGAAATCTCAGCTGAGATACAGAGGCTTCGTTTGGCACTTGCCAACATGCGTCATCTCTGGGACCGATCGGAGAGATATTCGACTGCATTGCAAATGTCTGAGATGGCCGTTAAAACCAGATTTCAGTCGGTTACAGGTTTTCACATATCGACCCACCACCGCCTCGACGTGAAACGTTAGCCCATATAGGACTAGGTTGGAAGTAGGCTAACGGTACCCACACCAAGATGCTCAACCAGTTCATGAAGTTCCTGACTGTTGAACCTTATAGAGAGTTGCAGACTACCTGGTTTTCGTTCTTGAGAAGATAGGAATCATTGGTTCGAGACTGTAGCATAACCAGTCACAAGGGCACAAATACATTCACTCTTCGATCTCTTCTAGAATTTGAAAGTTTCAGTAGCCTTCATTTTCAAAATCCTTTCTCCCCACCTTTGTCTACATTGATATCAGTTTTCCTTCTATCCACTTGTATGCTGAAGTGAGGTGTATCAACTTGATTTGATGCACTTCTGTATGTGGTTATCTGTCTTATCTACTAATTTTTCGTAAATGATTGCTTCAACCTAAGCGTAGACGTAAACATCACTTCAAATAAAGTATAAACATACTTCTCGACTAATTATCAATATTTATCCTATTTTTTTCAAAATATCCTCAAGTCTGAAAATTTTTTCTTTGTAGAAAAATTGGTTTTTTATTTTTAGTTTTATTTAACTCTTTATCTTCTCGCTAGCTGGTGCATGTTTTTCCTTATTTTATTCATCTCATTTCCATGATCTACAAAGAGAGATACATACGTATACGCATGCTGTGACCCAGTGACCCTTGTTTTGTTTTCCACTTATTGAGTTTAAGAACATCCCTAAACAACTATACCTAGCGATCTTGTAATGAAATTATGGATAAATCATGATGAAAATTTTCTTTTACCTCACAAGCAAACTTGAAACCGAGAACAGAAACATTCCACTATCAGATTGTTATCCGACGGTCACTCATTCCATCTTTGGTCAGATGATTATGCAATCAAATTGTCATGAGATATTATTATGGAGCATATAATCTCGCTTTATGATCTTAGGAAAGTTGTCTAGGAACTTTCTTACCTCAGAACATAGTGAATTATCATCATTCAGTTGGTTAATTAGAGTTATCTAAATAATTTTTCAACCTTTTCTTCTTCTTCTTCTTCTTCTTCTTCTTCTTTACTGTTGCACAGGTCATTACAGAATTATTCCGTTTAATATTGGCGGTTCAAACTAAAATTGTTGATGAATATACCTTTATACCATTGACACATCAATGTGCTTTGCATGCCCTATTAGCCAGTACAATATCACTACTTGTTCAATTAATTAATCTTCAATCTCTCAGTGAGCATATTTACACGGTGAGTGTATTTTTCTTTCAATGTCTGTATTCATTTTGCCTGTTATGTAATGACAGAGAGAGGAAAATAAACGTATTCACTGTAAGTAGAATACTTCCTCCTGATTGGATCAGTAATACAAATCACTGTAATTTTCACTTGATTACTGAGGAGGAATACTTAACAAACAAAAGACCATACTAAACAGCAAAGATGTTTCACGTCAATCAATATTCCTCTATAGTTAAAGTATGATAGCTTTATGTTCTACGGCTTCATATGAAAGATTTTCATGTACACACAATCGTCTATTACGAAAATGTTCATTAAACTTCAACTAGGTGTATTATACTTGTGAAAAGCAACGATTGGAACAAAGAATATCGTTTACAACAATTGTTCTTCAAGTTCTACAATTATAAAATGCAGTCGTACAGCGTGAAATCAATCCAAGGTAGAGGCTGGTACATTTTCAAAATGGAGTGAGATTTAGGGATTATAAGAAAATCAATATTGGGATGATACATATACAGAAAACTGATATGATGGTGAACAAAAACATAACGAATAAGATGGCAGGAATAGGCTTTAGTTATCTGAAGGCCAAAGGAGAAGTAAGACTTAAATATTTTCTTTCTGAATGCAGAGTTCAGGCTTGATCAATCTTATGACGACAGCCTCCGCTATGGTTGAGCAAAGGTTGGCGATCTATGTGTGGTATTGTTTTTGGAACACAATAGATGACATTCAAAGAAAGCTTTATTAGCATTTATATGATGCCCTGTGTCGACTAGATGTGCTAGGACTGAACTTTTCACCACTTTCACTTCTCTCTTTCGGAACCAAGCTGGTAAATGCTCTCATATCTGGAGACATACCTGCCTAATCATACGCCCTATGGAACTAGTAACATAGGAACAGTTAAACTGATATATACA
Organism: Heterobilharzia americana; assembly: GCA_944470555.2. Lineage (NCBI taxonomy): Eukaryota > Metazoa > Platyhelminthes > Trematoda > Strigeidida > Schistosomatidae > Heterobilharzia > Heterobilharzia americana. The sequence goes on from OX104134.1 coordinate 91,991,729, forward strand.
AGATGAAGATATAAGATTAGGTGGGTTATCCGTTAGTGTCGAATTGAGCATTGGCTGACCTGCTTAAAATGTCCTATTGACTTCTGTAGCTAGGCGTTATGATAGGATATCACTTGCAACATCTGCCTTCAATTATAATCGCAGAAACAAAGACATCTCCACTGTCATGTGTTCTTGTTTAGGAGCAATATAGTTGATGTCAGCTTTGATGTATTTATCCGGATATCCGTTTTCACTTAGAATATCATGGATGCACAATAGTTGTTTTTCCACACACTCTTTGGAAGAAATCGACCTTACTCTAGATGTCAGGCGGGAGTTGATTATATTACGTTTGTACTTCATCGGTATTAAGCTGAGAAAATGCGTATATTGTGCCTTGGACGTTAGTTTTCTTATATATACTTCTCAGTATAGAGTCATCTTTTTTTCTTGTCATTGGCACATCAAGGAAATATATCGAACGATTGATTTCATTTACGTATGTAAATGGAATTGACGGATGAGCGCTTATGAAATGGTTCAGAATAGAATTAATACATATGCAACCTATCAAGGACTAAAATAGTATCATCTATGTATCGACAGTACAACTCCATATTGGTAATTTTCTGTTTCAAGGGATCATTTTCTAATTTTGCCAAAAATATATCTGCAAATATTGATCCTAATGGAGATGCCATAGCCACTCTGTCAACTTGTCTGTACATATTAGTGTTGAAGATGAACTGAATATTCATTGTACATTTTAGTAATAGTTTTTTTTTTCAAATTGATAATAGGAATCCAAGTGTCTAATTCCTTTTGCAATAATTGTTCACAATTGACGGTTTCTATTAGAGAGACAGTGATGTTTGTTGAAAGAGATGTCATAATAAGTACCAAGAGCTGTAAACTAAGTTATTCATTTTCTCTTGTAATACAGTGGTGATATGTCAACCTACTCATTGATTGATGACTGTTGTGAAGACCACAGACTCATATAGTCGGTTTTGCTTTATATTCAAATCACAACACATCTTAAGGAACAGAACCTATGAAAATGTTTTCGATATTTAATGTCTATTCTCTTCGGAACATTAATGAGGCTACACAATATCAATGATCCCATGTTAAGTCTGTGTGGAATTGTAGAACTGCAAGTAAATGTCGTCAGTAAGTTTAGGAATCTGGCTAATAACAGTGATCAGCTGACATCACTGTCTTTGAGATTGAAATAAAGAGATTGTACTTCGTTAAAAATTATATTTAGCAGTACTATCGCTTTGTGTCATTCATTGGTCAACTGTTTCTAGGCTATAAGAGAAAGAAAACTGTGGAGAATATTTGTAGCTCAGGTGGATGGTCTTGGTTGTAGTTGTATTTTGTTCTCTGAGCTGGGTTGTGAAGCTTTCATCGTCTTTCTAGAGAACACCATCAGCAATTCATACTGAAGTATAGTTGGTTCCAGTTTTTTTTCCAAAAAATATATCTATCTTTTTTCGTTGCTCAGCGTTAATCGCTGTCTGCGTACTTTATTTTTCTATCAATGCACTGGTAAATTGAGTTATGGTCTTATGATTGTTTGAGAAATGTGACTCAGAAACCCCACAGTGGATTTATAAGCCGTGTTTAATTAATATACAAGCGCTTGCGGTACTACTGAAGGGAATGAGAAGACAGAGGCGGAGGAAGGAAGCAATGTTTATTATTCGAATCTTGTACATTGATCACCTTGCACCAAGACAGTCATTTGCATAATGTGCTTCATTTCCTCTTATGCTTCTATCTTGATTTACTGTTAATGTGTCCGCGTTGTTCCTTGAGTTTCTGTGGGCAGAATCCTTATCCATTGCTGATAATTCCCTATGATTTCTGCCACCCTGTCAATATATATTACTTATATTCATCCTGATCAGCAACCCCCACTACACTACCTCTCTGTTCGTTCAAATCGAAGTAGGTGGAGTGGGATGTGAATCTGAGGTCTACCTGCTGTCAAAGTTGAGGGTCTAGCTGATGAATCATGAATTCACATTGTACTTGATGGGTTTGCGAATGGATGGTATTGAATCGTTGGTTAATATCTGCTTCAAATTTACTATCATTCCTCATTAAATTGGTTAGTTCATGACAGAGTGTTTGGAACCAGTGCTAGTCAACCACGAATATCACTAGTGAGAAACATCGATACATTTCTGCCCAGTATACAACAGTTGTAAAAACAAAAGTCGTTTTCATTGTGTTCATTCAAGGTGATCATGATTAAACGATATGAAGACTGATGGAAAATCTTTGTTCTACTTCTGTATTGAGTTGAAAAATATTTTTGCAAGATTGGCAGGAGCCTATGCTTGCACTCACCCTTGGTGATGAGTCATCCGGAGCGCTGGTGGAAGTGTGAGTAGGGAAATTTCCAACTGCATATCGAATGCCAGAGTGGCAGACGCCAATCTGGGCCACCTTTGATGCCATCGCAACGTTAGTCTGACTGTAAAAGGTTTGGTTTACAACGCTTCGATGCGAGGAGTTCTGCTCTATGTCTATGAAACCTGACCTATTTGAGCTGAGGATATGCGACAACTCTGTGTTAGATCATCGTTGTCTGGCACCCGGTGGCAACACCATTTGGATAATTCTGAGGTACTAAAGCGTGTTTAGGCACGATGGAGATCGTGATTTAATGAGTGAAGTCGTCTGGAAACACTGGCTTCGGTGACTTGGATATGCGTTACGCGTATGGTCGCAACGACTTCCATTCCGTTCATTGTTTTGTAGCCCTGTGACTAGGCGTAAGAAGCGGAGAGGTGGTGATTGTATGACGTGGTGCTGTGAGATGAAGGGTATTTGTGTCAGATTATCATGTGTTGGTGCATGAGAACTGCGTTGATGGGGTCGGAGAGATCATGCAACTGAGTGACTTGAGGTGTTAATAGATATGCCTGACAATGGAAACCAGTTGGGTTCATGCTGTAACTTCCTTCTCTCTTCTGCTGCTGAGAAGTAATGAATGTTTTGTTTTTGAATATATCTTACTGGACTGCTCTTCTAGTCATGCTATTCTTATTGTTTTCCTCTCTTACTTATCCACTTCCCATGGTTTATGTCTTCACAATGTTGTTATATTATTTTGTGTGGTGCATTTCTTGTTGCCCTTGCTGTACCATGTTTGTGTTCTAATTAAATAAATAAATAATTGGATTACTTTAGATTTGGTGTAGTGTATAAAACTGATACATTTGATTCCATCTGTTAGCTACATTAACAAATAATCACAATTTGACTTGTTCATATGTTTGTACAACCTACTAGTTTTAACACTGCCTGACTACAAAGTTAGTTGTTTAAGGTGTTAATGGTGAATAGATAAGAAATGCTATTTCGTGATACTTTTGTTTCATAGAAAATCACATTTTCATTTATATCCTCAATATATTATTTTGTTTTCCATAAGACTCGAGTTTTTGTTTCAACTTCAATCATCACCTCTTTACCATCACGTACAGCTACCACAAATCATCTCTTCAACAATGAATTCATAGCTCTCTTCCGCTAACTCAATTCGATTTGAACTAGAACTAGAGAACCCATCTGGAGAGCTAGTATGATGACTAAAAAGATAATCATTTATGAAATTAAATCAACCAACTGATTTTCGTATCTCAGAAAAGCAACCGGGCTCGTATTTGGAAGCTGTTGGTTCTTATAGTGCTATAATCCGGCCCCCACCCCATCTTTCCGTTTTTCACCTCATTTATCATCTCATTACATAAGTCGAAAGAATGTTCATATCGATAAGTTGCTTTTTCTAAATGAGTTATATCCAGAATAAACAAAGTGACTTTTCATTCCCCACATCACTCTAATCTAACTGGCTAAGTTCCTTGATCGGTACAAATGATGCTGAATTAATTATGCGCGATCCAGCAGTACATTTCATTTGTTTCCCATATTTTGCCCAGAGAAAAAAGTAAATTGGTATGAATTCTAGTTTTTTTTCAATACACATGACAACGTATTCTACTATAATTTTTCATTATCCATTTCTTTTTATTGTATATTCTACAAAATAGGTTATCCAACGTAGACGAAAAATAGCTCCATGGTTGTTACCTTCTGTTGCGTTCAATCGAACAAATACTGTTGACAGGTAAGCATTTCACATATTGGTCATTAAAAATCATTCATGCAATTAGATAGTTTCCACTGTATTTGTGTTCCAGGTGAGTTTTGTTCAGCTAATTGGTTAGGGTTTATAATGATATCAGTGTTAAGATTTCAATGTGTAGATGATACTCAACCGAATGGCTTGCGATGAAAACAACAACCAAGACAATTTGATTGGTTGCGGGTAGCAGATGAATTCAGGATGCGCGTTTCGTTCTATTTGGACCTTTCAGCTGGATGTACCTGCACCCCAGTGAGGGATGTTGTTCCCACTGAGACTTGGACCTCCTACCCATCGCTTCAAACGCCAAGTCGTTATCCACTATGCCACGGAGGCACGATAGCCACTTCTTGTAAAACGGGATCTAGTTATTACCATTTATTGATATACTTGTTATCCTCCGTTGTTTTATTAGATCAAATTGTTCGATGGGTAGGAGGTTCAAGTCCCAGTGGGGACAACATCACTAACTGGGGTACAGATACATCCAGCTGATGAGTCCCAAATAGGACGAAGAGCGCTTTTTGGATTTATCTGCTAGCCACAACCAAGCAAATTATCATAATTAACATTCAGGTTATATCGAGGCATCCATATAGGAGCCCATATGCCAATAGGTGTCGAACAATTCGATTTATTAAAATAACGCAGGATAACAAGTATAGCAACAAATAGTAACAACCAAAACGTTGGAAAATATAGAGCGAGTTTAGAAGCTCAGATCTTCATCAAAACGCTAAAGCTTTTCTGTGATTCTGACTTCAGGAGATGGATGCCACTACTTTGTCGTATGATAATGTTTTCAAGAACAGAATGAACGTCTGTGGTTTCAATTTGTATCATCGTTAATCAATTATCGATGTATTCTTTAAGTTAGTTGTTTGACATAGCATGAGTCTACATGACTGGTCTTTTTAATAAGAAAATGATGATTACAGTTCTGAAAAACACTTAAGTTGCATCAAATTGTTAAATATTGACCTCTAGTTTTACAACCTGATAATTAACCAATCCGAGTTGCGAGACCCAACTGGTGTTCATGTCTTAATTTCTTCACTTTAATCGCTGAGTGTTAAAATTGCCTATCACTACGTACCCTCCCTTTCCAGTTAAAATTTGGTTGAAATAAGAAGAATTTGACTGAACAATTAGTGAGATGAAGGACAAATAGTTGTGAACGTCTCATTCATATGACTATCAGGCCAACACATACTAGCCAGCTATAGTAAAATTGAGACTTTCAGCTCAGTTGATATGACAGGAGGTTAATACCGCCCAAGGTTGTTGGTCAAATTCTTTCACTTCCAGCCATCATCACCATCCATATATTTGTCTATATAAAAGTAGTAGAAGTTATTTTATTCTTCTATGATATGAAATTTAATAGCTTTTTTTGTTTGACGTTTGTTACCGATATAACCGAAAAATACAACTTGATAAGACATCTGACTACAGATCCTGTCTGACGTAACAATTTATGCTTTTGGCACTCATAAGTTATTCGTTAGTCAATTGATAAGTCAGTTTATAGTATAATTCTATTATGTATAATGAAATGGTTTTAAAATAGGTTTTGCATTGTCCTAGATATTATTGATTAGTGCTATCATATCGAAATTCTGCATTCATTCATTTTCATATAAGGATGATGATAGTGGTTGTAGTTGGTAGAATAACTTCATTGTGCTTAGAATTAAGTCAGTAGGCTCTAGATTACAAATCTTCTGGTTTGCTAGTTGAGCTACAAATTCTTTATGCAATTAAATTGTTATTTCTGTCCAAAGCTACTCAATTGCATGATATCATGAACTTCATCCACAGAGTTGTGAAGCGTGTACTGATGCAGTCAGGAATTAGCACCAATGGGAGCTGGATTATGCATCTACTTCTAATTAAATACTCATCAAATGGATGTAAATGAATCTGAGTCAGTAATTCTGTTCTCAGTAAAAGAATCTTGAACCCATCTAACGAGTAACCAATAGGCGAAACATTCACGTTGTATTTTAGTACTTTCCAACACCACTACCAAGCGAATAAGGTCAATATGAAACTTGAGTTAATCTCCAGATATTCATTCCACAAGGAAGTTTGTATGTGTATAGGGAAACTGAATAATTTTGGTTCAGCAGTGAAATGATAAGTATACCCCAGTAAGTTTATGTATATATTGAGTTTTACTTTACAAGCCAACGTCTTGTATTTCTATGTACCATGATTGTTTAACTACTTACACTAGGAAAAATTCTATTTCTCTGTCTCGCTCCATCTCTATATCTCTTTTTCATAGCTATCCAACAGAATTTGAAACGAATGATGATTTGTTATTTTCATCTACTAAAATTACTGAGTCTTTATTGAATGCTGGTTACGATGTCAGCGTCTTATCCATACCTTATAATCCGATATATCTGCCATTATATGATACTGGTCCACGTGATCCACTTTTTGACAGTGCAGCGAACCCAAGTGTCGGGGTTATTGAACATTCAAATTATCAAGCTAATTGTTATAATGAGGATAGTAATCTAAATGTTGGCACCTTGAATCCTGGCAGTGGTCGTATTAATTCAATACATATGGATGGAACAATGCAAAGTTGCAGAAGTAGTCGTAAGTATTTATCAATTTATATTATGTGTGAATGTCCGTAAATCCACGTTAATTTTTCACTATTGTTGTCTTAGTTCTTTGCTATCTGTCATTTTTCTTTATCAAAAACCTATAATACTCTAACACCCTACGTGAGCGGAACTTTTAAAACAGCTGAATTTTATATCAGTCTTCAACTCGCTACACGGTTTACATCAACAATGAGAGACTTCATGAACTAGTTTAACATCTTGGTATGGCCACCGTAAGCCTTCTTACAACCGAAGCCTACTTGGGCTATTGTTGCACGTCGAGGTAGGCGGTGGATCAGGATGCGGGGCATATGTCCAAGTCACGTCAGTCTGTGAATGTTCGCAACCTCATTGACTGGTTTGCCTAGTACCCTTCACTGCACCTGAAGATTGATCACACAGTGGTCCCACCCTACGTCAGCAAAGCTGTAAAGACATCTATGGTCAAAAATGTGTAATCTCATCATTATCTTCTACTTTCAAGGTCCGTCTCTCACAGTGAGAATTGCAACTCAGTATACTCGTTCACTTACAGGTAGTCGGATATCTTGCTAGTCAGTTTCAGAGATGATATACGTTGGCAAATGCCAAATGGAACCTCTGTATCCCAGCTTAGATTTCGTCAGCAACCAGCCGATTCGGGATGACAGGACTCCTCAAGTAAGAATAGTGGTCGACGTATTCTGCTACTTCACCCCCTGTGCATCTTTAAACTGAGAGTAGCTGCAAACCAGTACTGAAGCTTCATCTTACATTCGACAAGCTAAACAGCCTCAAATTCCTGCTCAAAGCCTTTAGAAGACCGTGTATATTGTCAGCAACGTCGCCTAGCAAGACAGTGTCTTCTGTGCACTCCAAGTCAACCAGGTGACATTCATGGAGCAGATCAATCTGTGCGGAGTCAGAGGTACCTTAATTTATGTCCATTGATGCATCAATAACAAAGTTTAACAGGAATGATGACAACGAACATCTCTGACGGATACTGATACCACTGGTTGTTGCCAGTTCAGATGTTTTGTATTTTTCTTGTGTATAAGTAACAACAAGTAGTTAGTTTCTGAGATTTGTGAGTGCTGTACAATTTATCCAATAAATTAAATAGCATGACATCATACTGAATATCTAAAATGCTCGGTAGTTGACGATAAGGTTGCGGACCTGTACAGTCACATAAGAAGTAAGAGATAGTTTATGTTTTCAAGTTTGCTTCACTAACAATTCCTACAAATCACAAAACTGAAGTCAAGTATCACTGTTCGTCTGCTCCATCAAACCGTGTGATACTAAGTTGATGTCTTGCAACTTTCTTTTAACTGAATTTGAGGGTTTGTGGGGATTTAGAGATTTTTCAAGTTGGTATTCATCATGAGCTGACATCAGCTGGAGGAATATTAGAAACCTGGGAAGACTGGACAGCTGTTTCGTCGTAGTACGGGACTCTTCAGCAGTCCGCACCCACGACCCCTCCAGAGGTCGAACCCACGACCTTCAGGTTCCGTAGCCAGCACGTTACTATTGATGATTAGTTGAACAATTAATTTCCACCCTTGGAAATAATTACAAACAAATAGAAACAACAATCGACACCAAATCTGTGCAAGTTATCACAGTTTACTTCAAAGAGAGAAATCAGTAGAATCACAATAATGATAACATCGCGCATGATAAGACCATATTGTCTGCATGTTCTAGAAAAAATGAGATATAATTGAGGCTGAGATTAATTCATGTCAAGTTGAAGCCGGAAAATGTCATCGCCTTACACATTCATTCGCTTAATAAAACAACTCAGAATACCTTAGAAAATAGTTATATAATGTCGAGGTTTGAAGATTGAATATCAAGGCTTCACTGTTATTGTTTGACTAATTTAGCCATTAATGCATCTACTACAAGGGCTCTAAAGTATGAAATCCTTCCTCTTAATCTGTAAGTAGTATTTTTTTTCTTTTTGGTTGCTTTGACTAAACTAATATATAGTAGTTTCAGGATGGTATTCATCATGGACTGACATCAATGGGAGAAAAACATTGGAGCACCGGATAGCTGTGTCGTCTGTGTGCTCATTGGTGAATCGCTTCGAGAGGTGATTCACAAAGTCCTGATGAGAACAAGTCGAACATGAGGACTGTTACTCAACGATGCCATTGAATGGAACTCGCGCTATATTGTGAACTGACATAAGTAGGAAATACGGAGGATTGTAGTTCAACACAGTGACTCAACGCTAACATGCTGGCTGCGGAAGCTGAAGATCTTGGGTTCTGTCTTTGAGTGTCCACTCCTGAGGAGTCCTATATTAGGACAAAAAGATGTCTCGTGCACGCAGATTTTCAATGTTTCTCCAACTGATGTCGATTCATTATATAGGTAAGTTTTTATATAATCCCAGCGTGTTTAGAAAATCGAAAACAAGATTTTTCTGAACGTTTCGCTGTGTATGCCACCGCTTCTTCCGCAAAATATTCGGATTTTTATTTAACATCAAAATATATACTGAGTCGTTCTTTGATGACAGATCACAAAGACTGTATGAATTTATAATGACGAACTGGAAATAATCAGTCTGAACAACAAAACAACTGACCAATAACATAAAGACAGAAATTTCTACATGTACCTTTTTGACAGTATATATTTTGATGTTAAGTGAAAATCCGAATATTTTGCCGAAGAAACTGTGGCATACACAGCGAAACGTTCAGAAAAATCTTGTTTTCGATTTTCTAAACACGCTGGGATTATATAAAAACTCACTTGTATAATGAATCAACCTGACTCGGCGCTCAACTTCTTTCAGGACATTCGTAAAGACTATGGGCTGGATGTTTATAATGATATTGATTCATGATAAATACCAACCAAAAATCAATAAATAAATCCTCATAAACCTTAGAATCGAATTCATATGCGGTAAGTTGCATCAACGACAAGGAACACAATAGAAGTATTTTCTTAAACCAATAGAAACCACTATTCAGTATTAAGCATGAGAAGGCTTCAAGTGTTTGATCACCGTTGCCTTGCCTTGCCTTGCCTTGGTAGCACACTCCGTGTTTCGTGATGTCACCACGTGAGTAAGGCAGAAGTCAGGCACAGAGTTTTAGGGAGAAGAGGTAAGTAAGTCATTTGACAAGCTTGTGAATCTTCATCGTCTGAGATGACTGGGAAATGTGTTACGTGTGGCTAGTCACCGTCTGTCTCGTCACACAATGTTGGCCTGAGTAGGTTCAGGTTGGATAAAGGTAAAGGTTGAGCGTGACCAGACTAAAACATGGCATCACTCAGTGCATGAAGTCCTTGACTGTTGGTTTGAGGCATGTAGGTGGATGCAGACTAGGCAGTTGGGGTCCTCTGGACAAGAGGAACCAGTGGTTGTAGACTCTAGGTGATATGGCTGAGAACCGATGTCAGTGGCGCAGATGTTATACACTATTATCTTCATCTTAACGCTATACCGAATCTCAGCGTTTTCTCATTCTTCCTTTCTCTCTTTTAGTACATTATATTTCCTTTGACTGAATTTACTTTTCTTCATCTTCCACTTCAGTGCCTATTTACTTGATGTACTGATATGAGGTGTGGCAACTCGGACCGTTAAGCAGTAATGCCTGGTCCTATTTTGATATTGATGATGATGAGTATTAAGTTTTAGGATAGAGAAAAAAAGTGAATCTCATCTTTATTTTCAGCAGAAAAATGTTATCTTTCCCCACAGTTCTTGATTTGCATTTTATTTGAATATCATAGTCGAAAACTATGTTTTAATGTTGTTACTTGTAGTATCCCGTCGTTGACTGGGTGGCAGGTACATCCGACTGATGGGTCAAAACAGGACGAAACGCGTGTCCTGTATTCCGCTACTACCCAACATCCATCGAAAATTATACTTTGCCTGTTAAGTTTCACAATCATGATCTTGGTTATACCTTTAGTGCATAAAGTTCATTAGGTCAGTAGAAGCGTAAAAACTACACTTTTGAAATTATGTCATAAGTTAAATGAGTGAAATTATAACTTTATTCCATCACATATAGATATATTCTACTGACTATTTAACTAGTCATCGAGAATAATAATGCAAGGCACCATCTCATTTTACTTTGCTTTGCTCATAACATGAGGTGTTTATATGTGTCCTAGATAATCTCTATGGCTTAAAGCAATAATATGTATATATATATATATATATATATATATATATAAATTATTGTGATCAAATCTTTTTCGGTCGCACACAATTTTGAATACACTAGCGGATAACAGAAATGAATTCGATATCGGGTAGGCAATTAGACCTCACTGTTTATCCGAACAACAAAACAGAGCGTGAACTGATTCCCATCTGCACTGCAAATTGTACAATGGATTCTCAAAACGAATCTTTAATCTTATTGCGATTGGTGGTCATGATTGGGCCGCTTTAAATGCCACCTTGGCAACAATCGAAATAACCAATTAGATCCCTTCATTTCTGCTGGAAAGGCAGATTTTCACAAAATAGAGAAGTGTGATTGGTTATTTCATTTGTTGTTAGGGTGACCTTTAAAGTGTGAAGTATATGGCGACTTGAAGCGGTGCGCTTTTGTGTGAGGTTCTACGTTGATTCTGTCTGTGTATTATGGAATATATTTCCAATCGCAGATACATTGACCACACTCTCCCCCCAGGGAATAGTACTAACTAGACGAAGTGTGTGCTTAACTGTGGTCACAAAACAGACAGCTTGAACATCAACTATGTCTGCTTCTAAAATGTGTAAGTAAATATTGTAGTACAAAATTCTGAATTTAAAAAAAAACAATTTTTGAGGAAAACAAAAAGCATAC
>OX104134.1:92003831-92150619 GCA_944470555.2 Heterobilharzia americana
ACAATGATTGAAGTGGAAATTGGGACCTGGTTAACACGTGGTTGGATTTCTTAGCGAATTCAATTATCATTTCTGTACAATCTTCGGTATATTTATATTTCAATAATCTCCAGATACAACCAACTACACATCTAATGAACTAATGGTATACTGAATATTCAATGGGAATAACATGTCGAGTATATCAAAATCTGTTTCAACTTGAACTGAGAAAGTTGAATATTATTTAGGCTGACAACTTGGATAATATTAATTACAATGTCATCGTTCATACTAATAATGCATAAAGGCCATTGTTGATAGGACTTTTCTAAAGGTTAACATACTTGGAAGTGATAACGTGTTGAACACTACGCGGTTTTCACATAACAGCTATAACACTCATGATAATCTTGCATAGAATGAATTGATGAATATGAACTACTGTATGAATTAATGTTACTTCATTACCAAAATACAATGAATCTGTGTAGGCAGGAATAAAAAACTTATTCGTTCATTGTGTCTCTTCAAAAGTAACTAATGAGCTTATTTCCTTGGTAGTTTGAATGTTAACCTTATTTTTTCTGGATATTCTATTGGTCTGTGGTGGTGTGGTTCGTCACTAGCTTAGACACACGACTTCAAGCAAAGAATCCTGGGTTTGAGACCTCGCCCCACCTATTTTGGGTTACGCAACCGGGTGGTATCACAAACCTTCATACAATAAGTGTGATTCATAGCCTAACTTCACAGACCTATACCAGGTTTAGCTGCATCAACTATTATGGGGTGCCAATTCCTGCAACTGGTTGTGTTAGAGTGTGATCTGGTAAGATAATAGTTCATGAATCTAATCTGGTACAGTTTACAACACATGCGTGAGGGAAACCATCAAGGAGGATTAAAAAGACAAAAATGAATCAATAAGTGGAAGACATGAAGCACTCGGGATGTCGACGTTGATTTCACAGTCATACAGGTGAGTGTTGTTGAATCCTTTTGGACAGAACTCACTTTGGACGATGTATATAACTAGCTCCATGAACTGGCATACATATATAGAGGTGATCAGAGGCGAGAATTTATGCTCTAGATTGTTCAAAGAAATAGCGGGTCACTGGTGAATGCTACGCCTATCGTTTCTACAAGGAATTTTAAAATCCTTCAATTTAGAATGTGAGCAGCTGGATCAGCTTCGAATTTAGGGTTCATATACAACCTGTTCTTCGACGCAGAACTGAGGCGAGTTGTTTGAGTATTGGGCTTCACATGGTTATCTGTGAAATCTGCCTGGTATCCATTCTCATCTAAAAAAGGATGAACCGATTCTGAAGATTGTAGCGGTCAGTACTTCGTATTTTTTTTTTGGTTCAAACAATCTTTAAGAGTTAGTTGACTTGTGTAAACGACTGTTTGCTTTCGTTTTATCCTACTTAGCTTTTTTGTCTTCACTGTGATTTGCTTTCAAGCTGGCTCATCCTTCTCTTTAGCTTCAGTTTGTAGCCTAACGTAGACAATTGAAATGGTGAAGCGTGGTTGTCCAGACAACTGAAAAGACGATTCACTTTGGAGAACCAGTTGTTGTGCACCAGTAGCATCATAAATAAAGTGATTGATAGTGATCTTTAGACTGGTTAGTAGTTCTCGCTGTCTTACTTCAGCAAATTGATATTTCAATAAACAGCTCTTCTACGATTCCCGTCCCGCCCTTTTTCTTTCAATGATAACCAGGCGTCAGTTGGTTGGAGGTAATCGGCAGGAAGCCCTTGACCTAGGTTTCTTGCTTTTTGGCACTTGTCAGCAAGGTGTATCTGCAACCTGGATGGAACTGATGTCCCGCCTGAGATTCGAACCCGCGTCACCCAGTGTTGTAGCCAGGGACTTTATCACTGAGCATTTCGGTCTGTACTTAGGACTAGACAACTTGGAATTGGTTGCACTCCCGTGACCAATCAATACAGATAACTAGGCGTTTTTGGCGTCAACATTTTTTTAAAAGAATTTCTTGCATTCCACAAAGTATATCTGCACACATACATACCCTCTCCGTTATTTTTACACTGAATTATGGGCTTGATCATGGTGTATATTGTCTGATGTTTAACTGTTTATATTGTCTTGGAGGCTAAAAGCAATAGATTCCATTTAATGAAATGGTAAAGTATGCTTCAAGATGATTCCTGTGGACAACAATACATAAAATTGTGTTCTTGAAGAAGTCTAATTCTATCCTGTTTTACAGTTTGTAGAATTTTCTTTTTATACTAAGATTTTGTTTGAAATTTCTATTCTGAGGTCATAAAATATTTTGTTGACTTGCTTGATAAAACAAAGCTGTTGTTTTCTATAAGTCTATATTATAGTTTCTTTTTTTTTCATCTGAAAGTTATATTACAAAAGTAATTAGTAATTATATACTGAGCCATAATTAGACAGTATTATAAAACTGTGTTTATCTTTCTCAGTTTTTTTCTTTTTCTGTTATCACACATTCTCTTAGTGCTGTTGCATTACCTTGATCACTATACTGCATTATATCGTCTGTATATATTATCGTATAATTTATCCTCTTTTTTTTGGTTTTTGGAAAGCCCAGTGTGCATCAGTCAACAAAGACTCTTTGATCTAATCTTTGGTTTGTCTGTTGAAGGCTTTCTACGATAGACATTTGAACAACTCTAAAAGTATACCAATTAGACAAATCATCCAACTATGTTTTTTCTTCATAATATTGAGTTAATCACTAATAGTCATAGGTGGTAGAATTTATTTTTCATATTATTTCGCTATCTTTCTCATCTTATGAAGAATGCATGTTTGATATAATACCTCTATGCATATATTTTTTGTTCTATGTGATATGTGTGGGTGTTAGAGTAGTTGAACAGGATTTTTTCAACAGCGTAAAAGTTTAGCATTAGTTCTCAGGCATGCTTTTCTGAACGGATAGATGGCTGAATTGATATCTTTTTAATTGTTCTTTTTTGTAACTTCATCATAAAATTAGCTTACAAAACAAATAAACGTTGAAAGATAGATGAGGCCAACTTTCGTAGGTCACCGTAACAACTATCAGGAAAACCAATCACGTTGCCGTATATTGGATTGGATAGTAATTTTTTGTAGAATAGAGGAACATGATTGGTTGTTTCACCAGTTGCTAGGATAGCCTTTAAGTCACTCTGAATTTAATAGGAAAATAGATAGGTGGTGCAAATGTGTTATACGCTACTACTGGATATTGATAACACTGAGTGGATTACCTGGTGAAAATGAAAACTAGATAAAATGTGAAGGTGGTATTCAAGTGGGGGATCTGCTGACATTATTGGAAGTATCGACTTCACTGCTTTCCTTAAGCCTTCAACTAAATGCATAGAACAGCAGCTCACTACCCGGTTTTTACATGCGAAAAAGTATAATTTATTCCGAATAACTTTAACATGCTTATAAGATACAATGCAGTATCACTGAAATATCATGAACCTATCTATAATGTTTAAAGATTTGTGATGCTATGAAGTTTCCTAAACCAAATTAGGTCGAAGTAGGGTTTAAATCTATGATTTGTCGTTTGAAAGCGAAACCACACTTTCACGTCATATAACAACATAGTGAAAGGTAAAACCAAAGTCAGCTAGTGTTTTCCTAGCTTTATTTTCTGTGGAATGTAATATCATGCAAATCGGTTTTAAAGAATGCTGTTAACTTTTATTTCAGCATAGATCCTTACTTCTTGAATAAGTGATCTTGACTGTGTGTATCTCATCATATGATACTGACATAACATGATATGCTAATGATGTACACTTGTGACTTCTCAAAAAATAACCTCTAGATTTCTCGAGACTTCTGGCTGTTTAGATTGGATGTGGAGGATTTCAGGGAGGTTGAGCTTTTCTTAATGGTCTGGACAATCATAATGGACATAACAATACATACTTATTAACAAGCAAAAGGTTTTTGATCTGTTGCTATTTTGTATTTAAGCTTTCGTGTGGTTTTTGTGCCATCCTATTATTTTATCACCTGGCTATCAGGAAAGTCAGTTATAGGATTTGGATCACAGGTATCTTCCTAGCGTTGCTCGTGTTTGGTGGCATCACTGTGTGAGCAATGTTGAAGTTAGGCGAAGGGTACCAGACAAGTCGATTGATGAGGTTGTCAACCTTCATTGGCTGTGGTGGCTTGGACATGATTGGGAATGCTGAGTCCCCGCCTACTTCGATGTGCTATGCTAGAGGAAGTTGGATAAGGTTGAAGGAGGGTTCAGAGTGGTCAAGACCTGCAACCAGTCGATGAAGTCCCCGTATTTTGGTCTGAGACGTGTAGGGAGTCACGGACTACCTGGTTGCAGTTCACAAGACAATAAAAATCGGTGGTTGATGACTGACTCTTGGTGACATGGCTGAAAATTCGTCACAATTGCGTAAATGTATTAACTCATTGAAGTCTTCTAAAACTTGGCATATTTGCACTAACTTTTATCTTCATATTGTTTATTCTCTCACACCACTTTATATAATCTGATATCATTCCTTTTTTATCCACTTGTTCTTTGTGTTCTTACTGTAAAGTGTGGCGACTTGAGCCCATGCACTTGTGTGCCAGGTTCTACGTTTAAATTTGTCTGTCAGTCAATCAGTTTTTCTGTTGAATAGATAACCGTCAACCTAAATGTTCTGATTGTGATTCATCAGTAAAGATATTTCTACTTCCTTATTGAGATATACATTCACCCAGAGACTGGGTGTATATTGTAAAGCATCACAATTTTAACGATTTCACTGATGATATTAGCTGCAAAATTCAGTTAACTATTGTTATTCTCTGATTGCTTGATAAAACTAGTCTATTGAATTAGGTCGAAAGCATTGAAGATTGGGTAATATAACACTAAATACTCCTTTGTCCAATTAACAATATCCCTGAGGGAATTCAGGCTTCTTGAGAATTTATTCCAGTTTCGTGTGTAATTTTAGTTGCATTTTATCACGAATTGGAAGTATTATTATCACTTATTTTTCCCTTGGGTTTCTAGTGAAACATAAGGATTCAGTACCATGCCTTCATTGCACTCTGTTCTCTGCAGTCTTCAAAGCCTGGCGCCACAACTGCCCACAAGCTTTCATTTCTTCCTCACATGATCTTCTCCATATCACCCTCGCATGCCCAACTCATCGTTTCCCCTTTGGATTCCACTTGAGGCCCTGGAGCGTGATGTTCCCAGTCGGTCTTCTCAGTGTATGCCCAATTCAATCCACCTCCACTTCCTTCTGCATATTTATTGAGCGATAGGTTCTTGGTTGGTTCGTTGTCAGGCCAGAGTTCCTTGTTGCTTATTATTTCCGGTCATCTGATCTTAAGTAACGAGCCAGCGTAGTCAGTTGTTGATGAATGTGTGTAGTTTATTGGAAATGCTTTTCGTAACGCGCCAAGTCTCTCAACCATCACATAGAAGCACTGACTTGACATTAGTGTTGAAAATCCGGATGTTGTTGACGCTTTATTCTGAGTGCGGAAGATCTCAACACTGGTTTCAGGTTAATGAACGCCTGTCTTGCTGGCTTTGACGTCCTCGTCTGTGCCGCCTGTAGTTGATAGGATGCTGCCTAGATAGGTGAGAGACAACTTCCTTTAGGTTTCTCCCGTTAATGGTTATTGGTGCCTCTTGTTGTTGATGCTGTTGTTGGTTGGATATCTTCATCACCTCTGTCTTCTCTATATTCACTTGAAGTCCCGTCTTCGCTGCCTCTTCTGTCAACTTGTTAGTTTTCGCCCGTAGATCTTCGAGTTTGTGCAACAAGACACTAGACACAAATCATCATTGGCGGAAATCCAAATCTTCATCTGGGGTCTTTTCATCTGTCCAGTGTATGCCCATCTTTTCGAAGCGTTAAATTTCAATCCATCGTCTCAATGGTAATTTATTCACCTTTATGTATGATGATTCTTGGTTGAATTCCTCATGGATTGCTACATATGCACCGCTAAGAAATTCGAAGCTGAAAAGAAACAGCTAACTGTTAAGTATCTCTGATTTTTAAACTTTTCTCTAGTTGATATTAATGTGCTATGAAAACTGTTTTGTTTGTTTAAGACAATTTTTATGACAAGATTTAATTTTCATAAACTCTGGTAACTGGTACGTATGATTGTTTACTTGTTAGTATAATGTGTTTTTTTTTATACTTTCTTTACTGTCATTCATATATCCATATGTAGCTGATAGTGAAGGAACTCAAAAGTGTCTCAAATTTATGAAGAAGATAATTTACTAAGTGGGTGTTTGAATGCAATTGAATTCAATGAAATTTGCGCTCAACAACGAGAAAAAGTAAGCACTGTTGATGTTTTTTTTAATAATTATTATAGATATATGATTGTGTGTGTGTGTGTGTGTGTGTACGAGATAGTTGGTTGTACTCCAAAGAAAGCCTTTATCCTTCTCATTTTATATGAACAAGTAAGCGTAGTTTGATTGTCATCATATTGAAAAACTTGGTTTGTTACATCTTAACTACTTGTGATTCGATAACCTGTTTGAACATAGCATTTTGCATTGTTTTAACACTCCCCTTTTATAGATCTACTGTTTAGTTGCTTCATTTTTATGAAAATCATCAGCAATCGAATTATTGCAAGGTAGTATTTTTTTTTGTAGTTGAAAATGTATGTATGAGGTTATAAGCCAAACATATGTGTGAAGGCTTGTGATAATAATACCAGGCAGAAATAGGTGGAGTGGGATTTCAACCTGGAGCACAGTTGAACACCAAGTATTGATTTAATGTGAAAATAATAATAATACTTTTTCTGGAACTACACTAGAAATGACTTTATGACTGATGCTGAATGGTTTGTCCACAAGAATACTGAAATTCGAGGTAGCAATAAAATTGACCAAACAACCTTATCTGTAAGCGTATTTAGCGTTATACCAACTTACTAAAGAGATGTATATTCATGTCTTACGTATTGGTTTATATTTGTTTTTCCTGTTGTTATTTATTGGCAAGCAATTGTTTAAACCATTGATGGGAGCTTCATGTTACCAACAACTATCTATATATAGATATGTATGCATTGATTTGAGAAATGAGTATTCACAAATAAAGTTATCTAATAACTTTTATGTAATTTCTATTGTTGCTTGAGTTATATTACACAAGAAATGGTTATCATAACTTGGTCGTCTCCGCCTAGTGGATAATGCTCTGGACATCGCTCACTGGCAGACAGGTACATACAGCTGACAAGTTTAAAATAGGACAGAACGCACATCTTGTATTCCACTGCTAGCCCCTTCCCATCATTAATTTCCAAACATACTTTTGGAGATTTTTTTTTCATTCAACCAGAGAATAAGTATATGTAAGTCCTCAGACATTAATAAGTATACCTCATAGTAGAGTGCACACGCTTGGATCCGGTTTACCTATCGGCATAATCCTCATTGAAACCACAGTTTTCATTAGGAATGAAATTCATCTGAGGAATAACCACTGAAATGATTGAGTCAGCAGTTTATGTCAAAATTAAGTAAAACCAGGAGAAAAAACAACTATTCATTTCTCCATGTTTTCCTTTTTATTTATTTGACCATTTTCATTTCGCGTTGAAAAGAAATATTTCTTTATCATTTTGACTATCTGAGATAGCTGTGATTTGGCAGACTGGATTAAAGGTGAAATAAAAATTTGGACCGCGGCCAGATTCGAACCAGCGACCACGGGGTTCCGACCCGGCACTCTACCAACTGAGTTACGAGGCTTGATAGCTGTTCAGATCTTTACTTCACTTCAATCACCAAGAATTTCGCCTAAAATAAGAATATGATCATCAGTTGGGCCTCGTAGCTCAGCTGGTAGAGTGCCGGGTGGGAACCTCGGCGGTCGCTGGTTCGAATCTGGCCGCGGCCCAAATTTTCATTTCATCTTTAATCGTCACCCAGTATAAATATTTCTTTGCTGATAAAACAAAAATTTTTTTTCATTCTTATCTTGACTAGGCACATTCAGTACGTGCACATATGGCTGAAATTTTTGATGATATCTCCTGCCAATTGTATCCACATGATGTAATCATGAACGGACCGAAGAAAATTCAAGGACGTGATAATAATCCACTATTTTTGAATGAATCCAGTAATCAAGTCAATTCAAGTGTGAATTCATCTGTTGGCAATTTCATTCGTAGCAGTGTCGGCAGTGGAATTAAACCGTCTAAAAAAGTCAGTAAATCTAATCAACCTATATGGGAACGTGAATTCGGATCGCTGTTTTTTGTATGATTTCAATTCAATCGCCACTCTCTTTCTCTCTCCATCTACATACCTACCTTCATTTATTCATTAGTCCTTTTCTTTTGTCGTATCCTACTATCTTACTCACACTTTACGCATTCCATGTTAAATTGTTTTATTGTTACTCAACTCTGATTAGAAGTCGCTACATATTGACAAAAATTCATTCCTGAAAGAAACTGACAACTTTTACTCACCTTTTAATTAGTTCCCAATTGAGTCAATATGTTCTTATAAATAATGTGTATACCTTCTTAAGCATACAACGAAAATAGGCCTGTTATCATTACAACCATTGAAATATTGAACAAATTGTGTTTATCCAGCTCAACTGACTGTGATCTATCTATTGGTAGTGAATACGAATACGAATTTCTATTTATCTACTTTTTTTCGTTGTTGTTGGTGGTGGTTTATTCACTTATTTGTACAAAACTGTTTGCTTGGTAGCCGAAATAACTAGATGTTATCACCTATTCTTACTATGATAATTACAATTATTTCCTAGGAACAAGGCAATGAAATCATTGTGTATATCCTTCCTTGGTATACGTCAACTTTCTTATCTTTTCTTACTACTATCCTCTTCTTATTTTGTCGTTTGTTAACCTGTAGGGGAATTACTTTGAGAAGATAGTTATTTTCCTTCAGTTTTCCTTGCTCACCTTTGAATATTTGAAAAAAAATGTGTATTTTTCCTCGACTTTTATCTTGCCTCGATTTGAATGTGTAATCACCTTATTCCTCTTGTGTAATGCTCATCCACATTCTTTGTATCTGTATGTGTATATATATGAATGACAAAATATTTACCTGCCTAGTCCTCTAATTAAACTTCCTTTATACCATGAGTATGAATAAATCCTGATTATTATTTTGGTATTGGTTTTTGTTGCGTTATGAGCACTTTGTGTGAGTTTTAATCTGCTATTCTTTTCAGCCTCTCATTCGTACCCAACGTGAAAACGATCGATGTTTTTTGTTCGAGTCCTAGTGGGAACAACATCACTCACTGGGAGGAGGCAGGCATATACAGCTGACCAGTCCCAAACAGGACGAAAAGTGCGTCCTAGCTCCTACTGTTAACCACTATCTATCATTGAAGGGTTAAATGGTTTATATTCTTTGCATTTATGAATTTGTATGGCTTATGAAATTTCAGAGAGAATAACTTAGTACTGATTAAGCCTTCAGTTTTACACTCTGTATGTAAAGATAATGGATGGCACGGTCAAGAATCTAGCTCGATGATGCAAATCCATCTACTCCTAATCTTCGTCTCATCTGTTTTGCCGCATTTCTTCATTTGCTTCAACTTTATTCGATAACTCTCTTTGATTATATCACTCCATGCCTTTGTATTCCATCATCTCGACATGTAACAACCTGGACTGTTACACAATAATGTCAGACCCTGGGTTGACATGATGGATGTTTCAACTACACAATGAACGAAGGGGGGAAAATACTTCTTTGTATTAAGCCAGTAGAGAGTTTTACTAGAATTCAGCTCTCGAAACTAGACTTTCTTGGTTCACACCGCTCACTGACTTCGTTCGAAATGGAGATAAACAGGTTCCTTTTCTTTCCACTTGATTTTTGATTAGATAAAGTTTCAAATTCAGGTTACTTATCCGCAATACAACTTGGACATAAGAAAGCTTCAAGTGTTCAATCACATTGTCTTCGTAGAACTCACTTTGGGTGGTGTAGTCAGTCATTTAGAAGTTAGGTTTGGAGAGTTTGATAAACGTGGTAAGCTAGTTGATGAGATTGTAGACCTTCATCGACTCAGATGACTAGGACATGTGTTACACACGCCTAGACATGCAATGTCAGTTGAAGTATGTTCAGACTGGAAAAAGGATAAAGGCTACTAGGCTAAGAAATGGCATCAATGAATGAAGTCTTTGATTGTTGGCCTGGGACGTGTAGGAGAATGTTGACATCATGGTTAGGTCAACACTACAACCGAATTCGGTAGTTGAAGTCACTATATGATACTATTGAGGATTGACCTCAGAGGTGCAGATGCACTTCCATTCTATATCTATCCTATATTAGGTTTATTTATTTGATATGCCTCACAGAGTGATCCAGGACTATTTACTTGATGATATTTCGAGCATAAATTATTGCTCACACAATCGTATAAATGTAACCACACCACTTTCAACGACCAATTTTCATACTCCTGTCACCTCATATTATTTGTATTTACTCGTAGTGAAGTTCTCCATATCTCTGGTATACATGTTGAATCACTCCTATTACATGTATTGAGTTAGGTATTGATTGATTCAATGAACAAGGATTCAGTAATCGATCTATCTCTCTCCATCTAATTATGTTGGGTTTGACTACAGTGGTTTTATCTCCCACCTTATTGCGTGCTTGTGTATTATTGCATTCACTGCAATAACCGAGTGTTCTTATAGATTACTGATCTTATCACGGTCTATCATTTTATATTCAGCTAAATTCGTGTGTTCCGTTAATGTAACTAACCCCGACTGATTGGCTACTTTGACCTACATACTTGATGTGACAGTCACTGCATGGAATTTGATAGATTAAAGTATTTTGCCTAATGGCATCCATCTATCGAATGGTTAAGCTGACAACGCTCATCTCTGAGTGAGTTTGTAGGTTGTGATGCCACCCTCATTCCAGTCATGTTGAGAATCATACGTGAAGTTTCTGATGATCCTTCGTCATATGGCGAGACGAATGTGTTCGTACGGATCTCTTAATAAACTGTAGGTGATTATTATTAATTATTGATAGCGCTTCTTTTATGCGCTTTAATTCCTTGTGTAGGTAGGTTGTTGCACTGATTACTGAGTTTCCTAGCTCTATTGCTTAGACATCTGGTTGGCTAAACCCGCCTGAACTGACATTGAATGTGATGACCTGAAGTCTAGATACCTATACCTGTTAGAATGTGTCAGTTTCCTGCAGATGGCAGAATCTGAACCACCCTCACTTCTTCACTTAACTCTACCATCCAACGTAGGTAATTTTCTACCTCGTAAGTGAATTGGAATTCGTACAAACACATAAGAAACAAAATGACACTAGTAATACGAATACGGATAAAAACAACAATACGAGTAGAAAGGACTTCAAAGCCTCTGTTATCTCACCTTATAAGGAAGAGACATCAGAAACCTTATGTAGGAGACTCAACAAGGCTGGAATTAGGTTGGCATTGAAACCTACAAACTCACTCAGGGATTAGCGTCGTCGACTTTAACATCCGATTCACCAAAATAATCTAATCCACCAATGATTGTCAGGTCAAATAAGCCAGTCAGGGTCGGTTAGATTAGTGGAACATACGAATCTAGCTGAATATGATGTATATTGAACATTCACTGTAGCCTTTTAAAAGTTGTTCCTATCCATGCTATTACTACGCCTCACTTTGTGTCATGTATGCATATCTGTTACCCTGTACTGACTACCTAATGGTATATATAAGCAACTATATAGACTATCCCGTTGATAAGTTGTAGTGAGATTTATGATTTCAGCATATCCTGCTTTCTTCACATTCGTTGCTTCTGTTGGGAAATAAATGTCCACCATTGGACGCTGCTTATCTACATGAATCTGTGCAGTGTCGTTGTAGTATTTTGCAAACTCCATTGAAAGATTACAGACAAAAACTTCAATGGTACACATGAGTAAAGAAAGATAAACACCTGTGATAAATGACTTTGTAACTAATAAGTTCGACCTGAATGTCACCGCGGATACACTAAGAAGACGAAAGCTACTGACTGAAGTCTTCTATATCTTGAGTGTATACTGTGACTAGCAGCATAACCATACTTGTTTAACACTATTTTTGGACATCCTCTTCTTTTCCTTCCTCTCAATATTGCCATGTAGTGTTGATGGAAATAATAATGATAGCCTGGAGTGATACAGCACTTTACAAGGTTCTGAATTGTTCCTGCCGTTTCGCTTGATTAGAAAGTACTATAGACAACAATAGAATTGACGAAAAGAGTTGAACTATACATATACTGATATGATATACTACACGGATACAAAAGGCTCGGTTGACTTTTGCCAAATTACGCCATCTGTACAACCACCACAATATCCGATTATCTATTAGAGGTTGAGTGAACTGTGCTCTGTCCTACTGTATATGGCTGTGAAACATGGCCAATAAAGGTAGAAGACATGAGAAGGTTTCAGGTGTTTGATCACCGTTGCCTTGCCTTGCCTTGGTAGCACACTCCGTGTTTCGTGATGTCACCACGTGAGTAAGGCAGAAGTCAGGCACAGAGTTTTAGGGAGAAGAGGTAAGTAAGTCATTTGACAAGCTTGTGAATCTTCATCGTCTGAGATGACTGGGAAATGTGTTACGTGTGGCTAGTCACCGTCTGTCTCGTCACACAATGTTGGCCTGAGTAGGTTCAGGTTGGATAAAGGTAAAGGTTGAGCGTGACCAGACTAAAACATGGCATCACTCAGTGCATGAAGTCCTTGACTGTTGGTTTGAGGCATGTAGGTGGATGCAGACTAGGTAGTTGGGGTCCTCTGGACAAGAGGAACCAGTGTTTGTAGACTCTAGGCGATATGTCTCAGAACTCGTGTCACTCACTGGTGCTGATGTATGCACATGTTATGCTCATCTGAACCACCGTACTTAATCACATCATTTTCTCGTTCGGCCTTCCTCTCGTTTACTACAATCGTATTTCAGTTGTAACGGTTTATACTTCATCATCATCAAGCGCAACATAGGATCAGGCAAGACTGTGTGACAGTCCAATTTGTCACACCTCGTATTAGCACATAAAGTCAGAAGGTAATAAAAGGGAGATGAAGAAGGAAAGAAAACTCGATCAAAAGAAGCAGAAAGTGGTAAACAAGAGGAAGGCCGAACGAGAAAATGATGTGATTAAGTACGGTGGTTCAGATGAGCATAACATGTGCATACATCGGCACCAGTGAGTGACACGAGTTCTGAGACATATCGCCTAGAGTCTACAAACACTGGTTCCTCTTGTCCAGAGGACCCCAACTGCCTAGTCTGCATCCACCTACATGCCTCAAACCAACAGTCAAGGACTTCATGCACTGAGTGATGCCATGTTTTAGTCTGGTCACGCTCAACCTTTACCTTTATCCAACCTGAACCTACTCAGGCCAACATTGTGTGACGAGACAGACGGTGACTAGCCACACGTAACACATTTCCCAGTCATCTCAGACGATGAAGATTCACAAGCTTGTCAAATGACTTACTTACCTCTTCTCCCTAAAACTCTGTGCCTGACTTCTGCCTTACTCACGTGGTGACATCACGAAACACGGAGTGTGCTACCAAGGCAAGGCAAGGCAACGGTGATCAAACACCTGAAACCTTCTCATGTCTTCTACCTTTATTGGCCATGTTTCACAGCCATATACAGTAGGACAGAGCACAGTTCACTCAACCTCTAATAGATAATCGGATATTGTGGCGGTTGTACAGATGGCGTAATTTGGCAAAAGTCAACCGAGCCTTTTGTATCTGTGCAGAGATCTCATAAACAATGAGCCAACAGGGCTGATACGTCTTCCTAGGTAGGTGAAATATTCAACGTACGCAACTACTTCACTGTACATTGTTAGTTTGGGTAGCGTCGAAGAGCAGTCAGTCATGGAGCAACAATTTGCGTTTCACTGTTAAGAAATGCATCCCAAACATTCTCAAATCGCCTCTCAAGGTGTCCAGAAGACTCTGCATCTTGTCATTGTCGTCACCAACTAGGAATGTTTCATCTGCGTATTCTAGGTGTAACGAAAATTCTCCTGTGATCAGGTCAATCCCTGTGTAGTCAGATAACAAGAGGGACGCATCCATAAGAACGAATGTCTGTGAGAAGATTGAATATGAATGTAGAGAGTGGGCATCGTTGATGGACACGACTCGATGAACACAGCTCACCCGACATCACACTATAGACTGTAACACGCCCACAGGTGTTTGAGTAAAGAGCCTTGAATAAGGTGATGCACTTTACTTACTTCAATACCCCTTTGAGTGAGAGACTTTGCCATAAAACTTCTCAATCAACGTAGTCGAATCCTGCCTTCAGGTCAGAAATACAGGTATTGTCGTGTGAGGGTAAGCGTACGTGGTGCGGTGTGAATATTTGGTCGGATCTAAAGCCTGCCTGGTTTTCTCGGGCTTGCTGTCCCCGAGCTCCCGTCTGACGTCTTATGATTATGGAACCTAGAATTTCAGATATTATATTTGTCAGGCTTATTCCTCTTTGGTCATCATAAGAGGACTTCCCGCTTTTCTTGAAGACTGGGATAATTAGTGTTTGAGACCAGTCAGAGGGGATCATATTGGGCTCTCAAATACTAGTTAATACTTCAGTTCGCATGACTAAAATCACCCTACTGTCGTCTTTAAATATATCGGGAACCAATGTGTTTGGTCCTGCTGCTGTTGCTCGTTTCAAGTTACCTACCACTTTGTCAACTTCCAGATGTGTTAAGGAACCTTTCATTCAGGATTCGACTAGATAGAGGACAACTCAATAGTAGCTGGAAGCCAGCTGAACTGCCCATCTGAGTGTTCTGCCTATCGTCCAGGTCGTCTGGTCTCCGAATTAATCACAGACGCATTCTTCTAGGCTATGGTCTCACTAACCATTGACTTTTTCACCTCATTTTCCTTTATAAGTCAAACTAACTTCCCTTCGTTACCTATCATCTCTGCCTTTTCCATCTGTTTTGCCTTCTCCTCCCACCATTGTTTACGGCCATTATGTGGACCTTTTGTCATTCTACATTTGAGTTATGGTCGCTCCAGGATAGTGTTGTAGTCTACAATGCTTAACTATTTTTGATGAATCAAAGAATGCAGAATAACCTAGATGCTGTATGAACTCTTTCTCAACTTGCAAACTTTTTGATTTTCATAACCTGGATACTTCATATTCGTATTTTTTTAAAATTTCTATTCCATCAAAGATTTTAATATATTTTCTAAATAATCGCCATGTAGCTGTTTCACTTACTACCGTTCTTGTGGATTGTGTGCGTAAATGAATCATTCAGTTGGTGATTTTTGTGATAATAATCTAATCATTTTTTAACAGATAATGAATCGAGATAAGTTGGAAATCGATGTAGTTTGCGCTGAAAGTTTTTCAAAGAAAAGTTGATGGCTTCTGCTACAGAGAGACTGAAATGATATCTACTACATCATATAGTCTGTTGTATGCATTTTTACGGGGTTATCATTTGGGTACCACATGGGCTTTTTATTCTTTATGCATGAAGATAAAATTGGATTGACTGAATTGATTAGAACCTGTATTGAGCATTTCAAGATGAAATCTACTTTAGTGTACACTATTATCAGGTGTGGAATAATAAAGATGAACAAAGTATCAGGACAGTTAGCCCAAGAAGTGACAACAGTCCACGAAGTCTCTAACAGTTGATTTGCGCCTTCCTTTTCTTATTTGGAATCAAGTAAATAGACAGATCCGATAGCTACTACCTTAACGTGGTGGTCGGGACTACATGTTACAATAATCCAATGAGCTGTGCCGGTAGAACGCATATTCTTTTGAGGCCCTACCATACTACAAGGCTTTTTTAATAATGCTAAGACAAAAATCAGTTGTAATTATAGTGTAATATACTACGCTATGATGAGGGTCCAACGGTGAAGTTGTGCTGCTGGCTGAACAGGGGGGTTAGATAGTGGTAAGGTCTTTCCCGTGGATGACCAGCAGTATCATACTGATGCTGCCTTCTCTACGAGAAGCAAGAGGGAGTTAGAAAAGGTTGGCCCCGAGGAAAGCACAATTCCTCTTAACATGTGGTCTTCCAGTGTAAGCTATATGGGTTTTCTAGCTGGATTCGAAACAAACAAACTTAAATCTCAAAATTTCAAACGGGGCGTGTATGACCAGCCTCAAGCAGATGTCTTTTTTGCTCTGTGGATACGCACCACTATAAGTAATTCAGCTTCTTTTTCAGATACCTGACGGTGTATGCAGCTGGGAAAAAGCAACCGCCCTCACGACTCTGTCAAAATTCAAGCTCCTTCGGATCTATTACCAGCCTTCGACATCATTACCTTCTAATCTACCTTTACATCTCTCGGTCTATATTCCTACCTCATATTCAGTTTTTTTCAGCTCTATGGCTCTTCATTAAGATTCAAACTCCAAGAAAAACATCTCTGGTATCTTGATACTGAACCCCAAACTAAGTATCAGAGATTTCAATGTCCTCACACTCCGTAACACTGAGCAAAAAATTTCGCTAGCCAACACCTTGGCACTTCGGACCGTGAGATGCACATGCAGGACCCAGTTGTGGTTATTCAGTTAACTTCGACTGGTCAATGTGGTGAATCTGAAAAAATCACCTAATGAGTTTCTGGAGATTCAGTGGCTGGTTCTCACGGTCCTGAAAGTGTATGTATGGTATTCGCTTCGAAGACACAACGTGCACTTCTCGATTGGGTCCCAGTTGATAGTCGACTGAACATTGTAGTGAGCATTAAAGAGAACAGTGGAACTCACTTTTATCCCTTTGTAATCTCTCTTTACGCACCCACTGACTGTAGTTCTAATGAATTGAAGAATCAGTTCTACCGAAAGCTGTCTAGCCTTCAACTGGAAGCCAAACCACTCAGATATGGTTGTCGTAAATGGTAATTTCCTTGAAAAAGAAGGGTCGACTAAGTCAGATAGAAAGGTACTTTGGTGGAAATTTCTGAATCCCAACCGAATGAATAGATAAGGGTATTTGTCTGCTACAGTTGCACTCAGACAACCATCTGATTCTGCTTAGTACGAATTTCATATGTGAAAAGAGGCACTGTTTGAATTGGGATCCACCGATCTAAGCATGCTAGTCGACACAGATACACAATATTTCTATCGGTTATCACTAGAGAGGGTTGGACTATGACTGCCATTTCTTCTGGAACATATGTTTAGACAGGGATCACACCTATGTCTGCACCTAAATAGACTTAGAGAAACCACAGCAACAGACCATCCCAAGAGGAGCTTGGTGATGAGAATACTAAGGCTGCTTTCAGAATAAATCTGGCTAGACAGTTATCAGGACAGGACAATATTATGCGTCTAGAAGAAACGTATAGCCATCTCCAGGCTGCTATAAAAGCAGCACAAAAACCGTAAATGTCTCTCAGAAAGTGGTTAGAAAGCATCATTTAAACTCAACGGTTTCCTTAGAATAATGCACATTTGTGAATGCAATCCTTCGGGCTCCAAGCACAATGTAGTGTGGAATCAATCCTGAATGTAGACTGAGAAGAAGTCTACGCAATGACCTTGAGCAGTGGTGCGCGGCGAAGGCTAAAGAAGGGAGGGAAAAGGCCGTGGGGTTAGTTAACTGTAAGTAGGTACTAAGAATCATCAACGAAACTAGAGAGACAAAGTCAAAGGTTAATGAGACCATAGCAGAGAACGATGGGTCTACGGTTCCCTCGCAGAGGAGACTACTGGAAAGATGGGCAGAAAACTTCCAGGAACAGATCATCCGACCTCTAGCTACTCTTCGGTTGCTTGTTATCCAGTTGAATGCTGAATGGAAGATTGAGGTAGGACATCCAACTCCTGTCAAAGTTAAGAAGAATGTGAGTAGTTTGAAACGCAGAAGGGTGGCAGAGCCAGATAGGCTAGAGTAGTACCAGAAGTACTCAAAGGCGGTGGTCGATTATTACTGTTCAGGCTAGCTGGAGTGTTAGCCAGTGCATGGCAATGAAATGTGATCTCCGCTGACTGGTCCAAATCACTGACTGTCACACACTTCAAAATAAGGGGAAGTCTCCTCATGATAACTACAGAGAGGTTTGACGAACGTCATGTTTAAAATTCTAGATTCAATAGTTATCGGACGTCTAGGTGGCGCTCGCAAACATTAAACGTGAGGAAACCAGGCAGAGCTCTGACCTGACCGTTAGTGTATCCACCAGACATCCACTCTCTACCAGGTTTTGAAGCACAGACAATCAATGATACTAGCTGTATTTCTGACCTGAAGACAGCATTCGACTCTGTCGATCGAAAGGCCTCATGGCAGTATCTCTCACTGAAACGGGTGCTGGGTAAGTAAACCATTTGCTTGATGGCTTTTTATTGTAACGTCCATGTACGTGCTAAAACCAAGTGAGGTGCGTACGTCGAGTGGTGTTCGTCAACTCTATCCACTCACTCTATTCTCATTCAACTTTAACATAACATAGACGTATTCATGGAGATCTTCCTCTCGTCGTCTCACCTTACAGGGATTGATTGATCTTGTCACAGAAGACTCATTAGCAGACCTGGAGTATGCAGATAACACAGTCGTGGTAGGTGAAGACCGTGATAAGAAACAGAGTCATGTGGACAGATTGAGTGTCAATTCGAGAATGTTTTGGATTCCTTTTGTGTCACCCGAATGTAAGTCGTTGCCTACGGACTGATCTGTGTTACTGTCTTGTCTCGCAGTGAAGAGTGAAGTGATATCAAAGAAAATACAGTAATATGAGATAATAAACAATCTGACAATAAAGGTTAGTGCAAATATTCAAGGTATAGAAGATGTCAAGGAGTGAATACATCTGCAACACTGTGACCGGTTTTTAGCCACGTCATCAAGAGTCATCAACCACTGATTATTTATGTCTCCGGGACCCCGACCAAACAGTCTACAATACATAGCCCCACATGCCTCAGACCAACAATCACGGACTCCATCGACTGGGGACAGGTCTTGGTATGAACACCCTAAACCCTCTTCCAACATAACCCAACTTACCCCAGCATCGCACGTCGTCGGCACATGCAGTACATCACATATCCAAATCATCTCAGTCGATCAAGGTTCACAACATTATCAATCAAATCACCTGTATTACCCGCTACTCTTCGTCTCACTTCAACACTACTCACACCATGATCACAACAAACGCACACAATGCTACTAAAACATCTGTGATCACGAAACCCTGTAATCACTTCATCTCTTCTACTTTCAACGGCCACTTATAACAGCCATACAACAGGAAAGAACGGATTCCAGTGCAGCATACTCGTCCTTTGATAGATAGTCCCACATCTCGTCAGTCCGCACCACAAGTGACGCAAGTTGGCAAATGACAAACGCCACTTCTGTATACCAGCTACAATTTCGTCACCAACCACCCACCACATTCGGTGCTGGGCTGACGCAACTCCCCAAGTAAAGTAAGTCAAGTGGTCGACACATTCCAATTCCACCACTTCACTCCCTACCATTAAACCGTGAGTACTTCCAGCAGACCAGTAGTCCTGGAGCATCATCTTACATTTCACAGGTGACAGCGAAACGCCTCCCACCCAAACATACTCCCATTTCTGCCCAATGCATCCAGATGAACCTGAATTTTTTTCGGCGTCTTCACCTAACAGGACAATATTGTCTGCATACTCCATCCAAATCAACCAGATGACCTCCATTTGGGAGTAGGATAATCCCTGTGAAGCTAGATGTATCGAAGTTTATGTCGATTAGTAGGTGTATGATGAAGTTAAATAGGAACAGTGACAATGGACATTTCTGGAGGACACCACTAGTAGTCGTTAGTTCTGATGACAACTGTCCGTAAGCCTTGACACAACTACATGAGTTCGAGTAGAGAGCTTTCATTAACCTCATGTACTTGCTCGGTACTCCTTTCACAGTCAGACACTGCCATAACACCTTACGGTTGATAGAGCCAAATGTCGTCTTCAGGTCAAGGAATATGGCAAGTATCAGTCGCTGGGAGATTAAAACATGGGACTGGTTTGTGGAGCCTTCACATATTGATCTGAGCTGTCAAGCAACTTCCCGGTTGGCATCTACATGGCAACTGAAATCGTTGGATAAAGGATGTAGGTGATGTCACAGAATTGATCTCAGTGGCGCAAATACTAAAACACACCACTTTCATATCTGGTCTCGTATTTTTTTTCACACCTTTTTCCTCTCTTAAGACTTTTTACCCTGATAAGCTAGTAAATGTTACAAAGTTTTGTCAGGTTCGATTTTGATTCAGATGTGACCCATTACCACTAACTTGGATTGATGTCACAATGACACAACGAGATAAACAGGCTACAACATGTTTCATGAGGCTTTAATATGCCAAAAAGGCCTGTTAGATGGTGGGATGACAAAATGCAGTTAGCACTATGATGTAAGATTGTACACTATACATGGCATCAGATGCCGAAATCGTACTGCTCGCTGGATGAGGTGTGGCGGCAGTAAGATGTTTCTCGCGGATGACCAGCAGTAACACAGTGATGCTGCCTTCCCGGTGGGAAGCGAAGCTAGGAAACGTAAGTGCGCAAAAGAACACACTGCTTCCTGCCCTGCGGTCCTCCACTGTTAGCCATGTGATTTTAATATCTAGCAATAGAACAACTAAATCTCAAATCAGCATTCCTCAAAAGGCAGTGTGAGAGGATACAAGCAGATTACCTATGGTCTCTGCAATCACACAAACTCCCTGTTTTCCTTTTAGCTACCCTGCAGAAACAGACTGAGTGTCAATTGGAGAATGTTTTGGATTCCTTTTGTGTCACCCGAATGCAAGTCGTTGCCTGAGGATTAATCTGTGTTAGTGTCTCGTCTAACAGTGGGGAGTGAAGTGGTTGAGTGTGCTGCTCACTGCACCTACGTGGGAAGTTGAATTCATTCTTGTAGGTGAGTGGCCGAGAGAACCTTTTCACGTACTCAAAAGGTTCGCTTAGCTTCTACCATAGGACACTATTTATGGCACTGCTAGGATACGTTATTGTCCATTAAGAGTCGAGTGTGCTGAGCTCCAGTTTTCTATCTTCTACTTTATGGTTGGGAAACATGGCCATTAAAAGAAGTTAATACAAGAAGACTTCAGATGTCCGACCACCGTTGCCTCTACAACATTGGATATGCATCTTGGTGTCCACTTCAGTAATA
This sequence comes from Heterobilharzia americana, assembly GCA_944470555.2. Taxonomy (NCBI): domain Eukaryota; kingdom Metazoa; phylum Platyhelminthes; class Trematoda; order Strigeidida; family Schistosomatidae; genus Heterobilharzia; species Heterobilharzia americana. Next base: position 92,025,100 of record OX104134.1, read on the forward strand.
TAGAAGTCAGGTCTAGAGTTTTAGAAAGAAGAGGAAAGTCAGTCGATAAGGTTGTGAACCTTCATCGTTTGAAGTGGCTTTGGCGAGTGTTACGCATGCCTAGTCTTCATCTCCTTCGTCGTGAAATGTTGGCTGGAATAGGTTTAGGCCGAGAAGAACGAAGAGGTAGCCAGTCTGCAACATGACTTCAGCCATATACTGTTGGTCTAAGCTGTATAGGGGAATTTGGACTCCTAGGTTAGGGTTCGCGTGACAAATGAACTTGAGGGTTGAAGGCTATTGTTGGATATGTCTCAGAATCGATGTTAGTGATGCAGATGCGTCCGAACACTGACTTCTTTTAAAGCACCAAGCTGAATTTCAGTACTCTCTCATTCTTCCTTTCTCCTTTTCAACCAATTTTTACTGTTTTGTTCAATATTTCTGTATCTTGGTGCATTCTCACTTGATGTGCTGTCATGATATGTAGCAGCTTCGAGCGTTGTACAGCAATGCTAGGTTCCACGTTGGTATTATCCGTCACCTATCAGATCGACAGCCGAAAGTTGTTATTCATGTCTCGAAAGGATAGTGTGAATTCAGGGTAAAACTAATACGATTAATAAACCATTCGGAAGACAGGAGAAGGAAAAAGATTAAGAATCACTGAATTATAAGGTAAGCGGAACCAGTCATATGAGATGCATTCATAAAGTTCAAATTACTTTTTCACTTATGTTTGGAAGTAGAGGGCTCAGAAAAGTCACAATGTGATTACAACTGGCTTTCACTCTGTTTCATCTGTGATAATAGCTCAAACAATCAGGCAGCAGAACCATTTATATCCCATCCGCAGAACCGTCATGCACCGACAGATGTTAATCCAAAGTGGCTACTTTTATTCCATTCCATAAACTAACTGATCACGTCTTTGCTTCCTCCAATTAGCTGCAGAGCATACATACAAAGACTTATATAATCACTAGGATAGTAAGCGTACTGCATCTTCAAGCTGCTGGAGCGGATGTTTCAGGACGGCATTGTCTATTGATTGGCCCCTACATATACAACATATGACCTCACGACGATACTTTTACCAATGCATATGAGCAAAATTATGAAGAGTGTGTTGGTTGAACACACTCTTAGACATCTTCAGTTCAGAGTGATCAGCTTTCACAGGTATTGAGAAGACTTACTCACTATACAGTGTTTCCAGACCAACTTTTAACGGTCAGGCCAATTTCATGACACCATTATATGCAGCTTAAAATGACTTATACCGCTCTAGCTTTCGGCCTACTGTGATAAACGTCATTCATCACACTTCAGCTGACATGGAGATAACAAGAGTTGGTGCCGATTTCACGAACTCACTCTGCGCTTCGATAGTCAAAAGCACATAACATATCTACAAGTATTGACCACGAATTTATTAACAACCGTTTTAGTTACCTGCATGCGTTGTTTTAGCATAGACTACACAGATGTTTTTTAAAAACAGGTACGATAGTGGTCTCATTTCATTCAGCCTTATGAAATACACTCAATCTGCAATATCCTCTTCAACAATTTATTTTGAACACTAAGGCTTCACCTACACCTTTGAATGGCATAAGGAATAAACTATCCAGACTGCTTGCTTTATGGAATTTTTATGACGGAAGGTCTTTTTTGATCTCATTATCACGTTGGTTTAAACTTACCTTGAAGCATTAATTACTAAGGTTGAGAATTCTAGTGGATCAGATCAGCTGAAATCTTCTGCTCAGCGTACTAAGCATTTTTGAGGACATTTGTCTGGTATACCATCTACTTTGTAGACCTCACTAAAACCAGAACTTTTGCTACTAGTGTTTCAAATGAGCTGTAGCAGCTCCTAACAATTACCCAAGTCGTTTGTAGCGTTCATTTTTGTTGCAAATTGTAACTATCCAGTTTTAAAGCTGTCACATAAATAGTATGCAGTTTATGATTCATACTTGTAAAAAGCATTTTGATGACTAACCAACAAAACAACGACACATTAAGAAGTTAACATCATACTAATGCGTGGAACTGTCTTCAAGCAGACAGTAACACTGTGAAGGTGTGGCGCATTGGTTTAGGCAGTTGACTTTTAAACAGTGGATCATAAATTTGAGCCCCTCTCCACTAACTGGTCATTGGGCAGCTACGTGGTGCCATTAGCCCTGACACAATAGGTTTGACTCTTTGCCTGCTGCACGAAAGTGCAAAAGGTTATAAACCACGTATGGATATTTTTGTTTTTAGATGTTATAGGCAGCTGCTAGGAAGTATTTTAATCGCAACCAATGCTCATCTAGACCTTTGGAATCATTGGAATCAAATTCTGGCTACCTACAACATTTAAGTAACCTTGCCCAGTTAACTAGTTCATTAGCCGGTCCTAAGCCTAGATAAAAAGGGAAGGTTTGGCATAAGACTGGCAACCCTACCCCGTAAAACTAATCCTATCGCTAAACAAACTTCAAAGCACAGAAATAAACTTATTCCTTGCTGGAATCGGGGAGGCGAAATAACGCCGGTTGGTGAAAGCCTTCAGAAAACCAATCGGCCGATGTGTCTTCTCTTCTCTTGATCAAAGCGAAGGTAAGCGTAAGGACATAGAATGTCTTCACAATGTTTGGAGCTGGCTGGCAAGGCTGCCCAAATTGCAAAAGAGATGAGAAGGTATGGCGTAGAAGTGCTAGGAATCTGCAGATGGAATGGAAGTGGACTCTCCAAACTATTAACTGGAGAGTCAATAATCTACTCCGATATTGTCATCCAGAGCATCGAAGACTCTCTCTCATGCAGTGGGAACCAATCTCCTCCTGCAAGATCATGACAGCAAGATTCAAATCAAAAGGAAGGAAAGTCACAATCATACAATGCTACGCTATGCATCTACAAATAATACAAACCAAGAGAAGAAGGAGGAATTCCATAGACATCAAAATTCTAATGAGTGACATGAATGCCAAACTGGGAGCAGGCAACAAAAGAAGAGAACTCATCATGGGTCGAGAGGCATAAGGTGAAATGAACGTGAATGGAGAACTGTTTGCAAACTTCTGAGCATTTAGTGATTTGGTGATTGGAGGCAGTGTGTATAAACACAAAGATGTTCACAAGACAAAGACATGGATTTCACCAGACACCAGAACACACTAGAAATCAGATCGACTTCATCTCAATATGAAGAAAGTGGGGACACAGCCTACTGGACACAGAGTCAGATCAAGAAGAGGAGCAGATGGAGGTTCACACCATTCACTTTACTAGGAACCCACCTTCAAAATCAAGTTGAAAGCCTTCTAAGAAGCTGGTGATGACAGACCACAGTTCAAGTTCAACACCCAGAAACTGAAGGATAAAACCACAAAGGAAATCTTCATGTCAGCTATCAGGACAAAATGGGAGACATTAAGCAACATCCCCGAGGAAACCCGCGCGGGAGAACACTGGAACTCTTTGAAGGAGACGAGGAAGTAGACCTGCATAACCGTATCCGGAAGGAAAAAGAAGCGGCAAGATAAGGAATGGAGGTGAAGAGGAGTGCATGGAAAGACAAAAGACACTTCTGCAACACACTTGCAAGTGAAGTAGAACAGAATACTGGTAGGAGAGACCTGACAACACTACATAAATAACCAAAATACTATCTGAGAAGAAATCAACAGAGATGAAACCAATGAAAGATAGTGAAGGGAACTTAGTTACCAGAGAGGGGAAACAAAGGAAACGATGGGCTGACCGCTTCAGAAAACTCTTGAATCAACCATCACCACCTGTAACTTTTCCGGAAATATCACCAGCAGCCCAGCCACAGAACTACCAGTGAATACAAACACTCCGACTAAAGCAGAAGTGAAGTCGTGAACTCCACTAAGTTTCTGAAGTCCGAGAAAGCAGCATGACCAGATGGAATTCCTCCAGAAGCACTGAAAACACATGCAGAGATATTAGCGAACATGCTCACACTATTATTGCAGAAAGTTTGGAAGGAAGGAAAGGTAGCTTCTGCTTGGAAGAAGGGCTACCTTTTCAAACTCCCAAAGAACGGAGACCTAAGTCTTTTCAAGAATTGGCGCGGAATCATGCTCCTTTCCTTGTTCACCACAACCAAAATATTAAGCCGCATCATCCTGGAGAGATTAAAAGGTCTTCTGGATTCAAGATCACGACCGAAGCTGTCTGGCTTTAGGAAGGACAAATCATGTGCAGATGAAATTGCAACGCTGCGTTGCGTTACGCTACACATCATCATAGAACAGAGCATAGAACAGCAGCCAACTCAACTTCATCGACTTTGAAAAGGCCTTCGATAGCGTCGACCGAGAAGTAATTTGGCAGCTGCTTCAACTCAACGGTTTTAGTGCCATAAAGCTTTTGTCAACCTCATTGAACAGCAGCTATATGCTATATGATGCTACAGGCCAAGTGATTCCCAATGGAATGTTCAGTGATGCCTTTGGAGTGAAGACAGGAGTAAGGAGTTGCCGTCTACTACCAACGATGATCTTCCTGATTGTGGTGGAGTGAGTCATGCAAGAAACTGTGAGGAGCTAGAAGAGGGACATATGCTGGACCGATGAAAAGACCCCATAAGATTTTCGCCGATGATGATTTGTGTCTAGTGTCTTGTCGCACAAACTCGAAGATCTACGGGTGAAAACTAACAAGTTGACAGAAGAGGCAGCGAAGACGGGACTTCAAGTGAATATAGAGAAGACAGAGGTGATGAAGATATCCAACCAACAACAAGAGGCACCAATCACCATTAACGGGAGAAACCTAAAGGAAGTTGTCTCTTTCAACTACATAGGTAGCATCGTTTCAACTGCAGGCGGCACATGCACAGATGAGGACGTCAAAGCGAGGATTGTATAAGCAAGGCAAGCCTTCATTAATCTGAAATCAGTGTTGAGATCTTCCGCACTCAGCATAAAGCGTCAACAACATCCGGATTTTCAACACTAATGTCAAGTCAGTGCTTCTATGTGATGGTTGAGAGACTTGGCGCGTTACAAAAAGCATTTCCGTCAAACTACAGACATACATCACATGAACAGCTGCCGCCTACACTCACTCAATACTGAAGATCAGATGGCCAGAACCGATGAACAACAAGGAAATCTGGCAACGAACCAACCAAGAACCCATCGCCCAAGAAGTATGCAGAAGAAAGTGGAGATGGATTGGATTGGGCATACACTGAGAAGACCGTTTGGAGACATCACGCACCAGGCAAGGCCCCCGAATTGAACGCAAATGGGAAACGATGAGTTGGGCATGCGAGGGTGATATGGAGGAGATCGTGTGAGGAAGAAATGAAAGGTTATGGGGAGTCGTGGAGCCAGGTTGGAAAGACTGCAGAAAAGAAAGTGAAATGGTGTCGTGCTACTGAATCCCTATGTTCCACTAGAAACCCAAGGGAAAAATAAATAAACAATACAGCATTTAAGCGCAACCTATTAGCTTACGTGGATCTGTTAAGAACGATGCTTTTGATAATAACCAGAACAAAAAATGAATTTTATAGAGTAAGTGATGATGAAGTCAGCTTGTCTTGAGATGAAACATTCAAGAACGAATATCAAAAGTCGGTTAACATCGAACAATTTTCGTCCTCATCATGAGCTACATATCTTTTCTAATATTCAAGATGAACTTAACACGCATTCAATGACAATCTGGTTCTCAGCAGATGCATCAGAACGATATTAAACGACACACTTTATTTGACAAATGCCGTCTCAGATTTCTCATTGGAAGAATGCTTGGCGAAAGCAGTTGTTCAGTGATGGAGAAAAATTCAGTCAGAGTGTAAGTTGGAATGACAATAAGGACTCGAGTGAAATAAAGATTAAAAAATATACAGTCTATCTGTTGATGAGAAATCGAATGACATTTTTAGTGCAGTAGACTTGGTTAGGAAAGAGAAAAATAGGTTAACGCTTTAATTTGTCTAAAGGTTGAGGTATGATTTAGCCACTTCTCAAAAAGGTGACTTCTAGTTCTATCCATAGGAAACTGAAGATGCATTGCAAGTTGCATTCACATTATTCAGGTCAGTACATGAATCCTTCTACAATCGGTCCTTTGATGCACTGTAACTCACTTGCACAACTAATTTGGAACGATTTAGAAATGAACCCCATGTTTTCAAGAACCTACTGTAAATACTTAGCATCAGCTCTTGGTCTTTACTTTTGTGAAACTTGCTGTTATGTGAGGAAAACGAGGAATGTGTGACCATGCGATAGCATTTCGAGACATGAAGGATCAGACTCTGCTCATAATGTATCACGGCTCTCGATGACTGCCTTTATTGAGTAGTGTAGCTGAAAACCAGTTACAGCGGTATGCGAACCTTATCTTCCAACTCTTCATGTTCTCTCGTTTACTTTCTGTCACTGTGATTAAATGAAGTATATCAACTTGAACCTATACACTGCAGAATCAGCTGCTATGCTGTTAGAGTTTGTCCGTCTGTCAGTTTCACAACAGATTAAGCACAGATCTCAGTCATAAAAGAAATATGTTTGGTATTAGACATCAGTAGTCAGTTGGTGAACATGAAATGCACTCAACCACATTGTGCACATCTGTGTAGTTAGCATTGAGTCACACACATATGTGAAGGCTAGTGATACTACCTAGCTGCGCAAACTTAGGTGGGAATAGCCTGGCTAGAACCCGTAACCCAATAGTTGACAGTCACCCCCCCCCCAAACCACTGAGCTATAGCTCACCAGTTGGCAAAAAGCTTTAGACCGAAGATTTCTGTTCGACAGTATTCATAAATAGAATGTTACCTTGACCTTGGAGAGACTCATGTTTCCTCACAGGTTTGAATCTATGTCACTCTGTTTTGGAGTCAGAGAATTTTCCAGTTGAGAAGTGACCCCATGAAAGACTTGGTTATGTACACTAATAGATCACCGGGTGGTGAGTGATGTAACTGTAAAGTCTTTAGTGCTGATTCAAACCTGCTAATCATTTCTGAAATACTACCGGTAGGCTAAGTAACACGATGCATTTAACAGCAATACACTTGTACCTCAGTGTCACTTTCTTAAACAATCGGATATTAGTAGTGTTAATGACACACTTAAATTCTTTTTCTAAACTGTTAAGTTTGTAATATCCGGATTGATCGTTGAAGCAGTGATGCAGAGGTAAGATGAACAATCATTTCAATAATCAAACCGAAAATTTGGATTCGTTACATAGTAGATAGTTTTGTAATTCTCAGAAGAAGTGAATTAGAAAATACACTTTCACTTTCAACAACCAAACCTCTGAAGGTATTCATAAAAACAAGAAGAAAGTAAGGATTTCACGTTCCTAGGCATTTCTATCAGAAGAACATATGATAGAATCTTACAGACTCAAGCGAACTGGAAAGTGACACATGCATATCAAGTTTTTAACTACAACAGCAACAACCCAACATCTCATATGAACAGGCACGGTTCGTACATATCAAGACTCATCGTAACGCTCAACGATTGAAGAAAGCAGAAGAAAACCACTCTGCAATTTTTAGAGACAATGACAGGATGAGTAGGTGGCTGACAGGTATCTTTCATGCATCACTCACGGGTTTTAGAATATCAAATCGACATTTTAAAGGTCAGTTAGTTAGTTTCACGGAAAGAAGTTTTGTAAGCTTTTGAGGGTGCGGACTGGTGTTAAGAAATGTACCATTTATTTGTCTAGTCATCAGTTAATGGGATGTTTAAAGTTCTTCAGGGGGAAATCAAGGGTTAAACAAAGTTCACAACTGTCACACAGACATATATTGTTGGTCATGACAGAAAAGCTTTTAGGACTTTTTAGTGTTCATTGTGGTTGTACTGTTCCGAATTCAATGAACTGATTTAAAACTTTACATTGCATTCCAGTGTACTCAATAAAGTTATACTTCAGTAATTTATGTGTATTAAAATCAATTTTACTTGTTCGGATCATCTGTCTTATCGTTATTATCTCTTTTCTTCGGTGAATCATATCGTTGTCTACACTTCCTTATACTGGTTTCTTTATCTGGATCCCATTTTAAAGTAGGAGGCCTCGGTTTTTCATCCTGAAGTTTGCCTACTCTTAAAAAAGAGCGACATTAAAGGTCACCTCATCAAATGCTGAGATAAGCAATCATTTTTCTTTATTTTTAGAATAACTTTGCCAACCGAAATACCGAAAGCTGACTGGTTGTTGGGGCTCCTTAAGAAATAAGCGTTAAAATCAGAGGACAACTTCAAAGACCACCCTAGCAACGCTCGAAATAACCAATCAGATTTCTCCATTTCTAATAGAAAGGCAGATTTTCACAAAATACAGAAGTCTGATTGGTTACCTCAGTTGTTGTTATGCTGGCCTTTAAAGTCGCCCAAATCAGCTAATGAAATATGCCATTTAACAGTAAATAGTTGAGTGAAAACCAAACAAACCAAAGTATTTTTTCAAAAAGATCCAAGTGAATACAATGATTAACACCATTGGATCCAAGTTGATCTATACTGTTTGGTGTGTGTGTGCACCTGGACAAGTTAGATTATTATGGCCATTTTACTTCAGATAACTAGTAGTTTACATTACCTAGTGAACAATGTTCAAAGTATTCTGTCAGACAGTTAAGCTAATTTCATCTAATTTCCGAACGCCTTTTGGCTTAGGCTGATGAATGACTTCGTTTAGTAGTAAAAATGGAAGTGTGATTAAAAGTTTATGTTTGCAAGTAAGCTAACAGGATATGCTTTTGTTTAAATCATATATGTTAATGAGAAATAAGTGGTATTCACCAAGTTACAAATTGATACGGGTGTTTAAATACTTATAAATACTTATTTGCTATCAATGAGTTTATCTGACATATCTATGGTTTGGTAGATTTGTATTATTAATATAGAATGATGATTGAATGTGACAAAATCTGTGTAATGTCAGGATTTTAACTAACCGCCTTGGGATTACATGTGTAGTGCTCTACCAACTAAGCGATCATCGCGCCGTATGAAAAATACCAGTTCACCAAACCACAGCTATCTCAGATAGTCTTATTGATGATCAGTATGATACTGCCATTCTCTAATTCAGCTGGATTTAGGTCGAAACGAGAAAACCTGACTGAACAGTCAGCATGTTTACTATGAACGGATAGTTGCGCACCGTAGTAGTACTTATGCGAAGATTTTCACTGCCTAGCCAAAAATATTTGAGAAATTAGATAATACTATGGGGCGGTGAACTCTCTTTCATCACATTTTCTGATTAGCTGTTACTCGCTTCAAGTACTTAGAGCATGTTTCTACTTCTTCACAGCAAACTGGTTGACCATTGAACCATAGATGCTATTTCAGCAGTTTACATTTATAACCTTAGTCAATTTTGCTTTACATTATAGGTGAAATGTTCTCTTATTCCTGTTGATGTTAATTAAAGAAAGTGTCCATCATTAGTCGGTATAAACTGAAGAAATACGGCCGGATTCAGAAACTGTTCATCTCTGAATGAGGAAATTACAATCCAAATTGCATATTGGCGTTTAATATTGACAATTTCAATTCGAGTTGACTTGGGTCTACTATCCCATATTGTTGTCAAGTTCTTATCTTGACTTGACTGAAACAACCAATCAGCATTCGGTATTTCGTCTGGGATGTTAGTTTCCCTTAGAATAAAGGACTATAACTGGTTATTTCAGTCGTTTCTAGGATGGCCTTTAAAGGCTGTCCCAGTAACCATCGAAATAACCAATTAGGTTTCGTCATTTCTACACTGGAAAGTCAGATTTTCACAAAATACAAAATTCTGACTGGTTAATTCACTTGTTGTTAGGGTGGCCTTTAAAGTCACTCCACTTACTTGAGAGCAGCTTTTCAAATTGCGCACACCTTCCACATAATTTCACCATACATTAGTAAAATATGGATGGAAAACAATGGACAATAGATTATATCCGAAACGTTATCTAATCAATGATATACTGTTTCACTGTGAAATTTCTAATAAACAGAGTAAAATGGAAAACAAAGATGAAGTTTGATTATTATACGCATTGAGCATGCCATTCGTACCAAATTATTAAATGACCAGATGAGTCATGCACCATAGAACCTAAAACATGTGAAAATGATGAGTCATCAGTACTGCAGTGCCCAAATTCTACTCTTACATTTATGAGTCATTAGTTTTGTCAACACTTCATAAAAAGTCGCAGATAAGCAATCAGAGGGCTAAAGAATTATACTTCCATGGTTTTTACCTAAGGAAGCGTATTATCTACACCCTTCCTCACTTTTTGAATTAAGGTTTAGTGATGGCTACCAAATGCCTTTAAAACGTGATTCGGATAGTCACACTAAGAATGCATTTGAATAAATTATCAGTAAGCTAAACCTGATAATAAAAAGGATGCATAAGTTATTCATGTGTTAAGGTGAACTTTCTCGAAGCTTAGTCTTGTAGGTCCCAGTGTGTTTATTCGCTTTATTGACTGCTAGTAAATAACTTAATTGTGAAGCTGTAAACAGTATTATCACTATGTTAGTGATAGAATGTTTTTTAATCATACAGACCATACCTACATCAAAATGACAGGTTTTATGGAGTCTGACATGAAATAGGATACCCTGTGCATATAAATTTAGTCTTTCTACTATACACTTTCAGAAGATAAATCACTGGTTAACGGAGGTTGAAAGGTAACTAAAACGTGTAGTATTAAATTTAGAACTTGTTTTGGTCGTTTTCTAGTTAGTCTAACGTTGAGGAAATTGAAATTTCCGCGCATCTCAGATGATTCTAAACATTTTGTCATCAGCTTATTTGAAAATAGGTAGGATAGAAAAATGAACGTAATTACTCGTCACTAGTTTACTTCACCGACTTTTCTTCAGCCGCCTACAACCCACAACCCACACATATGGTACTCTGAACTCAATAAGTGTAATCGAACATATCAGGTTCAATGAGAGATGATGTGACGGAATAAGAAAGAAAGTTAATATGCAGATTTAACAAATGGATTATGAAAGCAAGTAAAAGTAAAACCTTGGAAATAGATCGCCAAGGTATGGAGATATTGTCGACGGCCTATTTTTGAAAGCATAGAGCAGATTTCATTTGTTTGACGGCTGTATCCTCAATGAGCCTTATGAGAGCTGAGCTAGTTGATTTATCATTTTGAATGACTTCACAACGCCCATATGGTGTCGTGTGATAATTAAATGCTAGATGACCGCAGTGTTGAAATTATTGTTTCGTTTGGGCCATAAACCGTTTGTAATATATTGATTGCATCCAAGGTAGACCGTTTTGCTTCGGCAGCTATACGTAATTGATAAATGTAGCTGAAGGTAATATAGGGAGGGTACCTGGTGAGTTTTGTATTGTAGAAGTTGCTTGGTATAAATAAGCCAATTTCGATTCAAGAAAAATTCTTTGCCAATGATCTCCTAACTCTTCAGTGTATCGTCCCTACAATAATATTATCATCTTTAGAGTGAAGGCGGGTATATATGGGCTTTTTGTCAACTATTATCTTCGAAATGTTCATTTCACTTCTACCACCTATTTACTGTTAGACTTCTACAGACATCCATTGCTGTGTAGGCTTTCTGCATTATCTACAACTCTTCATTCAATTTATCTCTTGAATATACCATTTACTCCCTGTAAAACGATGCTCCAAATAGTCATTGTTTGTAACTCACCAGACAAAAGCTCTGGAAATTCATGTACAACCTATTGCATGGACTTTTTCAATGAACAGATGTTTGGAGAGTATCATCCATTTTACGTCAAGAAAATGGAGCTTTCTATCCTTCTCATGCTTCATAGTAGACTCAATGTTAATCTGAGAGTTATTAAAGACTTTTAGCACTTTTAAGTTTCGTATTCCCCAGATTACCCATAGAGATATCGAGAAGTATTGGAATCAAGGGAATCTCCATCACCAGTTCACCAATTTCGCCATAAAACTTGTTGTTTAACTTGTACTGAACATCATTAGTACACATTAATAAAAGGCATGGGAACTCCGTTTCTAATTAGGGAAAGAGATGAAAATGCTGACATCTATTATCTATAATCTCATAAAGAGATGGATTTGTGAATAATGAAGCTGCATCAAAGGCAGGCATGTAGCTTTAGGAGATATTAATATCATACAAGTTTTCTGAGAAACGGATCCAGTTCCTCAGAGTATGTGGAGCCAATTGTCGAAAGCAGGTAGCGAGTTAGAATTATCAATCAGTTTCTTGATCAAAATCTTCTTTGTAACTTGAGTTGAATTTATCATATAGTTTTGCAATTGACAATTTTTATGAATCTTGAAGAATCAAATTCATCTTGACAAAGTAATCTTCTCTATTCATTATCATAATAACCAAATCTTTAATCATTTATTGCTTCATCGAGTTTTTAAAGATTTTTTAATGCCATTTAGAGCTAATTCAATAAAATACTCAACGATGGGGCCAGTGAACTAAGACACGAGTTAGGGATATCAACCAAATTAGCTTTAAAACAGATCCCTTTACCTTGTTTGCTGTATTATATATTTCTCCACTGGTTGGATGAACCTTCAAACTGATCTTCTGTATCATTTCTTCCAGTGATCCTTCTTAGGATATAAAAATTAATCCGAAAGAGAATGTTTCAGATTTAGTTTGGTTCTTTATAGTTTATCAGTATTTTCTACATGGTTTTCCGGTTAGTACTTCTACAATTACTCCTTTATTAAGGTCAGTGATAGTGTCATTTAGAATTTCTTCCGTTGTCTGAAATGATGGGTCTCATTTTAATCACTCATTGATTTGTAAAACGTACTGGCCTAAGTCATCAATTTCTATGCACCCAATTCTGATGATTCTATAGGGGATTCCATAATAATCTGAAGGCTTTCAAGAGATGGAGGAAGCTTACAGAAATTAAGAAATCAAACGAATCGATGATGAAGCTGTACGATTCTATTCCTTCGCATTGGGTTATTATGAATTCTGTAATACAGTGTTGATTCTCATCTGTTTTCGGTTAACCAGGTTGAAAACAGCTGATGAGAAGTGGTTCTGCATTATTCTGATTAAATTGTTGTTCTTGCGCTTTCAAGTTTATTAGGAAAATTGTGTGCATGAAAATAACTTATTTCTTCGGTCTGCACCTTTCTAGAGTAAATAATGAGGGTAGTTTCGTTCGTTGGAAGAAGGCATTCGGAAGGAAGCCTTGGACATAGGTTTTATGCTTGTTGTGACCCGTCAGCAAAGCGTATCTGCAACTTGAAAGGAAGTAATGTCCACTCTCAGGTTCCAGCCCGTGTCACCGAATGCTCCGGTCAGCAAAGTTACCCCTAATCTGCACGGGCTGGATTAGATAAATAGATTAGTCACTAAAGACTAACCAGTTTCATTTTATCTAGTCCTGAACCCTGTCTGAATTCTTCCGGTCATTTTGCTGATGAGCGCAAAAAAAGCGAAACCTAGGTCCAAGGTTTCCTGCCTGAAACCCTTGTAGCATCCATTAAAATGCATCATGATGGTTAGCCTCCTAGCTCAGTGGCTACACTGTAAAATGATCGGTATAATTGGGTCAGGATTTGACAATATGAAATTGGTTACTTTCCAGTGACCAACAAATGAGGGTAATTTTCTTACTTTTTCTACCAACTATATAGCCCTATTCATCAAGTAACACTAGAATAAAGTATTACAGCACTGGCTGAATAGATTTAATCTGTCTTCTTTGTTCAAGTTAGACTTCAAGACCTGTAGAATAATCTGTTCACTGAAGCACTCGCCTACTCACTTTTAATTGATTCTCACCCCCTTTTTTTGCGTAAATATGTATTTAGACTTCATTTTAAGACTGGTGATTCTCCTTTCTTCAAAGTTGACTTAGATGCATGAACAGATTTCTGTCATGTGTGTCGTTGACTGCTTAATTTGGCAAACTGTCGATCCAAATGGTTCTCTGTTGTGAATCAAGCTTTGTCAGTCTATCCTGTGTCAGTATGAGGGATTTTCCTGTAAAAAAACAACCCACTGTAGCCAAAATCTCTTCGTCAATATGTTAGTTACGTTTCTATTTACACCACTGAATACAGATCAAATCTGAATACTATTGTTTTAGATATTACCACTTATATCCAATAGCAAAGAATTGCAATACTATCAGTTTTGTATTTTCTAGGCTATCAACAGTTATCAACAGACTGATGTCTTTTTTCAACTTGTATTTTGTTGGCAGTTATCTGGTGGACGTTTCCTAGTTGTACAACGTCTAGCATGTAGATTCACCTGGCTTATTGAATGTAATTCTAGATAAACATTAAAATGTGACATTTATTATCATTCTGTATATAATAAGATTAATTTGAAACATCTTGATGCGAAAATTTCAAATGAACCTATCAAAAGTAATGTGACTTCATTTTAATGGCACGAAATTCATTTTCTTAGACACACCTTTATAAAGTAAAAATTGAAGACAGTTTTTGCCATATACACTGAAATGTATCAAACGGACGGATAGATCAACTTAAAATCTGGTCAGCAGTTTCATCAATTCAGTTTACTACACTTCACAGCAGCGTACAAAATAGAGGTAAGTAGAAAACAAAATTAACAACAACTAGATGTTTATTGTCACTGTTCCTATTTAACTTCATCATACACCTACTAATCGACATAAACTTCGATACATCTAGCTTCACAGGGATTATCCTACTCCCAAATGGAGGTCATCTGGTTGATTTGGATGGAGTATGCAGACAATATTGTCCTGTTAGGTGAAGACGCCGAAAAAAATTCAGGTTCATCTGGATGCATTGGGCAGAAATGGGAGTATGTTTGGGTGGGAGGCGTTTCGCTGTCACCTGTGAAATGTAAGATGATGCTCCAGGACTACTGGTCTGCTGGAAGTACTCACGGTTTAATGGTAGGGAGTGAAGTGGTGGAATTGGAATGTGTCGACCACTTGACTTACTTTACTTGGGGAGTTGCGTCAGCCCAGCACCGAATGTGGTGGGTGGTTGGTGACGAAATTGTAGCCGGTATACAGAAGTGGCGTTTGTCATTTGTCAACTTGCGTCACTTGTGGTGCGGACTGACGAGATGTGGGACTATCTATCAAAGGACGAGTATGCTGCACTGGAATCCGTTCTTTCCTGTTGTATGGCTGTTATAAGTGGCCGTTGAAAGTAGAAGAGATGAAGTGATTACAGGGTTTCGTGATCACAGATGTTTTAGTAGCATTGTGTGCGTTTGTTGTGATCATGGTGTGAGTAGTGTTGAAGTGAGACGAAGAGTAGCGGGTAATACAGGTGATTTGATTGATAATGTTGTGAACCTTGATCGACTGAGATGATTTGGATATGTGATGTACTGCATGTGCCGACGACGTGCGATGCTGGGGTAAGTTGGGTTATGTTGGAAGAGGGTTTAGGGTGTTCATACCAAGACCTGTCCCCAGTCGATGGAGTCCGTGATTGTTGGTTTGAGGCATGTGGGGCTATGTATTGTAGACTGTTTCGTCGGGGTCCCGGAGACATAAATAATCAGTGGTTGATGACTCTTGATGACGTGGCTAAAAACCGGTCACAGTGTTGCAGATGTATTCACTCCTTGACATCTTCTATACCTTGAATATTTGCACTAACCTTTATTGTCAGATTGTTTATTATCTCATATTACTGTATTTTCTTCGATATCACTCTTCTATTTACCTGTTCCTTGTGTACTACTGTAAGGTATGATAATTTGAGCCTATGGATCTGTGTTCGAGTTCTACAATCATTCCGTCAAACACTCAGTATAGAAAATATGCAATATGCATCTTGACAAAGTAAAGAAAAAATGATTTTTAGTTCAAAATGAGGATGACAGTGTTTAAGTGTACTTGTACTGTGATATTTCTTTGTGGATGTTAATCGCCAAGCTTGCGACAATCTCAGCAGTAACTTCATAAAGAAATGAAGCGTATTCAGATGTTACACGAATGTTTAGATGGTGATTTTGATAACCTTGAGTTTTTCCAGTCGGAGAGGAGATTTTTATCATGCAATCACCTCATTGACCTTAGATTTTATTCGGACAAACTGTAAGGATGAAATTGTGCAGTTTGTTACTGTCACACTCTGCCTCATTATCGATCTATCATGTCAAATTTTACTTTGTCCATCAGTGACTGTTTTCACACTAAGTAGGTTGTAGATTAGGCCTGTATCCATGTGTCTGCAGATTAACTTTTCATTGCAGTGCCAGGCTTCTAAAAATTCTCTTCCAGCTTTTTTACAAGAATTTATAGAGGGAATCCATATTCTCAGTTGAATTTGTGATCGTTGTTGTCTCAGGAGGCGAAACAATGTAGGCTGCACTGCTCGGTGGTACTCGTGAACTCTGTGGGCACTTCTTGGGTTAGACTGGTCAACGCAGGGTTGTTAACAAACTTTGCAGTTGATTTCTCAGGTTAAACTGTTCTATCTGCCTATGTCAATGGATACTTTAGCTTGCCCAAAATATTTCGAACTAATTTTGTTGATTTGTGTGTCACTTCGAACCCATTACATATAGATATCAAACTTTATCTCTATTTCCATTTTACTCTGTTTATTAGAAATTTCACACAGTGAAACAATGTTTTATTGACTGGATAACATTTCGGATATAATCTGTTGTCCATTGTTTTTCACCCGTGTTTTACTGATGAATGGTGAAGTTATATAGAAGGTGTGCGCAATTTGAAAAGCTGCTCTAAACTAAGTGGAGTGACTTTAAAGGCCACCATAACAACTGACGTAGCAGCCAATCACGTTTCTATATTCTATAAAATATTGTCTTCCTTGCCAAAATACCACAACCTGACTGGTAGTTTTGGCAGTTGTTGGGGTGGCCTTTAAAGTCGCCCCTCGACTAGGAGGAATAACTTTAAAAACCACCCCAGCGACTGTTAAAATAATCAATTATAGTTCTTGATTTTATGGGAACCTAACATCCCAGACGAAATACCGAATACTGATTAGTTATTTCAGCAGTTGTAGAGTGATCTTTAAAATTGAGTGACTTCATAAAATACAGAACTGTTATTAATGATCTTAGCAACTCTCAGGGTGGCTTTTAAAGTCATTCCAGCAATAAGTTGAATAATCAAATAGGTTTCTTCATTTCACAAAATATTACCGACACAGACAAGATAAAGAAAACTAACGGGCTATTTTAGTGGTTGCTAGGGTAAATAACCTTTAGAGTCACTCAGCTGACTATCTAGTGTAGCTACGATTATTAGGATGACTTCAAATTTATAGTCATGTATGCTTTTGCTAGCCAGTCAGTTTATTTTAAGCTATGAAAGAAGTGATGTTGAGATGCATTACAAAAGGGACGTTTAAGAACAGAAAAAGCAAAAGTCAATTATTTGAATGCCTTTCTGTGACAAACTAGTTGATCCAATTTACACGAAGCTTTCATTGTGTAGATAATACGTATACGAAGGGAAATTTGGAAGCACAAGACAATGGACTAAGCAATCAAAGTAAAACCTGGCACACAAGTCTTGCAGTGTGAGACGTCACACCTGTTAGCAGTACACAAAGAAACGGATTTCAAGCGTGTGACATGAAAGTTGATGAGAAGAGAAAGCATTTATAGAAGAAGACTGATGGAAGTACTCAACACTTCGAAGATAACAGAAACTGTCTACATTTGCACCATTGTGACTGATCTCCAGCCATATCACAAAGTGACTGCAATCATGGATTTTGATCGTCTCTACCGCCCTACACAGACAACCTACATCGCCCTCCATGATTAAGACAATTATCCAATGACTTCATGGACTGATACCAAATCTCATTCTGTCCATCATCAGCTTCTTTCGAACTTGATCCCTTTTCGATTAATGTGAGATTAATTAACAAAAACAGGTACCCATCGTTTCCAGTGACTGCCTCATAAACTGTCTTCCTCTTCCTGGTTTCTAGTATTGCGTATTACGTAGTGCCGATGTCTTCTGAACCTCTCTCACCACTACTCATGGTCGTTGGGAAGGCGTTTAGTTGACTAACGTTCGGTGTGCTTTCTGTCGTCATCGTAGTCATAGTCAGTTGAAGTGACTCTTCTCATATCGACCAGCTCAAATGAAGTTGTACAAATCCATGGACTAGAGGACATTGTTTCATATCATTGTTACCTGAATTTGAAGTAGTTTCCTCACTCACATCCCCTGATGATCAGATGTCTTTCCAAATCAGTTAACCCGTCTCCGTAGATAATCACAGTCATTCAACTGAAGTGCAATTAATTACGCTGTGGTTCCTGCATTCAGGGTGATACGGTCAAAAGTGGTGTGGGTCACTGGTTTGGGGAGCTTACTGCTAACCAGTGGGTCATAGGTTAGAATCTCGCTTTGACTACAAAGTTTTGGACAACCAGGTAGTATGACTAGCCCTCACACAATAGGTGAGGCTCACTGCCTACTGTAGGAATGTACACAAGATGGTTGAGTGTAGTTAAATCAAAATGATAAATAATGGACCTCTTGTCGGTGTGAAACGTCAGAAATGATGACAGCAGTGCATGGTGCTCATGGTCTTCGTCTGAATTTGAAGGGGTCAGCTCATGATGGCCATTTGATCCCACTGCAATGGCTAAGCAGTAGTTTGAGCTTCATGAGATAAGGAATTTCTGATTTTGATTCCTTGAGGAATGTACCAGCACTCAGCTGAGGACTCCTAGCTTTAAGCAAGTGAATTCTATATTGTGATGAAAGACATCTTTAAATGAGCCATTGTCCTATAAGTCACTCAAATACATGCTAACCCTTTTCATGGTAGTTCTTATGACAATAAATCTACTAAAAGTGCATTGACATGTAACATTTTTTTATTGTTAATAAATAATTAATGTTAGTATGTACTGTAGCTTCCTAATTTCTGTCTTCTTTGTACCAACGCCATCACACTTGAATCAATAGAAATCAATGTGTGTTCATTTAAATTATATGATCAAATGATTTTGATGTTATGCCATTTCAAATGACCTTGAAAATGAAAGAATCTAATGATTACTGTAAACTGTCGTATTCACTAATTGATTATAAACATCAATCTGGTCTCATGGATATATTCTGTGAATGCTATTTCCAAGTTAAAAACAACAACATAAATTTTAATTTAGGCATCATAAGCCTAACATGAATAGTTGTACAGTGTCTTAATTTATCAGTTGATTTCACTAATCATCTATCATTCTATACTCAGTCTAGTTATTTTCTATCTACATAAGTCTACATTAGTATATTTCATTAGTTTGTAATATCCATAATTTTTTGTCACGATTTGCATTTTGACTAAATAGCTTTCAATATAAACTTTGCTAATACTCAGTTTTCACAGTGAAATTGTATCCAGCTTTGAGAAATTTCAGCCTAATGTTAAATTATGCAGAGAAAGTTGAAAAAACAAAACAAACAGATTATTCCTCAGTTGAATAAAGTATCATAATAGGTATCGATTGAAATGATATACAATGGAAGGGATAATGCGTATATCAGAAATATTTTCAGTTTTGTTAACTTACTCGTGATATTTTTGAGTCGATATCTGATTTTATCACTTATGAAGGATAATTATCTCTTTAAACCCACCTCAAGTGCTCTTTTACAGCTGACTGGATACGACGTTTTATGTAAACACCATCTGGTAAGGTTGGGGAAAACTGAGTACAGCAACAACACTTATTTGTCATCAACAGAGCTGAGTTAAGCTAATCAGAAGATCTTTATGATAGATATTGGCTAGTAGTGGAATCTTAAATTCTATTTGGAAGTCATTTGTTAGATGTACCTGCCTCCCGTCAATCAGTGATACTGTTTCCCCTTGAGACTCGAGCCCTTGAGCCCATAGTTTCAGATGCTTGAGAGTTATTCCCTAGGCTACTGTGTTACAAAGCCACTCTTTGAGCAACGAGTTTAATTGTGATGTCATAAATTTTAATTTCCCGATATCGATGGGATCAAATTGACTGCATAATCTAAAGATCTATGTGTTCACTATTTGTCCATATAAGAAACACCAGTGATAAATGTTCGCAAAGCTGAGTTTCGTGTTCACATATATTTTTCTTTACCTTGAACCTTGTAATACTACTTGGAGTCGAACTTATTGCGCTTATCTATATAACTTAATTGTAATTATTAGAAAACTATTACTGACAGCAGTTAAACACTTTTATTTCTCTAAACAAGTTTATTCTTTTAAATGATCTTTTTCTTAGGTTTTGTCTACTTTGACCCAACTGTCTTACCACATGTTTATCGAGATAGTATTTTTTTAGTCCACCTGATTATCTTCTACCATTTAGAAGTACGACTGTAGAGCCTGAAAGCACAATAGTTGAATGAAAGATATGCCCCTGACTTTAAAAAAAAATGCGTTATTCATTAACAACTTATACATGAAGTGTAGTTTATTTTGAAAAAACTAATGGTATTATTGCCACAACTGGAACAAAAAGAGGACAAC
This sequence comes from Heterobilharzia americana, assembly GCA_944470555.2. NCBI lineage: Eukaryota > Metazoa > Platyhelminthes > Trematoda > Strigeidida > Schistosomatidae > Heterobilharzia > Heterobilharzia americana. The sequence continues at coordinate 92,045,606 of OX104134.1, forward strand.
GTGAAATACTCTATGAAGGCTTAAAGCGCTTATCGTTTGGAAGTATGCTAGGATAATAAGTAAATAATTATGTGATTTATCAACCGCAATTATGAGACATAATTCTTGTGTGATACCTGAGAAACCATGGCCAGTATGGAGTGATAAAACCAATCAAAGGGATAATAAACAGAGGAATCAACTGTTAGCTTCGTTCACTTGCCTAGCTCTTTAACTGCAGGGAATCAGAAGACTGAAAGAAACAGCAAATGACTAGGTACGTTAACTATTCGCACCGGATAGTTTTATTAAACAGAATATATTAGCGTGTGTTTACAAGTATGCTTATATAAGGAAACTTCATTTGATGGTAGTTAATAGGAAAATGGAGGACGCACATCCTAACCTATTTCGTACTTATCAGGATGCAACCTATGGCCAATATCAATACATCAGTATAAGAAATGGATTTTCCAACAAGAGATCCATCAATTCAGTTTACAAAGGTAAATGATACAGAAGAACAAATAAATGACATTTTTGTTCTTTCAATTTACCAGTCTAGAAAAATATGATTTGGCTTTTACAGTGATGGTTGCTGAGTTTTGGTTTCCTTGAGAAAGCCAAAAACTTGTCAGAGTATAGGCATATCTAACCGATACGTTTCAAATGTATTCTCTTACTCATATTAAAAACACGATTGTAAAGCTTTTATCAATATTAATGATAACAATATTAGTACGCACCAAATGTGAATAAGATATAGCGATGTAACAAGGAAGGACTATACAAGTGTCAAAATAAAACTAGTTGGGCATGCGCTGTAATGAACTGTTATCAATATAATAGGCAATGTTACCTATCATAAACAGTTACCTTTATACCTTTAGCAATACATGACTGTAATCTTGAAAACATCTATTTACGCAGAATAAGTTTGAGTTATGACTCAAGGAATAACAACAGCTATATTAAAATTATTTTTGCGTTATTTGAGTGAAACTAGGTGAAATCCAGAGAACCAACCAATAAACAAGTGACAGTTCATATTGTTGTTCTTGGTTAAAACCACTCGACTTTAAAGGTCACCCTAGCAACTGCTGAGATAACCAATCATGTTTCATCATTTTAAAAATAAATTTCCTTCTCAGCCGAAATACCAAGACTTGACAAGTTATTTCGTCAGTGGCCTTTAAAATCGCTCTTAAAATCGAAGAATATAAATTGATGTCACTAATGAGGAATACTTATTTAACATAAGTGTGAAACTTGGCCGCCGTGGTAAGATGCAATTACATTTGATATACAGCACATAGTGATCCAGAATTATGTATTTGATAACTTTTCGAACATAAATTATTGCTCATAGTCATATCAATGTAATCACACCACTTTCAACGGCCGATTTTTATAGTCCTGTCACCTCATATTCCTTGTTTTTATTGGTAGCGAAGTTTACCGTATCTGTTGTATTGTTATGTTTCGGAAACTTCTATGTACTATGGCCGCTAACGGTGTACGGATATCGAGTATCAGCCAACAGTGTTCAACAAATTCCCAGCTGATTCTCCTTTATAACCCACTGTATGACAATAGCGACACTTAGTTTGTTTCAAGGGGCACGACTTTACATAATGCCAAGCTCAACAATGCCAACATATAGATGGTGGTTTTCGCTGAATACTATTTGTTGGGCGGCGTGCTGCATTACCTAATGTAGGACTGTGTGTGGATAGTGCGTGTTTGATAGCGTTCACTTCTGTCGAGTTCTGACCGCCAGTCTGTATCAGGGTGATATCTTGACGTATATTAGTTAATCGTTAATATTCTTCACCAATATTTTTAAGTGTCAACTTTGGGTCTTGTTCCAGACGATTCAACAGGCGGGTGCGTATATCTGCCAATTTCGGGGACTGAAGAGCACCACTAAACATGACTACGTTGAACTGTTCATCTGTTGGCGACCATATCACATAGCAGTTTTCGAATCATAATAGGCATAGGTATTGGATCATTCCTATTACATATGTTTGGTGTTGGTTGATTCGACGAACAAAGATTCAGCAATCAATCTGTCTTGGACTTAAGCACAGTGGTTTTGTCCCACTCTACTGTGCGGTTGTGTGTTAATGCCATGTATTGCAACAGACGAGATTCTTTCTAGATTACTGACCTTATTGGGATCCTTCATTCTATACTTAGCTAAATTCCCATATTTTGATAATCTGACTGACTCTGACCGGCTAGTTTGACCTATGTACTTGATTTCACAGTCATTGCATGGAATTTGATAGATTAAAGTATTTTGCCTAGTGGCATCCATCGGATCATTAAGCTGATGATGCTTATCCCTGAGTTTGTAGGTTTAAATGCCACCCTCATTCCAATCTTGTTGAGGATCCTACGTAAAGTTTCTAATGTTCCTTCCTTATATGGTGAGACAACAGAGGCTTTGAACTCCTTTCTACTAGTGTTATCGCTATTATTCGTCTTCATATTACTGTTATCATTTTGTTTCTCATGCGTTCCTACGAATTTCTTAAAAAATTGTCGAGGATAATTACTAATGCTTCAGTCTCAGACGTGAACATAACCTATGTGAACTGCTTAGTTCTCATTATTCCTGTTCTATTTATAATTGTGCATTAGAGAACGTTACAGGTGTGATTTATCTCGGTGTGTATCTTTCTTCGGACCTTTCCTGGTCCTCGCATATCTTACTAATTTCCAAAAGGATTTTCCGCTTAACTTTACACATTAGGAAGCTGAGAGTATCTGGCATACCTCAACCTCTCCTTTTGTGTTTTATAAACTCTTGCATCTTGCCTATTCTCCTCGATTGTTACCTTTTATTCTTTTCGGGTTTGCTGAAAAAAAGACTATGTTCTATTGCGTAGTATTTTGAAGATTGTCAGCAGAACTAGTGATGTACCTCTAAACCTTTTCGTTAAAACAGTTGTGGATAAACATATTAACTCATGTAAGGATCTGGAAAGGAGTTATTTTATCGGATGACCAGCATTCTCTTTACACAAAGCTCTCCGCTTGTCAATCCTCAAGAAAGACCACGAATAGTCATTCCTGTACTACATTATCAGTGTGGTCGATGCAGACCCGAACGACAACTGCCACCGTGATGTGGTGGTTGGGCTTGTACATCTTACTTATACTAGGAGCAATGCTGACTGGAACAATAATTCCCTCAAGTCCTACCATAGCAAAGACGTGTGCTGGATAGCAAGATTAAAATCAGCTACTGTCATAATGTAAGTACATTATGCACTGTTAGGGGTTAGAAGTTGAATTTGTAATGATGGCTGTAACCAATATTCCTTGCTTATCCTACCTTTCCTATCTATCCAAAGAAGAGGTTAGTAAAGGTCGGCCCTCAAAATAACACACACCTCTCTGCCCAGTGCAATCTCGGTCACATTCGTTTTTAAAGCCCAGATACAACACAATCAAAATTAAACCTAGCCTCAAGTAGATATCATAAGAACTCTGTAATTGCACACTACTATTACCTACACAATTTCATCATTAAGTACCTCAAGACGAAGGAACCTACCATGGTGTAGATAGCTGGGGATTCTCAATCAAACTCGCACATTTGTCAGTAATGAAGTCACTTTCAACCCCCATCAACCTTCTGCATTGATGGCTTCTCATTTTCCTGACATTAATTCTACATGATCTTCAATTTGTTAAAGCTCTAGAGTTATTGATAACGATTCGAGTTCATGAATAATATCCCTGGTCTACTGAAACAGCACTCCAAACTACACAATGAAACTTTCATTGTCTGCACTCCATCAAATAGGCCAACAAACTCCGCTAGCCGAAAATCTGGCAACTCAGTTTACTGTTCGTGAGATAGGCACACAGAAGCGAAGGGCGGTTATTCATCTAACCTCACCCACAAACATGGCTAACCTACAGTATTCGTTCTTCGAGTTTTCGGGGATTCAACCGTCAGTTTGCAGTTATGAGCATAGTATCAATTTCTAAGGCAAAAAGTGCACTGCTCGACTAGACCTCAGTTGTCAGTCACCCATATGCTGTTCTACTGAACAGTGTAGAGAGGACTAAAAAACAGTGAAACTCACAGTAGCTCCTTTGTAATATCTGGTTCTGCACCCACTAACTGCAGCTAGGGTGAGTTCTACGGAAAACTATCTAGCTTCCAACTGGAAGCCAAACCACTCAGATGTGTTTGTTGTAAAAGGTGATTTCAATGAACAAGAAAGGTGGGCTAAATCAGACAGAAAGGTACTTAGGTGGCAATTTTGGAATGCCAACTGAACGAACAAATAAGGGTATAAGCCAGCTACAATTGCGCTCAGACAACCATCTACATCTGCTCAGTACGGATTTCAGATGTAAAAAGAGGCATTGACTGATGTGATGTCTGCCGGTCTAAGCTTGCTGGTCGACACAGATACACAGCATTTCTACCGGTTATCACTGGAAGGCGTCGATGTAAGATTACCATCCTTTCTGAAGCATGTGTTTGGGTAGTGGCTACATATATGTTTGCGCCTAAATAGTTGAGTGCGTCTCGACAATGAGAGCATTAAGTCGTCTTTCAACGAGAAACTGGCTAGATAGTTATCAGTACAGAACAGTATCACTCATCCAGAAGTCGCCTGTCACTATCCCCAGTCTGCTACTAAAAACAACGCTGAAACACATACCTAACTCTCACAAAGTGGTCAGAAAGGGTTAGTAGATTTCAGCAAGTTCCTCTGAACTAATGGATGGAAATGAACGCATTCCTTCAGGCTCCAAGCACAATTAGGAGTGGAAGCAACCGAAATTCAGACTGACAAGAGGCCTAAGCAATGGCCATGTACAATGGTAAGTAGAGGAGGTTAAAGATATGGGGAACGCAGCAGTAATAAGTTGCAGCAGATCGGTATTAATACAAATCTCGGAAACTGAGATGTTAATGGTTAGTGAGAATACAGCGTAGGGCAACAAGACTGCTCACTATTCAGGAAAAAGAAGACTAGGACGAAGGGCGGAATACTTTGACGAACAGTTCAACTGACCTCCAGCTACTCTTCGGTTGGTTGCCATCCAGTCGAATCCTGAATGGAACACTGAGCAGGCCTTCCAAATTTTACTGAAGTTGAGATTCGATGTACAGTGAAATGAGGAAGGAAAGCAGAGACAGAAGGACATGTATTAGAAGGGCGGAGACCGATGATTACTGGTCAGGTTAACGAAAGTTCTTGCTAGAGCATGGAAATCAGATATAAACCCGTGATTAGCACAAATCTTCAAGAAACGCGAGAAGTCCTCTTATGATAACCACATAGAAATTAGTCTGACTAACATAGTGCCTAGTGTTCTACCATTATCAGATATCTGAGTGGATCCCCAAAACAGTAAAAGTGAGGAAACCAGGCAGAGCTCTGACCTGACCGTTAGTGTATCCACCAGACATCCACTCTCTACCAGGTTTTGAAGCACAGACAATCAATGATACTAGCTGTATTGCTGACCTGAAGATAGCATTCGACTCTGTCGATCGAAAGGCCTCATGGCAGTATCTCTCACTGAAACGGGTGCTGGGTAAGTAAACCATTTGCTTGAAGGCTTTTTATTGTAACGTCCATGTACGTGCTAAAACCAAGTGAGATGCGTACGTCGAGTGGTGTTCGTCAACTCTATCCACTCACTCTATTCTCATTCAACTTTAACATAACATAGACGTATTCATGGAGATCTTCCTCTCGTCGTCTCACCTTACAGGGATTGATTGATCTTGTCACAGAAGACTCATTAGCAGACCTGGAGTATGCAGATAACACAGTCGTGGTAGGTGAAGACCGTGATAAGAAACAGAGTCATGTGGACAGATTGAGTGTCAATTCGAGAATGTTTTGGATTCCTTTTGTGTCACCCGAATGTAAGTCGTTGCCTACGGACTGATCTGTGTTACTGTCTTGTCTCGCAGTGAAGAGTGAAGTGATATCAAAGAAAATACAGTAATATGAGATAATAAACAATCTGACAATAAAGGTTAGTGCAAATATTCAAGGTATAGAAGATGTCAAGGAGTGAATACATCTGCAACACTGTGACCGGTTTTTAGCCACGTCATCAAGAGTCATCAACCACTGATTATTTATGTCTCCGGGACCCCGACCAAACAGTCTACAATACATAGCCCCACATGCCTCAGACCAACAATCACGGACTCCATCGACTGGGGACAGGTCTTGGTATGAACACCCTAAACCCTCTTCCAACATAACCCAACTTACCCCAGCATCGCACGTCGTCGGCACATGCAGTACATCACATATCCAAATCATCTCAGTCGATCAAGGTTCACAACATTATCAATCAAATCACCTGTATTACCCGCTACTCTTCGTCTCACTTCAACACTACTCACACCATGATCACAACAAACGCACACAATGCTACTAAAACATCTGTGATCACGAAACCCTGTAATCACTTCATCTCTTCTACTTTCAACGGCCACTTATAACAGCCATACAACAGGAAAGAACGGATTCCAGTGCAGCATACTCGTCCTTTGATAGATAGTCCCACATCTCGTCAGTCCGCACCACAAGTGACGCAAGTTGACAAATGACAAACGCCACTTCTGTATACCGGCTACAATTTCGTCACCAACCACCCACCACATTCGGTGCTGGGCTGACGCAACTCCCCCAAGTAAAGTAAGTCAAGTGGTCGACACATTCCAATTCCACCACTTCACTCCCTACCATTAAACCGTGAGTACTTCCAGCAGACCAGTAGTCCTGGAGCATCATCTTACATTTCACAGGTGACAGCGAAACGCCTCCCACCCAAACATACTCCCATTTCTGCCCAATGCATCCAGATGAACCTGAATTTTTTTCGGCGTCTTCACCTAACAGGACAATATTGTCTGCATACTCCATCCAAATCAACCAGATGACCTCCATTTGGGAGTAGGATAATCCCTGTGAAGCTAGATGTATCGAAGTTTATGTCGATTAGTAGGTGTATGATGAAGTTAAATAGGAACAGTGACAATGGACATTTCTGGAGGACACCACTAGTAGTCGTTAGTTCTGATGACAACTGTCCGTAAGCCTTGACACAACTACATGAGTTCGAGTAGAGAGCTTTCATTAACCTCATGTACTTGCTCGGTACTCCTTTCACAGTCAGACACTGCCATAACACCTTACGGTTGATAGAGCCAAATGTCGTCTTCAGGTCAAGGAATATGGCAAGTATCAGTCGCTGGGAGATTAAAACATGGGACTGGTTTGTGGAGCCTTCACATATTGATCTGAGCTGTCAAGCAACTTCCCGGTTGACATCTACATGGCAACTGAAATCGTTGGATAAAGGATGTAGGTGATGTCACAGAATTGATCTCAGTGGCGCAAATACTAAAACACACCACTTTCATATCTGGTCTCGTATTTTTTTTCACACCTTTTTCCTCTCTTAAGACTTTTTACCCTGATAAGCTAGTAAATGTTACAAAGTTTTGTCAGGTTCGATTTTGATTCAGATGTGACCCATTACCACTAACTTGGATTGATGTCACAATGACACAACGAGATAAACAGGCTACAACATGTTTCATGAGGCTTTAATATGCCAAAAAGGCCTGTTAGATGGTGGGATGACAAAATGCAGTTAGCACTATGATGTAAGATTGTACACTATACATGGCATCAGATGCCGAAATCGTACTGCTCGCTGGATGAGGTGTGGCGGCAGTAAGATGTTTCTCGCGGATGACCAGCAGTAACACAGTGATGCTGCCTTCCCGGTGGGAAGCGAAGCTAGGAAACGTAAGTGCGCAAAAGAACACACTGCTTCCTGCCCTGCGGTCCTCCACTGTTAGCCATGTGATTTTAATATCTAGCAATAGAACAACTAAATCTCAAATCAGCATTCCTCAAAAGGCAGTGTGAGAGGATACAAGCAGATTACCTATGGTCTCTGCAATCACACAAACTCCCTTTTTTCCTTCCAGCTACCCTGCAAAAACTTCCAACGTGTGAAAAGCAGGAAGTGTCAACTGCTCGACCCTTCCAGTAGTATAAAAATAACCAAATAACCTTCCCTGCTTACCGAATAAAACTTGTCGATGCCTACTGATTGCCTCCACCAGACGGCTTCAACGCCTATGTATGAAAGCTGTGCCAATCAGAAAGGCATCTAAGGTATTCCATGTCAATGAACAGACAACGCCAATCGACTCTTGCAATTTCGTGCCGACAACCATTTGTTTTCCTAGTCAGCACTAACTCGCAGCAGACGGAGAGACTGTCGCGCGTTGCGTCGACAAACATGAAACCAACGGTGAACACGGACAGATCATATTGTTATGAGCAGTTAATTTTGAGGGCAGGTAGAGGTATGTCGCTCCTTCTGGAGTACCTGTTTGGACTCTGATCATACGTTATTAAGCGGTGTGCTTTGCACTTACTGGTAGGAAAGAAGTGTTAGTGAAGCCTGCCTGTGCTCAATCGGAAGATGAGAAGGTCTAGTACGCATTTTGAGAGGAGATAGTCAGGTGATCTGAATGTGACGGTAATGGTCATCCAGAGGAAACCTGGTGCGAAGTTAAGTTCGCTGTAGAAACAATGGCTAGGACAGTTGGTAACCTATATTCGGAGGTTAGCAAACGTCATTGGGTTTCCACAGCGTCCTCCGAGTTGATCGGTATGAGAAGACTGATTACAGCTTGGTCTGACCATAAGTGAAAAGCGAAAGCAGATCAGACGTAAATTGATCAAGAGCCTTAGCAACGTTCAGGAGCAATGTGGTGGGTGGTGAAAGCAAGAGTGATGGAGAAGGCATCAGCATTAGGTGAAACCCAGCAACTAATCAGGCTCATTAAGGATATCAGCAAGATGATGGTGAGATCATTAATGAAAAGGATGGGACTTAGATAACTTTTCAGGACAGCGCTAGAAAGTCGGGCGGAAAATTTCAAGAAGTTCAGCTGGCCCGCAGCAACGGTACGATTGTTCAGAGTCCAAGCCTGAGTGGCACGTAGATGTCGGTCTTCCAACTCTCCATGAAGTTGATAAGGCTGTTTCTAACCTGAAAAAAATAAAAAGCAGCATGAACTGACACACACTTTTAGGGAGGAAGGCGGGAAGTTGCTACGTAAGGTAATAGACGTACTAGGTAGTGTATGGGAATCAGTAGTGCTGTCAGACTGATCAACTTCACTGATCATCCCAGTTCATAATAAGAGGATTCTTCTTGTGACAAGCATAGAGGCATCAATTTGAATAACAGCATGTCCAAGATCCTTGGGTTCATAGTTATCCGACAGCTAACTGGAGCTCGAAAACGAAATACTCTAGGTTTTCAACAAGGACGCATCGTTCGGATCTCCACCGTCATGTTGCCGAACACAGGCATAATCAGCAGCATGTGCCATATGTCTTGACATGAAGGTAAAACTCGACTTTGTGGTGTCCTGGCTTTGAAAAGAATCCCTGGTGTGCATGTAGTGCTTTCTAAAGCTCTCAACTCGGACAACCATGTAAGGGAGTACCGAGAGTTGTCATCCAAGCTGACCAGTGGTATCCAGCAAGGAAGCCTGCTGTCATCATTCGCTTTCAAATTCGTTGTCGGTGTATTGATGGACGTAAACCCAGGGTACCATTGACTCCACATGGATTGAACTACCCTACGGAGAGCATCTGTTTGATTTGTAGGACGTACATGATACTGTCCTCCTAGGTAACGAAGCTGATAAAATGCATGGTCTTTTAACCGTGATGAGCAGGAACTGTCTATGTTTGGCACCTGTCAAATGCAAGATGCTTCAAGACTGCTCCGTAGCTACTTGTCGTTCAAGGATACCGAAGAGTGAACTGACAGGATGCCCTGGTCACTTTCCCTACATGGAAAGTCGTATCATCTCGAGTCCGCTGGTTGCTGCCAAAATCTTAGCACGGATACATAAGCACCATTCGACATTTTCCAACTAGCATCGTCTTAGGCAAGATATCAGACTACTTACCTATTATAGGACGAGTATACTGCACTGCAGTCCTATTTTACGGCTGATACGGCCGTTAAAAGTAACCGATAAGAAGCGGTTACGGGTTTTTGACTACAGGTGTCTTCTTAGTATTGCTCAAGTGTGATCGGACCATGGTATGAACTACCTGCAGGTTAGGCGAAGCGTACTCGGCAAGACAGATGAATCGGTCACCGACAGACATGACTTGGACATTTTGAGCTTGCTGATCCACAACCTACCTCGACGTGGATTGTTAGGGAAAGTCAGATTAGGCTGAAGGAGCTCAGGGTGGCTGGGACGAGATGTGGCACCAGTGCATGAAGTCTCTGACTGTTGATCTGAGTCGTGAAGAGAGATGTAGACTACCACCTAAGTTGGGATCCCCAAGAAACAATGGTTGCAAACTCGCATAGACATGGCTAAAAACCAGTCACAGTGGAGCAGATGCGTATTCACCCTTTGACATCTTCCAAAGCCTGAATATTTGCACTAACCTTTATCTCCGAATATCCTCTCCTCTCATACGCCTTTGTCTACCTTGGTACCAGTCTTCTTTCTATCAGCTGCTTCTTCGCATGCTACTGCGAAGTGTGGCAAACTGCAGTTCTTCTGAGTAAGGTTATACGCTTTTGTATGTCTCGATCTGGATTGAATGCAACGGCGCTACTTTTCGTTGATTGATAGCCATTTCGGTGTGTAGATAAATATGAATCGACAGTCATTAAAGGAGTGAACAATAGTTTTCGTATTTGAAACATGATTTATTCGCTTTAGCATGTTGAAAATTGCACTCTAAATAACCAACAATAAAATTCTCCACAGTAAAACCCTCATGATCATGTGAAAACACGCAAAGCACGACATCCGACGATTTATATCTATCTAGAATTGTAGGTGCATTACCACGTCTTCAGCCCAAAGTTTTTCCATGTAAATTTTGTAGCACTAAAACGAAGTCTCACTAAGTTACAAAAAGTGCACTTTTAGAGAGGAAACATAGAAGTTTCGCATGCACCATACATCCGTTAAATGCTACTCGAAAAGTAGTGAGAGCCATTTATGATTATCGGGAGTAAAGATTGAGTACGCTGCACCCTTCACCTAACTAGGTGATTTTGTCAGTCTTTGTAAACCGACTGACCACAGAATCACTCCATAGATTATTATTATTATTATTATTATCATTATTATCAACATAGGACCAGGCATTACTGCGTAACGGTCCGAGTTGCCACACCTCATATCAGCACATCAAGTAAAAAGGTAGTGAGGTGAAGGATGAAGATAAGTGAATGCAGTCAAAAGAAATATAAAGTATGAGAAGAAAGGAAAGAGGAGTGACAAAATAGTGAGATTCGGTATAGCGTTGTTAAGATGAGGATAATGTGTGTATACATCTGCGCCACTGACTTCGGTTCTGAGCCATATCACCTAGGGTCTCCAACCACTGGTTCCTCTTGTCCCGTGGACCCCAACCACCTAGTCTGCATCGTCCTACATGGCTTAAACCAACAGTCAGAGACTTCATACATTGGTGCCATGTTTTAGTCTGGCCACCTCGGGCCTTTTTCCAGCCTGAACCCACCTCAGCCAACATTGTGTGACGAGGCAATCGGTGACTAGGCATACGTAGTACGTGTCCCAACCATCTCAGTCGATGAAGGTTCACAACCTCGTCGACTGACTTACCTCTTCTCCCTAAAACTCTACACCTAACTTCTGCATTACTCACATGGTGACACCACGGAATACGTCCTATACTACGAAGGCAACGGTGGTCAAATACCTGTAACCTTCTCATGTCTTCCACTTTCAATGGCCATGTTTCACAGCCATACAGTAGAACAGAGCGGACTGCTGTGCAGTACACGCGACCCTTAATAGACAAACGAATATCACGGCGGCGCCATAGGTGGCGCAAATTGGCAAAAGCCAATCGAGCCTTTTGTATCCGTGCAGAAATCTCATCGGCAACTAACCCACCAGTTGATCCTACTTCCCAGGTAAGTGAAGTGGTCAACACACTCAACCACTTCACTCTCTATTGTTAACCGCGGTACCGCTGAAGACCAGTCCTGGAGCAAAAATTTGCATTTGGGTGGTGAAAATCGCATCCCAAACATTCTCAAATTCCCACTCAAAGTGTTCAGAAGACTCTGCATCTTGTCAGCGTCTTCACCTAACAGGACTATGTCATCTGCATATTCTAGATCTAAGGAAAATTCACCTGTGATCCGGTCAACGTCTTTGTAATTAGGTGACGAGAGGGAAACCTCCATAAGAATATCTATGATAAAATTAAATAAGAATGGGGATAGTGGGCATCCTTGACGGACACCACTTGATGAGTATAGCTCCCTGGACAACTCACCATAGGCTCTAACATGCCCACAAGTGTTCGAGTAGAGAGCTTTCAATAAGGTGATGTACTTACTAGGCACGCCTTTCAGTGACAGACACTGCCATAAGACTTCTCGATCAACGGAGTCAAATGCCGCCTTCAGGTCGAGAAATACAGCTATTGTCGGGCGTCTGTAAGCATGCCTATGTTCCAGGACCTGGCGCAGTGTGAATATTTGGTCGATACATCCACGGCCAGGTCTAAAGCCTGCCTGGTTTTCTCGGGCTTGCTGTTCCCGAGCTCCACTCAGGCGTCGGAGAATTATAGAACTTAGGATCTTAGACACTATGTTTGTCAGGCTGATTCCTCTGTGGTTATCACAAGAGGACTTCTCGCCTTTCTTGAAGACTGGGATGATCAGTGACTTAGACCAGTCGGAGGGGATCGTATTTGATTCCCATATACTGGCTAACACTTCCGTTAGCCTGACTAAGAGAACTCTACCACCATTCTTGTATACCTCAGCAGGTAGTCCGTCTGGTCCTGCTGCCCTTCCCCGTTTCAGGCTACCTACCGCTTTCTCAACTTCTTCTAGTGTTGGGGGACCTGTCTCTATGTCCCATTCAGGGTCCGACTGGATAGCGGGCAGCGCAATGGTGGCTGGAGGCCAGTTAAACTGTTCCTCAAAGTGTTCTGCCCATCGTCCCAGTCGCCTTCCCTGCGAGTGAATCGCCGATCCGTCCTTCTCCGCTATAACCTCACTAACTGTTGTTGACCATTTCCCCCCAGTCTCCTTAATAAGTCTAAATAACTGTCTACTGTTACCGATCGCCGCTGCCTTTTCCATCTCTTTAGCCTTTGCTGCCCACCACTGTTCACGATCGTTGCGCAGACTTTTCGTCAGTTTATTTTTAAGTTGCGCTCGCTCTTCATTGTACTCAGAGCCTGCAGGGATGCATTCACGTGCATCCATTAGTTTGGAAGAAGCTGCTGATATCCACTGGCTCTTTTTAGCCATTATCTTGGAGTCGGCTACAGTCTCCAGTGCTGCTTTTACAGTAGACTGAAGATGGCACCAAGCTTCTTCTGGATGAGTGACAGTCTTTTGTTCCGATAACTGCCTAGCCAACTTCTCACTGAACACGGCTTTGGTGTTTTCGTTGTCCAGCAGAACTCGTAGTGGTTTTGTTGCCAAATTTTTTCTACGTCCATTGAGACGCAGGCATATACGTGCTCGGACCAACGCATGATCGCTGTCCAAACACGTACTCCAGAAGGAGCGGCAGTCTTCCACCGATCCTCTCCAGCGATGACTAATAGCAATGTGGTCTATCTGTGTCCATCGCTGAGTCGAGCTCGGTGGACGCCAGGTCAGACAGTGCCTTTCTTTATGTCTGAAATTTGTGCTGGCTAAAAATAGGCGGTTATCTGAGCATAGTTGTAATAGGCGATCACCGTTATCTGTACGTTCAGCTGGGATATTTAGTGAACTATGTCATTCATTATACTAACAAATGATTGAGTTGTCGAGGGAACTGACAACTCAAGGTAAAAAGTAATAGTTTTACATGTCATACGCGATCATATATATTCCTATTAGTTAACCTTCATGCTGTTTTATTTCAGTCGCTTTGAAAATGACAGTGTTTCCTGGCTACTTATACGAACCCATTAGGCTCGCAAGACAGATAAATTTATCAATCTTCTGGACGGAAGTACCTGTGAATACTCCCTGACATAGGTACTCGCGAAATTATGCGGTGCGATGGACCGGTGGCGTCATATTCACAGCTGGAGTATTCATATACGGAATAAATTAATGGATATATTCTCCGATTGATAGCAAAGACTGGATTCAATGTCAAGGAGATTACACCCATGCATACTTCCCCTCCCTTTAACATTGTCAAGATGGCTGGGACTACTCAAGCGAAAAAAAATTCCTAGGTCTAAGTATGTAGATTGACGAGACAAAATCTGAAACCAACAGTTCTCATGGGAGTGAATTAGTACTATAATTCATGAAATTTGTAACGCACACAAGAAACAATGAGAAGTAATCGCAACTCAGAAGTTAGGTATATTCTGACAGAAGCATTTTCTGAGACAATGGAGTTTTGGTACACACTTATAAATTCGTATTCACAATATATATCTCGCTACTTCTTAGGCTGTCATCAAATGCATGAAGATGGTGAGATGACTATTAGCGTTAGGCATAATGAGGACTGTGAATTCTTTAGGAAATCAACGGTCATTGAGGAAAACCCTAGGCAGGGTGGGGGCTAAAAGTTGTCCACAAGTGTTATAATGTTTTATGTGAAAACATGTGTTTTCTGTGTTCTGTATGTATACATTCTGAAGTGAAAACCATGATTATAAGCCCTATTTGCTGCAATTTGAAGCCTTAACTTACTCACTGTCATCCTGAATAACTATACTTACTTCTCGCCTAAGAAGTGAAGGTGCAGCAATACTTTGTACATGAATCACGGTATGAAGCACGATTCATCGGCATACAACATTGAAAAAAAAGTACGCAAACAGGTAAAATATTCACACAGAAAATACGTGCATTTTCACAACAAAAAAAAAGCAACAAGCACGATAACACCTGCAGATGACTTTTAGCCTCGCTCGTAAGCAGGTAATCGTTAGAAACATTTTCCCAGTGCTCTGGAAATCGATAGCCCGTTTCTCGTTCAAGCCAAGTGTAACTCCTGATATACCATTTGCGTATCAACTTACCACATAAAGTTTTTTTTAAGTTCAATAATATGGTACACAGCGCAGTGTTCGATAATTTGCTTTGTATTTTTTGATGGATTATAAAAATTGACAAGGTATTACAAAAAAATAAGTCCGTGCATACAAAAGTCTAAGCAGATCAATGTGTGTGTATACGATATAAAAATTGACGCCGAATTATTCATCAATCGGGATTTGATTAGTCTCGGTTTTGATACATATTACTAGTGGTGGTAGTAAGCTCTGCTATATATAAATTGAGCAAATGAAAACGCAGCATACAGATAAGATCAAAAGTTATAAACAAAAGAAGCCTGAGTGGTTAAAAGTCCACCGTTTAATCTTTTCGCTAAGGAAGAAATTGTGTGCACATTTAGTGTCACATTCGATTCATTGCAACATAAGGAGAAGACGTGACAGTAATAATGATAAAAATAATAAAGCCAGTAAAAAATAAATAGAAGCAGGAAATGAACAAACAGTTTGTCTTTGAGGCAGGGATTTTTTATGCTCTATCTCTGCTGTTATACAGAAAGAAAATAGTGGTGGACAACAATAATTCTTTTTTGGATTAGTACAAGTATGACGACTGAAATACGTACAAATTACATCGACTCAAATTGATCCACCCTCTTTTTCGTATTACCCTCACGTATGGCTCTTAAAGTGCGATATTTATCCATACCCTTATTGACATTATCCTCGTAGTGAATGTCAACAGCTTGCATTTTCTGTCGATTTCGAACAGCATTCAAGTCTTGTCGCAATAATTTCAGGCGTGTGGCATGATCCTGGTCAGTATCCGCTTTAGATTGTCGGAATTCATCATCCATAGCATCGACCACTTGTAGTTCACGCTCTGAAGCAACAAATAAACACTATGAATCACAAGGTGGCATAGAAACAAATAAAGGATTTTGATCAAAATTACATACATACTCCTGCTGGACAGTGCTAGTCAGTATTCATGTAAGAGAAAGGAAAATATCTTCAATATGCTAAAATATGCATTTGCAGGGAACACAAAAACATGAAGTGAATACCGGGAAGAAGATTTCTTGTTCACACTGAGGCACCGGAATCGACCAACTCAGCTGTTTGTAGATAATAGATAGAAAAGCAATATAATATTCATTCCGGTATGAAATCTAAGATTCATCGAAATGGTGTATGTGAAGCGACAGTGATGTGCATTATTAGTGTAGTAAATCGCCGGGAAACATTGTCTATGAAATATCTCTAAATTTCACAGATTTATGAAGAAACAGAACTAAGGAATTCTCTAAGATTGTAGTCTATTCGTCTCAATTCTCCTATTTGCTTGAATGATCAAATAGAGCTTGGTAGTACATTGTTAACCTGGTAATGTAGTTTGTGAAAAAGTGAACAGTCATTGAATTACATGGAAATCTACTACTTACACGGACACCTAATAATTATATGTTTTTACGTCCCAGAACTGCCTTATCGGTTGCATTTGATTGAGAAATACTGAAAATAAGTTACACGAATCCTTCTTAATGAAAACACGACCTTTTTACAGAATGGATATTGTGAAGGGCAACAAAATAATATCAAGGCATAAAACGGGAAGAGAGCAATAAAAAATAACTGGATTATAAGTGAAGCAGTTTTATGAGATGAAAAGTGTTAGGAGTATTTGCACCATCGAGGCTAATATGTCAAGATACTACCATAAATTGTTGCACGGTGACTTGCATCATCTCTAAGCATACCAACACACCTGGCAAATGCATGTTTCCATCGAACCCACGCAATACTACGGAAACAATCATTTCACAAAACGCGGAGATATAAGACTTCTTCACCTCACAGGTCACGTTTGCTAGGTGTAAAACAGGATTGCTTGCTGTCAAATACTGTTTATTCGAACTTCGGCCGCAGGCTAACGTCAAGACAGCACAAAAGTAATCCGAAATGACACATGATCCTCTAAATGTTATATGTAAAATGACAAGTTTCGCCCATCCCATACCTCCAATAGCACTAATACAAATACACAAACTTCTCGACTAAATGCAACCATGTATCGCCAAAAGTGAAAGCAGACACACCCTTAAGCAAACCATGTAAAAATTTACGCATTCATGGCGCGAAGTAGACATCATATTTAAGGGCGCAGATTTCCCAATGATTGATGAGACAAGTACAGCCCATAATACCTTTCTGAAAATCCAGTTGGCAGGCTAGTGCAGTTAATTTGTATCAAGATGCGTGCCGTATGCGATTTCCCTTAAACCCAACAATCAGGTGGGACACTGCTAACCAACCACATAGAACCAAACGATGAGACTGCTGAATTAATAACGTCCGCTAAGTGGTCAATATGATTCAGAATGCGGTATGGTTCGATAGGCAGAACTCGAACAGACGCCAGAACAAATCCAGAACCCCCCTTCTCTGATTCTCTACCCAGTCACTAGAAAGTGAAGGCAAGACGAAACCAGACAGGACTGAATGCATCTATTGTCAATGTGAACTGAGTAGAATAAGAGAGACATTTATGCGCGAAAATTGTCGCATTTGTGCACATATATAGGATTTTATTAGAACATGCTATATAGTCACCCAGAACCTAGAGAGCAAGTTCATAAATTCGAATATACAACTTTGGAAAATCTTAAATTTTTTCAAAATGGAGTAATATAAAATACTCCAAATTTTCCGCAGTTTTGGGTTCGGTTCAAGGAAGACAGTAGTATTTCCCAAAAACTGTTTTGCTCAGTGCTCTAGGAGGCTTTGCAGGTCAGTAATCTAAATACCACCTACCTCACAAACTATTCCACTGATAGGTGGTTTTTGCTGCTAGGGATTCGGATAAGTAACAACTTTTAGATGCTGCTTTCACCGTACATGTTTTTTGTAAGCGCAGTAGGGTTTTTCAGGTATAAAACTGCTTTACTTAATTATTGTACAATGTCTCGTAAGTGCAGTTAGTGCTCATCTATACTTGAAGAATAATCGGTAGTTATTCTAAAATGTAGCTGGATTTGATATTTCATTGCGAACATAAGTGTAACCGGTTTTTCTGAGTTGACCTGATCAGAGTAGCGATTTTGATGAGCAACTAAGTTTACAGCAAACTAACTATGATTGGAGTCTAACAAGTGCTTACAGAAGTGACAGGAGAACGCCAAAATGATGGCTGCATCAGAAGCTGGTGCTCAGAAATGTGTTATGACTGGTATAAAGTTGCAGATCTCGATTATCCATTGTGAAGCTTACTAGTTATCACCAGTAAGCTAAGTGATTCTCCTCTGAATCCAGACACCCAACCTCCAACCAGTACCGAAACAGTTGTACAGCACATCTAAAGTGCGACACGAAAAGTCTGTGGCTGCAATCTACCGAAGCGTGATCATAAACAGCGAAGAGATATTGTTTCCTGCATCGACCACCTTGTCGGAACTTTCGATCTAAACACAAACTATCAATAAAGATCCAATAAAGCAATATAGCTTTAATTTTGGAGCTCAGTATAACACATATATCAGTAAGGTCAGATACCGGTACCACAGAAACTTAGATAAAAGCGAGTGAAAAGTATAGACGGAAAGAATACTTATTCGAGGCCCTTCGCTGAAACATTATATGCGTACCCTCAGAGATAAACCACCCAAACACACATCCGCACACATTCAGCATAGTTTCGGAGAACCTTTATCACATATTGCACTGTAAGGTCTTGTGAAATCAATTATCCTATAGATCCAAAGCAAGATTAATGATTTTATGAATACTAGCATTACAAGAGAAACAGCCATTTTCGATTCTCAGACAGACAGATAGGGAAAAACCAAGGTAGAATCCTCACACACAAAAATCCGCTCACGTTGCCACACTTCATAGAAGCACACATGGAATAGGTAGATAGGAAACAGTTATATAAAAGTAGATAAAGTAATGTGAGAGAACTAACAATATGAAAATAACCGCGAGTGCAAAAATTCAAGGTATAGAAGATGTCAAGGAGTGAATACATCTGCAACACTGTGACCGGTTTTTAGCCACGTCATCAAGAGTCATCAACCACTGATTATTTATGTCTCCGGGACCCCGACCAAACAGTCTACAATACATAGCCCCACATGCCTCAGACCAACAATCACGGACTCCATCGACTGGGGACAGGTCTTGGTATGAACACCCTAAACCCTCTTCCAACATAACCCAACTTACCCCAGCATCGCACGTCGTCGCACATGCAGTACATCACATATCCAAATCATCTCAGTCGATCAGGTTCACAACATTATCAATCAAATCACCTGTATTACCCGCTACTCTTCGTCTCACTTCAACACTACTCACACCATGATCACAACAAACGCACACAATGCTACTAAAACATCTGTGATCACGAAACCCTGTAATCACTTCATCTCTTCTACTTTCAACGGCCACTTATAACAGCCATACAACAGGAAAGAACGGATTCCAGTGCAGCATACTCGTCCTTTGATAGATAGTCCCACATCTCGTCATCCGCACCACAAGTGACGCAAGTTGACAAATGACAAACGCCACTTCTGTATACCGGCTACAATTTCGTCACCAACCACCCACCACATTCGGTGCTGGGCTGACGCAACTCCCCCAAGTAAAGTAAGTCAAGTGGTCGACACATTCCAATTCCACCACTTCACTCCCTACCATTAAACCGTGAGTACTTCCAGCAGACCAGTAGTCCTGGAGCATCATCTTACATTTCACAGTGACAGCGAAACGCCTCCCACCCAAACATACTCCCATTTCTGCCCAATGCATCCAGATGAACCTGAATTTTTTTCGGCGTCTTCACCTAACAGGACAATATTGTCTGCATACTCCATCCAAATCAACCAGATGACCTCCATTTGGGAGTAGGATAATCCCTGTGAAGCTAGATGTATCGAAGTTTATGTCGATTAGTAGGTGTATGATGAAGTTAAATAGGAACAGTGACAATGGACATTTCTGGAGGACACCACTAGTAGTCGTTAGTTCTGATGACAACTGTCCGTAAGCCTTGACACAACTACATGAGTTCGAGTAGAGAGCTTTCATTAACCTCATGTACTTGCTCGGTACTCCTTTTCACAGTCAGACACTGCCATAACACCTTACGGTTGATAGAGCCAAATGTCGTCTTTAGGTCAAGAAATATGGCAAGTGTCGGCTGTGGTATGTCTGTTTCATAGCGTGTCATTCAGAAAAAGAAAGAAAATCCAGAAGTAATAGATAAAATAAGCTAACCGTCAGAATCTTTTTTGTCTCCATTGTAACGCTTCATTGCTTCTTCATGCTCAGCACGAACACGAGCCAATTCAGCTTCGAAAATACGTTTCTCTTCTTCACGTTGTTGTAATAGCTGTTGCTGATGTAGATTTCTGCACTGATTGAATCATGCTGCCGTTCAAGACGCTGACGCTCTTCCAGTGATTGGGCACTCTCCTAAAATCATAAAGTATCAAAATATTAACACATTTTACTGTGACAGGGGAGAAGCACATGCTAAGCAACCAGCAGATATTTGGACTTCAGACGATGAATTTATGTTATGCGCTTGATTAACAAATGTTTGCTATATGAGCAACTTTAAAAGTCATCTGACATCACAATTGTTTGTCTATTATCTTTTGATACCGAGTTTCGACTAACAGGTCGTTTGATAAAATATGGTGTTTCAGCATTATTACAAACTAATTGGTCGCCAGCGTAACCAACGTAATACTATAAGGCTTTTGCCAGTGGCAATATTGGGCTACTTAGTCACTATGTTTGAGTCATCATTGTGTAGAGAACGAAAGTGATTATCAATCCAAAGTGGTTCATTGGGTTCACTTCGAAACTATGGGTCCAGAGTTGAGAACCTGCTCGATCTGGATAACTGGAAAGTAGCATAAACCTTCACATAATAAATAGGGCTCAAATCGTAGTACATAAACATCTGGATGGGGATTCAGCAGAATTATTTTGATTATGCAACTGTACAAGACTGCATTTGAAAGAGATAAGTTATAACGCTCTGAATGATTGCACTGCAGATTGTCAATCCCAGGTTTTGAGTTATCTTGTAGCAGATGCGTACTGTTCATAATTGTTAACTGTGTGTAACCGAGGTGAAAGGTTTTTTGTTAATGCCATAAAGTCATTTAGCACTATATGTGCTGTGACTACCATGTCTACTGTGGCAAAATAAAGACAACAGTAAAAAGAAACCTAGTTTGTTTCTTTTAGAAAAAAGACTTATTCGATTACCATTTCTAATTGGCGATTTGTTTCTTCTAAGTGTCGTTGCAAATCTTCAAGTTGTTGTCGTGATTGTTTTTCTTCCTCGAGTTGTAGGTTAAGTTCACTAACTTTGGCTTCGTACTGTTCTAAAACTGACTGAGTACGTGCATAGGTTTCCTCGTTTTCTTGCATTAAACGTTCCATCTCACGGAATCGTTTTTCTACCATTTCTCGTGCTTCTCGCTCCGCACGTAGCTTTTCTCTAGTGTAAAAGGATACAAAGTTAATAAACATGATACGTGAAATCAGTATTTGCACATGTTCTTTTGATGAAAATGAAATTAGATATTAACTTCGTCATTTTTCCGAGACTTTCGCTAGCTTTTGGTGTACAACTTTACCTAATAACGGTCGACTTTTAGATATTTTCTTCTTTGACCTACAGACATTTCCTGGCAGCATGCATCATTGAAATAAATCATGCGGCAGTATGGCCGTTTCATCAGTCTTCATGTTCCAAAACCTAAAACTTTGCCTTGCCTTGTGCGCAAAAGATGGGACTGTACTTTAGATGTCTATCAGGCACCCAAATGGTTTATGAACTAGAAACCATTACAATAATTTGAATAGCCAATGTCATTGCCTAATACACTGCCACAGAAAACAAACGCCATGTTTTGTATATTATTTCCTTCGACTTTTTGCACGATCTGTGCAACGCCTTATCAAAAAGATTAGGGATGTCTAGTGAATCACGGATAAATCAATCAAACCAAAACCATCATGCATATATCATATCAGTACAGTTTACTGAAATTACCAAACACCAGCTTTCTGGATATAGACGCGTGAAAACTCCGTAGACATAAATGGCACAGAACCTCTCCCTAAAACGAGACCAACATAAACAGAGAATAAGAGCATAAGCGGGAAGAGAACAAACATAAATAATGAGACCAATGATTTTGGAGAAGAGTGAATATATATCAGTAATCACTGATTCCCTTGTACCGGATAGAACTTCCAATTTTAAGTTGACTAATTTGGCTTTAGTATATGCTACTAGTGCACCGTAAGGTCTTCAGAAGATCCTGGCTTCGATCAGCATCAACGTTTAGCAAGAAAATATCGTCTACGCCATAAGTATGGGAAAAAGAAAAGTGTAGACTTCAGGAAACCGAATGGTTTTATCCAGTTCAAAAGATGTTTTTGCTCGCAACATTGCCCACGTTATCACTGTAATCCCAACTCAGGAACTTTGTAGTGACCAATCCTTTATATATATATATATATATATATATATATATATATATATATATATATATATATATATATATATATATATATAAAGTAGTTTTATGGTAGCTGCCTTTTAATGACGGTTTACTGTTGTATGTAACAGCGTTTTCTAGGAGTAAGATAATTCATTTCATGTTTTTAGATTATTTTACGTTATGAGCCTGTAATCTCCATGTTGATAGGCATCAATGAGACCATTACCATGATAAGGATACTCAGGACTAATCTTGTCTTTGAATGAATGGATGCTCGCAGGAAAAATTGCGTGACTAATCTACGCACGAACAATATCCACAAGAAACTAGGATTGTATGGGTAATTAGTTAGGAGTACACGCAAGAACACTGAATATCAACGATAATAATAAAGTCTTTGTAGTAGTGGTAATATACTACGGACTGAAACGTTGAGATATACTGAAGAATGAAAAGCAATCATATTTCACACGAATAGGAATCAAGCAAGCTACAGTAAGTGGCGAAGGAATTTAACAAGTAAACTTTGTGTATGTGCCTATACTGGGTTGAATAAACTTAGAGCCTAGATGTGTCATCCGAGGTTTCTTCTTTCACATTACTGTCATAATGTACGTTGATTACGAGGTTAACTCGCATTGTGACGCCATATAAAGTCTAACTGGTGGTTTATGAAACATAATAATTGCCTAAACTGAAGTCGAGTGGAATTTGAACCCTGGACCAATAACTAGGACGAAACAGCTGTTTAGTGGTCCCTAGTTTTTAATGGCTCTGAAACTGATGTCAGTCCGTTGAAATCAATAAATCTCGACAACCTCCAAAGTGAATTACTGTCGTGTGCTCTTTAGTGAGTGACTTGCTATTAGATGAGATTTCCCGAAGTTCCAGCGAGAAGTCATGACCGATGGTCAGACGTGAATTGACAGAAGTAAGGAAATGTGAACCATCAGATTCCCACCCAATGGTCCGTTGGTAGTGGTCGCCACAAAAACTGAACGTTCTGCATTCCAGTCCTGCCGGGGCCACGGGTACGATACCATGACGAAACAGCCGTTTAGTGCTCCCTGGTTTTCAACAGCTTTCCAACTGACGTTAGTCTGTAGTGAATACCACCTTGGGAATGTTGATTATTGAATCTTAGGATCTAAGGGGGAGCATTTAAGTGCCAAATACATAATTTTCAGCAATAAGTTTGCAACATCATTGGTCGTATTGCGGTATAGCATATGCTGTTACTATGATTGCAGTTAACGTGGATTTGTTCTACCTTTTTAGCAGTTAACATGAAAGACGGATATGTGCAGTCATTTTGAGTGTAGTTCATTTAAGTATAGTTGTTTTTATATCACACCTTCGCTGATTGGACCGAATCGATAGGTTTCTATTGGCATATGGGCTCCAGTGCGGATCCCTTGATACTACCTGTGCGCTAATGATAGTAATGATGGATAGTGACCAGCAGTGGAATCCAGGATGCGCGGTTCGTCCTGTTTGGGACTTGTCAGCTGGATGTACCTGCTTCCCAGTGAGTAAGCGGCCATTGTGGCTCGGTGGTGTAGTAGATAACGTTCTGGCATTTGGAGCGACCGCTTCCGAGTCCGAATCCGGATGGTAACAACACCACTCACTAGGAAGCAGGTACATCCGGCTGACGAGTCCCAAATAGGACGAAACGCACATCCTGGATTCCACTGCTAGCCGCTATCCATCACTAATGTAATTCATTTTATTCGGTAACAACGATCGATGTACACGATAGGAACTGAGACAACCTCACTTCATCTATTTCATCATGATAAATTAGATAGTAACATACACATCCATGTAACAACCTGATATCCAAATATGGATGAGGTTGCTGACTTTGATATTTGCATTTAAGATAACCGTCACTTATGAGCTGCTTATTTCAGTGCAACAGACCGATATACAGAATACCGTCTCCACAACGCCACATAGAAAAGTATAAACGTATCTGTATTATTACAGATACGTTGATACCTTGTGTTTCCTACACCATTAGTAAATGTAGCTACATCAGAAATAATAGCTAAGTGAGGTGGTAAAAAGCTTCCTCTTTCCGTAAGAAAATCAAACTCGAAGTAGAAGTCAAAACATCACTTACTATTCGTAGTGAGCCCACGAACACTACCTTTTAGCGATAACTAAGGTCTAAAAAGGTTCCACAGCGTAACTTACTATCAGTATACGTATGAACGTATTAAATGAGGTTATTAACGAATCGAATCAAACCGGAGTGCACTCCGCAACCATGTGCACATTCGTGCAGCGGGCAATGAGCCACAACTATTGTATGAGGGTTAGTTATACTACGTGAATTCTCAAACGTAGGTAGGTGGGGTGGGGTTCAAACCTATGACCCATTGGTCGGAAGTCATCTTCCTAAATCAATGAGCCACAACTCTACTTTTTAGCGGACTTGGTGATTTCCAATATTAAACAATACCTATTCAGCAGTCAAAGATAAAGGAATACTTTAGAAATGGTTCACTTTCATGCAGTACTTTTGTTGGGGTGTCATCAACTTTAAAGTGAACACATTCTATCCGGTTTTACCCTGAATATCAAGATTTTTCACCAGAGCTCAAGGCACGGTACATGTGTTGATAATAGATCTATTCAACTATCAATAGACAAACTCTTCAACGGTTTAATGAAAGTTTTAACTTTCAATCTCATACTAACTTTATCCCTTACTTCGTTGCCCCTTTCCCGACCGATAGCTGCTACCTTGACGTGGTGGTCGGGCTTGCATATCACAATGACCCAACGAGCTATGCTGGTGGAACGCTTGTTCCCTCGAGGTCCTACCATACCAGAAAGGTCTGTTGGAGTGGTTAGACGAAAAGCAGTTACCGTTATAGTGTAAATTGCTACACTATGATGGGGGTCTGAGGGCGAAGTCGTACTGCTGCTAGCTGGATGGGGTGTGACAGCAGTAAGGTGTTTCCCTTGGATGACCAGCAGTGCCAAGCTGATGCTGCCTTCTCAGTGGAAGGGGGGGTTAGAAAAGGTCGGCCCCAAAAATAACACACTCCACCACGCCCCACGGTCTGCCGGGCCGGCGGTGTTGGTTCACTTGTCGTTTCCTTTCGCTCATCCGGCCCCAAAAATACAAAAATTCAAAATAATCATACTCAAAAGGCTGGGTGTGACAGGCCTCAAGCAGATGTCCGATGGGCTCTGCGGTCACACAAATCTCTTTCAGGTACCTTAAGAAGAAATAGCCTTCCACGGTGTGGGCAGCCGGGAAGTGTCAACCGCCCTCACAACTCTGTCAGCACCCAAGTTTCTTCTGACTGCTATCCTCCTCCTCCATCATTACCTTCTAATCTTCCTTCACGTCTCTTAATTAATGATGCTGCATCATCTTCAATTTCTCCTACCTCTGCAGCCTTCGACAACGATCTGAGTCCACAGAACAGCATCCCTGGTCTCCTTAAACCACGCTCCAAATTACATATTGGAGCCTTCAATGTCCGCACCCTCCGTCAAATTGGCCAACAGGCTTCGTTGGCAAAGACTCTAGCAACTCGGGCATGGATGTGTGCTGTGTTTGTGAGACACGCATACAGGACCCAAGTGTGGTTATTCACCTGACCTCTCCTGACCAATCTGGTGAATCTGCAAAATTCACCCTTCGAGTTTCTGGAGATTCGATAGCTAGCTCTCGTGGTCTTGCAGGTGTAGGTATAGCATTAAGCACCAGGGCAGAAAACTCACTACTAGACTGGATCCCAGTTGATAGTCGCCTCTGCGCTATGAGGCTGAACGGCACAGTGAGAACTAAAAGGAATAGTGAGACTCGCCGTTGTCTCTTTGTAATCTCTGCTTACGCACCCACTGACTGTAGTTCGGATGAAGTGAAGGACGAGTTCTACCATAAACTGTCTAACCTCCTCTCGAAAGCCAAACGTTCGGACGTAGTGGTTGTTGCAGGTGACCTCAACGCACAGGTGGGTAGACTGAGTGAGGCAGAAAGGCACTTAGGTGGCACTTTCGGAATCCCAGCTGAACGTACAGATAACGGTGATCGCCTATTACAACTATGCTCAGATAACCGCCTATTTTTAGCCAGCACAAATTTCAGACATAAAGAAAGGCACTGTCTGACCTGGCGTCCACCGAGCTCGACTCAGCGATGGACACAGATAGACCACATTGCTATTAGTCATCGCTGGAGAGGATCGGTGGAAGACTGCCGCTCCTTCTGGAGTACGTGTTTGGACAGCGATCATGCGTTGGTCCGAGCACGTATATGCCTGCGTCTCAATGGACGTAGAAAAAATTTGGCAACAAAACCACTACGAGTTCTGCTGGACAACGAAAACACCAAAGCCGTGTTCAGTGAGAAGTTGGCTAGGCAGTTATCGGAACAAAAGACTGTCACTCATCCAGAAGAAGCTTGGTGCCATCTTCAGTCTACTGTAAAAGCAGCACTGGAGACTGTAGCCGACTCCAAGATAATGGCTAAAAAGAGCCAGTGGATATCAGCAGCTTCTTCCAAACTAATGGATGCACGTGAATGCATCCCTGCAGGCTCTGAGTACAATGAAGAGCGAGCGCAACTTAAAAATAAACTGACGAAAAGTCTGCGCAACGATCGTGAACAGTGGTGGGCAGCAAAGGCTAAAGAGATGGAAAAGGCAGCGGCGATCGGTAACAGTAGACAGTTATTTAGACTTATTAAGGAGACTGGGGGGAAATGGTCAACAACAGTTAGTGAGGTTATAGCGGAGAAGGACGGATCGGCGATTCACTCGCAGGGAAGGCGACTGGGACGATGGGCAGAACACTTTGAGGAACAGTTTAACTGGCCTCCAGCCACCATTGCGCTGCCCGCTATCCAGTCGGACCCTGAATGGGACATAGAGACAGGTCCCCCAACACTAGAAGAAGTTGAGAAAGCGGTAGGTAGCCTGAAACGGGGAAGGGCAGCAGGACCAGACGGACTACCTGCTGAGGTATACAAGAATGGTGGTAGAGTTCTCTTAGTCAGGCTAACGGAAGTGTTAGCCAGTATATGGGAATCAAATACGATCCCCTCCGACTGGTCTAAGTCACTCATCATCCCAGTCTTCAAGAAAGGCGAGAAGTCCTCTTGTGATAACCACAGAGGAATCAGCCTGACAAACATAGTGTCTAAGATCCTAAGTTCTATAATTCTCCGACGCCTGAGTGGAGCTCGGGAACAGCAAGCCCGAGAAAACCAGGCAGGCTTTAGACCTGGCCGTGGATGTATCGACCAAATATTCACACTGCGCCAGGTCCTGGAACATAGGCATGCTTACAGACGCCCGACAATAGCTGTATTTCTCGACCTGAAGGCGGCATTTGACTCCGTTGATCGAGAAGTCTTATGGCAGTGTCTGTCACTGAAAGGCGTGCCTAGTAAGTACATCACCTTATTGAAAGCTCTCTACTCGAACACTTGTGGGCATGTTAGAGCCTATGGTGAGTTGTCCAGGGAGCTATACTCATCAAGTGGTGTCCGTCAAGGATGCCCACTATCCCCATTCTTATTTAATTTTATCATAGATATTCTTATGGAGGTTTCCCTCTCGTCACCTAATTACAAAGACGTTGACCGGATCACAGGTGAATTTTCCTTAGATCTAGAATATGCAGATGACATAGTCCTGTTAGGTGAAGACGCTGACAAGATGCAGAGTCTTCTGAACACTTTGAGTGGGAATTTGAGAATGTTTGGGATGCGATTTTCACCACCCAAATGCAAATTTTTGCTCCAGGACTGGTCTTCAGCGGTACCGCGGTTAACAATAGAGAGTGAAGTGGTTGAGTGTGTTGACCACTTCACTTACCTGGGAAGTAGGATCAACCTCGGTGGGTTAGTTGCCGATGAGATTTCTGCACGGATACAAAAGGCTCGATTGGCTTTTGCCAATTTGCGCCACCTATGGCGCCGCCGTGATATTCGTTTGTCTATTAAGGGTCGCGTGTACTGCACAGCAGTCCGCTCTGTTCTACTGTATGGCTGTGAAACATGGCCATTGAAAGTGGAAGACATGAGAAGGTTTCAGGTGTTTGACCACCGTTGCCTTCGTAGTATAGGACGTATTCCGTGGTGTCACCATGTGAGTAATGCAGAAGTTAGGTGTAGAGTTTTAGGGAGAAGAGGTAAGTCAGTCGACGAGGTTGTGAACCTTCATCGACTGAGATGGTTGGGACACGTACTACGTATGCCTAGTCACCGATTGCCTCGTCACACAATGTTGGCTGAGGTGGGTTCAGGCTGGAAAAAGGCCCGAGGTGGCCAGACTAAAACATGGCACCAATGTATGAAGTCTCTGACTGTTGGTTTAAGCCATGTAGGACGATGCAGACTAGGTGGTTGGGGTCCACGGGACAAGAGGAACCAGTGGTTGGAGACCCTAGGTGATATGGCTCAGAACCGAAGTCAGTGGCGCAGATGTATACACACATTATCCTCATCTTAACAACGCTATACCGAATCTCACTATTTTGTCACTCCTCTTTCCTTTCTTCTCATACTTTATATTTCTTTTGACTGCATTCACTTATCTTCATCCTTCACCTCACTACCTTTTTACTTGATGTGCTGATATGAGGTGTGGCAACTCGGACCGTTACGCAGTAATGCCTGGTCCTATGTTGATAATGATGATCGTTGCCCCTTTGGATACCAAGATGTATTTAGAACGAATGGAAAGAGGATAAACAGAAAAATTCAACAACTGATCCTTAACATCCAAATCAATGAGGGTGAGAATCAGTCAGTACGCCAAAAAAGAACAAATTTCCGTGAAGAAAGCTTTGAACTGTAAACAATAGAGCAAGTACTCACACTTTTGTCACTAACCGAAACATACTCACCTTTCAGCTTCGCGTGTATTCTGGCGCTCTTTAGCTTTAACTTTCATTTGCTGCACCTCAATAGAATCCGGTTGTCGTCGGATGGCATATAATTTGTGGTTCCCAGTGGAAAGGTTCAGAATAAGCTTGCAAGTGTGTGTGCTATCGGTGTAAAATGTAAGCGCCTGAAATAGATCAGGAAAGTGATACACAGCTGATAACATGTGCACATTAAAATTTTAGCTCGCTACAAACTAGTGTACATTAAAAGTTTAAAATACTATGCAACAAACCGCACTGGCAGAGAAAACTACTAACTCATTTGACGTTGCTGCTTCATAAAAATGGACTTTTCATTCATTCACAAATAAGAATGACGATTTTACGTCATCAAATATGGAAGAGAAAGAACAAACCTAACCATTCTTTTGCAGGATCTTCCACAGAAAACTAAACAATAAATCTCAGCTACACATTGGACACTTCATACTGACATGCTGTATTTTTACGTTTCACCTTTAGTATTGGAACATACTGAGTTACACCTTGTTTTTGTAGCTGTTAGCTGGTAAAACGACAAATAGGAACAATGCTAAAATTGAGATACAATCAGCATAAAAACCAGGTAAACTCACACAAAAGGAACACGGACTGCAATAATTTTAGGCATGAAAATTCTCTTGCTGCAGGCCAAAGGACAACAATAGGAAACCAAACAACAGTTCTATCGAATGTGACAAAATATTCGCAGTCTGGCGACGCCAAGCTTAAAACCGCAAATTAAAGGTGATTACAGGGAGTGTGTGGTGTGACAAGTGGTTTAATTCTCGGTAATATGGATGACAAAACAACACTTGGATCGATGATTGATATCCAGTAATTATAACTGCTGACATTTGATATTTCTTTGAAACCGATATCATATATTCCTAAAAATACTATATAGCGGGGAAATCCTCAAGACTATATATACATGCATGCATCAGTTGTCAATAAGAATGTACTCCGTTCAAATGAAGAGGGAATAGATAACTTTAATAGTGATACTTAGTGCACTGGGTGCCAAGATATTCGGCAAAAAGCGAATATGAATGAAATCTAGCTCTTTATATTTTTATCTGTAACTTTGATTTGCTTGCCCTTACTTCTGCAGAATGTACCAACATCCACTAATCGCCTTATTGTTTTGAAAAATCTCTTACTAATTGGTCAGTGACAACAAGATATAAGTTACACTTCAATGTAATTCTAACAGTTTTCCTCCCACAAATTCAAATAGTTATACGCTTAAATATTTTTAAGTACATCAAAATGATTTGTTCAGCGATGGCCATTTCATTTGTTTGCTACTTGAGTGTGCTAGTGAAAGAGTCTCGATATAATTATCTGGAAGTATATGTCATTAATCCTTAAGCCGTTGGGAATGTTTTCATGATGCATTAGAAATTTGAACTTTGCAGTATCAAAACGATGTTACTCATTGAGCAAAACAAGCTACAGTCAAGTAATTAGAGGTTAGAAAACACTGAAGAGCACTGCTACTTACAAGAGAAACCATCCAAAAATCCTCAGCAAAACGCAAGTACACGAGGAAATCGATGTCTTAAGTGGTGAGAAGTGATGAGCTATTGAAAGTGCGAGCACTAAGCATCTGGTAAAGAAAATAATCCTTGTGGAAGTAACATATTCAGTCCCCTAATAGTTTTGTGAACCGCTGTCCTAGAATGATGTAATTACCAGTTGATAACAATTCTAACTATCTATTGTACCGCATATGCATTCAGTAAGCGCCTTGAAGAATTTCCTTCGTTCTTTGTGGAAGTTACAAACTAATCTTGCTTGACAGGTACTGTTTGACACTGAATGCATTTCGAATTTAAACTAATACCCAGGAAGTTCTACACTAAGTTCAATGACTTAAAAAAAGCATGAGCATGAACTCGTCTGAAGTGAGAAACGAGATATCTACATATTAGCCATACAGTTTCATCATGGCAGTATTCGTTAAATGACTATTCCATATCCACAATATTTTTTGATAAAATCTTTACTTTGGCTTAATGAATTCCCCTGCCTTTTGTCGTTACTTTGACTCACGTGTATACACATAGTAAAACATAGGTCTTAAGCGATTAGTTCAGAGGAATTGTAGTTCTTCTTAAATCCCAGCTAACCTCTGTTCTTAGTACATAATGAAACCCAGTGAGTACTACCTACCTACCTTTGCAAAGAAAATTAAATACACCTACAGGCTCCCGACCATATTTTACACTTTTAGATTAATTAAAACCTGCACATGTCTATTTTTAACTAGCTTAACTGAGAGTAAAACTAAAGCACTTACCTTGCCTGATGCTTCAGCAGGTTTAACGGAAAACTTGTTGCGCGAGTAGGATAACTTTTGTATTTCATTCCATGGGAAGCTAACCTTTGGTGTTAACCTGTAGAGAAATAAAATGATTTTATTAGGAATTGAAACATAGATAAGCGATATTTGTTGTAGAACTAACTTTTTGGTGTAGACAGCTAAACCTTAACCAGTCAATCACGGGTTCGAACTCCACTTTAGTTATCGAGATATGCGTCGGAAAGTATTAATATGAGCACTCACGCAGCAGGTGCAGATTATGACTTACTGTGGAAACCAAAACGTGTTTTTCTGCTTTTGCTAGTTTTATTTGCCTTAAAACGCAAAAGTAAAACTAGAACCATACGACTAAGCATTTGGAACACTACTTAAGTAAATATGTGGACACTAGAAATATGCATTTTCACCGACCTACAATTTAATACACCAGAAATAAAGCCGATACTCTCTGCCAGTATACAATTTTATCACATAAAGTGTAGTGCAATAAAAGTCATAGGCTACCACAATCTGAAGTTTTTACATGTAATCTGTACATAGCACCAAAGGAAAATTTATAATGAATCAGTGACGAAGTGGTTTAAACACTCCAGAACAAGCATGAGGGTCACTTAAAATCTGTTCGCCTTCTAACTTCACCTGAAAACTGAGGCCAGATTCTAGAGTGAATGAAGTAATGACTCATCGGTTATTAGTGAAAATGGAACTCCAAAAGCAGGTGGTGAAGTGTACTTTGGTGACTAGGGTTCAGCGCTACCGTACATGAATGAAATTCGCGTTTAAAAAATTTGGTAAAATTTATTTATTTTCGTTTTCTTTATGCACAACATTTCCTGTCGATCTTAAATTTCTGTTCACTATTAACAAATATATAGAATATACACACATGATAGCTGGTAATCCGAATCAGCGACCATGTACTGGCAAGTGTCTTAGGGCTTTGAGTTTGTGAAGGGCTAATGATAGGCCTAACTGTCCTAGTTCGAATCTGTAACTCGCTAGTTGAAAGTAACGTTGCTAGGTCAATAAGCCACAGCTCTACCTATGTATTAACTAGGTCGATAATGTCGACATCACTCTGAAAGACTGATCGCTGTAAGAGTAGAATTAATTCGTAGTATATGAGGTCATTAAATCTTCTCAGATTTGCAGTAAATGTGGATAAGGACGACGAACTTACTGATTATCGCATTCGTATACGTTCAACCCTAAAGCATCAACCCCAAGCCACAGGTCCGTTTGCTTTGCATTTTTGATTTTGAAATAAGTTACTCCAAACATTTCCAGATCTTGAGCAATCTTCAAATATTCCATTATTGCGTCCTCCTTGGATAGATCTCCGTGTGAGATATGGCACTTTACTATTTTCGCTTCCCATTCTTCATCCGTTAGGTTGTACTGCTCACGTACACTATATTGAGGGGAAAGAAAGGAAGACATTACTATGAAGAATACAGTAGTAAACTACAGGTTCTTGGCCAAGGTGAAATCAATTACATTAACACTTAATGTATGCAAGATTTGGTACAACCACATGAGATATTACGATACATGAATAAAAGTTTTTATGCAACGCATCCGGATAGCTGCCCAATATCACTGTGATGTTGGTAAAGCTGAAGGACAAGAACCCGAAAATCGTGAACGAACGAATGATACTGAGCAACCAGCCGACTAATACTAACAGACGATAACCAGCATACCCACCTATATGAAAGATGGCTAGACGACAAGCATTACTGACATTAGGGTGTTGGCACTCCAGTTGACAACCGTTCCTATAAATCCAGTGTACAGCTTTCGAGTATGCAGTAATGCAATGCAATGATCCATACCTCTTGTGGGGAATGATCATGCTTACTGGTTGCTTAAACGTGAAGGTTTGCACCCATGATTGTAGAACATACTAAGCACTCTATCCTGCATAACTAACATTCTTGCCTGTACATTTCGTTGAGAGCAGTTGCATCATTATCTCACGATAACCGGTTCACCTGAAATTTCTGTTGAGTACTTAAGTTCCGTCCCTCTTGTTAATGACTACTGCGAAATATAAAATTTTCAGCGGAATACAGAGTACAATGACTGACTGTGGATCAATATTTCGGCTTTAATAATCAAACTGTTTATTTAAACACTGTACCCAGCACCATCAGTATGAAATAAATACATCATCCGCTGTTCCAGCATGAACACTTTTGACTTTGTGTACTACCCTGCTAGGCCAAGCACAGTAAATATGTCTAAACTAAGGAGTTATGAAATGGTATCTGGGTGAACACTCAAAAACAACTTTTTGATCCTTCATGACTACGGGGTTTCTACAAAATGCTCATCTGTTAGTTCCCAGGATTTAAGGTTTTGAACTATCTGTAGAATACTAAAACGATACTTGACCTGTTACAGTGTCGATTCATTTATGCTATCATTTAAAAACCAGTAAATAAGTCTCTGTGGTATGTACGAGAACCATACTCCATCACACTGTCCAAATCCCACTATGAAATCATAACTTAGCTCACCGATGTTATTTAGTCCTTTGCATACTTATTAGCTGTACTACATCTGCATCCCTTCGTAAAATCTGCTTTTGTTACCACCCAACATTCACATCTCCCAACAGTGACATTATTTTGACGGTGAGCATCACAGTTACTCTTATCTTTTACTACCTACATTTAAATATCTTCATGAATCGCATTTTCGAGACATACCGATGAATAGCTTGAAATTAAATGCGTTGAAAAGGCTCCCCTTTGGTAGATTCCTTGTTTTTTTTACTACGATTACCTAAAACATTGGAAATTTGCTACGATCGCTGCGCTACTTTTGAAAAATCCAGGGGGAACTAGACATGGTGAAAACTAACTTGACCTTATCACTTTCAGAAACATCTGAATTACACTGATGAAACATGTTTGAGCACGCTCATTGTCACACAGTAGTGCAAACCTAGAAGCAGTAAACGAGTGGACTGAACCAGCTCTAAAGCAGCAGAAGTTGAGGTAACAGGTTGCTACGAAAACAAGCTAAAGGCAGAACAGAGATGAGACTGCCAATTGATACAGAAATAAAATCCATGAGAACATGACTATGTAAAACAGGATGAGAGCAATTAGTAAGTAAAATTCCATACAAAACGTCACCAAAAGCGTTAATGATAACAATAATAATGGTGATAATAATCATAATAATAGTACTAGTAACAACAATCCTTATTCTAAACAGATCTTTGGTACAATTAAGAATTTTCAGCATGATATTTTGCATAAAATAAAAACATACAAATACTCCTTTGCAGTTCTGAGTCAATTAGACAATTTATGTAAAGAATATAAATAACGAGGAAAACCCCAGATTGTTAGTTACACTAGTGGAAAGAGATTATTTACAGCTGCAAAATTGGTGAGTCTCATTCCAATACCTTTCTCCTCGCATAACTGCACGCTAAGGCACAATCGAATTTCATTTAGCTGTACAAGTGTACAATCTTATGTAATTTCTTCTTGTCTTCCCGAGAAGATAATAGGAGAGAGCTGTGAACGAAGTGGATGCTGTGCCAGTTAAGATTACTATAGTTAGTTGCAATCTAGAACTTGAATGTCTGTCAACTAGTGTTATTCAATTGAGGCAGAGGTACAGCATATCCTACTGACGGCTTTCAAAGCCCTGCGCAACAGAACATAATTTTTTTTTAGTGGATTAGGAAAGATCAACAGGGAACAATAGAGGTAAAATACAGGAACTAATAAACTGTAGAAGTAGAAGCTGAGTCCTATTAGAGACTCAGTTTCTTTATGTAATACGTTAAACGACATATTTTTTGGAAATCAACAAGAAGGGAGACGACCAAGAAAAATCAGAAGGAAAACAATCCAAGATAGTTAACATTCGATTTACTTTCTATAGTAGCTCATACTAGCAGACGAGACATGAGCGAAATGACCTTCGTACTATAAGGTATTCATAAACTTGGTCATCTAAAAACGTTTACACCTGGTACTGATACAACAGAAGTTTTTGCTGTGCATTTGGACAATCATTATGGTTGCTAGTCGTTAGGCTTTCAAGGTGAAGCTTCACAGCTTTCATAAGACAGGTTTATGTGGTCTCTAGTTTTTATAAGGAGAGGGGGGTTTTGTTAATAGAGGGCTGGAGATCAAAATTACAAAACATTGCGAACTGTGAAACGACACTGCCCCTGACACATGCGATTTGCTCATTAAAGAAACTCACTTTTGAGAAAGGTATCTATTCACTTTTAAAAACCCCGTGGTGTGAACATTTGGATCGAACTTTCCGTGACGAATTAATGCCTGGTAAGAAGCTAAGAGGAGAGCAGTGTCTGCTGGGCAATATATCTTTCCACTGACAATGTTCTCCTTTACCTATAATGAAATTACTACTATGAGGAAATCCAAAACTTACGTCATAATAGAAGTATAGTCTCGTAATCTCCTCAATAAGCTCTTCAGAAACTTCCTCCGGGTAGTACTTCACTTTGAAAGAGAATTGCAGAGTATCTTTGGTTTTTTGAGACGCTGGAATCTTTTTGGTAGTTTTGACCCATGTCAGTCTGTTTTTATGATCCATATACTGAAGACCGAAGTACCACATTTCTCTTAGGCCAAGGGCAGTGCAAACCTGAAACCCTATCAGACAAATACCAGTATTTTACCTGAGAAAGAAGCTGGCGTCCTGACGCATTGCTTTTCAGAGCAAAGTCTAGCTGCGCATCCATTGTGACAACGGAAACAGGTACCTTAAACATGAGAAAGTCTTCAGTAACTCACCATTTTCGGCATCTTAACACGTTAACGGGGTAACACAAACTTTAGATAACGCGGCCTAACTCTAGGCGCTCCTATCTCTAGCTCACCTTAACAAAATATTAGGAGTTATCACTGATTGAACTGAATTTTAGAGTCATTTAGCATAATTGTTTTACGAATGTCGTGATCTTAACTTACCTGAAGCTAGTTGACAACCTGGTCATGCTTCATATATGTATGACATTAGAAACCAGAAAACAAGCTCCTAAAGTTTGGTGTTCAAAATTTGAATTTATGGCGAATACTCTGGAGACGATGAATTTGTGGGGTTTTTTAGCCCCCAGATCCAAGCAGTTCTCGCAATAAGATCCTAAGTTTTCGTTAATTGACTTGGTCTTCCTCAGTAATATGAGCATGTTATTTATTAGCATCACTTAACTTCAGTAGTGAGAAGCAGTCACATTATAGGTTTTTTTCCGAGCATATTAGTCAGACTGCAATTTCATACCACTTAGGCTGAATGTATGACGCCGGGATGTATCAACCTTCAGCAGTGTGTTTTCTTGAATAAGCGGAACAATGCAAAAGGTTTACACGGTGAATGAGGTTGAGAAAAGTTAAAAATCATGCACTAAGATGCCAATTACAATTTGATTCATGACTGCCTTTACTGGGTCCTCTTATTGACCTATGTGATTTGTCAAGCAACAGACAAAGGTGATTAATAAATAAGATAGAAGCTTACTGACAAACTGAAATCTTCTGACAGAGCTCTGTATCTGGCCAGTCTTTCCTACAACAGTTCGGTTGATGCTGCAAACATTATTTCTTTCATAGTTCTATCCCGGGAGTACATTGTTAAACACGAAACACAGTACTTCATCGAAAGAAACTAGTCTTTTGCTTCCCTACACTCATTCTCTACCGTGCAAAAGAGCACAACCTTAAGATGAACTGAGTGGGGGAATCCTTTCGAGTCATTTCTTCCTGCTCTGTCACTTGTAATGTCCTCCATCTTCTCTGAGAAAACGAGAAGATGAATTCTGACTCCCGAAAGCGCTTGTTTTTAGCTTGGATATCCATGGATATTCACCTGCCTTCTCCCCAACCTGACCAGATGATTTTCCTACGCGGGTATCCTTTGAAATTCTGGCGTTGGTTGATGACGTGATGGCGTGGAGGGAAGGAGGGGGGTAGGAATGAATGATCAGCTTGGCAGAATACTTTGACCCGACTTCAAAAACGGGCTGATTGCAATGGACTTACCTTCATTTCTGAGAGATAAAAGGTGAAATGAATACGGAGTGATGCGTATCACAATGCGGTGGCAAATAATTCCCCAAATATAATGGCCCTATGTTCAACACGACGAAACACAGATACTAATTAAGGTTTTGGCAGTCTTCTTAGGCTGAAGGAGCACAACCAAATGTCCATACCATTTGGAAAGCTGATATGTTACTTTGTTCACAGGTGGTCCTCCAACCAGGTACTCCAGTTAATTTGGTATTTTGGTACAGTTCACCAAATATACTATTTTTGTCGTGTTACACTATTGTGCTCTTTCTTCGACTCGGACTCTTGAGATTTCCACAGGTGTAAAAATTAAAGTTTGGCACCTTATTCTGCCAAGACTTCGTAACGGCGATTTCGGAAGCACATCTGAGCTGGGTGACATGGAGCTGAAGGCATCTCAAGAAGAAAAGAATCCTGGGTCTTGGTTCTTCGTGACCGCCAGCCTTCGGCTGCGTGAAAATGTATTTCGCAGCAGTCTGGCCCTCGTAGACGTAGGGAGAGTCTGAACAGTTTGATCTTAGTTCCTAACGCCGAATCCTCACGGTTCCACATGCTGTCAGCTGTAATTTCGAGAATTAACCTCATGGATGACTCCTTGGGTCAAATGGGGAAAGCGCAGGTGCATTAGATATACATCTCCCAAAATCGGACAACAGATAAGTGACCTGATAACTACTCAGCACACCTGAAACATGTAGGTTCGCCCACTTTATCGTTTACGCACACCAAATTCCAAAACGAATCCCTTGGAAAAAACTCAGAAGTTTGCACCCCAAAATATATGGACGTGCTCTCGACGTAACTCTTAGCCCTGAAGAGTTGTTGAGTCTTGGAATGTTCCTGCCTTAGAGATCATTTAAGCTGCACAATTTGAGTCCTACAGACAAAACATCCACTTTAGATAGTGAGGTGAAGTTACAGCCTAGGCCACTAGTGATGTTCTCCCCTTTTTTCCTCATTCCATTTTTAAACAGCTTTTCACAGACAGAAACTAGCGGCTCATATATACTAGGCGCCTGAGTCAGCTAGACGGAGACTTCCACTTCATCAGTAAGTTTTTCATATTCATTGTCAGAATTGAATTATTGTCATGCTATGAACTTAACACGTAAGAAACCAGTTGGCAGGTTTCATCAGGCTAGCAGAAGTTAAGCAGCGAACAGCGTTGGAAAGACGGTTCGTGGTCCACAAGGTAAGCTAGTAAGCTGTATCATGGTCTGAAAAGCACCGCAAACTATAACATTAATACACTGCCTTATTTTGCATGGCAATGAATGGAATGAACAGCTTGCTAACATCCATAGCTGGGTGCAATCATGAGGTAGGAAAACCTCATTCACTCACTCTGTCATCGAATACGTGATATTTGTGGTACGGAATGCGTCCAACTTGAACCTGACTTTCTAAGATGGACGCTCGCGGAAACCGACTATCCTAGCCGATTTATCAGTAAGAATGTACGAGAAAGACATGCAAACCAGTCACCAGCTCAGCCTCTAAAAAGACTTCGCTCATGAATCTGAACTTCAAAGATGATGCACCATCAGATAGAAAACAATGTCCCTCTATATGCCAAGTCCATGTGCGCCCACCAGTTCACGTGCCCCTGTGGAGCAAGGTACATCGGCCATGGTCAGAGATTGCTGCCAAAATGTAAGTTCCACTCTTGAGCATTTAATCGATTCCAGCCATTCAACTAACCCAAACAAGGATTCTGAGATTGTCTATCGGATTCGCCCAAGCGCATCACGTTTCAACTGTGTTCACCCTCTGAAAACAGCAGAGGCCTTGGCAATTTTATGAGCTGAAGCCTGACCTTTGTGTGTAAAAAAAGTATGTATAGTCTTTGTCTTTACCTTGGCCTTAATTTATTTTGGTCTTGATATTACTTTGTTCCCTCTTTCGTTTTTCACCCTCCTTTTTTGTCAGATTAATCTTTGTGCTCCCATATCATGGTCATCGCCTCATTTTTATGTTTAATTGATTTGGGCGCTGCTTCATTTGCTCCTCCTAATAATCGCGATTTTTACCAAAACATTTCCATTTACCCCAGCTACCTTGTCTCACTCATATTACCTAATCCTTTGGTTGTTTATTAACGTTCCCATCCTATTTAAACTGTATGCACCTTACAAACGATTTAAAATCTTATGTAACCCCGTTTTTTATCACCCGACCTTTGCGTCATCAGCTAGCAACATTATACCCATAAACGCAATTATTATTGTTTCATACCCCCTTTATTTAAGTTCGATCTTCCTCATGGATCAGTCTTTAGATATCACGCATATATATATATATATATATATATATATATATATATATATGTACCGATATATATATATATATATACATATATATGTAGATATATATATATATACGAATGTGCAGCCTGAGGATAGGTTCATTGAAAAGAGTCCTCTTCGCTGAATATCTAGTGTTTGGCATCCAAATCCTGAAATATTCTATGATTGCATTGCAGATATACCTCGTCAAATTAGCGTCATTTTTGCCATGAATCCTTTCACTTATATCCTCGTCGTGGAGAGGTACTTCACTATTTTGGGAATCAGCAATTGTCCACATGATCATATGGTCCCGGCAGTTCTTCCTTTCCAGCTGTCATGGTTCGCCGCGCCATGTACACATTTCACTAGAAACAGTTACTGTAGTGCAGAGAACTAGGCTTTAGAAGAACTTCCGCCTAATGGAGATGGTCTTTGCACGGGAATGGGGTAGGTTTCATCTCAAAACGTGCAGCATTATAAAGGAAGTACATTCCCTGCTCGTTGTCCTCTGGTTGGTGAAGTCACATGAAATGAATCGCAAGGAAATCTGTCGTGTAGTACTGCTGCATGCAAGTTGCCTTTGGAGTTACTAGGTAAGTCGGCCTCTTAAATTTCGTTGTCTGTTTAAATTTAGACTGCCATTTTGACCGCCCAGAAGATGTGAGGTTTTTTATTGTAAGATAGGTTTCATATAGAGTTGTCTGAAGGGAATTTTGAAACTCCCCAGAAAATGGGAAAACCTTGGGGGCAAACCATCTGAATCCTTCTTTTGACAGTTCCCGATATCATTTACTGTGTAACATCTGCAACTTGATATTTTTTAGACCAGAATTAGGCCTAAGATCTCGCGAGGTTGGTGTTTTTAATTCAAAGCATTAGTAAGTGTCCGCATAGCGGTAGGAAAGCGATGAATGTGAACTCAGGCGTTTGCAGTTCTGTGAGTGTGACGGTTGGCAGCAGCGCGCCTACTCACCTACTGATCAGGATTCTTAAAGCGACGAACCGTCTAAACTTTCCCAACTGCCATAGTGGCACAAATATTCTGAACGAACGATTAGAAGAGAGATCAGTTTACCTATTACCTGCAGTAGTTCCACACTACAT
Organism: Heterobilharzia americana; assembly: GCA_944470555.2. Classification (NCBI taxonomy): domain Eukaryota; kingdom Metazoa; phylum Platyhelminthes; class Trematoda; order Strigeidida; family Schistosomatidae; genus Heterobilharzia; species Heterobilharzia americana. The sequence goes on from OX104134.1 coordinate 92,086,886, forward strand.
ATTCTCTAGTACTTTGTACCAGGTGATCTCAAGAAAAATTTACTACCCATCAAATACACTTCTCGAATGATGCCACTTACGACATCATGAAAGGTACCTGAAGTCTATGTATAACTGCTGCCATTTGGACTATTAACCGTTTCAAAGTTTATTTGCATCCACTACTGCAAGAATTCTCGGTGGGATCATCGTATATTACCTGTGAATATAGCATGGTGAACTGGAAATGCATTGATTTAGACACCCACCCTGGTTATATAACTGTGGCTACTTGCTGATGATTCTGACAGTATAAACTATTCCTTTGTGGTTAGCAAGGCAAGAAACTTAAGAACTTCCTAATGAATTGGCGGTCATATTACTAAATAACAAACTGTGCCGATGGACCAACAATTTCGGCTGGTTATTACGCTAACTTCGAACATTGCGCGCCTTTGTCATTAACGCTGGGACGTATCTGTGTGATGGCAATTGAAATTTTATGCCCATCTCACGATTTGCAGCAAGTTTTGATGAGGTTATGCACATAAATAACTTGGTATATGGAGTATATAATGCCAAATACTATTCTGTAAGCTTTCAAGAATTGTCAATTTGACGGTGCTTGTAAACTGATATCTCTCATACTAAATCCATTATATGAGAATGGGAACTTTGAGTGTCTTCACTTTGACGATCTGCATATGCTGTAAAGTGGTATTTTCTTCTTTGTCTCATAACCGCTTTCTTTGATGTTTTTCATAGAGTTCAACAACCTCCCCACTGTACTGTATTGTAGATTTCTAGACACATTAATGTGGCGATGCCTGTAAACTGGCTTATCTCATGTTGAATTACTAATTTGAGGATAAAATATTCATTTATTTATTTATTATTTATTTGTTTTTCCTCTTCGCAATTGCAGTGCATATGCGGTTCATTGGTAGTAATCCTAGGAATGTCTAATGTCATCCTTTCACTGCAGAATTGGTGATAAGTTTCTCGTGCGCAGTCACATGTGCAAGGAATTCAAACGGGCTCCATCGACAAAAGGTTTCCGTCTTTTATCTAAGGTTGTCAGATGATGGCGATTACTCTGGTACTATAGCAACTGAAGACGGACTGCTGATGTCGTACACATTATCACTGCCTCTTCAACGAGTATTCCCCAGCTGTGGAACAGTTCACTAAGGGAAGCAAGTAAACCAAACACTGTGACTAGATTAGTAAGACAGCCTAACTCTGCGTTACAGCACAGTGCAATGAAGAGAACCGCTAATACTGCTACTAAAACTACTGACATATTGGGACTTCTCAATATATAGACAATTTCCAACCTCAAAGGTGCAGAGGCTACGCCGGCTTTGATTGTTCTTTCTACCAAGACTTCGGATGATTGCAACATGAAGCCATCATAAGACTGTAAAGAAACTGGACTGTGATGAAAACTTACCGAATTATCTGGAAATCTGAACGCTAAGAGAACAAGGGACATAACTCAAAACCTAGAAGACCCACATCATCAAGACAACCTTCAGTGATGACAACATGACACAGCTGAGGAATATACCTTGCCAATTTTCAACATTCGACTGCCTTACGAAGCAATGAAACTGCGTTCCAACGAAAATTACTGTCCAATAAACAAGAATTATCAACTCTGTTCACTCACTTGACTCTCACCACGCGAACATTTGCCAATCCTCGAGTTACCCAAACTTCTTGACGGTCACAATGGTGACGAAAATCCGGACAGGCAGTAAAATCCAGGAGATCAAACCACCTATTAACACTAAGGTGAACATACAACAGCACCATGCAACAGACTTCTCCGGTACTTTGTCTAACAGTGGGTATACCTGCTTGATAATGCTGCATATCTTGATGCGAACAGTATGGAAAACACACCGCCATTGGTCTGCAGTTCTTCAAATGTCCATTCCTTTGCACCACAATATCCAATTCTGATGGCTTAAATCTATATTGCTGCGAATAGTAATACTTGAATGGATATTTACCTGGATTACATGATTATGTGGAAACTAACGGATCCACAGTCTTCAGCGTGGGTTCTTTTGGTCTCCGAAGCTGTAAGCATAAGGATTTATGGTAAAGTGTACGTATATCTAGCGTAAAGGGGCATTGCGAAGACGAACCAAACATGTCAACTACTTGTAACGGAAATTTGGAATTTTGCACGACCTTGGTGCCACCAATGGTGAAAAAGAAAGCGTAGTGCACCTCCCTGGCACCAAAATACAACCAGAGCTGGAATAAATAGATTAAATTGAATTAATTAAACCAACCTATGGCTTGTCTCCGGGTGCTTTGGGTGTTTTGAGTTCTGTTTTAATGAGCGTGCACCCTAGCAGGCTTCGGCGCCATTCTGCGCTCCCTTTGTCCTGGTTAGCACGCACGTACTCAGACTCCCTAGTTTAGCCATGCTAGCCAGATAAGTTGAATAAACTTCTCCCCTATTCATTACTATCACATTTGTTCTGAAGAAATGTATTACTTCGAATTTATTCCTGAGGCCAATTCTTTCGGTCTGTGTTTCATTATCAGTACTTAAACGTTAGGTGAGGTGCTGGTTAAGCAGGTGCTAGAGCACATCAAGTTAAGTAGGGTTGAGCAAACGTTGCGGAACAGTAACACCCCCCTACAGAAGTATGACTGAAAACGGTCTAAACTTCAACACTCTGTATATGCTGAAAAGCGGTATCCTCTCGCGCGTTTCATCACTTCTGAAATCTTCTGATGTTTTTAATCTAATTTAATGGCCTCTTTTCCGTACCATTTAGGTCCTATAAAGTCTTGTAGATTTTCCAACATATATCAATGTGATAATGCCTGCAAACTAGCTTCTCTCATGTTAGGTTACTAATATGAGAATAAGATAGTTAAATATTGATGCCTATTTTATTCGGATATTGCCTGCAAAAGTGGCATGGTTTCGTATAACCCATTACTCGAAACGTGTTACTATTATTATCATGAGTTGGTTCTGCTCTGAGCTGCTTGCTCAAAGAAATTGAGATCGCCCGAATATTTCGGCCCAAGGTCTATCTTAGAATTCGGTTTTGATAACACACTTCAAACAGCCGTTCTATGCTATCGTTGCCAGCGCAGATCCGTGTGTACTTGCTGATGTCGAACTTTGGCCGGGTATAAGCACACCAGGAAGCAACCCTAATTAGTTAATGTCGAATGATAGTCAGTGTCACTTAGCTCATGGCTATAACAGCAGTAAATGACTTTTAGATCTCTGGCGTATTGAAAAGTTTCGCCCGCGGAAAAGGAATCACAAACACAGATAATAAAAAAGTCCAAGAAAGGTGCCTTTCACAAATCCGCTTGCGATGTATCTAAGAGCACATAGAACTGAGTTGGTTCCACTTATTTGTGCGCAGTCGCTTGGAAATGATTTTAACCGGCTCAGCATGCGGTCACGAATACCTGCTGAATCTAACTTTTCGAGGAGTATATTATGTGAAACCATGTTGAATGCCCTCGGCATTTCGAGGAATGCAACCACGACTATTTTGTGTGCCACGCGAACACTGGTAATGAAAGTCAAAATAGCATGCAACGTGTGACCCTTTTTCGATGAAGCTATGCTGAGACTTCGTTATGAATCCATTTATAAGTAAGTGTTCAGACAAGCTGTCTTTCACGATGTTTTCTGTAATTTGCAGTGGGACGGGGACTATATTGATGGTCTGTAGTTACCAACGCCGGCCTTGTTCCCAGATTTATGGTGTGGAACTACATAGCTAGTTTTCCATTCAGTGCGATATGCTTTAGTCTCCATCAAAAGACCCAATAACTTTGGGAAGTTAAGGGAATATCCTGTCCACTGTGTCACAGAGCTACTGAATCGAGACCGTCTGTTCCCATTCTGTTTGTCAATCTGGGGCTTTTAATGGTTTCAGCCATATTTCTGCTAGCAAATACCACAATCTCAAAGCGGCTAGTGAAGGTTGGTGTGCTTGCGGCAGGGATGTATGCTTCACAATTGAAAGTCTTGAACCATTTGCTGAATAGTTCACAAAATTGTGGGTGCATTGTTGTAGAATACTGCACATCTTCAATTGGTCGAAGACTTTTCTTCAGAAGCAGTGTCAGACTGTACATCCTGCAGGCACTTCTGAGGGGGTCTAAAGCCTTATTTTAGGCTCGACCTTTTACATCAGGAAGCTGCAGATATCCGGAGAGTTTACCCCCACTTCAAGGTTCCTTGAGCTCCTGCATCTCGCATATTCTCGTTCATCCTTCCTTTTACTCCTTCCAGAAACCTAGAGAAAGGGCTACACTGCACCGTGCAAGGTTTCGAGGGCTAAAGACGGAGCCAGTGATACGCCATTGATCGTACTGGTAAATATGGCTGCGAGAAGGCATCTTCTCCGTTGTAAAAAGATGCTCACAAATATTTCGCCAGACGATAGCCTCTCTTCCCGGTCTAGCTCAGTGAACGTAAGGCGCAAAAACAAAGACCACAATCGATGTACAATGGCCCACAGAATTCCTCCATATCCTATTTGCCTTGTACGTTGCATGGGGACAAGTGTTTTGAAAAAATCTCATTAGTCAGCATCAAGACATTGGACCGTCTGGTTAACTTTGCAATGGCACATGCAATGAAATGATTCTAGCATTATTTTTGATTTTATTGTTGACCATTGATATTATACAAATGGATGAACAGTGAGTAACTGTAAAGGAATTTGTCTGAAGTGCAACGGGAAAGAGTTTACCGAAAGTAAGCAGACTACTACCTCGCAAGCGCTCTTGGGTGACTTGCAGGAGCCAAAGATAAATACAGGGAAGAAAGAAGGTGCGGAACACATCCCACGAGGAATCGAGCCTCTTCAGCCACAAGAAGTTACGTGACGTAGACAGCATAGACGCGACGGATTTAAACGCCAGAGTAAACCAGCTAGGCTTCTTAGTTCCAAACCGAAATGTCTATTTTGGCTTATCCATCACAAAAAATTAAAGAATAAAGGTTTCGGAGGACAGAACGATGAAGCGCTGAGTAGCATAACGAGCATGAAACTGTTCAGCGATTGATTCGATCAGTGGCTTAACATAAGGATCCATTCAACAACAGCTCTCAGTATGCTACGCAGTTCCAACACGGATCCGAAGCTGATAGATATACGGATTTCACCGGACCGAAAGTTTGTGAAACTATCCGTACCCAGAAAAAGAAAATTTCCGCGTTGTGGTAACATAAGAATGGTGATTGTAGGAAACCGTTCTAAAGTGTAAGGCATGCCCATATGCAGTCCCTCCACCCGCTCGCTGGAATTAAGCCAACCCTGAAAAGAATGGAGGTGTACTGTCTTCTCACCAACCTTCAAAAGAGGTGAACGAAAAGCTCACCTAGTTGTAGGGAAATTATGTCACCACCAGAGCTTTACAAGGAGCTGGAAGGCTCGGATCCCGAGTTGCACCATGAGTTGTCGTCTAAAGGTTTGAAGTTGTGGCTGCGTCCGGCAGGGACACGCAAAGATATAATCCCGTGTGACATGCCTGCTGGTCAACCAGGTCCAAAGGTTCCAAAAAGGTGTCGACGAAACGTTTTCAACCCCTCCCGGGAACTAATCTATCTGGGTGTATAGGCCGCCATAAGACGTATAGCAAGGCGTTTCTACTGGCTTAGGACTCGGTTACTCGTGGGCTGCAGAAGACGCAGAATTAGACCACATGCAAAAAGTGTATTCTGTTCTTTTCCAGCATCGGATGGTAGCCCTGGCCGCGTCCACCGAGGCCCTTTAGGGCCTCCATATTGCAGGCTTTTTGGTCTTCTCCGAATGTATTGACAATCCATCTGTCTCGAATTCATTCAAATCGTTTGTATGGTTGTTTCTAAGCCCTTTTTGATCGGTGGCTCCACCCCGTTCTGATTTGTTAGGAAGTAGCGTCGCCAAAAGCCATCTTTATTTAAATAAATAAATAAATAGATGTTATATTCTCGCGTAAATAGAGTGTTAAAGTTAAGATAATAATAAATATTGTCTTCACTTAACAGATTTAACATGAGGGATTCCAGTTTACAAGCACCGTCAAATTCATAATTTTTAAAAGTTTACTAACTGGTATCTAATACTGAATAATTTACATGTCAAGTCATTGGTGTGCATAACCTAGTAAAAATTTATTGAAATTCGTGAGACGGATATGGATTTCCATCTCCCATCTTATGGACAGGTTTTATAATCATTATCAAAAGCGCGCAGTATTCAAAGTTTGTGTTATAACCAACCGACGTTGTTGGTCCATTCGCATAGTTTGCTGATTAGTAATATAACAGTTTATTACTCAGAATGATCTTCAGTTTTTAGCTTTGCTAACCACAAAGGACCCATTTATACAATCTGGAGTATCAATAAAGTGTCCACAGTTATATAACCAACGTGTATGGCTATATCAATGGATCTCCAAGTCACCATGTTACGTTTAAAGGTAATATAGATTAATTCTGCTGGGAATACTTTTTGTATTGGTGAAAATAGATGTTGAGACAGTCAATAGTTCAAGTGGCAGTATTAATACATAGACTTCGGGTATCTTTTGTATTAGCGTAGATGGCATCATTCGAGAAGTGTATTTGATGCGTAGTAAGTTTCATATGAAAAGGTCTCTTGGTACAGAGTACTAGAAAATGTGTAGTGTGGAACCATTGCAGGTAAGTGACGTCCTGAGCCAATATGTTAATTGGTCTCTGGTTTAATCATCTGTTCAGAATGTCTCTGCTACTGATACTGTTGGGAATGGTCAGGCGGTTCGTTGCAAGAAAAATCATGACCAGTAGGTGAGTTAAACTTGGAGGTGGTCCAGAATTTGCGAAAGAGTGGGAGTAGTCCAACAGTTATTGGCGTTAGTGAGCAGGTATTACTCTCATAAAGTAACCATGTTCAGACCGAATTTCAACATCAAATGTCGACTTGCAGCTGTCTCTGCAAATGGGGAAAGAAAGAAGAGACACGAACGGATATGGAAAGAGAGATTGCTACGCTGTCTAATTTGGGGAAGAGGGAAGTCCCCATTCCTTTTTTAATCATTCGGACTTTATGTACATTTTCATGTATGTATGTGAAGTCAACTACATAGCCCTTCCATTATAAGGTTCTTAAGTTTTTTTTGGGGGGGGGGTGTACCGTAGTGGCTTTGAGAGGTGAACAGCATTCTTTAAGTTCGTTATACGGAGAGGAGCCAGTATTCACACCCCTGTATGCAATCGTAAGACCATCTGCATTAAAGGAACTTCAGGGCTTTAATAAAACCGATTCTTTCATTTAGAGGTCTGAGTTCGTTCACAATGGACGCAATGGCTTGACCATTGTTATGTGCCGATTGCTCCATTATGCTTCGTATTTGTGGATATAATATGAATGTCGAGAAATTTATAGATATCCATGAAAAGAAAAAATTCGTTGAGTAGACGTCGAAACTGAAATGCAGACATGCAAGAGCGAATAAAATGTGGAAGCTTATTCCATAACTTGCCTGTACTGTGACATAGAGGATCGTGACCTAAGTTTAAGGTGGTACTTTTCTACAGGTACAGTGCATTCACGATTGCGTAGACTATGACATAGGCTTAAAGGTAGGAACGCAACAGGCGTGAGTAATGCCATACAAAAGGCGGAAAAATAGGTTAAGGTTGAACTTAAGGCGTCTTAGCCAAAGTGGGTCAATTTTCAGTTTCTTACAGCTTCCCTCATAATCAAGTTCTTCGTGATGGCCCAGTACATAACGGGTAAACTTTCTTTGAACATTCTCAATTAGTATCTTATCCGAAGCATACATATTGCTGAAGATGATTGTGCCATATTCAAGTACTGGGCGGATCATTACCTTGAATAAAAGCAGTCTGGCCTCAGTGGTATGTACGTGTTTAAGCAAAAGGCCAACTGAGCGCCTACACTTGGAGGAGAGTGACTAGGCACATTCTGCGAACGTTAAGTTCCGACGATACCTAATACCTAAATCACATACTGAGTTATAAGATTGCAGCACAGAATCGCCAAGGTGTAAACTGACGTTTGGATAAGAGTTATTGAAACAGAGAATTCCGCATTTACTAGAGTTAAGTGGAAGTTGCCATGTTTCACTCCAAGTAGACAAATTCGTCAGGTCGTCCTGGATTCTATTAAAACCCTCACTTAGTGACGAGTGGGGAAGCCAGTACACAATCTTTAGGTCATCAGCAAACAGGTAGGGCTTACCATATTTTATCACGTTAGAAACATCATTTATGTAAAGGAGGAAGAGTAAGGGCCCCAACACACTGCCTTAAATGACGCCACTCAAAATAGGCTGTGGGGAGGAATAAGTGTGACTGAAGCTTTACCTATTCGGGCATGCTGCCCAAGGAATGGGCTTATCCACGATAATGGAGGGTCACTAATTCCAAATGATTGAAGCTTAAGAATTAACCGGATTATGAGGCACTTTATCAAATGCTTTTTTGAGGTCAGGAAAATAGAGCAGTTAAGAAGAGGCCTTCATCTCGTCTGCAGGTGACCTCCTCAAAATAATCCAGTAAGCAAGCACTACATGAACGGCCTTTTAAGAAACCGTGCTGCATGGGGGAAAGTAGCTGATGCGCAGGCACCCAATCAGTGGCTGCTTGCATAACCACCTTCTCCATGATACGAGAGACTGCAGATGTAATATTTATGGGACGATAATTCTGAGTATCTGACGTCGCCCAGATTTATACTTAGGAGATATGTATGACGGCTTCCAGCGGTCAGGGTAGCATGCCTCAGTAAGGGATATTGAGAATAGCTTCATGAGGATCAAGGATATGTCTACACTACCCCTCTTAAGGAGAACAGACGGGATCCCGTCGGGTCCTGCAGTCCCTTAGTGAAGCAACTGCATCATCTATCTTTCTCTGTGTAAAGGAAACATTACTTAGCGAGTGATGTTGTGGAATGGGCATTTATATGTTTAGTACACTGTCTTCATGTGTGAAGCAGCTTGCATAATGTTTACTAAACAGCTCACAGATCTTGCTTGGGTCATCATAAAGAATGTCCCCATCAATGATCAGACTACTGGGAATAACTCTAGATAAGTTTGTACGGGATTTTAGAATTCTCACTAATGATTGAACATTGCCTGTTTGTGCATTGCAGCTAGTTTCTTGCTTGATTGCTTTCAGTAACTTATTTGATTTGAAGTTCTCACCATGCAATTTTTAATGAGACAAGGGATGAAAAGTCATTAGATCGATAGAAATTTCTGGCACGTCTGCGTATGCGTACATTTTCAGGGATGAAATTCACCTTCGGCTTTCTAATTAATACTGATACCTCCGGAGCAATATGATTATGAATTACATTCATGGAACTGCAGATGTCACTTAGTTCATGAATTGAGCTACTGGTGAAATAAGAACCCCAGTCCAAGCATCTCAACATGTACTGTATCTCCTCCCAGATGGCATTTTTATGTCGTCTAACTGTGGTTGTTTTTGGGCTGGGAGCTGACTTATTTCTGGGAGATAGTCGGAAGTCACCAAACACTACTCTGTGATCGGTGCCCGAGAATTCTGGACCGACTTGGAGAGTGAAAGGCAATAATCCACTTGTGAAAACTAGGTCAAGTATGCTGTTGTGTCTAGTTGGTTGCATTACAGGAGAAGTAAGTGTCTACCACTTGGTGTCAGGCATAATAAAGTCACCACATATAAGTTTCATGGAGTGGGGCAGTATTGTTACATGAATGAACACTTCTGCAAGCCTGTCGTCACAATCTACAGTAGAGCAAGGAAGACAGTAGATACACCTTAAGGGGATAGTTATAGTATTTGTAAAACTTCGCCACAACCCACACTGAGTCACTGAGCCAATCGAGTTCTGGAGGAATGCACTTTGTTGCAGCAATGTCGGACCTGATATAGATGATGTAACCACCGCCTCTACCATTATATCTATCTCCCCTAAACAGAGTATTATTGTCGACAGAGAAATCACTATCAGGAGTGTTTGGAGTACACCAAGCTTCAGTGATAAGTACTAGGCGGGGGTTAGACATAGTTGACAACACAGTGATCTTACTTACTTTGTTGCGTATGGAACGAGCGTTAATCAGACAGGTTAAAGAATTTGAAACAATTAGTCCCTTTATGAATTTGTATAATGTAATTAGAAGACGTAGATTAGCTGAAAAATGTGATGTATTAGAGCTATACATTTCGAACAATCTGATCACACATTTACCTGTTAAAGGTTAAAGAATTGGATAGGCAGTAGTACCTAAACCTGTCTTCGGAAAGCATTTTCTCGCACTTTAGGTGGGACTGTAGTGGTGAGGAACATAGGGTAGAATTTAATTTCGGGGACATAACAGGGGAATAAGACACTACTGGGTTACTGCCAATATCCTTTATTGTGTTAGGTGTTGACCCACTGTATATGAGCCGGGAGGATGACAGGTTGGCGTAACATCTTCCCCACCACTGTGGCGGTTGTGAGTAGCTGATTCGACAGCGTCATCAGCTGAACAGCAAAAGGCGCTAATAACTTTTGAAGTCCGCGAAAATTCGGGTTTCCAGAATGAGCCCTGGGCATGGGTGTCTGCGGAAATGAGTCAAGTAAATATGTGGTTTCACTTCTGTATGGGAAGGGGTGGGGCGCAATATGTCGGGGAGCCAGTATCACAGGCTGCATCTGAACAGCAGGTCTCCAACTACGAGGTGATATCGTTGTACTGGGGCGAGCATGCATTGGATTTGAATGTTGCGTAGATGGGGTGAGGAGAAAAACCATCGTTCTCCTGTAGCCCTTGTCTTTATGATTATGGGAGGCATTTGTGTTCTGAACATTCGCACGCATGTTCCCTTTCTTTTCGCCACCTTGGTGTATGAATCCTGCCTTTCTGTTGGTTAGTGAGGGGGCCATAGTACTTGGTGCCATATCGGTGGACATCGCGAATGTGTCTGCGTAAGGAAACGGGGTCACTCTTCGAATGGCGTTATAACCATTAGGTTTAACAGTCTGAATATAATTACTTCGGGGCTGGCTAAAACGTTTCTGTGCCATTGGCTTTGGCGGTATACTCGAACTAGGACTTTTAGGTTTAGATTTTCGAAACATGGCACTTTGTGACGGTGCATTGTCAATACACCCAGAGGTCAACATGGTATTTGAGGGCGGTAAAGGCTTAACAGCGTAACTGCACCTGGGTGATGCAGGTTTCGTCGATAAACTCAGGGGAATCAGGTGCATATCGGACGTATCATTACCGTTGCCATCCATATCAACATCATCTGAGAATAAATCTGCATAACTGGCGGAGATTTGACCTTCAGTTTCGGTGTTTACTACCATGTTGGATGGTGAAACAGTAGCAACTGATGTACTTGCAACAATATGCTCGGTCAGCCTTTTTTGATCTACACTTACAATGTCATCTGGTGTGAGGAGCTGACTCCCAGGCGCCAGTATGCTTCGGGTGGCCATTGGTTTTGATGAAGTTTCCAGAGGGACTTCATAAGGTTTCGAAACACGTGTCCGTCTTTGACATGGGGTAAGATCTGGAAGTACCCTAACATTCTCACAGCTTCTTAAGAGTCTTACAGATTTCTGTGAACCACAAAAGTGTCTCGCATCAAGGAGTGAGCTGAACTGGAATAATATTGGACAAGGGTATTTACTGGTCCTCTTCCTAAGACGCCGGACTGTGCAACCAGATTCATGCAAACCACAGGCTTGGAGGAGATCATTTTTAACACGTCTTAATGGAAAACTATCAGGGACATTGAGGACAATGGAGTTGTGCGACGAAGTCAATCGTTTGCTGGCTTCAGTGGCTACAAAGTTCACCAATGTTTCACACTTGATAAGGTTATCCACTGATAAGTCCGTTGTAGGGTTGAGTAGGCAAATCAGAGGTGTAAGACAGTCTAGTTTACGCTGAAGATCAGCAATCGCATTACTGTTGTCAACAATATTACGCTTGTTCGCAATAACACCATTATATACGTCAGCCATGACGTCAGACAGACCGACAGAAGGACCATTAATAAATAAGCCATTTTCAGACCCTAGTGACGGATTCGAAACTTTTGATCTCTTAGCTTTATGGATTGGTTTTTTACGGCAGCAATAACGTTACTCATTTTAAGGCTACAAGGCACAGACATAAAGAAGCAAAAATTTATTGTCTGACAATAAAATAGCAAGATTAGAGACTTATCTGCAACACAAGTTAAAGTTATTGGTTGTCTGTCAACCTCAGCTTTTGCAGTAAACTGGTAGATAAAGCGGCAAGATGCTACAACTTCCCGTCAAATAGCGAAGAACACTGAAGTCCAGACCAAAGTTCACGTACTGATGAAAACCAAAGATATGCAACCAATAGTTGCGGAGAAAATGACAGCAACAGTTAGCGGATAAAGTATATGTTTAGAAGCCTTGATTTACAGGGGGAAAGTGTAACTGCATCGTAGCCAGATTGTCGAAATTCAAAAGCACGAGGAAAGCACAAAAGATGTGACGCACGCTTATTGTGTGCGCTTGTCACAGGTTATCACGCTGTACATGAAACTATGTCGCGAAAACATATTTTACTTGTCTTTGCAGTTTACGAAACACCGTTTACCACTTAATCGTGTTTTATGCGATCATGTGCAAATTATTTACTTCATTTGCCGTCCTAGGTTGAAAACAGCTGGGTTTATTTACGAAGAATGATGCCCACAAATCAGAGTGGGATGACTGAGGCCTCGAATTACACCTGAAAGAAGTTGATAGTAGTGGAATATTTCTTATACAAACTGGGTTGCCTGAAAAACCCAGTTTACAGTGAGCCGTAAGATGCAACGCACTGGAAATCGTGATTTAAGGCACATAGGAGATGAGTTTGGAGGTAGAACGCTGCTGTTTTCCAAAAAGCGAAGAATCAAACAGCTAGGCGTCAACATCGTTGGTCGAAAGGCTAACGCGAGTTCTGCTCAAAATAAGAATAATTCATCCAATATTTGAACCATTGAATACCCTTGAAGATTAGAGGGGTAGCACGGTCGTGACCCTGAATCTTATGGATTCTTCGTGAAGTTCTGATAGCATGAGATACGCTGTCGACTACGACTACTAGGATCCCATAAGAAGGAAGAATCGATCAGTCGGACTTAAAAAATGAATAGCAAAAGCAAGCAACGCGCCAGGCCCGAAAAAGAAGCAAGAAAATACCATAAATACATGTATATAAATATATATATGTATATAAATACATATATATATATATATATACATGGGTCGGCTAAATGTGGTGGTTACAAAAACCCTTGATGCAGTATCCTGAACCGAGTGTCTAGAGATCAGCTCATGGGGAGGAAGATGAAGTGACATGCATGGAAGTAATGAAAATGAAGTTGAGGACGAGGGCATCGCGATAGAATAAAGAGAGGAGAAAGTATACAAACCTACCGCTCTGACCACTTCCAACTGTTTAAGCCGTCGAAACCTCGTTCTTAGTCCCCTATGGCCCCTCAATCTATTTCATGTAGGAGTTTGGAGCGTCCGAACCCTATGCCAAAGTGAACATAAGTCACTGCTTTTCAGGGCTCCGGAATCATGGACACATAATGTGTTTGTGAAACACAGACGGGATATGGGTGCTATCATTAACTTGACCTCACCTGGCCAACGTGTTGGATCTTCAATGTTCAACTTCAGAAAGATTTGACTGAAAACTTTCATGAGCTTGCCGATTTGGGCGCGGCATTAGGTTCTGGTCCAGAAGGTGCACTTCTCGTTCGGACATCAGTCAGTGGCCGTCTTTAGGCCGTCTAGCCGAAAGAATCTGTAAGAAACGGGAAAAGTCGTGAGATTGGTTGATGCGTATCCTTAATCCCTGCCTACACACTCACCTACTGCATTTCAGATGATGCAAAGAAGCAGCGGTTGGTGACAAAAGCGAGAGAGATGGAGAAGGCATTAGGATTAGGTGACACCCAGCGAGAATAAAATGGTTAGTGAAAACATCACGGAAAGGGATGGGACGTTGATAACTTTCCAGGACAAGGGACTAAAACGCTGGGTATAACATGCTGGAGCCCAGCTCAGCTGGCACACAGCAACGCTTCAGCTGCTCAGCATACAGTCTGAATCTGAATGAGACCCAGGTAACGGTCCTCCACCTGTACTCGAAATGTAAAAGGCTATTGTTAACCTGAGGCAATTGCAGCGCAGCTGAATCTGTTGGTCTGCCAGATAGTTTTTAAGGATTATGGAGGAGAATTACTGAGTAAACTAGCATAGGTACAAGGTAGTGTATGGGAATCAGGGGTAGCCCCATCAGACTGACCAACTTCACTGAACACTCCAGTCGGTAAGAAGGGAGATAAGTCTTATTGCGCCAACCACAGGGTGGTCAGTTTGACTAACATGGTGTTCAGGATCCCCAGGTTCATGGTTGTTTGGCGTCCAATTGTAGGTCGACAGGAATCTTAAGGAAATAAAGGTTTCACACCTGGACAAGGGTGCCTCTATCGAAAAGGTTCCGGAACACAGGCATGCTTCCCGAGGGGGCCGATACTAGACACAATCACTGGCTTGAAGGTGGTTTTCGACTATGTCGACCGCAAGCTGTTGCACCAGAGTCTAACCGCGGACTATCGGGCAAGTAGGTAGCACTAATTGAAGCTCTCTGCTCAAACTCACGCAGCAGTTTAAAGGCTTATGGAGAGTTGTCGTCTGAATTGGCGACAGCCGGTGGTATCCACCGCGGATACACACTGTCGCCGTTCCTCGTTATATGTGCTAATGGATACCACCACGGATAAGTTTGACAACACACGGTTGGACCTACTCTCTGGAAGTCACCTGGTTGACTTAGGGTGCGCAGACGATATCGTACCGCTGGATGAGGACGTCGGCAGTTTATGGACGCGTTGAGCAGAAATATGAGTATGTTTGGTGTGCGTTTGGCGCCTGTTAAACGTAAGATGATGCTTTGGGGCTGGTGCACAGACGTTTCCGCTTTAAGAATAGGTGACGAAGTGGTAGGATGGGTAGAGCACCTAAGTTGGTAATTTGCACCAGCCAGATGAAATCTAAGTTCGAGCACAAAGAGGTCGTTTGGCATTTTCCGGTTTCCATCACATCTGGCACTGACCAGCGAGATATCCAGTTACCTAACGAAGGACAAACATAATGCACTGCATTCCGTGCTGTCGTTTTATGTGACCATCAGGCATGGGCTTTTAAAGCAGAAGATATGAAACGGTTGCAGGATTTTAACGACAGGCATCTTCGTAGCACTGTCACAGATAGTAGAATTACCGCACTGGTAGTGTTGAGGTCAGGCGGAAGGTACTAGGTAAGGTCTGTAAGTAAGTGGGTGAGGTAGTAAAGCTTCTGTGACTAAGGTAGCTTGAACATGTGTTGCGCATGCTAAGCCACCACCTAGGCCGATGCGCAATGCTGGGCGAAGTTGGAATAGGTTAGGACAGAGTACAGGGTGATCGGAACAAGATGTGGCACGAATTCTTGAAGTCCCTGACTGCTGGTCCGAGTCAGATAGGAAAATGTGGGCTACCTGCATGGATCACCAAGACGATAGGGATAAGTGGTTGAGGACTCTTGGTGTGGTGGTTAACAGCTGGTCATTTATAAAAACTTAGGGCTAAATATGCCAACCATGGGGCCAAATGCTTCGCCCAACGAAACGGATCAGATGTAGGGAGAATGTTGCGTGTCCCTACAATAGCGAGATGATAGCCCTACATTTTCTGTGATGGTTCAACGCTTTTGACTATGGCCCTGCATATGGCCCCGTGTTTTTTTTACAGCGAAGTACGCTTTCCGTCGAAAGAATGGAAGGATTAGATGGCCAGTCACTTTCCTTATACAAAGCACTCTCGTCACCACAACGTCTATCCTCCGCGTCATTAGCTGACATGGTTTCTGGTTCCTTGTCAGGAACCTAATAGAAAGGTTACTAGCCTCTGCGTTCGTCCACCATAATGGTGTCTTGATTAGGTAATGATGATAATATATTTCGTACGACGTAATTTGCATGAAAACAAACCAGTTTACGGGTTTGATCATTTTGGTAATGTGAACTGACGGTTATGTACGATGCTAAGTTATACGTCAGACCGTTATTCACGACACATAAGACATGCGTCTGAAGAAAGAACGTTAATGCTTCGCAGACGGAAAGAATAAAACAGATTAACACCAACATAATTGTTCATCATACTAAAGCAATCTCAGATGGGAAAGAGAAATTATTTGGCTATTGTTTGGATCTTTCAATATTCCTGAAAGTAGGGAGGGTAATACAGCCGTGACCTTGGGTTTGTGCGTTCCTCACCAATTTTTGATGGCATGGTGCAAGCTGACAAATGCGATTACTAGGATTCCATATGGATGAAGAACTGGTTAGGTTAACCTGAAAAGTTCACAAAAAAGCGAGTGGCAGACGAAATTCGAAACAGGGGCACAAAAATACTATGCTGCAGTATAGCAACTGTGATACCATGTTGGTGAGTTCATTTTACTGACTATAAAAGTTACTTGAAGGCGTATCCAGAACCAACTGTTTGGAAGTAAGGTTATGAGGAAGAAGATGTAGGTTCATACGCAAGTAGTGGAAACTAAACTGAAGCCGAAGATGAAATAGAGAGAATAGGGGATTTTGGACCAGGTATTCGCTGATGTGTAGAAAAACCTATATTCAAAAGTTTAATGAAGTTATAAATACTTGAATAAAATGCATGGATTTTGCTATGATGGTAGCCACGCTCCATATAGTCATGGGGGAGGGGTGATCATGGTGTTGAGTGTTATCATATCACGGCTATAGGGACAATATAGTGGTACAGATTAGGCTGATCTAGTAGACCTGGCGAACGTTTTTTTTGGTAGCCTCATTCTTTTTACTATTATTTTGTCGTCATAAGTACAAGGGCCGCAGGTTTCATAAAGATACCGCCATCCAAAACCTTTTAACGAGCTTGTGTAAACCAGTTGATTTCTCCTTGGCCTTGTGGAATAGTACCAGGTCTTCAGCGGGTTCCGATGCAGTAGATCCAGCCACTGGTCTGCTATGGCTCTTCCACATAACAGGAAGTTAAGTGTTGGTTTGTTTTGCCTTGGACTGTGGTGCAGTTTGCTTCTTCAGATGTCGAGTTGCCAGACAGTTGTTCAGACTGGTCGCTAGAGAGGGTTAGGGATAGTCAAGAGAAAGCCTAAGAAGGTGAATTTGTTTGAGTGAAGGGAAAAGAAAAGTGAACTAATGCAGTAATCTACTTACACCCAAGTAATGCGAGGAGGGGTGCAAAGATATGAGGGACTTAGGTAAGTGAGGCTAACTCATGGCAATCGGAAGGGATAAAAAGGGCTTAAATGGTTACGATGGAAAGAAAACTGGTTGTAGAGTTAAAATAATTGGAGTGGCTTGACATCAGTTGATTTCTTCTGTTTAGTTCATGTTCCAAGTACATATGGGTAAACCGTGGGTATCTGCGTGACTGTCTAGCCTATCCTTGGAGGTTTCAATAGTTGGGGCAGAGGCCACCACTGCTAGTAGTGCGTTCCAGTACCCGCAGACTCAGAGGGTGAAGTGTGACCTTTGGTGGGCTATTCTCTTGGGGTTCCTCGGGAATCTCCATAGTGGCCACTCGGTATTATTCTTCTGTTCGGGTGACTTGGGTTATTCAGTATTTTGTAATCCATTATCAAGTCACCTCGTAACCTTCGGTAGCTAAGAGAGTATAGGCCTGTCTTTCAGTCTATCCTCATATGGTTTTCGTTGCATCCCAATAACCCCTTTTGTGGGTTGCCTCTGGACTTTCCCCAGTAGGTTCGTGCCACTTTTCAGTTGTGATGGAACGGAGACGTTATGGACCTGTAAGTGGGGTCGTATGTATGTCCTGTAGATCTTCAGAAAGAGCTCTGGTGTGAGGGCACCTAGTTGTCTACGCATAAAGTGTAGTATACCATATGCCCTTGAGGCATCACCTGGGTAGTTGGGACTTGTGTCCAGTTTCTCCGTCACTGTTAAACCTAGGTCTTTTTCTGCTGTGTCATGGGATAGACGTGAACCACAGAAATAGTAGGATACTTTCTGGGGATCAGAAGTGCGGAAATTCATGGACCGGCACTTATCCGGGTTAAATGTCAGTTGGTTATTAGTTCCCTATTCCTCTAGTGTTCTGGGGTCGTTCTGTAATGCTTTCGATTCCGCTTCGCAAGTTATTGTCCTCCATATCTTGACATCATCAGCGTATAGGAGAATCGGAGAGCTGATATGTAGCGGCAGGTCATTCACCAACAGTAGGAACAACAGTGGACCCAGGATTGCTCCTTGGGAGACACCGGTTGAGGATGTTCTCCATGTTGAGTAGACCCTGTTGACTTTCGTGCAGAACTCCCTATTGTCTAAGTAGTTCTGCAGCCACGATAGCACCTGGCTGCGTATACCTAAGCCAGCTATCTTATGTACTAGGATCGTGTGTGAGACAGTGTCAAAGGCCTTGGCGAAGTCCAGAGAAATTGCGTGGGCCGGGACCTTGTGATCCCAGCATGCTGTCCAGCGATGATGGGCCGTCAGGAGGTTGGAGGCACAGGACCTACCCTTCCGGAAGCCATGTTGAGCGTCACTGATTGCTTGTTTTTTGTCTAGATATTCCCTGATACCGTCGTCCATCACACTTTCCATAACTTTTGATATTACTGGTAGTGCTATGGGTCTATAACAGTTGGGATTCTGCCTGTCTCCTCCTTCGAAGATGGGAGAAAGGATAGCCCGTTTCCACTCTCGTGGGAGCTTTTGTTCATCCAAGGAGTGTTGGAAGAGATTGCAGAGTGGGCCACTTAGGGTCCTTCACATTCTTTAAACACAGATGGGCGGATGTTGCACCCTGGGGATTTTCCCTCGCTTAGCTTTGATAACTTGTCGAGAACAACAGCGCGAGTTATCTGTATTTCGTGTAACTCCGCAGCGCCAGGTAACGTTGGGGGCTGTTCGGGCAGTTGGTATGCGTACTTTCCTGATGGAATGTGTCAAATGTAGTGCTCATCATTTCGGCGATCTGTCCAGAGAGGTTTTCTCCGTTCGGACCTTTTATGACGCATGCTCCTTGGCTTGTCGATTTTCATCTTGCCATGAATCGGTATAAATTTTTGAAGTTTACCTGAAGCCTCTTGGTGAGGTTGGACTGGAACTACCTCCTGTCTCCCCGCACCCTGATGTTGCTTCGATTCTGTAGAGCCACGTATGCGTCATGGTCGTCCTGTTCTCTGGAGAGTCTCCATGTGTGCCATGCCCTTTTCTTGGCTTTTAGAAGGCTCTCAGTGCTTCTTTTTAGTTATTAGGTTCGCTTTCTGGGTGTTGTTACCGCCGAGGGGATGTTTTGTGAGATGTCTTTTACCAGTTCTCAGTGTTGGTCAACCGATAAGGAACACCAATCCACTTTCCACGGAGCTCTTGATAGGCGTTTGTTCATACCTTCGTAGTTTGCCCTGTTGTAACAGAGGTAAGGTCGAGGTCCCTCCCACGGTAATTGTCCACTGATTACCAGGTCGAACACTGCCATAGCGTGATCGCTGCTTCCAAGAGAAGTTTGTACCTGAACGTTTTCAACCAGAAGCTGATCACTAGTCAGTAGGTAATCGAGTTTAGATGGTTTACCATCTGACCCCCAGCGCGTATTGTAGCTGATTTTTTTCTGCAGTCCAGCCATTTGGATGGCATTTAGCAGGTTACAATCGAACTTACGGCTCAGAGTCGTGCCACCTTGCTCTAACCTGAGGGTTGAAGCGTTGAAGTCGTCAGCCATTAGAATCTGGTCATACCCTATAGTTGACCCTGTGGATACTACTTGGAGTAGCTTTTGGTTGTGTTCCAAGTTGCTATTAGGGGACCTATAGATTTCTCCAACTAAGAATTTGGTGTGCTTGACCGTGAAGTGACACCAGATAGAGTCTGGGAGCTCTGTCAGTACTGTGTCAGTGGTTCGTTCACTTCTGAACCAACTGTTCACTTATATTGCAGCCCCCTTCCGTCACTATGTTGTCTCTCCTGAACAGAATTATGTCGTCTATGTTAACTTCGGTGTCACTTATGTCTGGTGATAACCATGTTTCTGTCAGGATCATGATTTTCGGGACAAGGTCGAAACAGAGGGGTCGGAGCTCTGACATTTTACTTCGTAGTTCCCTCACGTTGCTGTAAAGACACTTGGAGGTGCTTCTCGTAACGTGAGATGTCTCTGGGTTAACTAGTGGCACAGGTTTGGATTTGAGAGTTTCTACTGACTGGCCAGTTCCAGTGGGACTGGCGCAGTTAAGTTTTTTGCGGGGTCGATTGGTGCACTCGGTGTTGGTGTAGGTTGCCGGCCTGACTCTCAACGTTTCGGTTTAGCGTTACGGTGGCCTGAGCACAGGGAGTAACTGCATTCTGTTGTTGTCGCAGGGTTCTCGGTCTGCTTTCATAGCAGCGAACGTTACCCCTTATGGTGCCCTTGACTTTGTACCATGTCTTTAGCACTCTGGTGAGTACTTCTGGGGATTCGAAGTTGACAGCCATTAGTCTAGGTGAGGTCATGGTTGTCAGGTGCGAGGGGCTTGGCAGTCTGCTAATTGCCGCAGCTGCAACCATACTCAGCTCCATCGGAGCCGATAACCACTCCCATTGTCGGACGTCATGGGTGTACTTATCGCCTAGGGTACCGGTCACCATTTCAGGTATTCCATGTACGACCATGGTTGTGGGCTTTAGTGGACCAGCTGCTTCTCGAGACGTCTTTCTTGACACCCATGATCGGTCAGGTCTAGCTCTAATGTTGGACGATCTGTTGATGACCAGGGTGTGTGACAGTAAGAGGGACTTTTCAGCGTCCCTAGTTGAGCCTAGAGTCACTTTCATCGGCGGAGGCTTCCCTGAGGGTGAGTGGGTGCCTTTGTACAGTCGACACAATTTTGCATCGAGAGCGCCTAGACCTAGCATGGCACAAAGAGAGTTTCACTGCTACCTGTCAAACTTGTCCTTATACTCCAGAAGGCTATCATCGCAGACAGGAACGTTAAACAGAATGACAGAGCTAGATAGGTCAGTGATGCCAACATTGTCCGATCCTACATATGCATTTTCACGGATGATTCTAGCTTTTTTCTGCACACTGACCCATTTCTTATATTGTCCGCTGGTTGCTGTCTCTGGTGCGGCTCCAAGGCTTGAGGTGGATGCAGTTGCCGTTGGTGTAGGCGGTATTTTGTTCGGCTTAGAACCTCTCAGGTTTTTGATCTTCAGTAGGCCATTGCCGAAATCCTCTGGGGAGTGAATCTCCTCTGTGATAGCGGTTTGGGATGGATACCTGCTTTTTGGTTACTGGAGATTTATCGGTTACCCTGAGTAAGCCTGAAGCTAGGTGCGGTCTCAGACGGCACTGTGGGCAAATGTACCAAAACCACGTGTACGGGTGGCACGTCATAAAGCTGTAGTACTGATGTGGCACTTTCTCACATCGGCAGTGCACCCATTTGTTTCAGCTGTTGCACTCAAAGGCTGCATCACTTTTGGTGACAGTGACAGCACATGTGTAGCAGTTGTCGTCATGTCCATGTGGTTTTCCAAATGCTTCCGCTCTACTCTTTGACGTTTCCGCCTAGTGGTTCTCACTGGGGGGTCGAGGTAGGCTCCAGGTGTAGCATGGGGCTCTGGGTTTACTTGACTAGGTATAGTGACGTTTACAGTGCCAGGAGGATCGGCTGTACGGCTAACTTCGAGTGTTGCAAGCCGTAACTGTGACCGTTCGGTTGAAGTGGACTTAGGTGGTGCGTTCGTATCCTAAGTAGCTTTCTTCGTTACGTTTTGATGTCTCATAGCTCCAGCCCTAGTAACTACTGAAAATAAGGTGATCAGTGATTGCGGAGAGACTGTACTCAAAGTATTTCTAATACTTGTCTTTTTCGGGTCAGCACACTTTTACCACGCATATTAATACAGATGAAGATAATAACAGGTTCGATAAAAGGAGTCGAGCAATGAAAATGCAAAGCAAGTAAGCAGAAGACTTTCTACCTTACCTTCGGTTGTTTGTTCCTGCGACTCTGTCGAAGTCCAAAAACTACCAAGTCCTGGACGTAGAAGCTAGTGAGATATGTTTTACTGCAGATGCAGCAATCTGAGCTATAACAGTTGGTCGAGACAGCTAGACCTATCACACAGTTGTCCGTTTGGAGCGTAATAGTGGTGATGAAGTAAGCAGTGATACGTTCTGCAGCAGAATTGTTGCCAAAACGCTGAATGAGGAGTTGGAAGCTCCTATTGGATAGTTGTAAATGTGAATTTTGTCTAGAGGGGTGGAGACGAGCGAAAACACGTCACTATTCAAGGAGCCATACAGGCAAGGGTGGTTCAAGTTTATTTACCTGCCATTATGCCTGTTGGTCAGTTATCACCATCTCCGCATATTTTCACGTTAATTTTTTATATATTTTTGTGCTACACTCAATAGAGTTGATGGTTACGAGGATATTTCCAGCTTACTGTCAGCTGGCTAAGACCGTGCTTACATTATTGACTCAGTCGTCCCTTGGTATGTACCACACGTCAGACAACACTTATGACCATCATACCTCCACTCGTGCATGGTCAGGCTTGATTTATGACGCAAAACTGACTTGTACTACTGTACGGCACAAAGACTCCTAGCTTATTACAAAGAGAAAAGGGAATGGTGCGTAGGATGTTTATTTGTAGGAGGGGTTAAGAGTAGCTGAACTATGGCAACATTGAGGTTAGGAATAGTAACTAGCATCAACACAACTACCACAAATTCACATAGAATAGTATGTAATTCAACAAAAATTGCTCACCGTTTGATAAATTCTTGGGTGGTTGCATTAGATTATTGTATACTGGACTCTAGATATTTGGTGGGTCAATAAGGAACATGGTGTCGTCTACGTAGATTATATTAAGAATCCTGCATACTCCAGGTTCATTGAGGTAGTGGCTCAGGGTTGACTGAAATTGAGATATGGTCTTGCAGCATCGGACATCATGCGGCAGTCTGTTCCAAATAGCGTAACGAGTTGTGAAAAATGAGGATTTGAGCTGTTTGGATGCATATGGTAGTGTGATTAGACAGTCTTGGTCTCTAAGATTGTAGGGTTTTTTGTCAGCAAACTTTACTGTATCCACACTGGTAGTCACTTCATTGTGTATGACTTAATAGAAAATACTGAGGTGCAGCTTTATTCTCCTTAACCACATAGGTTCTAATCGATTAGCATGACACCTGCCTCTGTATGAATTACTGAGGGAAATAAGTCTGGTAAAGTGTCGTTGAGTTTTCTCTGTTTTCTGATTGTCACTGAACAGCAAACAACTAGTTACAATAGAACAGTATTCTAGTAGTGGTCGCACACACATCTTATACAGAATCAGCTTGGTTTCATTCAGGCGAAAATTTCGGTGGGTGAAGCCGATGAGACGGCGTGATTTGGAGCACTGTGCCGTTGCATATTCTGCCAAGAAAAGGTCACTGGAGTAGCTTATTCCAAGGTCGCAAATACTACCTAGCTGTTAGAGTGCAATGTTGTCCAGTCGAAGATTAGTTGGCACGCTCTGTTCACCGAAGAGCATAAAGCCGGACTTCCGTGTATTCAGAGGTAGCAGCCACGTGTCACACCATCTTAGTAGCTTGTCAAGATCGTTTTGTATGGTGGTATTGATGCTGGCACATTTATTAGGGTAAAAAGTGTATACTACTTTCAAGTCATCTGCAAATATAGAGGCTTTCCCTGATTAAAAGCAGACGCAACTATCATTTATATACATTATAAGAGAAGGGGTCCCTGGACGGAGCCTTGGATAACTCCACTGGTGATATTTCTGGGAAGAAAACAATGTGAGCCTGTTTTGACAACTTGGATGCGGTTCAACAGGAATGAGCCGATCCAGTCATACAAATTGCCACTTATTCCAAATGAATTCAGTTTATGAAGGAGTGAGGGGTGATGCACTTTGTCAAAGGCTTTGGTGACATCGAAGTAAAGCGAGACAACCACTTTTCCATCGTCTCTACTGTTAAGTACGTGTTCGAAGAATTCTTGATGACATGTGATACAAGATTTCTTAGACAGAAATCCATGCTGCGAGCAGTTCATAAGTTTGTGATCTGAAAAGTGAGAAAAGATGGCATTTTTCATTACTTTCTCCATTATACGTGAAAGGATAGGTGTTATGTTGATGGTAATTTTCCGGGCTGAGTCTGAAGCCTTTCTTAAAGCACAGGGTAATATGACTAGTCTTCCATGAAACTAGGAAAGTGCCAGAGTTTAAGCACAGGCGGAATATTTTTGCTAGCAATATGGGAAAGTCCGCTCTACCATTTTTAATGAAAATGCCAGGTATCCCATCTACTCCCCCCACTAAGAGAGGGTTTCAGTGAGTTTATTGCCTCACGTACGTTGCTTAGGTTAAACTCAGCTTCCGAGATTTTATGTGCTCCAGTGTCACTGAGTGTTGCAAGGCTGCGACTGCAATCAGTGAAGGAAAGGCTAAACGTTTCGCTTAGTAGTTCACATATCTTTGTGGGGCCTATAACAATCTTGTTGCCTACTTTCAACATATCCAGCATATCAGGTCTATTACAGAGTTTCATTTTAAGAGAAGTAGCAAGAAGACGACCAGTTTATTCTCATGTTTTGGAATTTTATCCTCAGTAAAGGTTTCACCTTTTCGTTTGTGAACTTCCAGGACACTGGAAATGGCATGGATACTAAAAATGGCGGAAAAGTCAGTTTCCTTAGTTATCGCCTGAATGTGATAGGGATGTAGTCTTGATGTTAATATGCGAGTTTTGTGCTTTTTTTGGGATACGGAGTTGGGACAAAAGTTTGAATTGAGATAGAAGTTTCCAGGAGAGTTGTTCAGATCAGTGGATGAGAGAAACTCGTTTTAGTCTGGACAGCGTATTAAGTATTGTGAGCTTGCCCAATCGACGTCAACAAAACTTCTGCGAAAGAGTGTTGTAGGCCTCAGTAATGTAGGAGTGCACCTACATGGTGCAAAGAGTTGACATGATACAACCTTACGGTCACTTTCCGGGAATTCGATGTTAGTATGTATGGTGAATGGTGGTGGGTTGTTTAAAAAAATCAGGTCAAGTATACTATTTCGTCGAGTGCAGCTATTAACAACTTGAAACCATCCATTGGTTTCTAAGGTTTGAAACGACATGGTCCTTGCATACTAAAATCACCATCTACCACAACACAATTGGGTAGGGATGACAGCAGCTTGAATATTTCGTTGGTATGTTCATCGGCGGGTCCAGCGTGTGGTGACCTACATAGGTAACCAACAGTAATTTTGTAATGTTGGCAAGTGTCAATATTCACGGATACTGCATCATCTAAAAGGTCCCAGCCCAACGCGAAGGCATTCGAAGATGAAAAATCAGAGCGAACATAGACAATGCGACCTTCGCCTTTAGAAGTACTGTGGTCATTACGATACAATTTGTAATTGTCTAACGTGCGCCTGTGGTTTGAGGTATCTAACGTACACTAAGTTTCAGTGATTAAAATGAAGCCTGGTTTGATCAAGTAAGCTAGAGATTTTAGATAATTTAGCTCATTGCGAATTGGACGTGAGTTAAACAGAAGAACAGAGAATTCTGATGGGGCTATAAGAAGGCTTAGGTCATTAACAAGATCGGATAAAAGTGGTCTTTCATGGTCATCATATGAGCCAACGGAATGTGGGGTGGGAAATTTCGGGATATAGGCAAGTTCCTTAGCTATGCATGCCGGACTACCCATTGTTGCCTCAGACGATGACCGCTCATTTATTAACCTGGGATGGGAGGGTGTCACTATAGTATTTCTGCCTCTGAATTGGCTGCTGGCTACAGCTAATAGCACTTGACTCGAGCATGTCATCATCTGCATGGCTAGAGGTGCTATTATTCTGTGGATCCCGCAAAAAGATGGATATCCCAGAGGGTTCCAGAGCGTAGATTCTTCATAGAACGCCGGATAAGTGTTACTTACGCTAGCTTTTATGTCATAGCCAGAGTAGGTATAAGGTCCCTTATTCCGAACTCTCAAGGGGATAGTTTTGGGTTTATTCACGTTGGTGTGAACTAAAGTACGTTGGTGGTGCACTGGGGTTATATTCTTGGGTAGACGGGAACTGTACAGTGGAATGTGACGACAGAAACCTATCGTTATTTCTTGAAACCATATTCCCCAGTTGGGTGGTTTTGGCTGTCTGTGGTGGTACGCCTTGCTTGCACTCTCATAATTGAACAGCTGAACCGTATTATGGCTGACTGAGATGGTTTTGTTTCCTGGTTCTGGGCGAGGAGTGTTTTTATAAGTATCTTTGTATGGGAATGAACCTACTTGAGAGAGGTTCATGGCTCTATATGCCACCAGGCAACTAGGAGTTCCCGATTTCACTGGGTAGCATTGTTTGTTGTTAAAACGTTTAGATCTCCACGACATTTTGCTTAGGGATACTGGGTTCAGCAACAGAGCCGAAAAGATGGGTTGCACAGACGGGTCTTCCTGTATGCTATGATCGGATTGACTGCCTTGCGATCTTTGTAGTTAATCACTAAGACTTGTGTTGTCATGTAGGTCTGTGGATGCTATATTTATGCATGTTGGTGGTATGGAGTCTGTATTCTTATGCTCCCTGTTGTATTTATAAGTTCTTAACTGGTAACTGGGGGGAGTGTAAAGGTCAGTGGACTTCTAGTTAGCTTGTCATCCTCACAACTCGTTAACTAAGATTTGACATTCCTCTGGTAGGACTTTTTGAAGTCGTCTCCAATAACATGTTGTGTCTGGCAGAATTGCCTAGTGGCTTCTGCAGTTGGGAAAAATATTTAAATGTTTGTTTATTACTAACTTCTCATGCTCAACGTCATTTGTATGTTTCGTATGTCGGTTTTGTTGAACCATAAGACAAGCCTTTCATGAAGTACTCGAAAGAATACTTCAGTATGTGCTTCATGCTGATTTTCATGTCTCCGGTAACTGATTTCGGAATGGTGGAGAACTGTCGAATGATTGAGTTGCATTTGAAAACTTACGAAGTCGTCTGTGTTCGTGTCTACCACCTCCATTTCCAGATTATCGAATACTTCGCTGGAAGTTACAGATAGACCGAGCTTGTTTATACTTCTTGAACCCTCAGGACGTTTTGAAGACTTGTTTGGATGCACTTCGTCTCGAAGCTTTTCAATAACCGATGTCAAGTTCTTTAAACAAGCTAAGGCATATTTTTAAGCTAAATAAATACATTTTTTAGTCATTATTGCACTGCTGTCTGCCTTCGTCAGTGACGCAGTTATATCAACACCTTCAAGTTTTGATCTGAATAGTGATGTAAAACTCCACAAGATGTTACTCACGAGTGGCTGTTTGCGGCTGCCTCACTCCGGGCTGCAGGCTGGACTGGTGATCTAAGCAATACAGGCATTAAGTAAAATGCCATGTCTTACCACAATGGTGTACTGCTTATTTTGTTGGATGTGTTTCTGTCACTCTTGGTTGATAAATTTATGGATTCTAGAGTATACTCACCGATATTTGAGTTATTTAAGCTTTAAGAGAATAGTGAGATGGAACAAGATATTATTAAGATACCCTGGGTGCTTGCTTCTAGAAGTAAATCTGAATGGATTTGCTGTCAGTGACGTTCTTTACTGGGGTCAAATGTCCCGTAGGCACAGAATTAGGGTAACTCTTAATCATCTCCTTTCAACAAGAAACAGTACCTCTGTGGCGTCGACGTTTGTTGTTGCAGGTTTGAATTGAGTTTGGGTCACATAAACGGTAATCAAGGATTGAAAATATAAAGAGATCGCAGCACAGATGTCAATAATAAATGATGTGAAAGAGGGTACATTTGAAATAAAATAAAACTGAAGACATCTGAGGCTGTTTGACATGACAGTGATAAATGTTATATCACAATTTTTAAAATTTTTTTGAAGATGTATTGATAACGAGTTGTTTTTAAAGATAGATACGAGGTTTTGTCAATAAGGTTAGAAAATCTCAAAGCATTTAGAAATAAGTGGGAACGCGGCGTTCTTGAAACCAGTGTTACTCACTAGTTTCTGAGACGTGAGAGCTGGAAATAACAATATTTTAAGATGGCTTTATTAGAATACTGTTACTTACTCCAACCATGTATATTTTGAACCTGTCTAAGCGTTGTAATAATAATGATATGAAACGGAGTAAATTGCTAAAACAAAAACAGGGCCAACTTGACAGGAGAGTAGTCAATGTTCAAGATATTACTGTCAGTATTTCCATTGCTAGCTAACCACGGTCCTACAGTGAATAAAGTATTTGAATATATTTTTAATTGATTGCTATCATGGCAAGTTATTTCAGAATTACCTTCATAAAAAATAAAAATGCACTTCGTTTCACATCATTATGATTATAATGTCCAAACCGGTTCAATATGAACACGATGTCAGTAAGTGACAGTAGTCTTCTAAGATCTACATAAAATGTTTTTATGACGGCTATCATGTTCCCCGAAATGAATGAACAACAATGGTTTCCCAAATGCCTTCCATACGTTCCCATTTATTATTGTATTTTATGCAAAATCTATCCTCTCTCCCTCCCGCCGACAGAAAAATGATACCATTTTTCAAATCTAACTCACCATAATCAATATAGAATTTTGGCACTGTGGTGGAATGTAATTTCATATTTGATCAGTCTGTTTCTCATACGACTCAATGACATAGTATACTATACCATAAACTGTATATCGCTTTGCAGTATCGAATTCGTTGATGTATTTTGAAACAAATATTATTACATCTCAAACACAAACCCAGGATGAATGAAAAAAGTAATATGTTACTACTGTACAGCTTGTAAAAATTAATTCTCTGAGAAGAATTAATCTTACTTAACCATTTTCCCGATAATTTAACGCATATTTTACTGTAGCTGTAAAAGTGCGAAAATAAATGACTGAAGGTAATCAACTTTCTCCAGCAAAGACCTACAGTTTGTGCCAACTATTTCTGGAACGGTCATTTGAAATATGGTCGAGCGCTTGACAGACCGCTGCCATCCACAGTGATGCCTTCTCTTATTTTGCGTATCAGCGTGTAGACCTACAAGTTGTAATGACTGAAATTTGCGAGAGTAAGTAATACAATTTTTCATTTCTCCTTTGGGTTTGTAGTGGCCTCCACAGCTGCCCAGAAGCTTTCATTTCTTCCTCACACGATCTCCTCCATGTCACCCTCACACGCCCAACTCGTCGTTTCTCACTCGGGTTCCACTCGAGGGACTGGCCTGGCACTTGATGTCCCCAGACCCTCTTCTCAGTGTATGTCCAATCCACCTCCACTTTCTTCTGCACATTCCTTGGGCGATGGGTTCTTGGTTGGTTCGTTGCCAGTCAGAGTGAGTTCCGTGTTGCTTATTCTTATTATTCTGGCTATCTGATTTTCAGTATCAAGTGAGCGTAGGTGGCAGCTGTTCATGTATGTCTGCAGTTTGTTGGGAATGCTTTTCGCAACGCGCCAAGTCTCTCAACCATCACATAGAAGCACTGACTTATTTGACTGAGTTAGTGTTGAAAATCCGGATCTTGTTCATACTTTATGCTGAGTGCAGTGGAGTGCAGTAGATCTCCACACTGATTTCAGATAAGTGAAGGCTTGTCTTGTTTTTCCAATCCTGGCTTTGACATCCTCATCTGTGCCTGTGCCGCCTGTAGTTGAAACGAGGCTGCCTAGTTAGGTAGGTAGGTCGGTAGGTAGGTGAAAGAGCCAACTTCCTTTAGATTTCTCTTGTTGGTAGTGATTGGTGCTTATTGTTGTTGGCTGTGTATTTTCACCACTTCTGTCTTCTCTACGTTCGCCTGAAGGAAGTCCCGTCTTCAACGTCTCTTCTGCCAACTTATTGGTTTTTGCCTATAGATCTTCGAGTTCGTGCGACAAGATATTCGACATGAATCATTGGCGAGATCCAAATTTTCTAGGGTCTTCCTATCGGTCAAACAGCCTATCCCCATCTTCTCGCTCCACACAGTTGTTTGTTGCATGATCCAGTCCAGTCGACCACAATCGGAGAGATCATTGGTGATAGTAGGCAATCTTGTCTTACTCCTGTCTTCACTTCAAAGGCATCACTGAGCTCCTTCCCTTGTGAATCACTTCGCATGTAACATCACATAGCATATGGCTGTTGAGTGAGGTTGATAGGGGTTTGTGGCACCGCGTAGTGTTGAGGCAGTTGCCAAATTGCTTCTCGGTCAACACTATTGAAGGCCTTTTCAAAGTCGATGAGGTTGAGGTAATGGGTTGACTGCCACTCTATGCTCCGTTCTATGATGATGTGTAGCGTTGCAATTTGATCCGCACATTATTTGTTCTTCCTGAAGCCAACCAGCCTGTTACGATCGTAATTTTGAATGCAGAGCGCTTTTAGTCTCTCCAGGATGATGCGGCTTAATATTTTGTTTGGTGTGGACATGAACATGATTCCGCGCCAAATCCCCTAAAGACTTAGGTCCCCCTTGTTTGGGAAATTGACAAGCTAACCCTTCTTCCAATCGGCAGGTGCCTTTCCTTCCTTCCTTCATTCCTTCTAAACATTCTGCAATAATGGTGTGAGCATGTCCGCTGTTGTCTCTGCATCTGTTCTCAGTGCCTCTGGCGGAATGCCATCTGGTCCTGCTGCTTCCCCTGATTTAAGCAAGTTTATGGCATTCAGGACTTCACTTGTGCTTTTGTTGGAGGGCTCGTGTTCACTGATAGTTTTTTTGCGACTGGGCTGTTGGTGATATTTCTGGACGAGTTGCAGGTGGTGGTGATGGTGGTGGTCGACTCAAGAGTTTTCTGAAGTAGTCAGCCATCATTTCCTTTGTTTCTCCTCTTTGGTAACTAGGTTTCCTTCACTGTCTTTCATTGGTTTCGTCTACGTTGATCTCTTCCCAGATATTATTTCGGTTATTTGATACAGTGTTGTCAGGTCTCTGTCTCTCCTACCTGCAGCCTGTTCTGCTTCGCTTGCCAATGTATCGTAGAAGTATCTTTTGTCTTTCCGTGCATTCTTATTCACTTCTTTCTCAAGTGTTTTATTGGCTGTATTCAGTTCTTCTTTTCGTTGTGCATCCTTGCACTAGTTCATCTTCTGCCTCACCATATTCTTCTCCTCTATCAGCTTCCATGTACCCATGGGAATCCATTCCTTGTCTTGCCGCTTCTTGTTCCTTCTTAACACGGTTATGAAGGTTTCTTTCCACATAGCTTTCAAAGAGTTCCGGTGTTCATTTACACAGGTTTATTCAGGGATGTTGCTAAATATCTTTCCTGATGGCTGACGTGAAGATGTCCTTTGTAGTTTCGTCCTTCAGTCTGTTCCAGGTGTTGAACTTGAACTGTGGTCTATCACCAACTTCTTTGAAGGCTTTCAACTTGATTTTGAAGCTTCTTTGCACTAGATAGTTAGTGGTTTGAACCTACATCCGCTCCCCTTCTTGATGTTGTGTCCAGTAGGCTACTTTTCCACCTTCTTGAGATTGAAATGAGGTTGATCTGGTTTTTAGTGTGTCCTGGTGTCTGGTGAAATCCATGTCTCTATCTTGTGAATATCCTTATGTTTGTACATACTGCTCTTGGGGACATCATGATAGCCACTCCAAAACTCAATGTGCCTGTGGTTGTCATCTAGGTGACAATATCGCAGTAGATTATTGACTCTCAAGTTGACAGTTTGGAGAGTCCACTTCGATTCCATCTGCAGATTCCTCGCAGATTCCTAGCACTTCTATGCTATACCTTCTCATCTCTTTTGCAATCTGGGCAGCCTTGCCAGCCAGCTTCAAACATTGTGCGGACATTCTATATCATAATGCTTACCTTCGTTTGATCGAGAGAAGAGAAGACACATCGGCCATTTGGTTTTCTGAAGGCTTATACCAACCGGCGTTATTTCGCCTCCCCGATTCCAGCAAGGAATAAGTTTATTTTTGTTTTTGTATTTCGTCTCTGCTCTGAGGTTTCTTTAGCGACTGGATTAGTTTTCCGGGGTAGGGTTGCTAGCCCCACGTCCAACCTCCGCTCTTTTACGGCTTAGGACCGGCTAGTAAACTAGCGAGGTTATGTAATGCAATCAAGAAACATTATTGAGTGGTTCGAACAATATAGAAAAAAGAAATTTGATGCAGTATATTTCATAGTAGATGAAGTAGTCCAAAGTTCATGCAGACCGTGTATCTGGACAAATGATATGCAGTTCATGGGATCCTGTATTGGTGGAAACACATATAATGCACTTTTATTGGACGAAACAGAAATGTTTATTCGGAGAAGTGATATCTTATTTCAGTAATACAGTTTGTACATTCACTGAGGGCGATGACTTACACCACATATTGAGTTTGATCAAATGTGTCAGCAATGGACACAATCACATCAACAACATACGATCAGGCATTACTGCATAAAGGTCCACATTACAACACGTTATATCAGCATATCAACCAAAAAAGGACTCAGATGGAAGACAAAGAAGATTCTTTCTGGAGGTTTGTAGGGATTTATTGATTTCAGTTTTGCATTCATAGCGAACTGATATTAACTTTAGAACCAGGTTTTCGGTTGTTTTCCGGCAGATTTCAGCCCGTGATCAGTTCTAAGTTGAAATAAAAAATAATCCACCAAAAGTAGTGAAAATAATAAATTCAGTATGATGATTAGGATGTAGATAATGTGTGGGTACATCTACACCACTGATGTCAGTTCTCAATCATGTCATCTAAAGTCTGTATCCACTGGTTCCCGTTGTCACGTGGACTCCAACGGGAAAGTCTATGCTTGCCTGCATGACCTAGATCAACATTCGTACTCCATGCAATGGTGCCATGTTTAAGTCTAGCCATCCCGAACTTTATTCCTGCCTACATGTACCTCAGCCAACTGTGTGCGACGAGGCAGATGATGGCTAGGGGTGTGTCACATGAGTCGATCGAGGAGCATAGCCTCATCAATTGAGTTTCCTCTTCTACCCAAATCTATAGACCCGAACTCCTCACCAAACACGGCCAATGCTACGAAGAAGACAGTGGTTGAACAGATGAGGCCCCCTCATGTACCCTACTTTTAATGACCATTTTTCCCACCTATATTGTAGAGAGGAGCAAACCAGACACTGTATAGAACATTGGATATCACGGTGGCACCGTAAATGTCGAAAGCCGAGTTAAGCCTTTGTATCTGTCCAGAGATTTCATTGGTCACTAACCCCAATAGTGCTGGTCCGGCTACCCAGGTTAAAAAGTGGTCAATGCGTTCAACCGCTTTTTTTCTATCACTAGAAAAGACGCCAGAAGAGACCAGTCACGGAGCGACAATTTGCATTTTGGCGGAGAGAAATACATCACAAATATTATCAAATTAACACTTAAGCTTTCCGGAAAACTATTCATCTTGTCGACCACATAGATTTCACGATGCACTATGGAAATGATGGTTCAGTCTAATTACTAAATATTAACATTTAACGTAGAACAAATGGTACGCCCCGAAGATTTATTCACAGGAAATAAATCATAGTATGGTCTCTATCTGAATTTGAATATCTTTCTTCTAAACAGCTATAAACGAGTACTAATCATAGCACTGTTTTATGGTGGGAAGCTGACATGTTCGACTGGTAAGTTGGAGTGTGAAATTTTGATAATCGAGAAATATCTGCGACCAAGACTTTTTTTAGCAGATACGGAACAGAATACCATAAACTAAAGAAAACTACACTTTGTCATAATTCAGTCTTGATTTTTTCCAATTAAAAGGTTTTGATACGATAGAAAAAGAAAATTCAACTGGCAAAACGCATTGTACAGCTTGGGTTGTGCCAAATTTTTGAACAGTTTGTTCACTGTTGCATCCAAAAATTTGTAGCTCTCAACCTTATGATCAAACTGATTGCGTGTAAGAAATCACATACACTGGAAGTGAAATTAAAACCTAGTCAGTAAATTGGTCTAATAGCACAGTTGACAGAACACTGAGTCGGTAATCCTAAGGCCCCTGGTTCCAATTATGTCACTATGCAAGTTCTCACCTCACCTTCAGTCATCACTCCACGTCAAGCAGCAAATACATTGAAAGAACGGAATGTTGATAAAAAAAAGTACACATCGCTAATATGTTGTACTTGTTTGAGACGCAAGAGTGCAAGAATAAGGAAGAATATCAAGTTGGATGTTGAAGACGGATTGTAAATCTCAGTTGGATGGAGGCAATCTATCAAAGTGATCTATGACTGTTAGCCTCCGAGCTTGGTGGTCACATGGCAAAAATGATTTATAGAATTTAGTCAGCACTTAGGACATGACAATATGAAACTGTTTACTCTCCAGTGAATAATCAATGTACAGATTATTATATGTTTGTGAACCATGCTAAGAAACGGAGAAGAGTGAAGTGACTAGCTCGGGGATTATGTGCAAGCAATGCAATGTAATATCATACAGTAATTAGTAGCGTGGATTCCTAAACATGAGCTTTCAGCTAGTCAAATTGGCTGAAATTATGAAGGTCAGTACCAATGTTGAATGTCGTTTAACTATAAGCTGTTGGTTTCGAGGGTTGATTTGCCTTAATATTTCAGTTCTGAAAGACATGAATCAGCTACAAATTGGCTAAATTTTCTTTCTTTTTTTTTGACGTAAATGAATTCTAAAAGAGTACAAAAAATGAAGAGCATGATGGTAGGCATCAATGCTTGTTTTTAAAATATAAAATCGAATCCGGTCAAAGGTAAACTGAATAACTGTCGCTTGAACATGCCGTAAGGAAGAAGATTAGGTGAACTAATACATAACACAGTCTGAATATAAATATTACTATGTATACTACTGTGTAAACATTCTGTCATATAAGAACTTTTCCATTATGTGGAAATTATGTAAAGAGCTTACTGGTGGAAAAGTGATAACAAAAGAAGCTCGTTTGGATATCTACACGTTAAGCAAGTCATTCATATGTCGGTAAGCTGATTTCATCCTTCCTAATGTCCACAGTCACATGGATAGCTGCTTTCCTGGTTTTTATACAAATGACGTATTTAAATGTCTAAAATCCTTGAATCCATTCCAAAGCTTATGTCCTGACGGTGTTTCGAGGATTATATATAGAAAATGTGCAGATGTTTCATGTCAATCCCTTACAGATATCTTCAATGCATCGTTTCCTAAAGACGCAATACCCGATGTCTGAAAGAAGATCAAAGTTGTACCTGTCCCTGAATCATCTTCTGCATCAGATGTTACGTTTCTACCCATCGCTATAACCTTCTCTTTTTCGAAGACAATGGGGAAACTGCTTCTCCTTGTGCTTGAAGCTTCGTTCAGAGAGCCAAGTCGGTTTACTTAGAAATACAAGAGAATTACTTCAGATGCTGCCAATGCCTTGCTTCATAATAGTGCATCTAGTCTAGAAAAAGGTGCTAAGTATGCTTATTGTGTCTTCTTGGATTACTCATCAGCCTTTGACTATGTTCCTAAACCACTCTTGCTACATTAACCTGCCATACCTCATACTGAGCCATGGGTTACAAAGTGGCTGTATTCTAATTTTTCTGAAAGGAAATAGTATGCTGTCTATAAAGGGAGGTTCTCCGCTTCATTGCTTGCAGAAGCCGGTGAGCCTCAAGGTGCAGTACTTTCTCCGTTTCTGTTTACATTCCTTTTGTACGATTTATCTTATTCTGTTGAAAATAATTTTATTAAGTATGCTAATTACCTAACGATGTCTATTCCAGTTAACTCTCACTTAGATTTCTCTGAAAAAGGTTTCTTATCTGTAATTGACCAATGGACTCTCGAAAAAGGTTTCAAGTTAAATTCTTCTAAATGTCAGATCACTAAATAATGCTCTGGATTCAAAATTACGATCGGAACAGGCTGGCTGGCTTCGGGAAGAACAGATCAGGTGCGGATCAAATTGCAAGGCTACGCATCATCATCATCATCATCATCATCATCACCTTCCATGAATATCAACATGAGACCACGGATTACTGCGTAACGGTCCGTGTTGCCATAGCTCATATCAGTATATCAAGTGAAAAGGCAGTGACCTGCAAGGTGAAGATAAGAAAATTAAGTCAAAAGAAATATAAAGTACGAAAAGAGAGAAAGGAAGAGTGAGAAAATGATGAGATTCGGTATAGCGTCGTTAAGATGAGGATAATGTATGTATACATCTGCACCACTGACATCGGTTCTGAGCCATATAACCTAGAGTCTCTAACCACTGGTTCCTCTTGTCCCGCTGAACCCAACCGGCTAGTCTACATCGCCTCACATGGCTCAAACCAACAAACGTCATACATTGGTGCCATATTTTAGTTTTGCATTTTAGGAGAACTGTTTCTGTCAAAACTACCACAACCGGTGCAAACCGTGTTAATGACACTCCAGTCAGTTCCACTCGATGACCTGGCAGTCTCAGAAGATAAAATACTGGAGATCTCTAGCAGTCCCGTCTCCAACGTATATTCTGTCTGTGATGAACCCGAGAGCCAAGATTCAGAAGTGACCAAGCTGTGTAACTCTGGTAAACAGCTGCTACGAACTCGAAGCCCTAGGTTACGTAACACATCACAGAAACGCATCTCAGCCCATCGCAGCAACTCACGTGGTTATCCAAAAACTAAACCTAACAGGATGGAGAACCCTAAGTGGT
Organism: Heterobilharzia americana; assembly: GCA_944470555.2. Classification (NCBI taxonomy): domain Eukaryota; kingdom Metazoa; phylum Platyhelminthes; class Trematoda; order Strigeidida; family Schistosomatidae; genus Heterobilharzia; species Heterobilharzia americana. The sequence continues at coordinate 92,123,601 of OX104134.1, forward strand.
ACTGGTTTCACAATACATATGGAGACGAAGCCAGAAAATGCCGGAAGCCATACAGTTTCAACACGAACACAAACTCGGGAAACTGTCACGCTGGCAGGCGTTCACGGCAACCGTGGCCGGCGGGAACAGCCATTTGCCTTACGTCACAGATATAAAAACGAAAGTTCGCTGCTTCGTTGACACCAGCGCAGAAGTTAGCTTTCTTCCCGCACCGACAAAAGAGGGTCATCCTGATCTATCCTTTGATCTTCAGGCAGCTAACGGCAAGGCGATTGGAACATTTGGGAGACTGTTTGCCTACCTCAACTTAGGTTTATGTAAACCTATTCACTGTGTTTTCCTCCTTGCTGGCGTTTCTATGCCCATCATTGACATAGATTTGCTGAACCACTATGACCTACTTGTAGATGCTCGTCGTCAACGACTGACAGATAACAACAAAAAGTTATCTGTTGGTGGCACCACCTATGTAGGTCCAAGTTTAGCCAACGTTAGAACCAAACGATCAGGCGACCTGTCCTATCAAGCAGTCTTAGAGAAGTATCCAGAGTTACGACAGCCGATGCATACTCTTCCGTGCATAACCACAATGCTAGGCATCACGTGACAACCACAGGTCCACCTGTGGCATCCAAAGCACGCCGTCTAGCCCCTGATAAGCTCAAAACGGCGAAGAGTGAATTCGACTACATGCTCGAATTGGGCATTATCAAACCTTCAAGTAGCCCATTGGCATCACCATTGCATATGGTTCCCAAAAAGGATAGCAACGACTGGCATCCAATCGTTGATTAGCGAAGGCCTTAAGCCGAAACAACACCGGACTGCTACGCGATACTTCACGTTTACGACTTGGCTGTGACGTTATGCAGAATGAACATATTCTCCAAAATCGATCTGGTCAAATCGTATAATCAGATACCCATTATTACTCCTTTTGGTTTGTTTGAATTCCTGTGCATGCCATTTGGTCTTCAGAATGCAGCACAACCATTCCAACGCTTTACGGATGGTGTCTTCTGTGTTTTAACTTTTGTCCACATCTACGTGGACGACTGTCTCGTTGCGAGTCGAGATAAGGAAACTCACCTTGAACATTTGGACCTCGTATTTAGTAGACTAAAAAACCATGGCATCATAGTCAACTTGCAGAAATGTGAAATAGGAGTTGAATCACTCAGCTTCCTTGGGCATACCATTGAGAACAAAAGTATACCCCTATTGAGGGTTAAGGTAGCGGCTATCATGAACTATCCAGAGCCGACCACTGTGAAGCAGCTCCGTGCTTTGAATGGCCTGGTAAGTTATTGCCGAAGGTTTATTCTCAACAGTGCCTCTGTCATGAGACCACTCACAGATCTACTTCGAGGGACTACGAAGTGCGTGACTCTGAACAACGTGGCTAGACCCGCTTTCTCTAAAGTCAAGGGAGCCATTTCAAACACGGCCATGATTATGCATCACAACCCCAATGCTCCTTTGAGTATTGCTGTTGATGCATTTGACTCAGCAATTGGAGCAGTTTTGCAAGAGTTGGCTGACGACCGGTGGCAACCTTTAGCCTTTTTCTCGAGGTGGCTACAAGACGTGGAAACAAGATACAGTAGATTTGGTGCGGAACCTCTAGCTATGTACTGTTTTGTACGCCATTTTCGACACTCGGTGGAAGGTCGTGATGTAATAATTTTCGCAGACCACAAACCGTTAGCCTTCTCTCTTGGATGGGCATCAGACAAATACTCCCTTCGTGAGTCGCGACAACCATATTACATTCCCCATTTCACGTCAGATATCCGCCACATTTCTGGCGCAGATAACTCCGTAGCCGATGCGCTATCTCGGATAGCTTCGATAAACCGCATCAAGGGCGTTGATCTCGTCGAACTAGCTCAGTGTCAAAAAGAAGACCTTGAGCTACATCATGAGTTGTCGTCCACAACTCTCAAGCTACAACTGTGTGCAGTAGGATCAGGCAAGGATACAATTCTATGCGATGTCTCTGCTGTTTAACCACGCCCAATAGTTCCGAGGAGATGTCGAGGCGAGGTCTTCAATACGTTGCACAAACTGTCCCATCCAGGTGTAGAAGCCACCATCAGGCTTATTCTACGTTTTTGCTGGCGGGAATGAACAAAGATGTTAAGGTGTGGGCTCAGTGGTGCTTAGTTTGTCAGAAGTGCAAAGTCACGCGACACACGAAAAGCCCTTTAGGTTCTTTTCTAGCCCCAGACCACGTCCATGTAGACATTGTAGGACCTCTACCAGAATTTAGTGGATGTGCTGACCTTTTCACTTGCGTGGATTGTTTTACGCGATAACCAGAAGCAGTGCCTATTGAGGATATTACTGCTGAAACTGTCGCTCATGTTTTCGAGCAAAGATGGATCGCGAACTTGGGATGTCCATCTTGCGTAACAACCGACCGTGGGCACCGATTCGAGTGTGGATTATTTCACGCTTTAACTGCACTTTTAGGTTTCACTGGGTTCCGAACGACAGTCTACCATCGAGAAGCAAACTGCATGGTAGAACGTTTCCATCAACAGCTGAAAGTTTCCCTTTCAGTTGCAAACATACCTCAGTGGACCGAGGCCCTGCCTCTAGTCCTACTAGGTATTTGTAACGCGTTGAAAGCTGATGCTGGATGCAGCCCTGCAGAACTCATCTATGGGACTACTCTCCGTCTGTCTACCAGGTGAGTTTGTTTCCCCTTCAACTTTCAAACATGTTTGCGGCAGGACATCTTGCGTGACTAGGCTTATAAACGCAATGCGTTCGGTTAGGCCTTCTCCTGTTAGACCTCAAACGACTGATGTCTCCGTTCAGCCCAGTTTACAAAATACATCACACGTGTTCATTCGCCACGATGCCTTTCGTCGACCACTTGAGCCACCTTACGATGGGCCATTCAAAGTGATCAAAGCGACATGAGAAATTCTATATGATCGAGCGAAACGGACTTGAAGATACTGTTAGTATCAACCGTTTGAAGCCGGCTTATTCCGAAGGCAACCCACTATAAGTGACGTTTCAGCTCACTATAGCTGACCGGCGGAAGTCCCAATTACTGACATTCTCGACGATGTACCTGGTAATGCACAGATACTACAACCACTGGCACAACAAAAACACGATCAGGTCGAGCCGTCAGGTTCCCGGAGTATTTAAAGTCTTATTACACTTAGTAGTGTAAAATAAAATGTGCCAACCATTTTTTTAATTCAAAATTTTTTTTCGGGACACTTTTTCTTATTTACAGGCAATGAGTAAATCCTCCTACATTTTACCTTTTTATGTCAATTTTTTACTACCACGTAATGAAACCTTTTCAAAAGATATGGAAATAAGCGTAAAATCTATTTTCGATATATTTCTACATGAATGTTTCCCATTTTTACGAATTGTTTTCGTGGTACTGAAGACTTTTATTTGTATTCCGGGTGCAGAGAACACTGAACGGAACTTCAAAGGACACTGAGGTCCGCGATCGATGTACAATTCGATTTATTGTATTTTATTTTTCATTTGCTGCGACACCCTAGAATAAGTCCAGACAACCAGGGGCTACTTCACGCAGTGAGCCCATCGGAAGAGTTTTACCAGTGGAGAAACCACTGGGTTTTTACTTCCGGCTGGAATGGTCTAAGGGTCCTCACGAACCCACTAAAGGGTTGGGAGTGGTCTGTAGCGTTACACACTTGCCCAGAATCAATAACCTGGGGTTTGACGAGATTCAATATTGATGCTGACCTTGATAGTTTAATTGGACTCGCTAAGCTGGAGGCACCCGGTCAAGCATCCTCGCCATTTGGCACACTGTCGTGTTGCTTTGCACTGCTCGTATTCGACTCTAGCCAGTTAGTTGGAACGAATCGATATCCCCGCGCGACCTTGCAAGTATACTATTCCATTTGACTACGCTGTTGTGTTTTTCTTGGTTTCCTATTTGTGGGTATGTAACAAGTTTAAATAATTATTGATTGGCCTCTGTGTCTGTCAAGTTTGCGCCAGGACAATTCCTAAACAATGTTTTAGTCTGACTCTTCCGAGCCTTCACTTCGGCCAACTTTGTGTGACGAGACAATCAGCGACTAGGCATATGTAACAGGTGTCCCAACCATCTCAGTCGATAAAGGTTCGTAACCTCGTCAACTGATTTACCTCTTCTCTCTAAAACTCTACACCTGACTTCTGGGTTACTCACGTGATGACACTACGGAATACGGCCTATGCTGCGAAGAAAACGGTGGTCAAACACTTGAAGACTTCTCATGCCTTCAACTTTCAATGGCCATGTTTCACAGCCATAGAGTAGAACAGACCGGACTGCTGTGGAGTGCACGTGACCCTTAATAAACAATCAGATATCACGGTGGTGTCGCAGGTGGCGTAAGTTGGCAAATGCCAGCGGAGCCTTTTGTATTTGTACAGAGATTTCATCGGCCACTGAGCCACTAGGGCTGATCCGACTTCCTAGGTGAGTGAAGTGTTCAACGTACTCAACTACTTCACTCCACATTGTTAGTTTGGGTATCGTTGAAAGCCAGTCCTTTGGCAACAATTTGCATTTAGGTAGTGAGAAACGTATCCCAAACATTCTCAAATTGCCACTCAGGGTATCCAGAAGACTCTGCATCTTGTCAATGTCGTCACACGTAGGACTGTTCCGTCTGCGTATTTTAAGTCTAACGAAAATTATCATGCGATTGGGTCAACGTCTGTGTAATAAGGTGACGAGAGGGAGACCTCCATGAGAATATCTACGATAAAACTGAATAAGAATGGAGACAGTGGGCACCCTTGATGAACACCACTCGATGAGCGTAGCTCCCTGGACATCTCACCATAGGCTCTAACATCTCCATAACTGCTCAAGTAGACAGCCTTCAATAAGGTGATGTAATTACTCGGCAGGCTTTTCAGTGAGAGATATTGCCATAAGACTTCTCGATCAACGGAGTCGAATGCCGTCTTCAGACCGAGAAATACAGCTATTGTCGGCGTCGGTAAGCGTGCCTATGTTCTAGGACCTGTCGGAGTGTGAATATTTGGTCGATACACCCGCGGCCAGGTCTAAAGCCTGCCTGGTTTTCTCGGACTTGCTGTTCCCGAGCTCCACTCAAGCGTCGAAGAATTGTAGAACCTAGGGTCTTGGACACTATGTTAATCAGGCTGATTCCTCTGTGGTGATCACAAGAGGACTGCTCGTCTTTCTTGAAGACTGGAATAATCAGTGATTTAGACAAGTCAGAGGGGACCGTGTTTGATCCCCATATACTGGTTAACACTTCCGTTAAAGTGACTAAGAGCACCTTACCACCATTCTTGTATACTTCAGGAGTTAGTCCGTTTGGTCCTGCCTCGTTTCAGGTTACCTACAACTTTCTTGACTTCTGCAAGTGTTGGGGGGCCTATCTGAATGTTGCATTCAGGATCCGACTGGACAGTGAGCAACGGAATGGTGGCTGAAGGCCAGTTAAACTGTTCCTCGAAGCGTTCTGTCGATCGTTCCGGTCGTCTCTACCAGTGAATCGCAGATCCATCCTTCTGCGCTATAGCCTCAGCAACTGTTGTTGACCGTTTCCCCCCAGTTTCTTTAAGAAGCCTAAATAACTGTCTACTGTCATCAATCACCGTTGCCTTTTCCACCTCTTTAGCCTTCGCTGCCCACAACTGTTCACGGTCTTTGAGTAGACGTTTTCTCAATCTACTTTTAAGTTGCGCTCACTCTTCATTGTACTCAGAGCCTGCAGGGATGCGTTCACGTGCATGCATCAGTTCGGAAGAAGCTGCTGATATCCATTAGCTCTTTTTAGCCACTCTTTCGGAGTCGGCTACAGTCTTCAGCGCTGCTTTTACAGCAGACTCGAAGTGCCACCAAGCTTTTTCTGGATGAGTGATAGTCTTTTGTTCCGATAACTGCCCAACCAGCTTCTCATTGAACACGGCTTTCGTGTTTCCGTTGTCCAGCAGCACTTATAGTGCTTCGGTTGCCGAATTTTTTTTACGTCCATTTAGACGCAGGCATATAGACGTAATCACTGTTTAAATACGTACTCCAGAAGGAGCGGCAGTCTTCCACCGATCCTCTCCACCGATGAATAACAGCAATGTGGTCTATCTATGTCCAACGCCGGGTTGAACTCGGTGGACGCCACGTCAGATAGTGCCTCTCTTTATGACTGAAATTTAAGCTAGCTAAAAATAGGCGGTTATTTGGGCTGATCGCTTCAGAAAGCTCTTGAATCAACCACCACCTGCAACTCGTCCAGAAATATCACCAACAGCCCAGTCGCAAAAAAAACTATCAGTGAACACGAGCCCTCCAACAAAAGCACAAGTGAAGTCCTGAATGCCATAAACTTGCTTAAATCAGGGGAAGCAGCAGGACCAGATGGCATTCCGCCAGAGGCACTGAGAACAGATGCAGAGACAACAGCGGACATGCTCACACCATTATTGCAGAATGTTTAGAAGGAATGAAGGAAGGAAGGAAAGGCACCTGCCGATTGGAAGAAGGGTTAGCTTGTCAATTTCCCAAACAAGGGGGACCTAAGTCTTTAGGGGATTTGGCGCGGAATCATGTTCATGTCCACACCAAACAAAATATTAAGCCGCATCATCCTGGAGAGACTAAAAGCGCTCTGCATTCAAAATTACGATCGTAACAGGCTGGTTGGCTTCAGGAAGAACAAATAATGTGCGGATCAAATTGCAACGCTACACATCATCATAGAACGGAGCATAGAGTGGCAGTCAACCCATTACCTCAACCTCATCGACTTTGAAAAGGCCTTCAATAGTGTTGACCGAGAAGCAATTTGGCAACTGCCTCAACACTACGCGGTGCCACAAACCCCTATCAACCTCACTCAACAGCCATATGCTATGTGATGTTACATGCGAAGTGATTCACAAGGGAAGGAGCTCAGTGATGCCTTTGAAGTGAAGACAGGAGTAAGACAAGATTGCCTACTATCACCAATGATCTCTCCGATTGTGGTCGACTGGACTGGATCATGCAACAAACAACTGTGTGGAGCGAGAAGATGGGGATAGGCTGTTTGACCGATAGGAAGACCCTAGAAAATTTGGATCTCGCCAATGATTCATGTCGAATATCTTGTCGCACGAACTCGAAGATCTATAGGCAAAAACCAATAAGTTGGCAGAAGAGACGTTGAAGACGGGACTTCCTTCAGGCGAACGTAGAGAAGACAGAAGTGGTGAAAATACACAGCCAACAACAATAAGCACCAATCACTACCAACAAGAGAAATCTAAAGGAAGTTGGCTCTTTCACCTACCTACCGACCTACCTACCTAACTAAGCAGCCTCGTTTCAACTACAGGCGGCACAGGCACAGATGAGGATGTCAAAGCCAGGATTGGAAAAACAAGACAAGCCTTCACTTATCTGAAATCAGTGTGGAGATCTACTGCACTCCACTGCACTCAGCATAAAGTATGAACAAGATCCGGATTTTCAACACTAACTCAGTCAAATAAGTCAGTGCTTCTATGTGATGGTTGAGAGACTTGGCGCGTTGCGAAAAGCATTCCCAACAAACTGCAGACATACATGAACAGCTGCCACCTACGCTCACTTGATACTGAAAATCAGATAGCCAGAATAATAAGAATAAGCAACACGGAACTCACTCTGACTGGCAACGAACCAACCAAGAACCCATCGCCCAAGGAATGTGCAGAAGAAAGTGGAGGTGGATTGGACATACACTGAGAAGAGGGTCTGGGGACATCACGTGCCAGGCCAGTCCCTCGAGTGGAACCCGAGTGAGAAACGACGAGTTGGGCGTGTGAGGGTGACATGGAGGAGATCGTGTGAGGAAGAAATGAAAGCTTCTGGGCAACTATGTGGCCATGTTAGAAAGATTGCAGGGAAGATAGTGAAATGGTGACGTGCTACTGAAGCCCTATGTTCCTCTATGAGCCTAATGGACAAATTATCATGATAGTAATAATAATAAATGTCAGGTTATTAATTTTAGCCTCAGTCGTAGGCAAAGTTGTGTGATCTGGTTAAGTCCAATGACGCCTGTCGCATTGATGGTATTTCTGTTGAAGGAAGTCGAGTGTTAACTATCTCGGATTGAGTTTTACTTCTGGTCTTTGTTGATCATCTCATGTCTTGTTGACCTTGTAAACAATGTTTCATTTATCGTATTACATTAAGACGCTGAGTCTCTCTGGTAGAACTCAATGTCTACTTTCACAATTTATTAATTCCTACAATTTATCTATTTTTCCAAGCTGATCTTTCCTGGTCTACGAAAAAAGGAATGTTATATTGTGTAGTGCTGTTAAAGCCGTTAGTAGGGTGCACTGTGCGTCTGCCTCATTTGAATAACACTATAGTTGACAGGCATTTATATTTCACGTGCAATAAGCTAGTGTAATTTTAACTGACAATGAGCATTCACTTCATTCACAGCTCTCTCCTTTTCCCTCCTCAGGGAAGACAAGAAGAAATTACATAGGACTGTACATTTTTACAGCTAAATAGAAGAATTCGACTGTGCCTTACCTAGCTTGCAGTTATGTGAGGACAAAGGTATTAGAACGGGACTCACCAACTTTGCGACCATAAATAATCTCTTTCCAGTAGTGTAACTAACAATGTATAATTTTCCTCCTTATTTATATCCTTGACATAACTTTAATTGTTACATTTATACTATTCGAAATGTTTTAATGGAGTATATATATATAAGTATAAACGTATCAAAAATAATGCTTTTGAAGCCGAAACAGTGATAATTTGGACTAGCTTAATTAACAGACAAGATAAAAGAAATAGATGTAACTGCTCCACAGCTGCACGATTTATTATTTTCAACTAACGACACTCAAAGTCATTATCTCCTCCCAAGAATCTATATCTCACTACACAACTTCTGTTTGAGTACACAGGCTTGATGATATTTTACTGATTTCTTTTCTGTTGTCCTGAACACTTTACACCACACTTCAGTGCTAAGAAGAGCATTAATTAGGAAGACAGGTAAGTGGACTAGGAATCAGCTCAAGATTCACGTGAAACTCTGGTTCAGTTATCCAAGTAGTTTCATATTGCTCATTCGTCTACAGCTTCAATACCAAACTGCTTACTTCAACTTAAGTATTGAGTTATTGTCATCAACCTTGAAACATTAAACAAACAACACACTCAAGCTTTGTTTGTATTTTTTTCCTATCAACAGCGAAACAGATACCACCAGTGCAATGAGGGAGTCAGTGATATGAATCCAACATTCATGTGACAAGTTTGCAAAAACAGGTTCATACCACAAAGAAAACACAGATGCGTTCCATTCCCTAACGTTTGTGAGAAGGCTGATATTTCTTTGATTTGATAAATGGTTCACATTATAGAGAGCTAAACCTGTTCTCTACAAGCATTCAGATTGCATAAAGATCTTACTAATAGTCAAGGAACCCGTGTTATGAAACCGGCTTCAGTTAGCTAATAACTGGTCCATAGGCTGGAACTAATGAATGATCACATTCAAGTAATGAGTCCTCAAGCTGAGTAAACCATCAAGAAGACTGATAAACTGGCTACATACTAGCTAAAATATGCTTAATCAAATGAGATATTTATTTATACACAAAAATGGAGCCAAAATGATGTAAGTGTATATTGCTCATAGGATAACAAAATGGTCGGTCGGACATACATCAAAATCGATCACAAGGTAGTAAAGTGTACAACTTCATTTATTTCCACGACAACAGAAAGTGGGAATCTAATGAGAACATAGGGTAAGGCTCTCAGTTCTCCTAGAATCTAATTACTTCTTCATTTCGAAGAAGTATCGGGTAAATTTTATGGTTTTCCTGAGCAAAATTTCAGAAATTGGATAGGTAAAATAAACTTCCTAGCAGTTCTACAAGAGAATGAAGGTAAACAATAGAAACATTGAAGTATATCCAACATTCTTGGAAATTGCTATGAAATATTTTTACTATGCACCGACTCCTTACGTTTTAACCCCAAACTCCTTTTTCAATAAGAACAATTCTTCGGGTTACACGGGAAGGTATTTTGAAAAGCATTTTTCACCAATTTACTTTGAAAATCAACAATTGTCCCAGGTCAGAATCTTAATAATGCTCTGTATCGTCAGTTTATACTTCTTGTGAATCCAAGTTATATCGGAACATTTTCCCGTTTCTTTTAATTACTTAAAAGAAGGTCGAAAGGAAGTAGTGTAGTACAAAACAAGTCAAAAGCTTTTATGAGACTTCTCTTCATACTAAAGATTGAAATCTTTCTCGTTTTGTCTAGCAAAACGGAGAAAATCAACGTAGAACCTCATGTACGCAAGTGCATCGGTTCAAGCTGCCACAATTCACAGTAATATAAAAAGATAGGTAGATAGAAAAAAATTGATATCAAAGCAGACGAGAGAGAGAGTATAAAGAAATTGAGGACCAAGGTTACTGCGAATATTCAAGCTTTAGAAGATGTCAAAGAGTGAATACATCTGCGTCATTGTCACCAATTCTTAGCCATATCACCAATAGTTCTCAGGCTCTGATTCCTTTAGTCTCGGGGACCCCTATTGGACAGTCTGCATCTTTCCGCACAACTAAGCCCAACAGTCATGGAGTACATGCACTATTGGCACCCTGAACCCTCTCTTCCAACCTAATCCGACTTCCCCTAGCATGGCACGTTGAGGTAGATGGTGACTTAGCATATCCAACACATGTCCAAGCAACTTCATTCTCTGAAGAATCACAACCTCATCGACAAGGTTGCCTATCAGGCCGAGTACTCTTGATATGATTGCTTATGCGGTAATTCCATCAAATATGACCAAGGCTACGAATACACCTATAGTCGAAACCCTGTAACCACTTCATATCTTCTACTTTCAACGCCTATCTCTTATAGCCGAATAACAAGACAGAATGAACTGCAAATCAGATTGCTAGTTCTTCTTGTTAATAATACTCTTTATATTGTTTGAATTTTTATAATAGCATAATTCGAAATTTTTAAAGGAGTATATACATATATGCATTTTGTTGTTGTTGTTGTAACATATCATGCTGAGAGTTCCAAATTGTACCAAAGATTGTTTGGAATAAAGTGATTACTACCATTATTATTATTATTACTGAAGGATTTGAATTAAGGCCAGTACATGTGGTCAGACGTAATAATTTTAGGCTTGAGATTGTCCACATTGTAAAGCAGTACCTTAATTTACTGACGGTGCACATAATAATTCTTCCTGAAGTGTGTATAAACGTTCTAAAATCTCTTCATGATAATGAAAATACGGGTAAGACAACTGATGTAGTCAGTATGAAAAACCAGGGATTATTTAGGAATGTTATTCATGACTACAAGTGATGCATTAAGATCCACCCCTGAGAAGCCCATGAAGGATAGATATGTAATCAGATAACTGATACAGCTTCCAAGAAATACATGTTTGTGGACAATAAGTTGTGCTGGAAACACCATCCAGTAAATAATAGTTTCATTATGTGTGACTCATCTGTGGCGGAAAATGATTCGACAGAATCAATAACCTAGGGTTCTACGAGATTCAGATGTGAGTCTTTTAAAAATATTTATTAGACATCAGGCATCCCAAAAAGGGTATTTAGAAGTAAGTCAGCTGGCAGAAGCAAGACGAAAAAACCATTTTTTTTAAATTCACTTATCTGACAGAAGATTTGAAAAAGATTAGAATTCACCATGACGGCAACGTTTCCGGCTCCCAAGACTTCTTTTTCTATGCAACATTGTCAGCTTTACTTATCGATTAAAAACTGACAAATGCTCATCTGACATCACCTCTGATTGTATCCACCACCTTACATTGGAAGGTTGGAAACATAAACATCCATCTGGCTTTATGACTATATGTCAAACTATCGGAAAATAAAGAGATTTCAATAATTTTTCTTTTGAAATTTATTCGCATTTCATTGACACAGGAGACTGTATGTTTCTCTTCAGCTTCTAGGACAAAAAGTAAACGAGAGTCTGAGATACTGCTTTGCTTTGGTAAGTTGTTGTCGATCAAACTAATTCGACCTTATCACTGTCGTGTTTCGAAACTTTATTCATTCGATTTTCAGCTTGTCCTTTTATATTGCCTCACCTTTCCTTTGTGGATTGTTAATTATTGTTAGTTACCTTTCATTATTAGTTGCAAGTTTATTCTATACGCTTAATTAGTCAACTGCTCTCTGTTTCCTCTTCCATAATGCTCTACTGGGTGAGTGGACTACCATTGTCTAAATTACGCATGTACTTCTAATCTTCATTGGAATAAACAACCTACAGGCTGAACAGCAATGTATTATCAGCTGGTTGGTACACTAACGGTACCACGGTACTTCTTTTCTGAATGACCCTATAGTGTCACGTTTTCTCTTTATATTCAGTTTATAATCTTTGATCATCTCTTTACCCTTTGGTTTGTGTTCACTCACTTGGATGTCTTATACCAGTTATCACATTTTCCTGTTCCCTTGTATCTTATTCTGTTATTTCACTTACATTTCTGTTGTTTCTCATCCACTTTAATTGACATAACTTACTTCCAGCAAATATTAATAGGCGGCGTTTTTCACTGTCATTTTTAGAAATATCTTCCGATTCCAATGCCCTTCATTACAAGTTGACATCAGCTGGAGACTTATTGAAGATTTAATAGCAGTGGATATTTATTTCACCCTGAATTAGCGCTTCCTAGCAGCATGCACACAAGACCCCTGAAGGTATTGAGGTGATGACCGTTGGGTTTAGATGGTCAACTATTTTGACATTGAACTCAACTTTTTGCCAGAAATATTTCCTAATGATTCTTCGTTCGTATTAATTAAAGTATATTACTGTTTTATCTCCTAATGATTCTTTGCCTAGTGCAAACTTTATACAGCTGAACAGTGAACAAGACATAAAGATTTGAGCTCTCTCATTTCTTAGAACCCAGTTTTCTAGCTTCGATGACATTTATCGACAAAATAATGGTTTAAAAATGCATTTTTCATTTCATATTGCCGTAAAACTATGCTAAGAGCCGTCAATGAGTCTGAGAATAGTTATTGCACCATAGTAAAATTTTTCTTTCATGGAATGTTATCACAGTCACCAAATGTTTCAGAAATTTTTCTACGTGCTTGATAAGCAAAACTGTTCATCATTTTATTCATCCATGTTCAGTATTGGAATCATAAAGAATGCATTAATGGTTCTGAACAAGTTGGGTTTTTTTATTATCTGGTTAGCTTCCATGAATCCTAGTTGGCCATCTCAACCGCGGACACTCAGTATCTGAAACGTATTACAGTAAGCGTTCGTTTGTTTAAGTAAGTTAATTCAAATTTGATGGAACAAAAGGCTGATATCAAAGTACCATTGACTCTACAATAAAGAACTTTCAATGTTTTAATTTACATAAAGGTAAGTTATATCTATAATCAAAGTAACTGAATCGATTGGTGGCAGTAATGCTTTGACCGAGTTTCAGATACTTTACTTCTTTCTTCAATATATTTCTTGTCATAGTTTTCTTCTGTGCTTCCGTGGTTAAATTGTTCATTTCAACTGTTTCATTTTCCTTCAGTTTGTCTACTAGGTTTAAAAACTATAGTTTGGAATGAGGACATAAAAGGAAATCAGTACTACAAAACATGGACAGTTAAAAAACTATTCACTCTAATGGGCATATTTCATGACATAAACCAAGATGATTTAATTGCTTGACTGCTGTTCTCTTCATATTAACTTGAATACATCAGCAGTGTCCCAGAATACATCTCTAACACGGAGTAGAGTTGTTAAGACTAAATCAATCTACGAAAAGCAACAATTGGAACGAAGAATATCGTTTACAACAATTGTTCTTCAAGTTCTACAATAATAAAATGCAGTTGTACAGCGTGAAATCAATCCAAGGTAGAGGCTGGTACATTTTCAAAATGGAGTGAGATTTAGGGATCATAAGAAAATCAATATTGGGATGATACATATACAGAAAACTGATATGATGGTGAACAAAAACATAACGAATAAGATGGCAGGAATAGGCTTTAGTTATCTGAAGGCCAAAGGAGAAGTAAGACTTAAATATTTTCTTTCTGAATGCAGAGTTCAGGCTTGATCAATCTTATTACGACAGCCTCCGCTATGGTTGAGCAAGGGTTGGCGATCTATGTATGGTATTGTTTTTGGAACACAATAGATGACATTAAAAGAAAGCTTTATTAGCATTTATATGATGCCCTGTGTCGACTAGATGTGCTAGGACTGAACTTTTCACCACTTTCACTTCTCTCTTTCGGAACCAAGCTGGTAAATGCTCTCATATCTGGAGACATACCTGCCTAATCATACGCCCTATGGAACTAGTAACATAGGAACAGTTAAACTGATATATACAAGATGAAGATATAAGATTAGGTGGGTTATCCGTTAGTGTCGAATTGAGCATTGGCTGACCTGCTTAAAATGTCCTATTGACTTCTGTAGCTAGGCGTTATGATAGGATATCACTTGCAACATCTGCCTTCAATATAATCCACTGTCATGTGTTCTTGTTTAGGAGCAATATAGTTGATGTCAGCTTTGATGTATTTATCCGGATATCCGTTTTCACTTAGAATATCATGGATGCACAATAGTTGTTTTTCCACACACTCCTTGGAAGAAATCGACCTTACTCTAGATGTCAGGAGGCAGATGATTATATTACGTTTGTACTTCATCGGTATTAAGCTGAGAAAATGCGTATATTGTGCCTTGGACGTTAGTTTTCTTATATATACTTCTCAGTATAGAGCCATCTTTGTTTCTTGTCATTAGCACATCAAGGAAATATATCGAACGATTGATTTCATTTACGTATATAAATGGAATTGACGGATGAGCGCTTATGAAATGGTTCAGAATAGAATTAATACATATGCAACCTATCAAGGACTAAAATAGTATCATCTATGTGTTGACAGTACAACTCCATATTGGTAATTTTCTGTTTCAAGGGATCATTTTCTAATTTTGTCAAAAATATATCTGCAAATATTGATCCTAATGGAGATGCCATAGCCACTCTGTCAACTTGTCTGTACATATTAGTGTTGAAGATGAACTGAATATTCATTGTACATTTTAGTAATAGTTTTTTTTTTCAAATTGATAATAGGAATCCAAGTGTCTAATTCCCTTTGCAATAATTGTTCACAATTGACGGTTTCCATTAGAGAGACGTTAGTAAACAAAGATGTGACATCTAGTGACCCCATACATTTATTTAAGCCACTTAAGTCTTTACTTTGTCTACAAACTGAAACGTGTCTTTCGTGGTATATTTTTGTAACTGGTCAAGCTAAAATTGAAGTAATCGTACCAGCCATTTAGCGATATCATGGTAAGACGTATTGGTCATATCTAGGATAGAGCGAAAAGGCACCTCAGTTATGTATATTTTTGGTAGACCATCCATGTGTGTAATCATGCTGCTTAATGGCTTCAAATATTCAAATAAGGTTGACGAAATGTATCCATCATCTTTCAGTTCCTTTAGTGAGGCGATTAGGTCCTTTTCTAACTATGTGACTCAAATTGAACGTCATATCTTCACAAGGAATACCAGTGTTAAAATTACTGACATTCGATCTTTATTAGTATTTTTCCTAGCTAAACAATTCTTCATCTTTCGAAGTACAATTACTTACTCATTCAGCCAAGATCACAACCCAGAAGAGTGTTAGTCACATCTAAATTTTGAATTCTACAGATCAGTGTTATTAATTTCCAGATTTTAATGTTTTCAGTAGTCTATTTCGGTAGCTTGTGACACCTTTTTTTTCTTGATTCGTTGGCTGACCTGCAATTCAAACCTTTTTGACATAATACTGAGGTAACCGAATAGCTACTAATCATTTGTTAGAAATATTAATGGGGCAATGAATAATTTAATAAAACCCTGCGAAATATTTATTCATTTCACTAAAATACTCGATCTAATCTAACATGAATTGTAAAACTTACATCAGTTAACTTTTGCTTTCGATTTTCAAGTTCACTTAAATTAATTCTTGTACATTTTATGTATTCATCTTCTACCTGAGATTTTATTTTTTTAATATAATTTCTATGAAAATTAACCAAAATAATAATTATTTTTATATAAACTACTCAGTGTAAAAAAGAATTTATTAGTGATATAGGTTGTTAATTGACATCAGCCAAAATAATGCTGAATACAAAGGTGTACAAGACATGTGATTCCGATGGCCTTCCTCAATACCTGCGGTACAATCACATATCATTCGTTGCTGTTGATTGAAACAGACATCACATCACCTACCATTAAGGGAATGATATTGAAACGAAAAGATGATTTATACGATACAGTTAAAATCAACTAAATCACAACAACTTGTGAACCTGTAGAGTTCAAAAAAGTTGATTTCAAGATTTTTGTAAAACTGTCATTGGTTTATCAATGGATGATAATCTTGCTCAGTTCTTCTGAAAAGTCTTTGCAAAGAAATAAAATTCAATGAATATTTTAATCTCTTGTCGATGAAAGAATTATCAACAGATGATTCCTTTTTATGTACAAACATGTGTTTTAACCCGGAATCTGTCTATACACCAATAAAAACAAGTTAACCATTAAATTTTTGAGGGAGTTGTGAAGATTTGGAATTATTTCAAGTTGTTATTCATCGTAGACTGACATCAGTTGGAGGAACAAAGGAAACCTGGGAGCACTGGACAGCTGTTTCGTCCTAGTATGGGACTCCTCAGCGGGTTCGATCCCTGCTGGTGGGGTCGTGGGTGCACACTGCTGAGGAGTCCCATACTAGGACGAAACAGCTCTCCAGTGCTCCCAGGTTTCCTTTGTTCCTCCAACTGATGTCAGTCTACGATGAATAACAACTTGAAGTTAACCATTGATAAAGGTAACTTAATATACATATGATACCAGAAAAGAGATTGAAAAAAGCTGTTGAAAACTTACAGCATCAAATCTAATTTGCATGTTTTAATTTCACTTCAATTTGTATTGACCGTTGTTTAGTTTCCAATTCATTAAGCGTTTTTATCAACAGTTGTTCATGTGTATGCAAAGGATGATTCACAGTATAAGGAAATTTTAATAATTCATTTTGTTTCACGGTTGTTCCTTTTGATCTTTCATTGAGACCTCGGTTGTTTTCATTTATCTTTTAGTGAAGTGATTGGTCAAAATTTGTTGGACAGCTTCCCGACCACGTAATTCATTTTCAATACGTTTTATTTCATCTTTGGACTTAGTACTTAATTGTGACTCCATAATTTCTCGTCTATAGCATAGCCATGATTGTTCAGTTTTCCATTGGTTAAATGTTGTACATTTCGCCTTTTGTTCGTTTCGCTCTTGCCATATTGGATGAACTGCTGCATTACCAAAAATAGCTTTGACAAATCCTTCACATGCATGAAGAGTTTGGAGCTAAAAAAACAGGTAAACAGACAGTTGTATACTTCGCTTAGGCCAGATTTAAATTCTGCTGAAATCCATGTGTTAAGTTAGACCTGTTAGAAAGTGTTTTTGATTGAGTAATCTGCTTGTTTGTTTCACCAGCTAATGCACTACGACGCCTCAGTGTTACAGGCAACCTGGATAAGACCTATTTGAACAAAGTATGACAACAGTAATAAAATTTCTGTCCACTGATGGACGAAGCTGTATCTATTCTCAAAAAAGTTGTGTAGCAGCATAGGGAGTTAAAACTGAATTACTCTGAATACTGCTACACGGTGCTAGAATGCAAGTACTTCACCCATGTGAAGAAGGAGACTTATACAATAAACGTTGAAACATTGTATACAGTTTTCCAATATATATGCCATAAAAATCAGTTACCATCCTATTATCTTGTTATCATCTTGTTAATGAAATGACTCATCTGTGTAAAAAGGACACAAAAACTATTGTCAAGATTATAATTTTTCACAAGTATAAAAGTCAAGGCATTTTCTATCTATCCCGTCAATAAACGAGACTAGTAATAAAAATCATTAGGTTTCATCAATATGAGAGTAAAATTTCGGCACCGTATATACTTTCATTACTTGTCAATGACGTTTTGAGCAGAATCTGTTACTCATGATCATCAAGATAATCACACAACTTTCTAGTCTACTTTCATAGTTCTGTTGTGCTTCATTTCTCTGATTTAATTAGAATTGGTGTTGCGTCATTTCTATTCCCAGTATCACGTATCGATTAAATAAAGATGACTTCAATTACCAATTCCTGTCTTCACTTCACTTCTCTCTTTACAGCATGGCTATGGCTGGTCTCTTTTACAACATTTGTATCTTTTCACCGTTTGACATTGAATGTTTAACTGAAATCTAATGTTCTTTCACCCTGGTTTGGCCTCAGAGTGACCATAAGGATAGGATCCATCAACGGACAGATTTTGTCTCACAGTGAGTTTTTAGGTTTAATCCATCTAGGGTTTCTTATATGGCAGAACTATGGAGGTCTTAAAATACTTCCCTGTGGTTTCATTATTAAAAATGTTTGCCTATTATTCATGCTAAATTTCCTACTTTATGGATTCATTAATGAGAGTATGTACAACTTAATAATGCCTTGAGATATATTATATCTCAAGTTGTTATTCATCGTGGACTGACACCAGCCGAGGAACAAAGGAAACCTGGGAGCACTGGACAGCTGTTTCGTCCTAGTATGGGACTCAGCAGTGCACACCTACGACCCCGCCAGGGACCGAACCCGCGACTTTTAGGTTCCGCGGCCAGCACGTTGCCATTGAGCCACTGAGTCAGAATCCAATGCTCCATATTTCCAACTTCTGTTAGCTCACGATATAGCGCAACCGGTTTCCTTTGTTCCTCCAACTGATGTCAGTCTACGATGAATAACAACTTGAAATATTTCCAAATCTCCACAACTCCCTCAAAATTCAATATATTATATCTGTCAAAATCTCAGCTTTCTTTGAAACAGAATAACTTCAGTATTTCATTCAGCAGTCTAGTCCATGGTTCTGCAGTGAAATTATGGGAAGTTTTGGTGTTGTGACTATCTCTCATTTGATGGTCAATATTTGCGAAACCATAGAGAGTCAGATCTTTGAAATGCTTTGGGAATACATGTTTGTTAGTCAGCTAAGACGAGTTTACTACTCATTCACTACTAGACTCTAATGGATTTCCTCATCTCGCAACTTTTGTCAAGTGACTTCAAGAAATTCATCCATTTCGCTTCAAAGACACTTACCCGTATAAAAAAGGCATTCATTTGCTTTTTACTAGATTCGCTATTGTTCACATAACCAGGCAAATACTTTTACCAACAATTTTCAAAACGTGCACACTTTAAACTGTTTGGAAATGAGCGTAGATGCGAACTATTCCTGTGACAATTCATTTTCAAAGTCTCTAACTGAAACAATGATTGAAATGGGTTCATATTCCTAATGGACGATCAATACCCTCAATATTACGGACACAGTTTATTGATGTGTGTTAACAGCCATGGGATCTTCATCAAACAGGACTTCCTGCTGACCGGTTCCAACTGGTTGACACAAAGTACAGCATAGTGTAATGTCAAGTCATTTAGCCCCCTTGCAAATTCAGTGAATCGATTATAATCAGTAATTATGACTGGACAAAATTGTATCAGTTACACTTCAGTAACTGACTTCTTAATTCTGGGAAAGTTGCAGACTAACACAGTGTACTATTACAATAACTAGATGAACTATGAACGACAATGATATTTAATTATCAGAATGCAAACTGTTAAACTTCTGTGATCCAGATTTTCATTTTATCTTCAATCATCCCCCAGTACCATCTATGTTTAATTATTTCCACATTTAGAATTCTAACAATTAGATTCTAATTTAGCTGTTACATAGTCAGGTCAACAACCTAAAAGATACTAATTCCCGTCAATTTCAATCTAAGTATTCGCTTTACCAATCACTTCTGTATACATAAAAGTTAAAATGCTGAAACTTACATGGTAATGAGTTTTCATCAACTCCATCTTCCACCTCTTATACTTCTGCTGATAAAAGTTTTTTCGAATCAGAATCCATCCTTGAGTAGCTTTTAACCACTTCTTGGTTTGTATAGAATTTAACAAGTGAAAGTGAAGATCAATTTTCAATTTCTGAAGAGTTTATTGGTAGGCATTTTGTGATTGTGGTGAAACAAAGAGGAAATTGAATAAATATATTAAAAAAAGATAATGATTGTGTGCAAAATTCACATTAGATATCGGTCATTTTGTATGCTTGTAAGAATCATATTGTACGTTGTAAAACTGGCGACATACTTGTAATACACAGGAAATATAATCCAGGCCGTGATCAGTTACAATTATTCCAAAAATTTATTTTCTTGACTTCATATACGTATGTGTATTTTTGCCTGTATTGCATCACCGTACATATGATCAAGTGTTTGGAGTGCTTATTTGAGGAGTTCCGCTGAAATATTATGGATTTATTAAATCTTAGTTGTTTGTTTTAAAGTGATTAGTGATGGGTAACAAGTAGTTCATTTTCTACATTGTCGGTAATAATTACTCATCTATTGAACATAATGACGCTTAGTAAACAGAATATTAAATGTAGGTTAGTAACAGAATCTTAGACGTCGATTTCGTAACACTGAAGTTAACCTTTTGATACCTCAATTGCGCTTCAAATTGCTGCCGCGACTTTCGCTTTTTGTTTTAAGTTTATGCTACTTGTTATAAGCAAGTAGCATTGCTTTTTCATGATTTTCTTGACATTGACGTTTAGCACAGTGTTTGTCTATTAGGTGAATGGAGGCAATTATCAGGAGGCCTTGGACCTAGGTTATATACTTTTCTGCACTCTTCAGCTAGGGGCCTTCGCAGCCTTGGTGGAACTGATGTCCCTCCTGAGATCCAAACCCATGTTACCCACTGCTGCAGTCGAAAACGCTGACCCTAATATTCCTTTAACGGAGGCAGTACTATGATTGCAAAAAGTAAGGATAAAATGCTGAACATTAGCTTAACTACGATCATTCAGACAGTCAATTAGATCTCTGTGTTTGACCTAGAAAGGTAGTTTTTCATAAGATAAAGGACCTAACGGGTTATTTCAGCAGTTGCTAGAGTGACATTTAGAATCACAAAACGCATACACATTCAACAATAGAATAATGGCCCGAAAGTGTGGCTTGTCACTGAATACTATGGCACACTTAGCAACTAAATTACTGTGAATAGTGTTCTCAGTGTTAGACCTAAATGTTAGGAATATTGTCCAGTC
The DNA here is from genome assembly GCA_944470555.2 of Heterobilharzia americana. Lineage (NCBI taxonomy): Eukaryota > Metazoa > Platyhelminthes > Trematoda > Strigeidida > Schistosomatidae > Heterobilharzia > Heterobilharzia americana. The sequence continues at coordinate 92,144,940 of OX104134.1, forward strand.
TGTTGCATCTGTTGACTAATAATCCGTACATGGCAAGTCAGCAACTTAAAGGTTCCTGGTTTGGAATGTCCGGTGATATGAGCTTTCCAAATTTAACTATCTGAGAAATTCTAAATAACAGTAATATTCTCATTATTAAAACGCTTTCGGTTTCGTTGAGTTAGAGTTATTTGAGATCCAGTATATGAAGCCTACATTTAATAGGCTTTGTAACCAAATGCTAAACTGAAAAATACCTAATAAAGCATGTATATTCCAAGATGCATAGTCCCATAGTACACTTAAAAAAATAGAGGGGACTTCACAACTATCACTACTCATTACCAGTTAAAAAAATTTCTATTATATCACTAGTACGTTACTGCACGGAGTGATTTCACATACACATAGTTCAATACATTTAGTCAGTCAATTCCATACAGTGTAGCCACATGTCAGCTAATTGTATCACTCTACTGCAAAAATCCCTACTCTCATTTATGACAGAAAGTGTGCTCATATGTCATCATTTGTCCACGTTACCACTGATTACTTAAAAACTATTTATGTGGATTTCGATTTCTGTACTGTTCTTGTACAAAACCATGACTTTCAAGAACAGAAGTGAGAGGACAGTTGGTGGTGATGCTGCTTTCGAAATGAAAGTACCTCTCTCACCACTGAATACCGACATATTAACTAATCATTGACGTGGTTATTTCCACTTCCAAGTTTCCAAGGCCTCAGATTAGTAAAGTAAGGTGTCGAAGGAGCAAATCACCAAATAACGCCAAACTGTCGAATGTTCTTCATGTTGTTAATGACCGAAAACACATAGCGCAATCTATGACTTTTATGTAACTTGAAAATAAATTCGCCTTATGAAAAATCGCACTGTTGATTTTGTTCTCTTGATGTACATAATAGGCACGTGCAGTCGACAAAAAGGTGATATTTTTTTAGGCTGGGAAGTAAAAGAAAACTTACATTTATCCTTTCCTCTAAACTGTTCACCTCAGATTGAAATAACGCATCAATTCTTTGTATTTGTGCTTCATAGCTTTGTTTATTTCGAACAAGATTCTAGGACGGAAAATGATAATATGTAGCGTGAATGTATTGCATCTGCTTATGAATACTATTAGTCGGTCTTACAATCAGTTGAGTGGTGTGAAAGGACCTCGTCACCTTTGAAAAGAGATTGTTCATTACTGACTGATATTAGTTGACGGTCGGTGATTGAGGACTCAAGACTGCTAGACATCTGCCTGAGATTTATGACAATGATATTGAAAACTTTTGGATTTTATGTAGTTTTACTGTAGATTCGTAACCTATCTAAAATTGAAAGACCTGCATGTAAACGTCACAAGAAATCTATTCACACCATCAAATTATTTCATCTCAACTTTGAGATCTGTCAACTGTACTAGGAGCTCAGCCTACTTGGCACCGAAAAAGAAATTTCATTTCCCTTGAAGACGGACTATTCTTGAATCACTTGTGGGAGCCTGCACATGAAAAGCTTTTATACTTAACTAATTGCTACTGACAACCTTTAGAATTTTCCTAAAGGAAGGGTTGCGAAGAAAGCTGGGTAGATTTAGAACCTTAGACTACACTGTCGGGTTGGTACTTTACCGTCTGAGCTACGACACCGACTCCTGTCAAATACTTTTATTTCAGCAAGTGTTTCACTTGGTCTGTTTTTTAAGTAATTTACTTATCAATTTATGATCATGTTCGTTATTCAAATATTCAACAGTCTATATCATGTTGCCTATTCTTTCTGTACATTTTAACACAGCATTAAGTGTAGAATAGATTCAGTCGCTTTAAACTGTAGTACATTACTTTTATTATCTCCTTTCTAAATTCACAAATTGATATATCCAAATGTCTTGTCTTCCTGTATGCACTCACTGTTTTACACCACACTTTGGGTACTGAATTACTTGACAAATGTCTGTTCCTTAGTTTGCTAAGATAGGTTGTTATGAATGTCACTTGAGGTGTGTTGATTTCTACTTTTCATTTCAAGCAAAAAAGTATTACAAAGTCGGAATTATGTTAGTTACATGGTAACAATCGTCAGAAAGTTATAAACCTGGATTTTATGCTTTCTGGTACTCGTCAGGAGGCTGTATGTGCAACCTCAACAGAAGTGATGTCACGTTCTGGCAGCTACTGACTTCCTATAGGACTGAATTACGTACATTGATTGGTAACTGGAGGGTGACCAACTTCATGTTGTCTAGTCTGAGTACTGACTGAATTCGATCTGTCATTTCGCTATATGATCATCAAGCTACGGGACTTCTTATCACAATGCACTGAGCAAGATGACATGAAGTTGGCTACCCTCCGTTGACCAACCAGTGTAGTTTTGGATCTAGTTATCATGAGTCTGTGAAATAAACCTTCTTTTGTTACCACCTTACAACTGGATGCATCAATCACAATTGCCAATTTCGTATTCCCTTACAGATAAAAAACGGCTCATCCATCCCAAAGTATGAAAGATACAAGAAACTGTGAGAAGTCAGACATATTTTTTCACTAGACAGTCTTGATTTATGATGTTGTAATTAGGATGAGTTTAGAAGTCTGACTTTCTGTCTCTGAAATGAATGACCAAGATAAATTGTATACAAGAACTATCCTCACTATCACAATTGTGTCACCAAAGATTATTCATCAATGAGTTCTTTGTTTGAGTCGTCAGTAGGAAAATAATGAGTAATTTCAGGTAGTTTTTTTATATAAGCAGAAAACAAGATAATACAGATTAGCTACCTGCACGAAATTATCATTTATGAGCAGCTGGTAGGCCTAAATATAAGTCTGCTAACTGTTATAAACCTAAGGCATATACAGTATATAATCACCAATGAACGAAATAAGTGCATCTCATTCCTGACATTGATTTAAATATCCAACAACTCTGCTTTAATGCAGGCAGGTTTATCGTGTCACTCAGCTTTCATAAAAAGCTCAATCAACTTTATTGTAATAATTAAGTGATTATTATTGTTATTAAGTGTCAAATAACTATTCAGCAGGGTTTCGCTGACAAACTACCTTTGTTGGTAAAAGTTGCTACATCTGTGGTATAGGTTTTGTATCATTCTTATTACATGTGCCAGTTATTATCTTAATGAACAAAGACTCGGTAATCAACATCTCTATCCACCTAACTAGATTGGACTTTAATACTGTTCCCTTGTCCAACATATTCCATGGTTGGGTGTCAGTGCACGTATCACTTTAGCTAAAAATTTTGTAGATTATTGGTCTTAGTGGGGACTGTAATTCTTCGTTTGGCTAAATTCCTATGTTCCGACTGTCTACCTGTTGCCGACTGGCTAGTTTGACCTATGCACGTGACCTCACAGTCATTACATCGTATTTGGTAGATCTAATTATTTTGTCTAAGTAAGTCAACAGGTTCCATGAGCCAACAAAGTCTGTAGGTTTGAATACCGCTTTAATTCCAGTGTTGTTAAGAATTATGCGCAAAGTTGCCAAAGTTTCTTTGCTGTACTCTTTGATTCCTTCCACTCACTAGACAGTTTTGTTGCTCTATTATTCAAACATCTTACTAAACCAGTCTTAAATGATGTTTAACAAGGTGATCTGAAGTTTGAATACATGTTAGAATGTTCAGGTTTCCTGTAGAATGTAGTCTTCATACAATCTTCTGTAATTACTTTTACTTTGCATTCCAACATAGGTAATTCTCTTTTTTCATTTTCTGGCCCTTAGGTGAACTGAATCACATCCAATACTGGGTTTATACATGTTAAGAAACTATTGGCATGCTCCTATTTCAATAGAGTAAATATGTCATTCACATGTATTAGAAGTAGCGCTGTGTGACTTTAAAACCAAGTGTTCCTAACTATCTATAAATATATCTACTATGAGTGGGAACAGTCGTGGTCCTATTGCTACTCCTGTTGTTTACGTGTATATGTTGTCTCGAGACTTAAAAACTGTGAAGGTCAGATTCAACTTTACACCAAACCTGATTTCATTAACCTGTATTTTAGTTTTATGAACACGTTCCGACTAAATGGTTAGTTAGTTTCTGACTATCTTTACTACTAAGTACTTGAATATAACCATAAAAACCAGATGTTGAATGCTATGTAATTACCTAGGTAGGATTAAGAGCAATACTTTATACTCGAAAAGTTAAATAATGAGTAATATTGTATCACTGTATGCTATATCAAGTCAATAAACTTAATGTGGAACTACATCGTACAACAGCGCTCAAGTTTAAGACATTAATATTATCTATGGGAAAAAATACCACTCGACCAAAGCCTATTAATCACTCAATGGTAACGTAATATTTATACAACATAAGATCAGTTTGCCTATTCTCGAAAGATAGTAAGAGCCGTTAACCGATTGTTGTATACTCTAGAAGTAGCTGAGGAAAAGAGATGCAACGAAGAGAATCATTTCAACGAATTTTTTCTCAAACTGTAAATTCGATGAATATCTTATTCTCAATGTCACAATGAGAATTAATAAATTACTCACCTGTAGTTAATAAATATTTCATCATCTTTCGGAGAATATGAAAAATGCGGTGTTACTGTTAAGAGTTATTTTTAGATATACGTCAACTTAATGTCCATGTCGATTATCTCCACTTCAGATTGTTCTCAGTTTAGTAACCTTTTTACCGAAATTGGCCACTGGTCTTCTTTAAATGGCCTCACACCCAATCCCTCTAAATGTCAGATGGTTGGTTTTAGCTTAAGACGTGAACAGCTTCAGTTCCATGACTGTTGTCTTATAGATAGCTCAGTTGTAGAGAATGTAGCAAGTGTGGTCCATCTTGGCACATGCTTTTCTTCTGATCTTTCTTGGTCCCCTCATATCTTACTGATTTCAAGGAAACTCAGGCTGTCTGGCATAACTCAGCCTCTACCCATACATTTCATTAACTCCTGTGTTTTGCCTGTACTCACTTATTGTTCGCCGTCACCCTTTCCTGAACTCTGGAAAGAAGATTAGGCTTTATTGCGTAGAATTTTGAAGGCTGTTAGTAGAGCAAGCGGTACACCATTAACCGTGTTGATAAATGCATCTGAACTCTTGCAGAGTACTGGCAAAAAATATTTTATTTGATGACAAGTATCCTCTGTATTCACAGCTCACTCCATGTGTGTTGTCTGTGAGGATATGAAGCAAATATAATGAACTCTATGCATGCACAACTATATACAAAAATTCAGCCATGCCTTGTGTATTATATGAGGAGGGTAAAACTTGTTTCATTTTCTACTAATGACTGCTGACTGAATTCTGGTAATAATGTTTTCAGTGAGTCTAGGCCAGAGGTTTATCACCTCAAAGTAACCTTCATATCTAAGTAACCAATCACCTCATTACAATACAGAATTATGAATGTGTTGATTTCTGTAGGGGTCAACTCTGTCAAGATTGCAAACGAACCCTTCTGATTATCACTTTAAGCTGTTTAGTTTGACAAATATTTCATGTGTTCATTGTTCTTCTTTTCATTCATTAACTTTGCCGAATAAGTGTGGATAATTCGAGTTGTACTTTGATTTAAATTTAGTTAAGTAAAATGCTTAAAGATGTGTAGAGAAAAGTTGCTTCATGGCAAAAATATGCAGATTATTTGAGTTTATTTATGAAGACAGTTTCTTTGGAGAAT
>OX104134.1:92151119-92259986 GCA_944470555.2 Heterobilharzia americana
CCGTAACCTCAGTCGAATCCTACGCGTCTGGAAATCCATTTCTCAAACGAAAGTGCAAGCCAGTGGAATTCTATGCACGAATAAGTTGTCTCTGCATTATCTGCGGACACTTTCAAAGCAAATGAAGTGCTGACTTTATTGATGAAAACCGATCCGAGGGGTAAACTAAGTTGAGTCTATCCAAAAATACAGTCTCAAAAAAGTACTTTGTTCAGAGATTGTGAGGAAGTAGTAATGAGGTAAACCCACGTCTTCTCCATTTTACCTCAGGATGCCCTATGAGAGCAAACTAAAAACGAGAAGAGTTTAAGGAAGAAAGCGAAGTGCAAGAGAACAAACATGAAGGTGTGAAAATAAGGGTATGAAGCAAAATAAGAGGACGAATGAGAAAGTAGAGGGTTGGAGTGGAATTAAAAAATGACATATGAGAAGAAAAGCAGGAAAACGACTAACATTTTTAGGAGGTTCTTGCAAAACCTACATTATGCCAAGACTACTGAAGCAAAGTCACACACATACCCAATCTACGTTCGGAGTTTACTATGGACATTCTTCGTGTCACCCCTGCATTCCCGATGCGTGCATGGTCAGAGAATGCGACTAGTTTGTGTGTTTTCCTCAAAATTCCCACAGTTCCTTCAAGTTTTCCGAACACTCAAACATGTTGTTGTAGTAATGCAGAACGATATTTTCTTAGGTTATACATCTGCGTTAATTAAATACGTTCTTTGTTTGAAACGGTCATAGTTCTTTTCCGAATTCCCGAAAATCTGAAATGACAGAGACAGACTATTAATAACTAATCAGCTCCCTATTGTTAATACTGTTACCCCAAGTCCCTGAAACAAAGAGAAACTTTGACTAGGCCATCTGCGCTACAGACCCCAAAGTAAACGTCTGCACTATTAAAAGCATCAGGAGAATGGGCTGAAACAAATTCAAGAAGGGAACCCCACAATTTATATATCCTGACCACAAACGAGTAAGGATGTGCTTTCTCATCCTTTACTCTTACGGGATGTCCTCGAAAAGCAGTGTTTACGGATAAATGAGATTTTGAGGGGGATGATGCAACATGATAATATCCCTTCTGATCCTCTTGCATAGTCAAATGCTCATCATAAACATTATATTCTATAGGTTGTAAAGCAGCTGAGGAGAATCTACGAAATGCATGCATACCGATTCCACTGCTATTGTTTTTCCTGCTTTATTCAAATCCATGAAAGGGAAGAATTGCATGATGATCCCCTTGTGTTGCACCAACTGCATCTGAAGAGCGACTAGGCGATCCGGGAAAAGTTTTTACCATAACCAAACCACCATTTTGTAGCTCTTCCCCAGACTCGTCTTAGGGTGACAATGTTCCTTTCAAGTATGAAACCAAAACTAAAGCGTTTTTCCACAGGTGTGGAGAAATTTGTGGTCTCTGCACTGTGTTGAATAGGTCTGGAGTGAGTCCCACTTAGGTGAAAAACAAAAATTACAGGGCACCATATATCTTGTTCTTCGCAAGGGACAACGAGCAGAAACCCCAAGTCCAACTTACGACAATAGCCAGTCAACACTTTTATCGGGCAAAATAAGGCTTCATATATGGCCCAAACTTGGGCGAATAGTTGGATAAGGAGCCAGATATAGTGTATATAGAGGCAAACGCTGGGCCAATGAGGCCAGACGTAAGGCCACCTCTGAAACTGTCCCGCCGCGTACTGGGGCAATTATTAAAACTTAAGGCTAGATGAGTTAAACATGGGAGAAATGCAGGGGTTGGAAATATCGGGTTAGAGGTAGCAAAAATGTTGCAAACGCCGCGTTAAACCCTTCATTTGGCCCGAAGTTTTCTTAAGTTAGTGGCCCAAGGTTGCCTTATTTGACTCGTAAAACCCAGCCGGTAAACACTTTGGGTGCACTCTGACACTTTTTGGCAAAAAACGGCTGAAAAACTTTCGTCTTACTGCAGACAATTTATCCTCGTCCCCAAAATTGTCAAGATTGTTAAAGTGCATCCAAATTATCCAAAATTGTCTACAGTACACTAAAAGTGTCACAAATACAGCGCTATGACAGGCAGTAAGTAGTGTAAGTTAATAGAATCTGCATATGTGGATGTTAGTCGTGGCATACGAGGTCTGTAACTATCCCCTAACTTTCTGAAGACTGTACTCTTGTGAAATATAACTTATTTTTGAGACATGTGCAAAAGTTCCAAACTGCGCCTGAATTCAGGGGCTCAAGTGGATTTCGAAAACTAACTAAGAATGCCATAGTGCACCCACTGTTTACCGGCTGGGAAATGTTGAGTGGTATATATCCTGGATTCATTGCTTTAAAGAAAACGTAAATGCTTCCTTCGAATTCAATTTTCTGTTATCTCTAAACATTGCTTTCTTAATTTTTGCTTGGTATCTCTTGCACATTAACAACGAACCTACTGCTTGACCTAGAACATTGACATACCGTAACGTCTATTTCGAAGTACGCTGTCAAAAAGGAAGATTACGAAGACTATCTGAAACGTGTGATGTATTTGAGCAATACATTTCGAACAGTCTGACCACACATTTACTTGTCAAGTCAATGTACACATGAAAATTAATCTTCGTCTTCTAATACCGTTATCGAAATTTATTAAAGCGACTAATTGTCTCAAAGGAAGAATACATTCAGTTTCAGCTTCAAACAGGGCAGATCAAACAACCTCAGTTAATTCTTACAGTGTTGTTCTAGATGAATGCATTTATCGAATGTTTCTGTGACGAGTTGCTGTTTTTGATCAGTTTATCCGAGAGCTGGCACTGGTCAAAGATTAGTCTCTGAGTGATTAGCTGGAAATTTCAAGTAAATGATTACTCAAATTGTCATTCAGTGTAAGAAAGTCCAATAATAAAACTGGTCTGATCACGCCGGTCGTTCATCACAAGGAGGATGAGCGGAGCGCATCACTAGATAGGTGCCCGCCAGTCATACAAGCTTCATCTTATAAGCTTTTCACTCAGAGTACAGACAAACTGGTGAGATAGTGCTTTAAATAGGACCTCACAGGCGTGAAAACAAATTCCTTTGTATCACCACTGAAGCATTTTGATCCCCCACGAAACTTGTTGTCGGCAGATACACTGATTTCCAAGCCCCCTTTTTTGACCACTCATCCAGTTCACCAGCGTTAGTCTGAGATGAAGACAGGCCATAATCACAGATCATTCGTTGGCTTACTGAAAGCAAAGTCAGTACGCTTTATGCGCCAATATATGCACTGTGAACGATACTGAAACGGCACCAAGGAAACAGTGCCGTCACAAAGAGATAGGAAATGTGGAAAAAAGAAATCGGCTGCTGACGCGGTAGGCAGAAAGTGAGAGTTAAACTAGCCATTATCGCTTCCTGCCGGCTTTCCAGTTATCAACTAAGCAGGTGAATTTCGGCATCATTACCACTGGTTTCGTTCCTGGGCCGCATCTACTATCGTTCCAGAGCCACTGAGTTGTGTACTGCCTGCAGCCCCAACCATGGAGTCACGAAGCCTTGAAAAGTGTTAAACAACAGTAACCATCCCTCGTTCAGCTGCACCTCGTCACATAATGGCCACCTTACCGGTTCTTCCTACATGTCTCGATGTAAGTGACCATTAAGGCATGAGGGGCTGTAGGGATGTCATTAATAGCATATACCTGGGCCGAATCTGCCGCTCCAAGATAATTGTCGCCAAGTCTTCCCAGTGCCCACGAAAATTGTTGGTCAGCATGCCATCGAATTTAAAGGCCGTCTTACCGGTGCCGGGAATTTTCTGTGTTGGAACAATGGAGAGATGATTACACGCTCTCACTAATAACGAGGTGTTTCTGTATATGTCCTCCCAGATGTTGGCGAAATTCTTGCTTAAACCTCACTCCAATAGACTGCTCCTAAGCAAAGCCCCCTCCGACGAGGCGAAGTTAGCCCTAATTTTAAGAAATATAATGATTTCATGCCCGCAATACAATATTGGGGCATCTCATGTCAGTGAACATATGATGCATGCATCCATAAGCTGAACCAAACAAGATCAGCTCCCCATTTATAGGCTTCCCAAATATCTGAAGGATCTACCAAGAGTGAGGGCAGCAAAAATTATAGATGCTGGTGGTAGTACGCTGACGCCCCAATGATTATCAGGTTGTTTACGTAAACCATGTCCAAGTAAGTGCAACAATGGCCGCACGCTGAGTTGATGGAACACTTTCCATTTTCCTTACTTTGTGGCCACTCTTTTCACCAAGACTTCACCTCTGTGCCAGTAGAGAACCAAAGTGGCTCGTGATGTCATGGCTTCATGGCTTGCTGCACCTATGATTTGTAGAACAGCGCAATGTTAACTAACCGCAGTTGATTTTACTGGGAAAGCGGGTCGGCTAAGTCGCCTTCGAATTTTTTCATCTAGCGTTCCAGGAGTCTGTGAAAGCCACTTAGCAGTGCACAATCTACTCAACATAACACTTCGCTGGCACAATGCTTCTTGCCTCTTTAGTATATGTGCTCCTAGACATCTTATGACCATTGCTAGGTGCAGCTACTACTTCCATTTCCCCTCCACTTTCTGACCATCAGGTCTGACAGTCCTCAGTTAAAAGGTACCTGTTTTCATGTAAGAAACTTACAAGTACTTCACTGTCATGTGCCTAGAGAAGTTGACCAAAGGGCGTCAAGAAAATAAAATGAGCTCCTGGAGGTCCAGTGTTAACGTTATGTTCTTCGAAGCGGCTAGAAGCTTCATTGGACGTTCTTCTGGAGTCTTGGAGGTGCCAGCAGATTGCACCCATAATTGTAAAACTTCTGCAGCTAGGTCCCGACTTACCCCAGTTTCTAACTCACTCGAATTACCGAAAGCCACAGGTTTCCTTACGTCGACCTGCTTTTTCAGGGTGACTTCGGTCACCATCAGAACTCGGGTGGAACTTAACACATGCCGAAGCGAGGGAGGATTACAGACAGGTTCTTTGGTGGGGGAGGAGGTATTGAATACGCCCACGACACTGGTAACTGACATCGATATTGTTCATTTCAGTTCAAACGTGGGTGATGGGGGGAGTGCACGCAGTGGCCGGATGATAGCACCCTCGACAGAAGTAGACTCTGACGAAAAATAAATGTGATCCGCGCAATGCAGTAGTGGCGAATCATCCCACTAACACAGTGGCCTAGGCCTTGATTGGATTCAGCACCTGTACTGATCCCCATAGTTTTGCCCTACTTGCTAGGCTGATGGCACAAGTTCGAGCATCTGTGTCTTTCGGCACATCGTCCTGTAACACCTTGTCGGTGGTACACCATCCTCTAGCCAGTTGGTTGAAGAACAGATATATCTTGGCGTGGTTCATCAAATATGCTTTTCTTGTCTGGTTAAACACTGTTTGTTTTGGCCAAGCATTTGTGGGTATTTTGCAATCAATAAAAATTGGGGATTGGCCTCTGTTTCTGCTAAGCTCACGTGAGAAAAACTGTTAAAAGTCCAGCATTTTTACCGAATTTCAACCGACCAGTTGTCACTGACCTTCCAAACGACTTCTCTTTGAGCTTAGACGCCCAAACTTTGCATTCGTTTCTCCGACTTGCATTACGCCAGCCACAGATGGTCACTTAATTGTGGACCCAAGTGTAACTTTGTCTGGTCTGTGGTCGGTCAGAGATTGCGCGGAGACGACGAATGAACTCGTTTCCTCTGCCGGTCGCTTCTCAGAACAGTCAAACTCTTTGAGTTGATATAGCAAACTGGAGGTTGTAAGAGAACTTTACTGTATCCTGCAAGCCAGCACTTGAGCTCTACGACTAAAATGTCTGAACTTAGGATGTCAACTGATTAAGCGTGTTATCAGTACATCAAAACAAAGCGGCTAGAAATGGTCCAAAAACAATCCATCGCCTTAGGAAACCACGGCTCTTGAAAGAGGTCTTAGTGGTAATTCAAAGAAAGTTAAAGGACGGTGAAACAGGTTACTAGTCCTGCATCAGGAGAAGAGAAATCTCTCACCGTCAGAGGGTGAACTAAATGCACAACTAGAATTAGTTCAGACGATAAATTAGTCCTGACGACGAAAGTCCTTAGGCGGAAAATTACGACATGCATGGAGGTAAAGGTGAGGGGAAAAAGTAAGTAAATCACAAGGCTGTTCCGGTGGATGTTCAGCTCGCGAAGGTCGGACGTGGGAACAATGGCTGCTTAAGTTTTACGGTCCATAAGCCTGATATTTCTTTTTCACGCTGAAGTTTTTTCGACCCGGTAACACCTTCTGAAGATCGATGCTTGTCACTTTCACATATCTGGCGAAACCACCCCTGCAAATCGTAGTACTACACCTCAAAGTCAGCAAGAATATCGGGTCAAGCCGCTTTCACCTGGGTTTTGCGCCTACCACCGCGGTGAAATCGCACTTCACGAAGCGGAAGGCTCTTTAAAAAGCATGCGGTACGTTCGAAACTGTGTCGCATTTTAACGTGATTTGTGCCGTTTCCTCCGAATCGGTGTCCTTTGTACTCTGATACCTAGTGCTATCTGAAAAGCAGTAATACACACGTATATCATGTTCGGTTACCGAATTCTTTCTGCCTTCCGTGTTAAATATCCTCTCATTGACACAACAGAGAATAAACCAAAATCCATACCTTAACTGTGGGAAGAAATGAAGCTAAGCGCCCAAAAATAGACCGTCTTGGTGGAAATTCTAAAACGAGTGCTTCAGGATCCGTCTCTAAATCCAGTGGGATAGTTTGCCTCGACACGTGGTTTAAATGCAGGGGAAATTATTTTTCGCGCACCGATCATCAGGGCCTGAGACTTTGCCTCCGGAATGGATGCAAGACACAAGGAAGCTAGAGAAATTCCCTCCGTCGGCTTGTTTGGCCGAACTAATGCCCCATCAAGTGATAATTTGCAGAAGGCAAAGCACAGGTTACGCTTGAGTCTTGAAGTGTGTCCATTAGACACTTTTGGTAACAAACTGGGGGAGTTGTTGAAGTTTAAGCGCGGCCCAGTTTGTATTCTCTTCTGACGTTAGTGCCCGGATGTTTCCACTTACGTGACACTCAGTATCAGCACCAAGGAAGTGGAATTTATTTTTATATGCTCTTTCCATCTTAGTGCTATACGGGCGCGTACATCACTGAAGTGTCCAGTATAGGAGAGGAATTATCAACGGTTTCGCACGAAACAAATGTATATTCAGCATGCCTTACGTGGACTGCCGTCCGATCGATTGCACACCTCAGTTTTGTTTGTCTTACACCTTCGGTCGAGATGTCGACGAGGGCAGAAGCAAAAGGGCTGGCTACTGCATAAGAGGTTCCCGAATTGAAATTGGACGTTTTCGTGCAAATGGCCAGATTCTGTTAGAAATTTTACCCCGGTTACAGGGGATGGGCCTGAAGCTCATACACATAGTCTGTCGCTGTGATTGCAAATTTCTCAGTACAAGGAGATGCCTCCAGAGGAATTTTTCAGGGGAATTGGGGCTATTCAGCATTTTTGCTAGCTTGGTGTTTTTAAGTCCTCGGACAGCTAGTAATCAAGGGCGGGTTTTGATTGCTCAACCAACCAGCAGAGAAGCTTGTAGGTAGCGAGTTAGCTTCTAGCGGTAATGACCCCATCAAAAAGTTAACCCTGCGAACCACATGCAAGTCATACGCTCGTGGTAAAGAAGATCTAAGGGGTCTCCTCAGACCCTAGGTGACGCTATCAGCAGATCCCCCTTTCAAAAGCTCATTCAACTGCCTCGTTACCGGATTTTCACCATCCCAGTAGTCCGCTCCCTCGTATGATCAGTTGCCAATCTAGATGATCCATTTACGGTCGGTAAACTTCCGTGTGCTTATTTTCACTGCCCACTATCATAACACCAAGGACCTTGTGGGGTAGACAGATCGTGAAATCCTCGTTGTTCGTAAGGTTTCTTACCGCTGGTTGGTGACTTTTGAATAGAACTATAGACAGCGAAATTGTGGCAGAGTTGTGGCCCACAACGCCGCGACGAAACAGTGACCGTCTGAGGCCTCCACGAACGGGAACAATATGTCCATCCATCCACACACGGGAACGGTGCGCCGGACTAGCCTATTGCCGTGAAATCATCCCAGTCACCACGTACGTTGGTGGCGAATTTGTCAACAGTGACCACAGAATGGTTTTCTCTTGCCTACCAGTCTTCCCTCTTTATGAGGAGAACAAGAAACCTATGAGAAATATCGTGTGCCGTTGCTACAAAAGTATAGAATGGGAGGTATTCATCTAGCTCCTCAGGTGCAGGGTGGGTACTTCATAACAGCCTTATTAACAGAGTCACTTTCGTCGTTTTACAAAAATGTAATGTTATGTTTAGATATCGTTGCCCCCATGGGAGCGGTTAAGATCAAGAAGAATAAAGACCAATACATACCTCGAATACTTCGCAACAAATTACGGAAAATATCTGTGCTATATCATACTTCTAAAGACTTTCTGGTTTTGCTCTCAGTCTACGATACTTATCGAGCAGTCAAAACTTCACGTGCACGAGACTCAATAAAAGAAGAGCTGAATGCCCTCAAAAGTGGATCCAGGATACGCAGTCTGACCTCCCTTCTGAATAAACGTCTGCAGACATCAGGAGACAGCTTATTTATTACACAACGGGATGGTCTGCAACGACCCCCTCGAAATCTGTGAACTGTTTGGCGAGACGCTCGCAAAACTCAGTTCCAACACTTAAACCCACCACGTTTACACTGCCTACTACGGGTTTCTTGTGCCAAAGTGGATTTCACCGGGAAAAGTATGACGGAGGCCATCATGAGCTTGCGACTATCCACAGGTATGGGAACAGACAGCCCAAACCCAAGTATCAACAGAAACAGCGGTGACGACATGTTTCTGTTCTTGCATAAGACGTTCACGCTTTCAGAGGAAAGTGGTGTATACCCCACTGAATGGAAAACCAGTTGCTTGACGCCTCGCTACAAGTCCGGGAACAAATCTAAAGCCAACAATTACAGACTCATCAACATAACACAGATCCTCTCTGGAATTTTGAAAAAGTAACTAGGAACAGCGTCCCTGATTACCTATTACCAAAAACCTAATCGCGAAGTATCAGCATGGTTTCATAAAGAATATGTCCCGTGTTTACTTTCCACTTTGATTTCTTCAACTTCATCACTAGTAACCGTGAGGCACGTGAACTCGTCATTGTCCTATACTTTGATATATCAAGGGCATTTGATAAGGTGTCTCATAATATACTCTTCAATAAGCTGCAATCAGTTGGCATTTGCGGCCCTTTACTTAGTTGGATAAAAGCATTTCCAAATCGTGAGGGCAAGCTCCGTGCAGCCAAAACGTGTAACTAGCAGAGTTATATAGGGTAGTGTTCTTGGGCCTTTGTTGTTGATAATTTGTGTCAACAATGTGTTTAACCGCTTCCGTGAAGGCAAAACATTCATGTGATACAATGACTTGAGGGTTTTGTACACTTGTCAGTCTTATGTACTAAGTAATACTCTGGACACTGCCTGACAGGAACCAGGGAAAGTTGCATCATGGTGTGCTGAGTGGCACCTTGAATTCAGCGATAACAGATGTGGCTGGCTTACCATGGGCAACGACAACCCTGACCTGACCCTTGAGGTATGCGGAAAACACCTACCTAGACGCTCCTCCGTTCTAGACCTTGGCACCAGATATTCCACAGGCCTGACATTCCCGGAACAAACGGCTTATATCAGATCCAAGTCACGCAAACTCTTGGATGTACATTGGCAACTTCTATGACACTGAATCACGGGTTCTATTCTGTAAAGCGTGCATTCGCCCACTTTTAGAATATTGTGCGTTTATTCCCAGTGGCCTTCGTAGAAGCGACAAACTGAGAGTCGAAAGGATACAACGTTACTTCACCCACAGAACATAAGGAGCTGAACTTAATAAACACTAGTTTCCCCTCAAAGTCACTACGATACACCCCAGATATTGAAAACTTTGAAAAACCTTATTGTGAAAAAACTATGTAGTTAATCATACATGAATACATGAAAGTGTACATGAAGTTCGAACAAGTACAAAAGTGTGGGAACCTCTTTTTTCAAAGCTGGACTGCGTAGTAATTCCCTTTTCCACATCTGTTTGTGCTTCCTCTTTCTTTTTTAATTTGCAGCAATGGCTTGTTTAGGACACTTGAATCTGAATTTCTCTAGTACTCTGTATCAAGTGATCTTCTCAAGAAAAGTTTACTATGCATCAAATACACTTTTCAAATGATGTCACTTACGCTAATATGAAAGATGCCTGAATTCTATGTATAACCACCGCCATTTGAACTATTAATCGTTTCAACGTATATTTCCATCTACCACAGCGAGAATTCTTGGTGGGATTACGTACATTACTTCTGAATATAGCACGGTGAACTGGAAATGGATTGATTTAGACACTCACCCTGGTTACGTAATTTTGAATACTTACTGGTGCTTTTGATCCTATAAATTAGTCCTTTGTGGTTAGCAAGGCCAAAAGCTGGAGGACCTCTAAGTGGATGGACGGTCATATTACTAAATAAAAAAACTGCCGACGGACCAACAATGTCGGCCGGTTATACTCAAACCTGGGGTACTGCGCACTTCTGTTATTGATAGTGGAGCCTATCTATGTGATGGCAGATGAAAGTCCATGCCCCGTCTCATGATTTGCAGCAAGCTTTAATAAGGTTATTCACGCCAATAACTTGGTACGTGAGTTGTCTAACGTTAAATAAACAAATATTTTTGTTCCCAGGTCACGAATTTAACGTGAGAGAAGCTGGTTTACAGACATCATCAGACTGATAACTGGAGAGAAACCTAGATTTGAGCAGTGTTGAATAGTGCAGAGGGGAGACATTAAACTCTGTTTTGACATCAAGCGCTTAAAAGTTACGAAAAAGCAGTAAAATATCACTTTACGGTACGCACGCATCGTTCTGAGTCCAGACCACTCCCACTCATATCCCTTTTTCACACTAAAGTGGCATCAAATAGGCTAAATATTCGAGGCCAGGCGTTGAGTACTTGACGCGGGAATCGGTACCGTCCGGAGAGTGTGTTCAATCTCTGCTTCTGTGGTCTCCCGCTATGTCCCACTGGGTCAGAAAGCCTCAGAGGACATACAAGAGACTGCGAAACCTAGGAAAGAACATCGTTTCCGCAGGGTATTGGTTCCCACCTCCGGTAATCAACGGCTAGATCCGACTCCCAGAAGAAGCAGTGTCCGAATCATCATGTGACTCGTTCAAAAGGGCAAATGCAGAAATCTACTGGAAACGAATTATTATAGGTTCCCGGCCTCCTATTTTAAAACAAAAAATCCGTTCGCTTTATGAGTAGCCGATAAGAACGACCCGTCTGCAAAACCCAGTGTTTCGTCGGATAACAGAATGTCTAGCGACATGCGGTAAGGTCGAATGTATACGCTTCCTTTTCATGAGGCTCCTGGTTGTATCAGTTTGCAAGCTTCCTGTTGTGTCTGACTACTTATTACCATATATTTATGGTAACATTTCAATCCATCCCATATATGTGGTTTACAGCCCCGCTATTCTCCCCACATACTGTTACCGACGTCCCGATACACTACTTACAGCTGCTTGCTGTTTTTCTATTTCAGCACTAAGTTTCGATTTTAACGTGTTTTCCAATGGGAAGGTCTGGGGCTAAACGTTCTAAAATCGACTGCTCTAGTGAGAAAAAGCAAAGACTTGGTCATTCCAGTGCTTTTCTGTGTGACAGAAGCCTTGTTACTCCGTGTAACTCAGATCTCGATGATCTGGTATGCCCCACACCTTTTGTCAAAACTGAGGACATCATATCAGTCATGAGTAGCAGTATTAATGACCACAGGAAAGAAATCGATAACATTAGGACCATGATGGAAGAGACCTGGAGGATAGTTGAGGATTTCTATCCTCTGCATATCTTCCAGGAAAGCATGAGAAGTTAGTTGAAGACCATGTAGTGAAAGCAGAAGACTTGATAGACCGCTTGGCGACGGAGGCAATGAAGAGACTATCGTCATCTCAACAGGCCATCGTTTATAACATACCTGATACCCTACCCCTGGATGTAGTTAAGACAAAGGTATTAAACTCATGTGGCGTGACAGGAATACACTGTGACTGTAAGCGCCTCCTCAAAAAGTCAATGCAGTCTAGCCGCCCCATGATCTTCAAGTTCACTACCTCATTTGACGCCGAAAGATTTACGAAACTACAAGACCACATAAGGTTACATAGCAGCTTTAAAAATGTTGCTATTGAACAAGACAAAACCGTGTGCCAACGCAGAAAACGAAAAAAGAAGTAGTCTGGCCAGTTCATCGCCTTTAAACAAGGAGGCTGCTGTGTGCACAGACAGACCATCAGAAAGTGCTGACATGGTCAATAATTCTGTTGGACGTACCTTTTCCTCGGTACATCGGTCTCGATCAAATCTAGCTACAAGTGAGCCTGATCCGTCAGTTTCTGGTAAAACGAAAACTATTGATACCATCCCCCCGGGAGTTCGCCACAAATAGAAGCCCGCTGGGCGACAGAAAACTCAGACGCGCAGGCGAAACCTCACCATATAAGGCTAAGGCGTTTTTGAAGAAGGACCGTTTCAGGCGCGTGTTTCCTAGTGACAGAGAGGAATACTTCGTAGCTAAGATACTCCCAATATACAAACCCGAAATGCAAGTTTTCCGTCAAACTCCTTCTTTCAGAAATGACTGTCACGACAACTGGAAGTTGCATGACACGAGACATTCCTTCAGACCACATCCTTATAATCACAACGTGGTGCCGAGTAGCGTACCGAACGCTCAAATGTCCTACGTGCCACAAACACCTAACCACTGTTCAGCTGTGCATCTTAATAATCCTAGTCAATACTTTGGGAACAGATGTACACCCCCTGCAAGAAACTTCCCCACTTATGAACCCCACCAAGATTTTTTTCGGATCCCGCACAATATGTACTACCCACGGTGTTTAGGCTCGTTCGACCCCCTGATAACATAGGGCTGGAACCAATTTCCTCGACTTACACTGGCCATAAACCATACCTTACGCCAACAGTAAAGAAGCGGTGCACGTTAACAACCTATAAACGCCGTGAAAAACTAAGTAATCATATACCTGTGAGACAGAGACTCACCGGTCACACACCACCGTTGAGTCCTGTCACGTCCGAGACATAAGGAGTGCACCGTCTAGCGAACTGAATACCACAAATTCTTCTGCTTACCGAGGCTTAAGAGACGTAGTAAGTTACTTTGCAAGCCATAGTAGCCCTCTCAGGCTTCTACTTATTAATGCCCGCTCGTTACTTAAGAAAATTTCCGATCTTAGAACAATAGTTTTGCTAGCCAAACCCACTGCATTATTAGTTACTGAATCATGGTGTACTGACTCAATCCTAGACGTGAACATGTGCATAGGTGTTCATACTCTGTATCGCACTAATCGCGATCACAAGCGTGGTGGAGGCTGTTTGATCCATGTGTGTAGCCTTGCTACCCCAAATAAGATTGAAGATAATATCCTCAATGATCCGCCGGACTCACTTTGGATCGTTACAAACGGTACCAACTACAAAGTCTTCATAGGCTGTGTGTATAGAGCACCATGTTCAACAAAAGGAAATGATGAACTGATGGCTAGATCATTTGCCCACGCTGGATCCCTCACTGTTGACTTCAAACTGATTGCAGGCGACTTTAACTCCTCTGAAGTTAACTGGGAGGCCGGTCGTGGCCCACAAAGATCTGATGAAATGCTTGCTGTCACAGATATCTATGGCTGGGAGCAATAGGTCCAGGAACCCGCGCGTGTAGATAGTATACTGGACCTAGTCTTTTGCTGTGACATCGGCCCTGTCACTGCCCACGTTAATAGCGAATTTCCTGACGGTGACCATAGGAGGGTATTCTGTTGCTTACCAATTCTTCCTCCCAATGAGAGAAACAAGCAATCTTCAAATTATACTCGGCATAGAAGCTATAAGAATATAGAGTGTGAAGTACTCATCGAGCTACTCAGGTGCTCTCCATGGGATGACTACTTTACCACAGTCTCATTAACACACACTCACTTTTCTACAGAAATATAGAGCTGTGTCTAGAAACTGTTGCTCCTGTGAAAACAGTTAGGGCTTATAAGGAGCCAGACCCATATATTCCTAAAATGTTACGCAATAAACGTGGGGAATCATCATCACATTACCACTCGTCGAAAGACTTCATGTCACTGCACTTAATTCATGAGACTTACGAATCTATCAAGACACTACGTGCGAAACGAGCAGTAAACGAAGAGATCGTCGCTCTCAAAAGTGGCTCTAGAATACACAAGTTGACATCCCTTCTGAGTAAACGTCTGAAGCCATCAACGGATGTGACCTATCTACTACATAATGGGGTGGTACACAACGATCCCCTCAAGATTAGTGAACTGTTTAGGGAATCACTCGCTAATTTCAACCCTAATGCCCTCAACCCCACTAGCTTTACTCCAATTACCGCTAGTTCATGTACTAGAGTGGAGTTCACTGTCAAAAGTATCACCGAGGCTATCAAAAGCCTGAAACTATCGACAGGTACGGGGATAGATGGCCTAAACTCAATAGTCATCAGAAACAGTGGTGATGATATGCCACCGTTCTTGCTTAAGATATTCACACTATCAATGGAAAGTGGGGAGTATCCTAGCGAGTGGAAAACTAGCTTTATAATTCCCCGCTACAAGTCCGGTGACAAAGCTAATGTTGGGAACTACAGACCTATCAACATAACGCCAGTCGTCTCCCGAATCACGGAAAAAGTGATTAAGAGCGGCATGTCCGACTACCTGCTTAGCGAAAATCTCATCATAAAGTCTCAGCACGGTTTCATTAAAAACAGGTCTTGCGTTACTTGCCATTTCGACTTCTTCAACCTCATCACTAGTAGCCGCGAGGCACGTAAAATCGTCATTGTTCTATACTTTGATATATCAAAGGCATTTGACAAGGTGCCACACAGTATTCTCTTTGACAAGCTACAATCGATTGGCATCCATGACCCTTTACTTCATTGGCTAAAATCATTTCTTAGTGATCGGAGCCAAATCGTCAAAGTAAATTCTATGCAGTCTACACCTAGGCTCATAACTAGTGGAGTAATACAGGGTAGTGTCCTTGGACCTTTGTTGTTCATAGCTTATATTAATAGTGTGTGCAAGTGCTTCACTGTAGGGGAAACATTCCTATATGCTTAAGGTTGTATACTCATGTTACACCCATGAACTAGGTAATACGCTATCTACTGCTCGACAAGAATTAGGTGAAGTTGCTAAATGGTGTGACGAGTCCCATCTCCAGTTCAACATTGATAAATGTGGTTGGCTTAGCATAGGCGACTATAACCTAGATGTGTCTCTCGAAGTATGTGGGCAAAAGCTACCTAGACGTTCTTCAGTGCTAGATCTTGGTCTTAGATATTCCAGTGACTTAACATTCTCTGAGCAGACGGCTTGTATCACATCTAAGTCACGTAGACTCCTTGGATGCATCGTCCGTAACTTTTATAGCACTGAATCAAGGGTCCTACTCTACAAAGTGAGCATCCGCTCAATTTTAGAGTACTGCCCGTTTATCTTAAGTGGCCTTCGTATAAGCGACAAAGGAAAAATTGAAGGAGTACAACGCCACTTTACACTAAGAACACTAGGAGCTGACTGCAGCCTAGACTACATCTCGAGATGCAACATGCTAGGACTGGAACCTTTCTGGAAGAGGTGACTTAGAATGAATCTTATATTTTACTATTAATTACTTCGTAAGCAAGTGCACTCATGTGGCCCGGAAATTAAAATAGTTGTAACATCTACTCACTATTTACGTAATCACAACCTATTAGCTGAAAATGAGTGTTGTAAGACCAAATTGCGAAGAAACTTCTTCATCAATAAGTTCTCTCACATCTGGAATAGACTTCCTGAGGAAATACGTACCGCAGGCACATTATCTACCTTTCGTTCTGCACTTAATAAGCTCCTAACAGATGATCAGTCTATCACTCGCCTAGGCACTATCTATACGTTCTGGGCTAATGAAAGCGTATAGAGTAAAGCTATCATAAATCTCAAGTACTTTTTACCTCAATGGACTCATAAAGGGTGTTTGATTACTAGTCCATCTGGTCGGATTGTGCAGTACAAATACATAACCAGTGTTCCCTTTAAGTTTACCAACAAAAACTGCCTATCTAATAACTCGTGTGAACTTCATATAAGAAGAAAAGGAAGATTCATTCTCATATGAATAAATTAAAGTTTACATATAGATCGAATGACTTTAAAAGACAAGAACTTCTCTCCTCCCAGTTTGTTTTACGTGGTATTCCATTGTCCAGTTTCTCCTTGCGCCTTCTTTTCTCCTTTCTTTTCAGTATCAGCCTGACGAGAAAGTCCTAAGCATTAGTTCTATCAAAACGTATCAACTTACTGGAAATCCTACTTCGCACCTAATACTGGAAACTGATGTTAGAGGTATCCAACTGGCTCGCCCTGATTTTCCTGTTTCTTGAACAGCTTAACAACCAACTCACCTCCCTACCAGTACCCTAAATGCTACCACATACGAAACTCCAAGCACAATAACTGGTCTCAGATTTCTGGTCCGTGACAAATGCAGCGGAAATCTGGATAAACAATCAAACTCGACAGATCACTTTACCTAACGGCAACACATCCATAATAATGCTATGTAACAGATTTCTCTAGTACTTTGTCTTGTATCAATCCATCTCATAGAAGTCAATTAACAGCCAATGTATCTCCTTGACAATGTTGCATACTTTAATGTGAAGTCTATGAAGTTTTACACATGTGTAATATTCACCACTGTTGAACGACGATGCTTCCACTCTTTAATTACTTGCACCACAACAAATGTTTTCAGTACTACCAATCTGAATTGCTGGGAAAGGTAACACTTGAAGAGTGAGAAACGCCTGAACTTAGACATTCACCTGGATTAAATGATTGTATGGATACTTACTTATTCCTGAAATCATTGAAGTAAGTTACTGTTGGTCAATAAATCTACGAACATAAGAATTGCTGTTAAAAAGGACGTTTATCTGACAAAACACTTGGTCTTGTAGATGGGTCAATCATGTCGACTACTCACAACGCAAACACCAAATATTGCGCCGTTTGATGTGAAGAAAGAATTGTGAGCAGAAATGACCTAAACTCAGAACGATGTGTATGTACCGTAAAGTGATATTTTTTTGCTATTTTCATAACTTTTGAGGACGAAACAGCTGTCCAGTGCTTCCAGGTTTCCTTTGTTCCTCCAACTGATGTCAGTCCACGATGAATAACAACTTGAAATATTTTCATAGCATTTAGACACTTGGTATCGTGATAGAGTTTAGTGTCCTTCTTCTGTATCATCCAATACTGCCAAAACCTTTTATGTTTCTCCGCAATTATCAATTTGATGAGGCCTGTAGGCTGGCTTCTCTCATGTTTACTTCATAACTTGAGAATAAAGATATTCATTTATTGATTTATTTATTTGCGTTCGTAGCCTTATTGACGAATAATAACATACATCCGTGCTTCCAGGAATAATTAAGTATCCATTCAACCACTTAATCGAAGTGAATATCTAGCCCAGGCATTCCTCACCCTTCAAGTATCGTCTTTCCCAGCAACTTAGATTGATAACACTGAAAATATCTGTTGCGGTGCAAGTGAGTAAATGCTGGAAGAATCGTCATTCAACAGTGGTGAATTTTACACACATGTGGAACTTCACAGACTTCACATTTAAGCATGCGGCATTGTCATAGAGATATATTGGCTGTTAATTGTCTTCTATTAGATGGATTCATACAAGACAAGGTGCTTGGGAAATCCGTTGCTTAGCATTATTATGGATGTGATCTCTTGGATAAGGTTGTTTATCCAGATTTCCGCTGCACTTGTGACGGACCAGAAATCGGAGACCAGTTATTGCGCAAGGAGAAACTTGGCGATGTAATGCCACTTAAAACGAACTGGGAGGGGAGAATTACTTGTTTTTTAGGGTCATTCGAACTACATGTAAACTTTAATTGAGGCATAAAAGGATAGCCCTTCCTTTTTTCCTACATGAAGTTCACGCGAGTTATTAGATAGGCAGTTTTTGTTGGCAAACTTAAAGGCAACACTGACTATGTATTTGTACCACTGGTCCGACCATATAGACTAGCGGTCAAACCCTTTGTGAGTTCAAAGAGGCAAAAGGTACTTGAGATTTATGATGGCATTACTCTACACCTTAGGGATTCTTGTATGTTTTCACTGGGCCAGAACTTATGGATAATGTCTAAGCGTTCGACGGACTTACCATCTGTTAAGTGCTTATCGAGTGAAGAAAGCAAAAACAGATAATGAGCCTGCAGTAAGTGTTTCCTCAGGAAGTCTGCTCCAGATGTGAGAGAACTTACTGGAGAAATTTCCTTGCAGTTTAGTCTCGTAACACTCACTTTCAGCTGACAGACGGTGATTACGTAAATAGTGAGTGGATGTTACAACTATTTTAATTTCCGGGCCACATGAGCGCATTTGCTTACGAAGCAACTCACACTGAAATATAAGATTCATTCTAAGTCACCTCTTCCAGAGAGGTTCCAGTTATAGCATGTTGCGTTTGGAGATTCAGTCTAGGCTGCAGTCAGCTCCTAGTGTTCTTAGTGTAAAGTGACGTCGTTCTCCTTCATTTTGGTCTGTTTATTAGAAATACCACGCAGCGAAACAGTAGCATTTACTGGATAACGTTTTGGACACAATTTATTGTCCATATTCACAGATCAAGTATAGCGAGATGAAGTCTTTCGGGAAGTGGTGTCGTGATGATAATTTTCTAAGTTTATTGCGGAATATTTTGAGGACACATAGGTCAGGGTCCTTACAAACCCTAACTGTTTTCACAGGGGCAAGTGTCTAGATATAGCTCTATATTTCTGCCGAAAAGTGTGTCTGCTATTGAGGCTGGGACAAAGTAGTCATCCCATGGGGAGCTCCTGAAAGGCTCAATGAGTACTTCCCATTTTATATTGTTGTAGCTCCCATAGCGAATTTAACTTCAGAATTGCATGTTTTCTCACTGGGAGGAAGAATTGGTAAGCAACAGAATACCCTCCTATGGTCACCGTCAGGAAATTCCCTATTAACGTAGGCAGTGACAGGGCCGATGTCACAGCAAAAGACTAGGTCCAGTATACTATCTACACGCGCGGGTTCCTGGACCTATTGCTTCCAGCCATAGATATGTGACAGCAAGCATTTCATCAGATCTTTGTGGGCCACGAACGGCCTCCCAGTTAACTCCAGAGGAGTTAAAGTCACCTACAATCTGTTTCAAGTCAAGCCATCAGTTCATCATTTTCTTATACACAGCCCGTGAAGATCTTGTAGTTAGTTTATTATGGGCCAGAATGAGTTTGGAAGACCATTGAAGATATCATTTCCAATCTTATTTGGGGTAGCAAGGCTACACACATAGATCAAACAGCCTCCACCACGCTTGTGGTGACGATTAGTGCGATACAGAGTATAACCAACTATACACAGGTCCATGTCTAGGATTGAGTCGATGCGCCATGATTCTCTCAAGTTATGAAGTTAGCATCTCTCAAGCAACGAGCGGAGCCCAATAAGTAGAAGCGTTAAAAGGCTGCTGCGGCATGTGAAGTAATTTACTATCTCTCAAGCCTGGGTGAGCAAAAGAATCTCCAGTATTTAGTTCGCTAGACCATGCAATACCTATAATAATAATATTTATTCCTGAATATGCAGGTCCAAGGTTTGTCCTGGTGCGAACTTGACAGGCGCAAAGACCAATCATTAATTATTCGGACTTGTTATATACCCACGAATACGAGACCAAGGAAGAACACGATAACGTAGTCGAATGGAATAGTATATTTGACGGTTGTGCCAAGATACCGATGCTTTCCAACTAACTGGCTACAGAGTCGAATGCGAGCAGTGCAACGCAACACGACAGCGTGCCAAATGGCGAGGGTGCTTGACCGGGTGCCTTCAGCTTAGCGAGTCCAGTTGAACTATCGAGGTCAGCATCAATGTTGAAAGTCGTCAAACCCTGGGCTATTGGTTTTTGGGAAGTGTGTGACGCCCCAGATCACTCCTCCTCTAGTGGGTTCGTGAGGACCCTATGACCATTCCAGCCGGAAGTAAAAACCCAGTGGTTTCTCTACTGGTAAGACCCTTTCGATGAGCTAGCTGCGTGAAGTTGTCCGAACTTATTCTAGCGTGTCGTGGCAATTAAAAAATAAAATACAATAAATCGAGTTTGACGTCCATCGCAGTCCTCAGTTTTCTTCGACGTTCCGTCCAGTGCTCTTTGCACTTGGAATATAAACAGAAGTCTTTAATACCATGAAAACGCTTCGTAAAAATGGGAACTATGTATGTACAAATATATCGAAAAAAAAGTTAACGCTTATTATCACCTTTTTTTAAAAAGTTTCACTACATGGTAATAAAAAAATCAACATAAAAAGGCAAAATGTACGAGGAGTTTTGCATGCTGGTAAATAAGAAAAATAGTGCCTCGGAAAAAATTTGTAAGTGAAAAATTATGCTTGGCACATCTTATTTCACACACTAAGTTGAATACGACTTTAAATACCCCCGAGGACCTGATCGTGTTTCCGTTGTCGCAACTGTGCATTACCAGGCGCATCATCAAGAATTTCGATAATTGAGCTATCCGTTGGTCAGCTGTAGCGAGCTGAAACGTCACTTATAATGAAGCTGCCTTTGAAATAAGCCGGTTTCAAACGGTCGATACTGACAGCACCTTCGCGTCCGTCTCTCTCAATTATGTGGAATTTCTCGTGTGGCTTGATCACTTTGAATGGCCCGACGTTGGGCGGTTCAAGTGGTCGACGAACGGTGTCGTGGCGAATGAACACGTGTGATGTGTTTTGTAAACTGGGGTGAACGGAGACATCAGTCGTTTGAGGCCTAACAGGAGAAGGCCTAACTGAACGCATTGCATTTGTGGGCCTAGTCGCGTATGATGCCCAGTAGGAAAGATGTTTGAAAGTTGAGGGAGAAACAAACTCGTATGGTAGACAAGACGGAAAGCAGTCTTATAGACGAGTTCTGCAGGGGCGCATCCAGCATCAGCTTTCAACGCGCTACAAATACCTAGTAGGACTAGAGGCAGAGCCTCGGTCCACTGAGATATTTTCGCAGCTGAAAGGGAAGCTTTCAGCTGTCGATGGAAACACTCTATCATGCCATTTGCTTGTGGATGCTAGGCTGTCGTTCGGAATCGGGTGCAACCTAAAAGTGCAATTGGAGCGTGAAATAATCTACACTCAAATCGGTGCCCACGGTCGGTTGTTACGCAAGATGGACATCCGAAGTTCGCGATCCATCTTTCCACGAAAACACGAGCGGCAGTTTCAGCAGTAATATCCCTAATAGGTACTGCTTCCGGCCATCGTGTGAAACGATCAACACAAGTGGAAAGGTAGGTACATCCATTAGATTCTGGTAGGGGTCCTACAATATCTATATGGACGTGGTCGAAACGCATGTCTGGGGCTGGAAAAGAACCCAAAGGGCTTTTTGTGTGTCGCTTGGCTTTGCACTTTTGACAAGCTAAGCACGACTGAGCCCACTCCTTAACGTCTTTGTTCATCCCAAGCCAGCAGAAACGTTGTGCGATAAGCCTAATGGTGGCTCGTACACCTGGATGGGAGAGTTTGTGCAACGTATTGAGGAAATTGCGTCGACAAATCTTCGGAACTATTGGGCGTGGTTGACTAGCAGAGACATCGCACAAAATTGTATCCTTGTCTGATCCAACCGGACAAAGTCGCAGTTTGAGAGTTGTGGACGACAACTCATGATGCAGCTCAAGGTCTTCCTCTTGACGCCGAGCTAGTTCAACGAGATCAAGGCCCTCGATATGGTTTATCGAAGCTATTCTTGATGATGCATTGGCTGCGGAGTTGTTTGCTCCAGAAATGTGGCGGATGTCTGACGTGGACTGGGAAATGTAATCCAGCTGTCGCGACTCACAAGGGGAGTATTTGTCAGACGCCGAGCTGAGGGAAAACGTTAACGGTTTGTGGTCTGTGAAAATAATGACATCACGACCTTCCACCGAATGTCAAAAATGGCGTACAGAACAGTACATGGCTAGGGGTTCCCTACCAAATGTACTGTATCTTGTTCCGCGTCTTGCAGCCGCCTCGAGAAAAAGGCTAACGGTTGCCACTGGTTGTCAGTCAACTGTTGCAAAACTGCTCCAATTGCTGAGTCAGATGCATCAACAGCAATACTCAAAGGAGCATTGGGGTCATGATGCATAAGCATGGTTGCGTTCGAAATGGCTTCCTTGACTTTAGAGAAAGCAAGTCTAGCCGCGTTGTCCAGAGTCACGAACTTCGTAGTTCCTCGAAGTAGATCTGTTAGTGGTCTCATGACAGAGGCACAGTTAGGGATAAACCTTCGGTAATAACTTACCAGGCCATTGAAAGTGCGGAGATGTTTCACAGTGGTCGGCTCTGGATAGTTGTGATAGCCGCCACTTTATCTCTCAATGGGCGTATACCTTTGTTGTCAATGGTATGCCCAAGGAAGCTGAGTGATTCAACTCCTATTTCACACTTCTGTAAGTTAACTGTGATGCCATGTTTTTTGAGTCTTTCGAATGCGAGGTCCAAATGTTTGAGGTGAGTTTCCTTATCTGGACTCGCAATTAGACAGTCATCGATGTAGACATGAACAAAATTCAAACCACGGAAGACATCATCCATAAAGCGTTGGAATGTTTGTGCTGCATTCCGAAGACCAAATGGCATGCGCAGGAATTCAAACAGGCCAAAAGGAGTAATAATGGCTGTTTTCGCGATATCTTCTGCTGCCATAGGTATCTGGTTGTACGCTTTGACCAAGTCGATTTTGGAGATGTTCATTCCGCATAAGGTTGCGGTCAAGTCGTAAACGTGAGGTATCGGGTAGCAGTCCGGAGTTGTTTTGGCGTTAAGCCTTCGGTAATCACCGGTTGGACGCCAGTCGTTGCTATCCTTTTTGGGAACCATGTGCAATGGCGATGCCCAAGGACTGTTTGACGGTCTGATAATGCCCAGTTCGAGCATGTGGTCGAATTCGCTTTTCGCCGTTTGGAGCTTATCGGGGGCTAGACGGCAGCTTTGGATGCCACAGGTGGACCTGTGGTTGTGACGTGATGCATAACATTGCTGGTTATGCACGGAAGAGTGTGCTTCGGTTGCTGTAACTCTGGATATTTCTCCAGAACTGCCTGGTAGGACGCGTCGCCTGATTGTTTAGTCCTAACGATGGCTAAACTCGGACCTACATAGGTGGTGCCGCCAATAGATAACTTTGTGCTGTTATCTATCAGTCGTCGACGGCGAGCATCTACGAGTAGATCGTAACGGTTTAGCAAATCTATGCCAATGATGGGCATAGACACGTTAGCCAAGGGGAAAATCCAGTGGATAGGTTTACGTAAACCTAAGTTGAGATAGGCCCACCATCTCCCATATGTCGCGATTGCCTAACCGTTGGCTGCCTGAAGATTGAAGGATGGGTCATGATGACGCTCCTTTGTCGGTGCGAGGAAAACGTTAACTTCTGCACCGGTGTTGACGAGGTAGCGGACTTTCGTTTTAAAATGTGTGACGTAGAGCAAACGGCTGTTTC
Organism: Heterobilharzia americana; assembly: GCA_944470555.2. Lineage (NCBI taxonomy): Eukaryota > Metazoa > Platyhelminthes > Trematoda > Strigeidida > Schistosomatidae > Heterobilharzia > Heterobilharzia americana. The sequence continues at coordinate 92,174,873 of OX104134.1, forward strand.
CGCTGGCTACCGTCGCCGTGAAGACGTGCCCTCGTGACTGTTCCCCGAGTTCGTGTCTTTGTTGAAACCGCATGGTTCCCGACATTTTCTGGCTTCGTCTCCGCAGGTATTGCGAAACCAACACCATTTAGGGTTTTCCACCCTGTTAGGTTTAGCTTTGGAGCAACCACGAGAGTTGCTGCGATGCGCTGAGAAACACTTCTGTGGAGTTTTACGCGAACCAGGACTTCGTATTCGCAGCAACTGTTTAACAGGGTTGCACAGCTTTGTCACCTCTGAATCCTGGCTCTCTGGTTTGTCGCAGATAGAATATACGTTGGAGACGGGTCTGCTAGAAATCTCCAGTAATTTATCTGCCGAGGCTGCCAGGTCGTCGAGTGGGACTGACTGGAGTGTCGCCAACACGGTTTGCACCGGTTGTGGTAGTTTTGAAAGAAATAGTTCTCGGAAAAGGCTATTGTCGAATATTTGTGCACCCACAACTTCTCGTATTCGTGCGAGGACTTTAGTAGCTGAGTGGCTGCCTAGCTCGATGTTACGAAGCAATTCGTCTAGACGTTGGCGATCTGTGAGATCGCTTTTCTTCAAGAGTGCGGCCTTTAGAAGTGCATAAGAACCACTTACTTCAGGATTAAGCATGTGTGCTGTAACATACCTGTTCAATTCCGGCGGCAGTGGCAGTATGACAGAAAGAAATCGAGAGTGAGGATCTGAGACGCCCTGTTCTCGAAACTCGGCCTCGACATACATAAACCATGTTTCCGCATTGTCTGGCCAATGTGGCACGAGTTGGATCGTGTTCGTAGTCGGCTTAATACGAACGAGCTTGGGAGTGTGGTCGGACATGAGAAAGTGTAGTAAATGGATATATAAACGTTATCGAAATGAAAACAGTATAAAAATATAAGATGGAACAGGCTCACCAAATCAATATTTGGTATTGGTTGAGATATGTGATCGCGTCGAGCTCACCGATTTAGGATTTGTCCATGTGCGAACTTGACAGGCGCAAAGACCAATCATTAATTATTCGGACTTGTTATATACCCACGAATACGAGACCAAGGAAGAACACGATAACGTAGTCGAATGGAATAGTATATTTGGACGGTTGTGCCAAGATACCGATGCTTTCCAACTAACTGGCTACAGAGTCGAATGCGAGCAGTGCAACGCAACACGACAGCGTGCCAAATGGCGAGGGTGCTTGACCGGGTGCCTTCAGCTTAGCGAGTCCAGTTGAACTATCGAGGTCAGCATCAATGTTGAAAGTCGTCAAAACCTGGGCTATTGGTTTTGGGGAGGTGTGTGGCACCACACAGGCACGGACAAGTTTATATATAAATAACATTCATCTTCATGGAAGGTAATCTGAATCCCTACCCATTGTCACTAGAAGGTATAAGTGCTGCACGCTCATATAATGGAACATACCAGCAGAATAAGTGTGCATAAAATTTACAAGTTGGACAAGTGGAAGTATTGTCTTTGCATTTGCAAAAGAAACCAGGTTTTTATCTAGACATTACAGGTATTAATATAAGTGAAAAACTTGGGCACTGTGGTAGAATGTAGTTCCATATTAGATTTCTTTATTTGATATAAAGCGTGGAGAGAGAGATTAATTACTGAATCTTTGTTCATCGAATCCACACCCAACACATGTAATAGGAATGACGCAACACCTATACCAGAGATATGGAAAACTTTACTACCAATCAAAAAACAAAAAAACAAAGAGAGATCAGGTGACAGGACTATAAAATCAGATGTCGAAAGAAGTGTGATTACATTGATATGATTATGAGCGATAATTTATGCTCGAAACGTAATCAATTAAATAATACTGTATCACTGTGCGCTTTATATCAAATAAACAAATCTAATATGGAATTACAGGTATTACCTGGAGAAAAATAAAGCTTGAAGCTAATACTCCCATCGTAACAGTGTTTACTTTTTGCTTGGGATAACGATGAAAATTTTATGAAGGAATGTATGCACGAATTGTTTACATATTGTACTTCATTGATGCTTCCAGGACCGTATAATTCATGCATGTTAATACCATTCCACGACAAAGATTCACAACCTTGATAAATATTGTGACTGAAAGCCAAATACCTCACTTTTCCAACTCCAGCATCCAGAAGCAATACACTTGTTTGAATGCGCCAGATGGACTTCCATAACATCTTGTCCTCCGTTTTCACGGGTCGTGACAGCTTTGCAGGTGGTAAGTACTGGACTTTTTCTGGTCACTTTTATAATGAGTTAATCCTAGCTTTTGACAATCATGAAGTTGTAGTCCAGTGAACATTTTTTATTTCTGCTTTTTGTAGTTAGATATTCTGAACCTGGTGAAGCTGGTTACCCTCCATGAAGGGTAGCTTCAGCCACGGTCTGTTCCTTAAGTAATTGATTTTCGATACAACAAATCCAACGTTTAGGACTGAATTATTTTTCTACAACGAGAAAAAAGCGGAGAAAGGAGCAGGCGGAGAAAGCGAGAATTTCAACAAGGAGAGTGTTTTCTTTGTTCATATTCCTCCCATCTTAACTTCCTTTGCCATGGCTTTCATTGTATATCCTTTTTCTATAGGGTATTTAAATACATATATTTCACGCTGTCATGTGGTGTAGGATCTCTGTTTTTGATTGCCTTGTTGGGTGGGGCAGAAGGTGCAGTTAGTTTGAGGTGGTAACTTATGGAAGTCTCCTCAACGCTTCGTATGAAAGGTCAGTGTAGGCGTGGTGGCTGTCTCGTTATACAATAAGAGAGCCGGGTATACGAAGTGTCGTGAAAGAGACTGTTGGTGCATCGATAGGCCGTGGAAGTCAGCCGGTAACCGACCAAATTCAGAGGTTGACTTGAAGGTCCTCACTTTAGCTGGAAGTCTGTTCCACAACTGAGAGAATTTGACTGCAAAGTAGTTTGCGCGCTAGCGGGACTTGATCGACCTCATTTTGCCGCTATGGGCATGGTTGCGTAGATCGTAACAACTGTTGTGTTCGGACTGAAACTCACCGCTGGCTGTAGACGTGTGTTTATGTAGCACGTTAAAGAATACTATCAGGTTAATCTTGAGTCGTCCCATCCAAAGTGTTTCCAGACTTAATGTTCTGCATCTGGTGCAGTAGTCCTGTTTGCAATCTTGTCCTAACAATCTAGCTGTGAAATACATTTGGACATCCTCTATTTTGTTTGTCTGTTATGCGGATGCCACTCAGTGTAAATGGACAGTATTCTAACAGTTGACGTACGCGAGTTTTGCAGAGTAGCAACTTGACTTCTTTGAAGTGGAAGTTACGAAGTATGCAACCCATCAGGATCCTAGATTTGCGAGCCTGTGATGCTACCTGTTCAGAAAATGTGAGGTCCCTCGAATATCTTAGTCCAAGGTCACATACATTTTTAAGAACAGGAAGTTTCGCAGACTGAAGATGTAGTTGGACATCCACCGATGGAGCACCAAAACATATCCAGCCATATTTGCCTATATTGAACTGAAGTTTCCAAGCCATAGACCATGCGGATAGCATATCGAGCTCCCTCTGTACTAGTGCTTGGGAGTGGGATAAGTTATCACGGATGAATGTGCATGCAACTTTTAGGTCATCAGCAAACAAGAATGGTTTACCGTATGTAAAGCGGCTGCAGATGTCATTGACGTATAATGTAAAGAGAAGGGAGCATAATACACTGCCTTGAACTACACCAGAGGTGATTGGCCGAGGTTTTGAAGTGTGTGAATCTACCTTCACCACTTGAGTGCGATTACTGAGGAAAGACTTAATCCATCCCAATAGTGGATAGTCAGTTCTCACAGTCATCAACTTACTTATTAACAACAAGTGATCGACTGTGTCGAATGCCTTTGAAATGTCTAGATAGAGTACAAGGACTAATTGGTGTCGGTCGCTCATTGTGGTTATGAAGTTGAAGAAGTCAAGATGGTAGGTTATACAAGACCTCGATTTCAGGAACCCATGTTGACTCGATGTGATGGTGCTTCCACTAAGCATGTGCTGAAGAATGCTTTCTTTAATAAATTTCCCCATGCTTCTAGAAACTGCAGGCGTAAAATCTATTGGTCTGTAGTTACTGGCCAGCGTTTTTGAACCAGACTTATATCTAGGGAGAATAAATGATGTTTTCCATAAATCAGGGTATGTGAAAGATTCCAAAGAGAGACGAAATATTTTAAGTAATAGTAATGGAATATCAAGTCCACCAAATTTAAAGAAATGTGATGATATTCCGTCTGTGCCGGCGCTGCTGGAGCATTTTAGCGTCCTAATGGCTTGGTGAATATTAGAGCATGTAAGTTCAACCGTATCTTTTGTCGTTAGTTGAGGAGAAGAATAGCTTTTAGAAGTGCAGACCGCGCTAGTGTCACAAGTAAAATCTATGGGTTCCAGATAGCTGACTGCAAATAAGTCGCTGAATATTTCACACATATCCATTGGATCATTATAAGCTTCGGTATCATGGATAAGAAGAGAAATTTTGTCCTGTGCACTTCGATTGCTGAGAGAGCATATACTTTGGATGAGCTAGCTAGAGCACAACTCTCTTCATTCTTCAAACGCTAATCATGGTTGTGCGAGATAGAATTAAGAGTACCAAGAATCAACCGAAGTGCATCGACGTCGTGATGTCTGTAGTATCTTGGTGAGAGTTTGCGTAACTTTCTACAAGCATCTGGAGTTATATGTGGCCTGTTGTTGAGTGGCATTTTTTTGAAACCTTTCAGTGGAATGATGGTATCGAGACAGGTTTTAGAGTTGTAGTAAAACATCTCAATGGTTAATCTGAGGTCTGTAGTGGTGAAGAATGATCTCCAGTCAGTGCACCTAATCGTTGGACACATCTGCTGCCAGTCCGTTCTACCGTAGTCTCTACATATTATTTGGTGTGTAGTGGAAGTACCAATTGAAGTACTAGATGCAGGAAGTGGCAGTGCGCATAATACCGTATTGTGATCACTTCCTGGGAACTTGGAACCTACATTTGTCCAAATAGGATTCATGTTGCGGCAAAATATTAAGTCCAATCCATTGTCGCCTCTTGTAGGAGTTGTGACAATTTGCTTCAGTCCAAAAATAGACAATGTATGGAAAAAGTTGTCACACCTAGCCAGACCAGTAAGTGAATCCCACTTAATTTCAGGTAGGTTAAAGTCACCTTTTATGACCTTATTATCATATGGGAGAGTGGATGCATGTTCCAGGGCCGTAATCAGTGGAATCTCATGAGTTAAAGGTACCAGGTGCTCTGTAAACACGTCCCACCAGTGCTGTAGCATTCCTGTAGTGTACTGTGGTCCATATGCTTAGGACGTGGCGGGACTCAACGGTGGGTGCGCCGGCATGAGTGGTGAGTTTCTGTCTCCCACAAACATGTGATTACCAAGTTTTTCATGGCATTTATGGGTTGTTAATATACACCTCTTCTTTACTGTTGGCATAACGCATGGTTCATGACTGATGTAGGTCAGGGAAATTGGTTCCAGCCCTGTGTTATCAGAGGGTCGAACGATCCTACATACATATTGTGCGGGATCTGAAAAAAATCTTGGTAGGGTTCACAAGTTGGGAAGTTTCTTGCAGGGGGTGTACATCTGTTCCCAAAGTATTGACTAGGATTATTAAGATGCACAGCTGAACAGTGGTTAGGTGTTCGTGGTGTGTAGGACATTTCAGGGTTCAGTGTGCTACTCGGCACTACGTTATGACCCCGCATAGGTGCCTCGTGCGGCGCAAATTCGAGTTGTCGTGGCAGTCATTTCTGAAAGAAGGAGTTTGACGGAAAACTTGCATTTCGGGTTTGTATATTGGGAGTATCTTAGCTACGAAGTATTCCTCTCTGTCACTAGGAAACACGCGCCTGAAACGGTCCTTCTTCAAAAACGCCTTAGCCTTATATGGTGAGGTTTCGCCTGCGCGTCTGAGTTTTCTGTCGCCCAGCGGGCTTCTATTTGTGGCGAACTCCCGGGGGATGGTATCAATAGTTTTCGTTTTACCAGAAACTGACGGATCAGGCTCACTTGTAGCTAGATTTGATCGAGACCGATGTACCGAGGAAAAGGTACGTCCAACAGAATTATTGACCATGTCAGCACTTTCTGATGGTCTGTCTGTGCACACAGCAGCCTCCTTGTTTAAAGGCGATGAACTGGCCAGACTACTTCTTTTTTCGTTTTCTGCGTTGGCACACGGTTTTGTCTTGTTCAATAGCAACATTTTTAAAGCTGCTATGTAACCTTATGTGGTCTTGTAGTTTCGTAAATCTTTCGGCGTCAAATGAGGTAGTGAACTTGAAGATCATGGGGCGGCTAGACTGCATTGACTTTTTGAGGAGGCGCTTACAGTCACAGTGTATTCCTGTCACGCCACATGAGTTTAATACCTTTGTCTTAACTACATCCAGGGGTAGGGTATCAGGTATGTTATAAACGATGGCCTGTTGAGATGACGATAGTCTCTTCATTGCCTCCGTCGCCAAGCGGTCTATCAAGTCTTCTGCTTTCACTACATGGTCTTCAACTAACTTCTCATGCTTTCCTGGAAGATATGCAGAGGATAGAAATCCTCAACTATCCTCCAGGTCTCTTCCATCATGGTCCTAATGTTATCGATTTCTTTCCTGTGGTCATTAATACTGCTACTCATGACTGATATGATGTCCTCAGTTTTGACAAAAGGTGTGGGGCATACCAGATCATCGAGATCTGAGTTACACGGAGTAACAAGGCTTCTGTCACACAGAAAAGCACTGGAATGACCAAGTCTTTGCTTTTTCTCACTAGAGCAGTCGATTTTAGAACGTTTAGCCCAGACCTTCCCATTGGAAAACACGTTAAAATCGAAACTTAGTGCTGAAATAGAAAAACAGCAAGCAGCTGTAAGTAGTGTATCGGGACGTCGGTAACAGTATGTGGGGAGAATAGCGGGGCTGTAAACCACATATATGGGATGGATTGAAATGTTACCATAAATATATGGTAATAAGTAGTCAGACACAACAGGAAGCTTGCAAACTGATACAACCAGGAGCCTCGTGGAAAAGGAGCGCATGGAGTCATTTTTACCGCGAAATTAGATGCCAAATATTATTCTGTAAACCTTCAAGAATTGCCAGTTTGACGGTGGTTTCAAGCTGGTGTCACTTATGTTAAATCCATTATATGAAATTTGGTGCTTTTATTGTCCTCACTTTGACGCTCTGTCTGAGCTGTAGAGTGGTATTTACTTCTTTGTCACATAACCACGATCTTCGGATGTGTTTCATGGTTTAACAAACTCACCTCTTTACTGTTCAGGACCTGTAGAATCTTGTAGACGTTTTGACATATACCAATGTGACGATGCCTGTAAACTGGTTTCCCTCACGTTAAATTACTAAAGTGAGAATAAAATATTTTGAGATGAGTGGGAATTTTTGATTTGGAGGTAGCATTCATCATGGACTGACATCAGTTAGGGAACCACTGAAAATCTAGGGGAGCCGGGCAGCTATTTCGCCCTGGTATAAGACCCCTCAGGATTACGCACCCACCGCTCGGTTGGGGATCGAACTCAGGGCCTTCGAGTTTCACGGTGAACGCGTTCAACATTTAGCCACTGGGGCGGTTTCCAGTTTCCCCATTTACCTCAAAAATACATTGCTGTATAGTACTCATTAATGACTTGCCTCCAGATGAGCATCACGAAGCTCTGATGGGAGGCCAAGACCTATAAGGTCAACCAATCGTAGGCGAAGGGGATGCTAACCGAAGACCTTGGGTGACAGTGGCGCTATATCGTGAATCGACGGAAATTGGAAAGTGTGAACCACTGGAAACCGCCCCAGTGGCTAAATGTTGAACGCGTTCACCGTGAAACTCGAAGGCCCTGAGTCCGATCCCCAACCGAGCGGTGGATGCGTACTCCTGAGGGTCTTATACCAGGACGAAATAGCTGCCCGGCTCCCCTAGATTTTCAGTGGTTCCCTAACTGATGTCAGTCCATGATGAATGCCACTTCTAAATAAAATATTTATCTATTTTTTATTAAATGTGGCCCAATGGTCAAGTCCCTTCCTCCACTGCCTGGTCGCAACCCCTAAACGACGAAAGGAATGCTTACTCATAGTCACTCTCTACCGCTTGTGCTGGACATAAAACATAAACATGTCGGGTATGCTACTGCACTTTTTCCCAGTGGTATGTGCTTCGAGTCACATAAGCTGTGTTTTCCAATGAGTGACCTCCTAAACTAGACTGATTACAATTCTGTGCAATGTGAAGAGAGTAGGCATGCCGAAAACATTATATCACCTTAGAGAAGTTACCTGAAAATATTTTTCCCCAGGTGGGTAGGGTTTCAAAGAATTTGGATATCGAAAAAGTACTGAGTTACAGTCTTTCCTCAATATGCACATCAGACTTGGCTCCATCTACAACGAATATCCTTCATGGCATCCGATCTGCATAGACCTAAAAACTACTGCAAACATCCCAGATGTATAGTTTTCTCATCTCCGTCATAGATGTTTACTTTAATGCAGTATTTAAGTGGGCACAGAGATCGGTGTGCGCCAAAAAGCATGATTTGACGCAACAAATGAACGTCTGCAACTCCCTGCGCACGCAAACGCTTTGGTATATTTCGCATAATCCTTTCCTTTCGATTGCCTTTCAGCATTCAGTGGGTGGATGGACAGTGGTTGGAAGAACAGAATATGTTTGGTCTTCGGGCGATCATTCCTTGGAACTCAGTGTCACCAAGACTGTTTCTCACCAGTCGAACCAGGCAGCATAACTGATTATTACGCATGGAAAACGAATTGCCCAAGCCGAGGGTATTATTCGAAGGTTTAAGATGTGACGGAGGTCTCAGGCACATTGTTGGTAAGGGGTACCAAATGCACATTAGTCATAACAGCATGAACCTGCGTAGGGGCTGAGAGTTATTTGTCGCATAGGCGGCGATGTAGTACTGCACATTTAGGACGGCACGACAGTGGGACATACATTGTCAAACGCGCGTGGTCGCTGACACGGGCGAAATAAAAGCTTGAGAAATTAATTCAAGGCAAGACAACATGACAGTCAAGATCACACACCATAGTGCTAGTTGCCAAGCTCATAACTTCGTGCTGAACTGCTTTTGAAGGTGGAGCGCTAGCTATACGTGCCTAATTTTTTGACACAATGCTTCCTATGTTAACTAGGAGTGGCTCACCACCGCAGGTGTTCGCCTATGACATGTTTCACTGAAAGTAATCTATATACCCTAAATAGAGCCAGCCACCAAGCTAAGCGGCATGAGGTCCCCAGGGACAGTAAGATGTAATCATTTTCGAGCAGTCTACTTTGGAATCGGTGAATATACCATTAGCTTTCGTGGAGCTTAGTGCATCGACGGGTTTATCTGTTTTATTTTGGTACTGACAGACCAAACGATTGGGTCTTGTGGCGAATCCACCGCTGTGACCTTTTTTTATGGGATTTGCAGCTGACTGGCTGTTGCGCTCATTCTTTCTGAATAGGCATTCAACCAAAACGTTCCATCGACGTCGCATTTTCTGATTTCACCACGTTTCACAAGGTTCCTCTCTCCAGTCTGCCGGTGAGGTCCATGTTTCTCTTAAAGGACAACAATGTTCAGGAATGGGTTGATGAGTACCTAAATGCTCGAAGGTATCGATCAAGCTTTGTTCGGGCGTGACGGCAAGAGTGATCTGAAAATTTCCCCTGATCACCCATATTTGACAGCATTGGCATCTATTTCAGTATTTTTACCCTAGTTATGGATATTGTGTATTTGACCCTAGCCGATGTGATGTTGGATATGTGACCATCTTATAGGACTTTGCACTCATTATTTGTCTTTGTATGATTGAGACTTGTCACGAGTGCTTCACTTTCCTATTGTGTGACGCTAGGCTGTTGACAACGTGACTTTATTTAACTGCACGCGGCACTGTTTTGGTTCGGCCTACGGGTGTGCTGTGACTTGACCTCTTATCTTTTGGGTGGCTACCGGAAACATTTGTTTATTGTTATGATTCTGGTAGACAGAGTTCTTGACCCCATTCTGTGGGAAATATTCTTATTGATTCTCAGATACTTACCAATCGCATTTCTTCACGGTATAGTAAGTATTTGTGCTCGAGAAAGTTTGAACTGTGTAATTACCCAATAGGACTATTGGGGTATTTTTGTGATTTTCACACAACTTATTGTTGCTTTGCAAGTACCACGGATTTTGTTACGAATCTACCACTGATTTGCCAAAAGCCGTGTTAGTGATATTATCGTTCCAACCTTTGACTGTGTGTCACCCACCGAAGTTCGGAAACCATACGTCGGAACTCAGAAACTTGTCAGATTTGCGCCAGTTGGCATCCACCAGTTGTATCCCGTGTTCAGGCCAAAATATTTGGATTTTGGCTGTTACATGGGCTACTAACCAAGCGGAATGCCATCACCTGTCGGGTTCCTTATGGGGCTGTAGTTCAACTCTTTTCTTTCCTTCGGTTTACAAATGAACCTCAGAGAATATTCCAGCCGTCATCTCAAATGTCTACGGATGATGGAGAGGTTTTCAGGATTATTCCTGAGAGCGATGATTGGTTCACACAGCTTTAGACAAACTTAGATGACCTAATCACTCGTGCCGTACGCTAGCGTCTGGAAATCAGTTTCCAAAAGGTGCCGTGTTTTATATCAGCCAATAGCTACAATGAGTGTTACTGTTTAAAGCCATATTGCTGAGTAGTAACGCTTGAACAGATATTCACTTGGATTACACGATCCCGTGAAAACTCACAGATTCCCCAAATCGCCAGTGTGGGTTTCTGGCCTCCGAAGCTATAGGCAAAAGCGTTTATGGTAAAGTAGACGTTTATCTAGCGTAACGGGGTACTGCGAAGACGAATCAAACATGTCGACTGCTTGCAAAGGAAATTTGAAATTTCGGGTGATCTTGGTGCCACCAGTGGTGAAAAAGAAAGTTTGACTGAACCGGTCTAAACTTTAACATTGTATATGCTGAAATGTGGTATTTTCTTGTTCATTTTAAAACCTGTGGAGTGTTCCGATGTTTTTAATGACCTCCCTTCCGTACCGTTTAGGTCCCATGAAATCATGTAGATTTTCTAACATGTACCAGTGTGATGATGCTCGTAAACTAGCTTCTCTCACGTTAAATTACTAATATGAAAATAAAATATTTTATTTATTGCCTTGCGCTGAAGGACAGTATGAATTTAGGAACGGAAGTTATTTATGGTAACGCTGAATTATAATCAGGGGATCCATGTTGTTCCTTGTAGCTGCTTTACATGCCTCCTAGGCTGCATCTCATTTGCACCTGCTTTGCTTTATATAGCAGTCGTTGCTTTCAACATTTTCCTGCCTGTTACAGTGGCAGATGTCCTCTTAAGGTGTAGTGTAAGAATTACATTTTGTAACGTATCAGCCTTTAACTCTCAGTTTCATTGTACCAAATGAGTATCTTTCATTCGTTTTTTACTGCTGACTTTCTCCTCCTGGTTGCAACCTTGAAGTGTGTCTAACAAATAAGTATTTTTCACACCACTGATCGACTGTGCGCAAATATCTGTGGAATGAAGCTGTCAGTGATTTATTAACACCTTTAGCTCTGCGATACTAGGAAGTAATGCACTCGGGAATGATTCATGTCGCTTGGTCTGTTGGGCGATATATCAGTGATTTCAGTCATAATATTTCAGTTTCTGGCTATCCTAGCAGCCATTGCGCGAATTTTCAAACAGTCGCTTACCATTTATTTATCGACCCTAACGGATCTATGTAACGCACTCAGTAACCGGCACCAATTGGTTCAAACATATACCCAAGAATGCTGTGGTTCTACGCGTTCATGTGTATCGTGTCATTTCTGCCACCTTTCTTTATTCGTGTAGGCAGAAACTCATCTTGCCGCAAGTTACCAATCAGAATTGCGATCTACTTTATAGGTAAAATGAGCAAGTTTGTCGAACAGACCAGCTTCCAGAAACTACCGCGTGTCGCCAGCGAATAAATAAATATTTTTATTCTCTAGTTATAAATTTCACATGAGAGAAGCCGGTTTACAGGCCTCATCAAATTAATAATATATATATTTCATACAACCTGGGTTACATGAATACAAACCAGTTTACAGGTTTGATCATTTTAGTAATTAGAAGTGACTATTATATGGTGTTAGGCTGTACATTAGATCCCATTATTCATGGCTTATAAGAGGTGTGTTGAAGCTGGCTCAGTCTGAAATTAGGAATTATTGGGTTGCTGTTTGAATTTTCCAATGTTCTTGAAGGTAGGGCCGCATCACGGTCATGACTTTCGGGTGTGCGCGTTCGTCATAAGGTTTTTCATGGTAAGGTGCACACTGGCAAATGCGATCTCTAGGATTTCATTTGAATGCGGGACTGGTTAGGTAAACCTGAAAAGTGAATAACAAAGGCCAGCAGCAGGCGATAACTGCAACGAAACAAAAGTTTTAGCAGTTTTGAATGGTACAGGGGGAGGACATTAGGCCCTATCATGATAACAAGTGTCTAAATGTTATGAAAATAGCGGGGAAATGTCATCTTACAACAATAATAGTGATATTCATTCCTGAATATACGGGCATACACCATTTTTACAGGCACGGATAAGTTTATATATAAATAACATTCATCTTCATGGAAGGTAATCTGAATCCCTACCCATTGTCACTAGAAGGTATAAGTGCTGCACGCTCATATAATGGAACATACCAGCAGAATAAGTGTGCATAAAATTTACAAGTTGGACAAGTGGAAGTATTGTCTTTGCATTTGCAAAAGAAACCAGGTTTTTATCTAGACATTACAGGTATTAATATAAGTGAAAAACTTGGGCACTGTGGTAGAATGTAGTTCCATATTAGATTTCTTTATTTGATATAAAGCGTGGAGAGAGAGATTAATTACTGAATCTTTGTTCATCGAATCCACACCCAACACATGTAATAGGAATGACGCAACACCTATACCAGAGATATGGAAAACTTTACTACCAATCAAAAAACAAAAAAACAAAGAGAGATCAGGTGACAGGACTATAAAATCAGATGTCGAAAGAAGTGTGATTACATTGATATGATTATGAGCGATAATTTATGCTCGAAACGTAATCAATTAATAATACTGTATCACTGTGCGCTTTATATCAAATAAACAAATCTAATATGGAATTACAGGTATTACCTGGAGAAAAATAAGCTTGAAGCTAATACTCCCATCGTAACAGTGTTTACTTTTTGCTTGGGATAACGATGAAAATTTTATGAAGGAATGTATGCACGAATTGTTTACATATTGTACTTCATTGATGCTTCCAGGACCGTATAATTCATGCATGTTAATACCATTCCACGACAAAGATTCACAACCTTGATAAATATTGTGACTGAAAGCCAAATACCTTCACTTTTCCAACTCCAGCATCCAGAAGCAATACACTTGTTTGAATGCGCCAGATGGACTTCCATAACATCTTGTCCTCCGTTTTCACGGGTCGTGACAGCTTTGCAGGTGGTAAGTACTGGACTTTTTCTGGTCACTTTTATAATGAGTTAATCCTAGCTTTTGACAATCATGAAGTTGTAGTCCAGTGAACATTTTTTATTTCTGCTTTTTGTAGTTAGATATTCTGAACCTGGTGAAGCTGGTTACCCTCCATGAAGGGTAGCTTCAGCCACGGTCTGTTCCTTAAGTAATTAATTCTCAATACAACCAAGCCAACGTAAGAGCGAAAACAGGGGTTATAAACTAAAAAGATTTACTGAAGTTTACGGTGATTCACACGCCTGGTTTTTTATAACTAAGCGTCTTGGGCTTCAACGGAGAGTGGAGAAAGATTCCGTGAAGATGTACAGACAGTTTTAATTACTTTCCAGGATAATGAATTATATGGACGCATGGCAGTTTTAGGGCAACATCCGAATGCTGTTTTTCTTAGCTAGCCCGAGAAAGTTTAAGAGGGACAAATCACTGTAACACATGTAGTCTTTCGGAGTACGCAATCGTTTGGATACTACGGGTTGCAAATATTGGGCAAAAGCTACCTCGTCGCATAGCAGCACTCAAAATTAATACGGGTATAATCACTTAGTGGGAGCAGCATCTTGGTAATGGTGAGCCGTATAATCAGTAGGTGTATAGAATGCATATAGAATGGTGGGTATAAATGAAGCTGGAAGCATGTGGGTTCTGAGTAGATTTGTGCTGCCTACAGGTTGCGTGTGAAACTAGGGCTAAATACTGGTAAAGACAGCAGCGAAATTTGAAATATGGGTTCACTTTCGATTAGCCCCGTTACTAGTTGAGTGATTGCCAGAAGTTGAAGTGCCCTCACACCTGGGTACCAGCAGGATTTACTACCAACGTTTCCAGGTGCATTTTCGACCGTGTCCTTGAGACTTGGGGAGCTTATGTCTAAAATGAATTGTCTTCCTGTTTTTGGGTCTCTTGGCGGCAAGAAAAGATAGTTCTCAGGTCTTGAATAGGAGTTTAAAGTTTATTTTGATGCTGAGTATTCATCGTGGTCGTGTCCCAAGACGGTGCTATATTGTTTACAAACTGGCCTCTTTTGATAATGCGATGCTTTTCAGCAAACACCGTATGCTTTCTTGATTTTAAAAATCTAAATCTATATTCTTTCACGATACCTTCATCTCCAGCTTTGTTTCGCTACTTCCACATGTAGCTTCATCTTCTTCCCCATAAGCTGATCTCTAAATACCCGGTCTGGGGATAATGCACCAAAAAATCGTCGTAGCTACTACATTTATCCGACCTATGCATATACATCATGAATGATGCGCTTCCAAGCAGCATTTTGCGCTTCGATTTCCAGTTCCGCGAGCTACCTTTTGCATTCATTTTTTCCAGTTGAAACTCGCCAGCTCTCCATTCGTATGGGATCTTAGCGCCCATAGCTTGGGTTTTAACTTTACGCATGAGCAACTAAGATGATGGTGATGACGATAATAATAATGATCACTTTTATCCCAAACAGTACGTATGATACAGTATGGAACTTTCCGCATGCAACGTTTTAACGAATTCTCTTTCCGTGCAATATTTTTAAAAGAAATAGTTACTACGTCTGCGTGGTGCTAATAGTAACAGTACTGAGGACATAAGTGTGGAACAGGAATCCAGCACTACATTATTATCTGTTCTGGATTTGGAAATTAATACAAAATTGAGAGTTATTTTGATGATGGCAGTCCAGCCGACCGACAAAGAAACTCATGGTTCCATATAGGTATCCTTGGGACGGTAGTTTGGTGTATTTCTGAGCATTATAAATTCATTTCTAACCGGCGGAATGTTTTTTCCTTTACTTCATTCTTAGTTAGGGGAATGAAAATTTGAAAACATTTTAAAGGCGTGAGACAGTATATGATGTATCCAGAAGACGTTTGAGGGATTAAAACAAACTTAATGGAAGAATTCCATGGAATACATTCGATGGAAAGCATTTTGGTTGTCCAGGATTTTAGCAGGTCACCTGTTAGCGTGTAGTGCAACATCTGGCGACTCAAATTTTACATAGAAGAGTGTGGCTAGATGTGCGTCGATGACTGTGACTTGAACCGAACTTGACGATAACCGGGCATTCGCTCCAAAACGGAAGTCTATACAAGACTCATGGCTGCGATATTCTCACGACCTGACCTTCGTTGAGCATGTTCCTACACAGGTGTCGAGATCAAGCAAACTGCTAGGCTTCTTACCATGGAACTCCCAGATTACCGAATCTAGAGTTATCCTTTGCAAAACATGTGTCCAGCTACTACTGGAATATAGTCCGCTTATCTACAACAGCGTACTAGTTACAGATAGACTGAAAGTCGATGGGGTGCGGAGGTACTTTACGATAAGAATACGCAGCACGAATAATGACGTGAAATATACCACCAGATGCAACATCCTGGGACTTGAGCCGCCGTGGATACGAAGACTCAGAATAGACCGGATGCCGCTTTATAAGCTCCTAAACATGCTTACTTATAGTGGGTGCCCAGGCATGTGGTTCAAAAATTAAAGCTGCATGCTGGTTGAGAAACGCAACCACAGCAGTAGCAGTTGAGCATTTGAAGACAGTTACCAAGCAGAACGTTTTTATGATTAAATATGCCCAGATATGAAACAGTTTGCCCGGGGAAGCACATGAACCAAACGCTATGACTAACTTTACAAGACTGCTTAGCGCTACAACACAAGGCTATGCCATTAAAAGTACCGCCAATACTGCTACTTAGACTACATACATAATATGACCTGTCAGTATACAAACAGTTTCCAACCACAAAAATACAGAGGCTAAACCTGTTCTTGTTGTTTTTTCTGCAAAACTTTCGGATAGTAGCAGCAGGAAGAACATGAACTATGATGAAAACTTACGGAATTGCCTGAAAATGTGAACACCAAAAGGACAAAGGATTTATCCCGGGACTTCGAAGACCCACATCGTCAAGATGATGACAATAGGCCTCAATCGAGGAGTATATCTTACCACTTCTCAACACCTCATTGCTTTTCGAAGGAATAGAACTGTGCCACCATAAATCCTCCATCTAAGAAATAAGAATTACCGGTCCCATCCATTCATTTGGCTCACCATATGAACATTATCCATCCTCGAGCTGCTCAGTTTTTGGCGGTCACGGTGGTGACGGACAGTCAAATCTAAGAGATTAACTCACCCATTTACCCTAAAGTGAACATATTCACGACAACGCGCTGCAGCAGACTCTGCCAGTACTTCACCTAACAGTGAATATACCTCCTTAATAGTGCTCCACACCTTAACGCGAACAGTAAGTAAAATCCATTGCCACAGATCTATAGTTCTTCGAATGTGTGTTCCTTTGCACCATAACATCTAGTTTTAACGCCGTAAATCTATGTTGCCGTTAAGGGTGCCGGTTGAGGAGAAAGAAACGTTTGAACGTGGATATTATTTTGGGTGGATTTGTGGAAACTTACCGATCCTGGAAATCCGCAGTTTTGGTCCTTTTGATATCTCGAGCTACGAGGATACGAATTCATGGTAAAATAGACGTTTACCTGGCGGGCCAAACATGTCGACTGCTTGTAACTGAAATTTGGATTGTTGCGCTGTCTTGGTGCCACCTATGGCAGAAAAAAGTATGACTGAAAACGACCCAAACCCTTACACTCTGTAAATGTTGAAAAGTGATATTTCCTTGTTAGTTCTCGTAGACAGCAGAATCTTCTGGTGTTTTTGATGGAGTTCAATAACCTCCTTTCTGTGGCATTCAGTATCCGTAAACTGCTGCAGATTTTTCAAAATGTATCCACGTGATTATGCCTGTAAACCGACCTTCCTCGCGTTGAATCCCTAATGATAGAAAATCAAGTATTTATTCATTTATATCCGGTCGGAGCATTAAGAACGCATGGGACTCTAGGTTGCAGCCGCACCACCTGACATGCCTTGAAGCACAGCTGATGGTTCAATCAGCGGTCGAATGATCCCTAGTTTCGAACGGGTGTTGCTCCACTCTACCGAACGATAATTTTAAAGTTCAGTTGTTTTCTTTCCCTATAACCTGCGAAACAACATCTTTCTGTCTTCAAGCTCATTCTTTAGATGCCTTAGATAACGATTTCCAATGTAGTGCTTGTTGTCAGTCAAACAATGGATTCATACTGCCAAGCTCATCCTACCTGCAAACTGGTTTATTTTCATGTAACCTAATACGTGTATGTATATACGCAAATATATATATATATATATATATGTAAGCACAAGCACTCTTATCCAAAATTAATTGGTAGACATGAACCATCACCGCCAATGAATGGCTGCACTTCTCACAACTCTGACCAAATTGTCCTCAGCTACAGCTGACTAGTAAAGTCACTCTTATGTGTGGTAGACCACATTATCCTAAAGAGAATAGGCAGTTTCAGGCCAAGAATCGCCAGATCAGGCCATTTCGCTCAACGTCCGTCGGCAACCGTAACAGTGACCGTCCAGTCACTGCACAGCTTCCGCCTGAACCTAACTTTGGTGATCATTATGGTGATCCTATAGTGTTTGCTGAAGCAGCATCATCGCTCCCAGAAGCACAGAATCGAAAATCATTTACACGGAAAACCCATTTTTTGGTTGATGGGCCGAGGAATCGTCGAATACCTGCTCTGGATCCTCTAACAGCAAGTAAAAGTGGCCACTATACTCAATTTGCCGCTGAATTTGGCCACTGTGACTATGCGACACGTGGTTCAAACCCGTTAAAACTTACAATCACGGAAGAATATTTAGTAACTTCAGGAGTTGACCACACTTTTGGCGAGCCAGGTGATCCAGTTGGTCTCCGTCACGTGTTAAGCCTGACAACAAAAGCCACCTGGAACCGAGTGGGATCATGCCTCCTTTGAGTCCCCCAGGTTAGCATCTACACCATACACATAATAAAAATAAAGGCATTCTGATCCCTGTTCGCAGTGGATATATGTTAGAAAAGTGCCACATGATCATGAATAGTCCGAGTAACTCAACCCCTCTTTCTCACTCACCTGATATATTTATGGTTGATGTCGAATCGACCAATAAGCCCAACCGTCCCACGGCAATTCCTTTTAATGTTAGCATAGACCATTTGCCCGGTACCACAAAACTTACCTGTAGCCAGCACTCTGTGCTTCCTGATGAAGTTAGTAAGTTGTTTTTTCAACATATCTCCAGCTGCTTTCAAGTGATTGGGCGTTCATTTTCTGTGTGCCTAATAAATGCCCGGTCAATCCACAATAAGATGCCCGGCTTGACCTTGCATCCTTGTGCCCCCTTGAACCATTATGACAACTGGGCCATGGATCACCTCAGATGTTTCTGACTTGAGCGTTTGCCTTGACAACCACACACTTTTCGTGGTGGTAGGATAAATGACCATGGAGATGGTTGTCTCATGTATGTCAGCTCGCCTGTAGATTTAACGCAGTGAGACATCCCGGAGCTAAGAGTTATAAAAGATCCTGTCTGGGTTATTTTGAAGCCCGTAAGCTGCCTAGCCCTCCTTTATAGGTGCACGTATCGTCCTCTCAATTCCACTTGCGAGTGTGACAACTTGTTGTCACAGGTCCTTAGGTTTACTGCCTCTGTGTCATTTTCAGGAAAGATTACATGCGGGGACTTTGACATGCCAGAAATCTCTTGGCACCCAACGAAGACTTCCAAGCAATACGAATTTTTTGCCCACTGTCTTGAGTCTGACGCGCGGCTTCAATATGTTCGAAGTCTGACTAGACTCCTCAATGTTTCAGACTCAGCTCTCGCTAAAAATCTGATTTATTCTATGGTATATATCGACCATTGACTTCCAGGAAGTGACCATAATATTGCTGTTTTTTGCCCGAATTTTGAATCTGCTGCTGACCCCTAAAGACGGCTGGCACAGCACAGAAACTACCATGATATTAACTGGAAGGACTTTTGGTCTTCACCAAGGTGTCTGGATTGGGAAGACTACTTCACCGGCATGTCCATTGAAGCACTGGCAGCCACTTTTTATTCTAACTTGTGCAGCGACCGTGAATATTTTGTACCAGAAAAGAACACTAGGTCTATGACTTCGAAAAGGCTGCTTATTCTAACCCCCCTTCGGAGTTGACTTCGGAAACATGCCGCCTTTTTTCACGGGCGATATGACTTTTCTTCGCCAGTCACTGCATGTAACATCCACGCTTATGCTGATTCTCTGCGTGTACAGGAAGCCGTAGGGCAGGAAAGTCACGCCCTGTCTTCTGACAATAAAGAAACCTTAACAAAAATTCCCAAGTCCAGGCTGGAATCATTGAAATCCAGATAGATAAAACGTATTATTAGTGATGGTCAGGTGCATGATGACCCAAAGCGAATCGTGGAGATCTTCAGTAACCGCTTTCCTGCCTCGGTTATAAGTGAGAGTAATGCAGTAGTAATGGTGCTTTTCCCTAGGATCGAAAACGTGAGGTTTACGGCACAACATGTTTCTGCAGCGATCAACACTCTAAAACTTCGTTTTACTGACGCTCCTGATGGGAAACCTGCTGTTGTCCTTAAGAAGGGAGGCGAAAACATACTTCCGTTGCTTCTGAAGTTATTTTTAGTGTCACTGAATAGTTCGTGCTACCCCCATCCGGGAAACTACCCATGCCATTTCCATTCATGAACCCGAACCAAATGCACAGTTGGATAAGTGACGTCTAATTAATCTCACGTCGGTGATTTCTAGATTGATGTAGAAAATTATAAAGAATTGTGTTATGGATTACTGGTTCTACAGCAACTTACTATCGACTTCGCGGCATGGGTCCCTAAAAACCGGACCCTATGACGCCTGCATGCTGGATTAAAAGCAAGATCAAGGCCTTTTTGTTGCTGCACTGTCCTTCGACTTCAAGTAGTGGTCCGACAAAGTGCCCGAGCAGGGGATTTTTCAGGAAGCTTAGATCATTTGGGGCGGAAAACTCATTACATGACTGGTTCTAACCACTTCTTCGTGAACGTTCTCAGATAGTCGAGTCAAACGACTGCTCTTTAGATCCTCTCCCTTCTGGAGTTGACGTGGTACAAGGGAGTCATCTTGGTTCACTCTTCTTCCCCATGTGTATTCATGACATATGTAGGGCAGTTAAACATGGAAAACCATATCTTTATGCTGACGAACTTAAGATTGTTTGCAGCTTCCAGTACGGTGCGATTACTGAGGGTCTGTCACAGCCAAGGCAGATTTAGATAATCTACTTCAGTGGAGTCAGAAATGGCAACTGGGACTCAACCATGAAAAACGTCGAATTCTACACCCCGGGAAGCGTTGTCCTACCAGCAGGCCACGCTTACAGGTCATAAATCCAAATGCTCAGTAAGGCCTGTGATCTGGGCGTTCAATATTCTGGTAACCCTAAACTTCAATGAGCATGTCACACCTATCATCTCCAAGGGTAGACGATTATCAGGTTTCATCCCGAAAGGCTTCTATACAAAAAGGCCATATTTGATCTTTTTAAGGATCGCGTCAGACCATTTCTTTCTAGCATGAACGAGACTGACAAATCACGACTCGAATATGTCCAAAGGAGCTGAACCAGACTATCATTGATTAGCGCTGGTATTGTGGACCACATAGAAAGGTGTGCCATACTGTCTGTTGAACCGCTATGGAAACGGGGTTTGAGAAACAACTTAGTTCTCCTGCGCGAAACCTCGCGCGGTCTGTCACGCTGTTCCTCCCCACCCGCCTGGAGGTATGCCCCGCCATATGACCCTAGAAGTCACATGTTGACGTTGGCAATAGATAGATGCAACAAACAGGTCAGGTGCAAATTCCTTACCACATATTACTGCTTAATCCGGAATAGGCCCCGCGTAGCCGTACGCAGCAGCACTTCTGTGTCTCAGTTTAAGCGCCTTGTCGATTTGCTTTTAGGCTCAGATGATGTCTACAGTCTATTTGTAGATAGGTGCGTCACAACAGAAGTACTCCGAGGTGGCTCTGCAGGACCCTAGACTCACGAAGGTAGTAAAATCGGTTGTAACTCAAGAATAAATATAGGCGGGATCTCTTTCTAAGTATCGTTTCATAAATCAAGCAACTCTTAATTTGGAACAGCTAGAACTGTGTGTATCCGGCAGTTTCCCCTCCGTTGTGCAATCTGTATCACCATGGTAAGGTGGCCCATATACGGTGAACACCACAAGCCTGACTCAAAACAACGCTCAAATCCATTTAGTTGTATTACTGGGAACAGTCTGTTCTCAGAACTCCTCGCAAAGGTCTCTACATCAAACTGTCTTATTTTCTACACATTAAGACTCATTAACTCACTTCTTCATACCAAGACTTACTTCTTATTCGGAACCCTCTGTATACACCCATATGTACGGTATTTACTTATTCCTCATCGCCTAGATTCCAGCTCAGACATGTCGATTGGTATCCTCAGGCAATTAGTTTCAGTGCTACACTTTGTGTTTACCGCGCATTAAAAGCCACTGACTACTATTTCGCCATAGTTTATCACTGGTAAGACAGATAATTCTCATGCAACAACTCTTAAATCTACATCTGAGTTCTCATTCTCTGATCATTACGTCCATATTTTGTTACTCATTGGCTTCAGTACACGTTTTTTTCCTTTCTGATGGACTTATTCACAATGAAACCACTGCATAACGGTTATTTTGACAGTTCACCCCAACTTCTTGGCTCCAACTGGGACATAATCTAGAAATGTTGGCATTACATGCTGTTTGTATCCAAACACAAAGGTTCCCCTACCGATAACAGCCACTCACCGCCTAGTGAAGGAAACTGAAACCGATCTCATGTGAAGCTCCGACCCTGAAAACATATTGAATAGTTTAATGACGGAACCTTACGCGCCATAAGCCGCAAAATGACAACAGTTTCTGGCTTGAGTAACGACTTCAGCTCAGTTAATTCCGGTAAAGTTGTTTTCAACGACACGAGCCTAAGCAGTCACTACATGTTGCTTGACACTGCATGATACTGATCCCAAGCTTTGCCATCGGTCTGTACCAGGATTTAGATCTAATGTTACATGCCCTCTGTAAACAGCAGAAGCTCATTGAACGTTGGCACTTTTTCAGCATCATTCGTGCTCGGCATTTGATATTCTACGTACTTTGACCGTTTATGCGACTCATTAACTGAAGTGTTGAGGCCTAATCCCATTGACCTGGTTAAAGCCCATACTGGGTGACGGTACTTTTGTTACTATTCACTAGAGTTGTGTAGCGAAAGGGCTGTTATCTAATATTTGCGACCAGCAGCACACGACTAATCGCATTCTACAGCAGACTGTGTATGGTGTGGCGATTAGTTATTTTTAAATTTTTTCGGCCTCATCGGGAACAATAACATTCAGATATCACCTGTAAAAACGGTATGTATTCGTGTAATTTACAGTTCGAAGTATGTATACACATACTGTTATTATTAAAGCATGATCTTCAGTTTGCAAACCAACATATCATCTTGGTCATGCCTTCTTTCACCTATGAACAACAACAGTTAGAGTAACTCACCTGAATGGCAACTTACCAAAGTGAATTCCCTAGAGTGCCTATCAACCGGCTGAGATGATCATGATAAGCAAACGGCAAACGTAAACTCACACAAATAGCCAAAACACTGCACTGCTATAGTCTACGATGCAAACATTCATCTTAACTTCGTGTAATTTGTGTCTGAATAAGAGCTTAAAATCACGAAGCGGATGAGTCAATCAGTAAATCAGCTGATAAGTTCATCCACAGACTGTCGTTAGCCAGCACAAGGTAGAAGCGAGATAGTAGTTGTCTACGGGCGGTTGCCCGTGAGTCAAAACGCACCTTAGGAAGGTGACTTCACCTGTTGATGCTCCAGCAGATTATTCAGTTGATATTTGGGTATTTCATATTTCTTCATTTGTTCTAACCACACGATTATTTTGGTGATGAAAAAGTGAACTACAACCGCTTCAGTGTGTCACACATACGGTTTGAAATCATCTGTACTACGTCGTTCAAGTCAAGAAGAACCGCTGAAGACAATAATCTCTGGCATATTATCCTCTCACTGTCAGAGGAATCGTTAGACGCTATAAACGTCACTTAATTATAACTTGCAGGATTCTTATGTCGAGAACGGAAGTTAAAGCTTACGAGAACTACCGGTTTGAGGTGGGTATTTTCTTGAAAACGTTTAACAGTTCCACTTAGCATCTACTCATAGTCAAATGAAAAACAGCAAATAGACTAAAAGTAGTAGAAGTTGGACGCCTGAAATGCCACAGCAAAGTAAATATCACTCTTACGCTATGATATAAGCAAGTGGATCCGGGAAGTTAAAAGAAACTAATGATTTTGGTGTTTGACTGCATTGCCAAGGGATAATCCAAAACAACTGAAGCTCAGAATGAACAGTGCTGAAGTAGATTCAACAAGCGAATTGTCGAGACACACTTTGGTCACAGTTCAACCCCAACTTGTCTGTAGTTTCTTCGCTACCATTATTTTCCCTGGTTCTTAAGAGATGGAAATCACAAAATATCACGACTGGCCGGGTGACTGAGTGCTGAGAAAATATGCACGGATCACCTTTGCGGGTAGAGAAGAGCTGGTGGCAAAGAACCATAAACTCTACGCATTCAATGAGGGAAAGCCGCTTGGGCACTCTTCTTGAAGCACTGCCACGAGTGACCGCCAGAAATTATGGTGAATAGAGTTCCATAACTGTCCAGGACTCAAACGCTTGATAATCTTGTAAGTGTTCGCGACAGTGCCACAACGGCGTCCCAGATGTATTTATTATCCCGGATCTGAACAGTAAACTCTTCAACCTGTCTCTTGAGTCACTTCAAAATGCTTAGCGAAGTAACAGGCAGCTTAGACCTCTCTGCATCTGCTCATACGTCTAAATTGTCCCCATCAAAGGGACTTGTTTCTTCTGGGTCATCGCGACAGAAAAGGCGCGCAAAGGCAGGAAGCTTGGAGAGATGTTTGCTGTCCACGTGAGGTGATATGTGATGGGCACACATAATTCCATTGGTGCTCTAACCAAAGTACGTGACTCAGTGTATTTTTTACCACAAATTGCGCTGGGTGTTGACCGCTCTATCACATAAGTATCCAAAATCATAAGCATGATGCAAGAAAGATACAGTTACAACTATCCTGCATACCGCCAATGGCAGTATGTAGTTAGCGAATCATCGGCATACTCACTTGAGACACCTGAAGTGAATCTTTAGACTTCACGAAGGGATAAGTGTTAAGTGCACTTCAGACGCCTTTCGGATGCTTTTAAGACTACCGAGACCAAAGACTAGTGACGTCATCCTTTGTGGGTTAACGGAAGTGTCTGAACTGAACCTTATCCTGGCCTTTGTATACACCTATGCTTTGTGAATTAATGGAGGCTATCCTGCTCAAGAAATGTCGGCACTATGTAAGATCTCTATACTATACACACGGATGACGAAAAATGAAATATCTGAACTATCTTGTGTAATCCTAAACGTAGGAATTTAAATATCGCGCCTTTATTTTGTTAAAAAAAACAGATACTCTTGTCGTAAAATGAGATGAAATTTTCAATGTAACCATTTTGATGCAAACTCATTCTGCTTTAAACCTGTCTTTCACTGTATTGAATGTCATATCTTTAAGTCGGTACGCCGTGGGTGTCACTTTGATTTCTGCCTTTTCAAGTCAGACTGCGTTGGAAGGATGAAAGTTACTTTCAAAACGTTGAAACAACAAACATTTGTTTTAGATTTAGAGGAAGGCGACTTAGTAAGTTACCTGTGTTTTTTATATTTCGTGCAGGTTGGTGATGTTAAAAAAAAGATAGAGGCTGTGAGAGGTAGTGAGTTTGATGCAAGTACACAGAAGCTAATACACTCAGGTGAGTCACTAACATTGGTCTGTAGCTTTTTTTTGTAGGCAAGGTAATGGAAGATAGCAAATCTCTCAAAGACTACAAAGTGACGGATTCTGGCTTTGTCGTGGTGATGTCCATCTCAAAACCTGTCAAAGATACAACCAAAGAACCAAGTGTTACAGTACCAGCTAACTCTGTTGCAGAAGCAACACCGGCAGCAGATAGTAAAATTGCAGTAGCAGATGTGAAAGAGACATCAGGCAGTAAATCGAGTTCCATTCCTCACACCAGTCCACCTGTAGTTGCAACCACTCCACCAAGCACTACAAATACCTTGGGTATTGGTGAAAGTTCACTAGTCACTGGGGAGAACTTCGAGCGGGTTGTGCAGGAGTTGGTGTCTATGGGTTACGAAAGGTCATTGGTCAGTGCCTTTTAAAAGTAATAGTATTGAATTTAGGTTGTTCGAGCAATGAGAGCAGGTTTCAACAATCCGGACAGAGCATTTGAATACCTTTCGTCGGGAAATATTCCAAATGTGGATATAGTTGAACAACCATCAGATCAAAGAAGAGGGAATGAAAGTGTGCCTTCTGAAGCACCTGGTGATGCTGACGCACCAAGCTCGGAATCACCTAGTTCTGACGATCCAATTGCAGCTCTTGCAAGCTTACCACAGTTTCAACAGATGAGAGCTCTAGTACAAGCAAATCCAGACCTGTTACCACAGCTCATCCAACAGATTGGGAATGACAACGCAGACTTATTCAGAGTAAGCAACAATGGTTTTTAAAGTTTAGAACTTTTTGGGTAGCTGTATGCTGTTTGTGCATATAAAGCGCAGTTGAAGATTTAGTTGTTTATACTGCTAACTTGTTACCGTAGTACTAGTTGTGGTCTTTATGTATCTTGGAATTATCTGAAGTTACTCTTCTACTAAAGACTGTAGACAAACTGTCAAATGAAGATCGGTTCGCGTTACATGCGGTAAAATTGGACATTAACAAAGCTTAAAACCCAAGGTAACGATTCCATTTCTTAGGTAATGTCTTCCAACAAGTATAAACCAAAGTTCAGAATCTATTTGTTAGAAGGGGTTGTTCATAACCAGTACGAGATGTAGGTTTACCTAGCGATAACTTATCTACCTTTCTGAAATGTCTTTATTCGATTTCAGTAATCACACTAACAAAACTATCCAGTGGCTTATACCATGTTCCTCTAACATCTAGGGTTAGTTTCTGCATGGTTGGTAATCAGAAAGTGGAGCTGTGGTTCGTTGGTGGTGTTGACTTTCAATCGGTGGGTCGCGGGTTCGAACCCCGTCCCACCTACTGAGATTTAGCTAGGTTGTCATCAGCTCTCACACACTAGATGTGGCTTATTGCATGCTACACGAATGTGCAGAAGTTTGCTGGGTTGGTTTTAATCTTGGTAGGCAGACTATGAACATGAGATGCGCAGATATTTATTTCTAGGTTGTAGATTTTATTACTTGGCTGTGTGCAGTCATAGTGTATTTGTACCACCTGAAATCACTATTAAATTTAGACTTTCGTACATATTTCTTAGCTCATTCAAGAAAATGAGCAGGCATTTTTGGAATTTCTGAATACTCCTGTTACTGGTACCACTCGTCCTGCTGGTCAACGTCAAACTGTCCTCACCATGACAGCTGAAGAGCGTGCTGCCGTAGATCGTTTAAAGGCTCTGGGGTTTCCAGAAGAGTTGGTTATTCAGGTATGTTCCTGGCGTTTTCCATCAGTTTTTAAATTTGCTTATCAACTTGTGAAGTGTATGTGACAAGGCCGATAAACCGTATCAGCGAAAACATTTAGGTCTTTTAGTCATGTACTAACAATTTTTTTTAAGGTAATATTATGTAGATATTTTCACCTGGTACACCGTGAGGGTAATATCAGCTAAATTTGTCTTTATCTCACGTCCCTATCATAGAAATTCATCGTGATTGCAACGTTACTAAGTTTTCTCAAATTGTGCTCACGACGTGGGTTTCTTTGTCTTTATGCATCGGTTGTGACACCGAATATGTTTCTGGGGATTACCCACTTGTGCCTATCACTGACTACTGATGAGGCTTGCCCAACCACATAGTAACTGATGTATAAATTTATAAGATTTTCCGCAAAAATAAACGGTTCTTTTCGATTGTTTTGAGGATCAATTTATACCTGGGACGTTTTACAAAAGTATTCTCTCCTACCCATCACTTCAGTAGATCTACGTTGCTTGGAGAAACTGTCAAATCTCTTGATACTCTGCCCGGCGATTAGGTGTCTTCCTTGCATGGTGACAATAGAGCTTTTACATTCTCTCTCCAGCGTTACCATTATTACTACCACTGGCGTCATCGGTGTTATTATGGTCATTATTATTAACAGTTGTTACTACTATTGCTCATATCTTGGGATTTCTTATGAATTAAGTGATCGATTTAGGCAAGTAGTTATGGAGACGTAAGGCATCATTTTACCTCTCGTATCGATGTCTTACTAAGGTTCGTATTGTAAATATGCATATTGTAAGATATATATATATATATATATATATATATATATATATATATATATATATATATATATAACATGCATATTTACAATAATGGTTGAAAGTAATTTGATCAGTAAGTTGGTCTTTTCTCCTGGCAAGGCCTTTTGAATATTCTAAGTGCAGGTAAGTGGGTTTTTTATGACGCCAATAACAGATAGTAAGTTCCCTGGAAAATGATATCGTTTCCCAAAACCGACTCGTTAGGCTAGGACTGAATATTTTCTGTCAATAGAAACATAGGACATGATATTCTAGTTTCTATTATGAACGAATTTGGATATAACAGGGGGACCAAAAGATTGTGGTGTAAAAAGCATTGAAGCACCAACAGAAACATACAAAATGGGAAGAATGCAAAGAAAAACAGCTTTACCTCAGAATTACTTAAATATTTCAACTAAATGTTAACAGTTGCTGAGATTACTGTGGTTGTGCAGTCGTTAAACATCCTTAGCTGAGGTCACGTTTTACAGGCGTAAACCGAAACTGATGTGTTGTACGTCCTATCTTACACTGCAAAGGCAGCGTGGAAATGATGGCAAAGACGACTCAGCTTTTTGTATACCACTCTGTTTTTCGACATATGGTTTGAATTCTCTACAGTCACACTTTAGCTGCAACCTTGACGTGGTGGTCGGGCTTGATATCCGCATGTCCCAAAGAGCTACACTGACGGGAACGCTCAAAGTCCTACTACAGAGACATGAAATCAACGTGGAAACTGGCAAACAAGTGCATCGATTCAACTTGACACACTTCACAGTAGTATACAAAAGAAGGTGGGTAGAATAAGTGATTTGAAAGTGTACAAAGTTGTGTGAGAGGGTGAGCAATTTGGAGATAAAGATAAGTACGAATATTCAAGCTTTAGAAGACGTCAAACAGTGAATATATATGCACCACTGCTACTGATTTTCAGCCATCTCATCAAGAGTTCTTAAACACCAACTCCTGTCGTCTCAAGCACCTCGACCAAGTAGTCTACAGCTCCCTACACGACTAAGACCAACAGTCAGAGACCATGTACTGGTGCCACGTTTTGGTCTGGTCACCCTGAACCCTCTTCCAACCTAATCTAGCTTCTGGCAAAGCACGTCGAGGTAGGCTGTGACTCGACATGCGCAATACATGTCGGAGCCATCTTACCGTTGTCAGTTCGTTGGCTCTGGATTCCGTAAGCACCCCTAAGATGCCTTTCGGTTGGCCTATTTCCCCAAGATTAAAATCATCTGCCACTATTATTACATTAGAACGTTTTGCTTTCTGTAGCAAACTTGACAGCTTTTCTTAGAACATTGAGATAGACCCCTCAACACTAGCAGAAGTTGAGAAAGCGGTAGGTAACTTGAAACGAGGAAGGGTGGCAGGACCAGACGGACCAACTCCTGAGGCATACAAGGATGGTGGTAAGGTGCTCTTAGTCATGTTAACGGAAGTGTTAACCATTATATGGGAATCAAATACGATCCCCTCTGATTGGTCTAAATCACTGATTATTCCAGTCTTCAAAAAAGGCGAGAAGTCCTCTTGTGATCACCACAGAGGAATCAGCCTGATTAACATAGTGTCCAAGACCCTAGGTTCTACAATTCTTCGACGCTTGGGTGGAGCTCGGGAATAGCAATCCCGAGAAAACCAGGCAGGCTTTAGACCCGCTCGCTGGTGTATCTACCGAATATCCACACTGCGCCAGGTTGTGGAACGCAGACACCCTTAGCGACGCCGACAATAGCTGTGCTTCTCCACCTGAAGACGGCCTTTGACTCCGTTGATCGAGAAGTCTTATGGCAATGTCTGTCACTGAAAGGCGTACCGAGTAAGTACATCACCTTATTGAAGGCTCTGCACTCGAACACTTGTTATGGTGTTAGAGCCTATGGTGAGATGTCTAGGGAGCTATGCTCATCGAGTGATGTCCACCAAGGGTCCCCATTGTCTCCAATCTTAGTAAGTTTTATCATAGATATTCTCATGGAGGTCTCCCTCTCGTCACCTGATTACACAGACGTTGACCCAATCACAGGAGAACTTTCGTTAGACCTAGGATACCCAGATGACGTAGTCCTGTTAGGGGAAGACGCTGACAAGATGCAGAGTCTTCTGAACACTTTGAGTAGAAATTTGAAAATGTTTGGGATGCGGTTCTCACCACCCAAATGCAAATTGTTGCTCCAGGACTGATATTCAACGGTGCCACGGCTAACAATAGAGAGTGAGGTGGTTGAGTGTGTTGACCACTTCACTTACCTGGGAAGTAGGATCAACCCTGGTGGGTTAGTTGCCGATGAGATCTCTGCACGAATACAAAAGGCTCGATTGGCTTTTGCCAATTTGCGCCACCGTGATATCCGTTTGTCTATTAAGGGTTGCGTGTACTGCACAGCAGTCGGCTCTGTTCTACTGTGTGGCTGTGAAACATAGCCATTGAAAGTGGAAGATATAAAAAGGCTTCAAGTGTTTGACCACCGTTGCCTATGTAGTATAGGACGTATTCCGTGGTATCACCAGGTGAGTAATTCCGAAGTCAGGTGTAGAGTTTTAGGGAGAAGAGGTAAGTCAGTTGACGAGGTTATGAACCTTCATCGACTGAGATGGTTGGGACACGTACTACGTATGCCTAGTCACCGATTGCCTCGTCACACAATGTTGGTTGAGGTGGGTCCAGGCTGGAAAAAGGCCCGAGGTGGCCAGTCTAAAACATGGCACTAATGTATGAAGTCTCTGACTGTTGGTTTAAGCCATGTAGGACGATGCAGACTAGGTGGTTGGGGTCCGCGGGACAAGAGGAACCAGTGGTTGGAGACTGTAGGTGATATGGCTGAGAACCGATGTCAGTGGTGCAGATGTATACACACATTATGCTCATCCTAACGACGCGATACTGAATTTCACTATTTTGTCATTCCTCTTTTCTTTCTTCGCATACTTAATATTTCTTTTGACTGCATTCTCTTATCTTCATCCTTCACCTCACTACCTTTCTACTTGATGAACACCAAAGCCATGTTCATTGAGAAGTTGGCTAGGCAGTTATCGGAACAAAAGACTGTCACTTCACCAGAAGAAGCTTGGTGCCATCTTCAGTCAAGGCAATGAAATGGAGGATGAAAACAGAAATAAGAATCCGTTAGAAGAAGCTGAAAGTAGTAGGCATACGTACCCACCTCACCTTAGGCTGTAACACGCACACAGGTGTTCGATTAAAGAGCCTTCATATAGAGTGGATGATGTACTTACTCAGTACCGCGTTCTAGTGAGAGACATTGCCATAAGACTTCTCGATCAACAGAGTCGAACGCCGTTTTCATGTCCAGAGATGCAGCAGGTATCAGGCGTCGGTAAGCGTCCCTGTGTTGGGGAACCTGCTGGAGTGTGAATATTTGGTCGATACACCCACGGCCAAGTCTAACCCTGCCTGGTGTTTTGGGGCTTGTTGTTCCCGAGCTCCACTCAGATTTCGAATGATCATACAATCTAGAATCTTCGGCACTGTTTGTCAGGTTGACTTCGTGGTTATCACAGGGGGACTTTTCACCTTTCTTGAAGACTGGGATAATCAACGACTAGGACCAGTCACAGGGGATCGTGTCTGCTTCGCACTGAATTGCACTTCAGTTAATTTGACTGAAGCCCCTTAACCACCGTTCTTGGGTACCCAAAAAACTAGTCTGTCTGACCCTCATGCTCTGCCTTGTATCAGGTTACCTACAGCGTTCTCCACTTCTGCAAGTGTTAAAGTGTCCAATCTCGATTAATCACTCAGGCTGCGACTGGACAGTAGGCAACTATGTAGTAGCTGGAGGCCAAGTGAAGTGTTTCACCCATCGTCCCAGTCGTCCTCCCTACGAGTGAGTCTCAGACCCATCAGTCTCCTTTGTCGTCTTAAGCATCGGCTTTTTGGCTTCAATCCCCTTGATAAGCCTGGTTGACTTTCTTCCGTTACCTATCACCGCTTCCTTTTCCATCTTTACAGCCTTCACTCTCCACAACTGTTCGCTGTCATATTAACTTTTGTCAATCTACGTTTGAAATGCGTCCGCCCCCTACTGTACTCGGAGCCTGCAGGTATGCGTTCGCATGCATTCATTTATTCATCAGAAGGTGCTGATATCCACCTCTATTTTTAACCGCTCTGACGGTTGGCTGTAGTCTTCATCGTTGTTTTTATAGCAGACTGGCACCAAGCTTCTGGATGAGTGATAGTGTTTTGTTCCGATAACTGCCTAGGCAGTTTCTCACTGAAAGTGGCCTTAGTGCTCTCATTGTCGAGCTAGACTCGTAATGGTCTTGTCGCTAAAGTTTTCCTACGTCCATTGAGATACAGACATATGCGCGTTGCTACCTACGCGGCAGTCTTCCACCAACCCTCTCCAGCGATGACTGATAACAATGTGATCTACTTGTGTCCATCGCTCAGTTGAGCTCGGTAGATGCCACTTCCGACAATGTCTTTATGTCTGAGGTTTGTGCTAGCTACAAATAAATGGTTATCTGAGGACAATTGTAGTAGGCGATCACCATCAACTAGCTTTTCGTCCAGCTGGGATTCCGGAAATGCCACCTAAGTGCCTTTCTGACTGACTTGGCCTACCTATTTATGCTTTGAAATCACCTGCAACAAATACTACTTCTGATTGTTTGGTTTTCAGAAAAAAGCTAGAGAGCTTTCGGTAAAACTCATTCTTCACTTCATCCGAACTGCAATCCGTCGTTGCGTAAGAAGAGACTGCAAAAAGATAACGGCGCGTTTCACTATTCCTTTTAGTTCTGGACACCGTATGGGCAACTGTCAACTAGAATCCAGTCTGTTAGTGAGCTTTCTACCCTAGTGCTCAGTGTTATGTCTACGCCTAAAAGACTGCCAGAACTAGCCATCGAATCTCAAGAAACTCAAAGGGTGGATTTTGTGGATCCACCATATTGGTCGGGTGAGGTTAGGTGAACAACCACACTTGGGTCCTGTATATGTGTTTCACAAACAGCACACATCCCCAGCCCGAGTTGCTAGAGTTATGGCTAGTGAAGCTTGTTGGCCGACTTAAAGGGTGGGGACGTTGAAAGCTCCAATGTGTCATTTGGAGCGTGGTTTAAGGAGACCAGGGATGCTGTTCTGTGGACTCAGATCGTTATCGAGGGCTGCGGAGTTGGGAGAAACTAAGGATGATGTAGGATTGTTAACTGAGATTTGAAGGAAGATTAGAAGGTTAGGATGAGGGGGGTGGATAGTGGTCTGGCGGAACTTAAGAGCAGACAGAGTTTTAAGGGCGCTTTACACTTCTTGGCACCCACAGCGTGGAGGGCTAGTTCTCGAGATACCTAAAAAATAAGGGATAGTGCATGGTCTCAAAGTCCAGGAGACATCTGTCTAGGGCCGGTCACGTGCGGCGTTTTGGAATGTACGAGAACTGGCATGTACCATGGCAAATGTAGTTGGACATATATGCTGTGGTTTTGTATCACCACTAATGACTGGTCTAATCCGCCATAGTGCACCATCCCTGTTTAAGAACATTAGGATAATTGCTTTTTGTCGAAGTACTATCCAACAGATCTTTCTGGTATGGTTGGACCTTGAGAGAACAAGCGTCCTACCAGCATAAGTGGTTGGGCCATCGTGATTTGCAAGCCGGACCATCACGTCAAGTTGGCTGCTGTCGGCCGTGGTGAGCTGTATACATCGAGTGGTGTCGTCAAAGATGCCTAATCTATTCTTAGTCAATCATGTTATAGACGTCCTTATGGAGGACTCCCTCTCGTCATTTGATATCGCAAAGATTTATCCTATCGCAGGAGAACCCTTGTTAGATCTAGAGTACGTAGATGACATAGTCGTGTCGATCGAAGACGCCGACAAGATGCAGAGCCTTCTGGACACATATAGTGACGATTTGAGAATGTTTGGGATGCGGTTCTCATCACCCAAATGCAAATTGTTTCTCTGGGACCACTGGTCTTCAACGGTTCGCCGGTCAATTTTGGAAAGTGAATGGGTGGACCACTTAACAGATCTGGAAAGTCGAACCAGCCGTGGTGGCTTGGTGGTCGACAGAATCTCTGCACGAATACTAAAGGCTCGATGGCTTTAGCCAACATACGCCATCTGTGGAACCGCTGCTATATCTTACTGTCTATTAAGGGTCGAGTGTACTGAGCTGCAGTCCACTCTATCCTACTGTACATGGCTGTGAAACGTGGCTATTAAAGGTAGAAGACTTGGGAAGGCTTTAGGTGTTTAACCACCGTTGACTTCGTAGCATAGGCCATGTTTTTGTCGTGGTATCACCACGTTAGTAATGTGGAAGTGAGATGCAGAGTTTTATGGAGGAGAGGTGAGTCAGTTGGTGCTGTTGTGATATGGCTGAGAGATGTATTACGTATGCCTAGCCATCGGCTGCCTCGTCGCACGATGTTGGCCGAAGTATGTTCAAGTTGGGAAAAGGCTCGAGAGGATCAGACTAAAACGTAGCATCAATACATGAAGTCGTCGACTGCTGGTTTGAGCCATGTGGGACGGACGATACAGACTATCTGATTGGGGTCCACTGAATAAGAGAAACCAGTGGTTGAAGACTCTAAGTGATATGGCTCAAAACCAACGTCAGTGGCGCAGGTGTATACACAAATTATCCTCATCTTAACCGCTATACTTAATCTCATCTTTTCCTCATTATTCCTTTCTCTCTTAGTAGCTTATATTTAATTTGACTATAGGTTTTGAATTCTCTCTTCACAGTATTGCCACTGTGAAGAGAGAATTCAAAACCTCTACGGTATTACCATATAAAGAAGGCACCTCAGTTACACTGCATAGAACTCCTAATAAGTCTGCGATTATAGTAACATTTAAACTACAAACTCACTTCAAAATACACTTTGTAGGTTAAGAGATCCTATTGATCCAATTAAGCAGAACAACCTAGTTTAAGAAATCCGTTACAACGATTGCTAGGTCAGGCTCAAATAGGCTATCCGAGCACAAACCTAGCTAGGTCAAAATTGGTAGATCCTAGTAAGGTAAGGAATTTAGAAAGAAGCTCAGCTATAGCTGTGCATGCGATTACACACAACCACGCAATAGGATGGGACTGAAAATCCTTAAAACAACATAACAGGGTGGAGGGAGAGATCGATAACTAGATCTTTGTTTATCGAATCAACACCTAATACGTGCAACAGAAATGACTCAGTACCTGTTCCGGATATATAGAAACTCTTACTATCCATGTCACCGAGGGGCTAGGAAATTAGGACTGTATAAAGGGAATTTAAAGTTGGGTAGTTATTTTGATATGA
Source organism: Heterobilharzia americana (assembly GCA_944470555.2). Classification (NCBI taxonomy): domain Eukaryota; kingdom Metazoa; phylum Platyhelminthes; class Trematoda; order Strigeidida; family Schistosomatidae; genus Heterobilharzia; species Heterobilharzia americana. Next base: position 92,210,186 of record OX104134.1, read on the forward strand.
CTATGGACAATAAATTATGTCCGAAACGTAATCTAGTAAACAATACTGTTACACTGTGTGGCAAATCTAATAACTCAATAAAAATGGAATTATATTCTACCATGGTGCACAAGTTTTACTGTTATATACTTGTAAAGTCTTTTTGACTGTTAGATGTGCATGCCACATTTACGGAAGCTGATCACTCACTGATTTATTGGGATTCGGGTAGTTTATATTTTATTTCAAAATAGAACGATATCGTCTTAAAGCTGGCGGTTGACGTGCCATCTACCTCACCAGCCGTCTATGACACCAGACTTCTTGCTGCTGATGAATTGCGTGTTGACTGCCAAACTCTCCGGTTCTCACATAAATGCTGTTTGGTCTCTCGGACTTACGCACACCATTGTTCTCATTGCCCATCGGAATACACCAACGAGCGTCAGTTAGTTGCGAGGAGCTCACCGATTCACAGTATTATTTGACAGGATTTTCTTCAAAGCCGTAGGCAGCTTGCTGTTTTTCTGGCGTCTTGGAAGTTCGGTCAGTGCTCATCTATGCCTTCTAGAGGTTCGATAGTATGTAATCTAGCTCGGTTTTTATGTTCACTTGCAGTACTAGCAGCAATCATTTTTCTCACCTCAATCTATTTAAGACAGTAATTTTGCTGACTGCGGTAACGCTAGATAAACTGAGCACACATTAAACCATGATCAGATTCCTGACATATGCAGTAGGAGGAGCGGAAGTCCTTGGCGCACCTACTCCATCGGTAGCTTTATGCTATGAGATCTACGTGAGTTCAGGCTTGAGTGTCGACGTAGTAGTATAACGGCGGTATGTGTCCTGAAATTAGTGCTGGCTAAAAGCAGGATATGATCTGCTCAAAGCTCCGGAAGCCGTTTCCCATTATCTGGCATGCTACTGACTAAACGCACTGGTTAGCTTAAAACTCTTCTGGCCCCATAAGTCCGGCCTTTACATTGTTACCCAACCAGCAATACGATGACTATCGAACATACCATGTGGAGGGTCACCCAGCCAGTAGTAGAACTCATCCTTAGCTGAATCCGAACATTAGTCGGTCAGGAAATAGACAAATATGACAAAGAGATCGTTTCCCTCACTAGTGACTCATTCGAGTGCTAATGCGTAACATACCTCATATCAGCACGTCACTGATGTTTTTTGTTCGAAACTTAGAGATTTGATTGCAGCTAATGGGCATTTAGACTCAAGCATAATCTGAGTGTAGCTGATACACATTTCTCACGTGTTTTGTACAATTTAATGCTTCAACACTGGTCTGCAGCAACTCCTAATTTGAGGATGAAATGTGTTCACCCACATAGCAAGGTTGGGGTCCACGGGACAAGAGGAACCAGTGGTTGGAGACCCTAGGTGATATGGCTCAGAACCGATGTCAGTGGCGCAGATGTATACACACATTATCCTCATCTTAACAACGCTATACCGAATCTCACTATTTTGTCACTCCTCTTTCCTTTCTTCTCATACTTTATATTTCTTTTGACTGCATTCACTTATCTTCATCCTTCACCTCACTACCTTTTTACTTGATGTGCTGATATGAGGTGTGGCAACTCGGACCGTTACGCAGTAATGCCTGGTCCTATGTTGATAATGATGATGATGATGATGACCCACATAGCAAATTGCGCTGGCTTTAAATTGCTGGTTGCTAACGCGGTTTCAGCCTGGATACAAAGTCTTTTTAGGTAGGTGGCAAGTTACGCTATCTCTGGCTCTGGCAAGACATCTAAGTTGAGTATTCTAAACGTTGCTGTCCTATTATTACGGTGAGACATTTGAAGTAGATATGACTTCGCACCATGTTTGTTGGGAACATTCATTGCATGTAGTGGGATCACCGTATGAGCAAAGTAAAGGCTACGAGTAAAACATAAGGTTAGCAAGATGAACCATTCTTTGAACTTGTGAAACTTAAGCAACTTAAATAACTTGATCATGTAATTTGCTTGCGTACTTCGAAGTACAATGGTGCTGGAAATGAGATCGAGTTGGGAGAAAGTTAAGGGTGGTCAGAACAAGACACTAGTCCATGAATTCTCTGACACATTGGGAAGATATTGGTTGCCTGATTAGGGTCGCCTCGGTGATAGAAATAATTTACTTTGATATGATAATGAGCGATAAATTCTTCTGAAAATCTTATCCAGCAAATAATACTGTATCACTATGTGCTGTTTAAAATAAACTATCTAATATGGTATCATATTCTACCACAGTACCCAAGTTTTACTTTTCCATTGATGGAAATCAATTTTTAGGAACTTGGTTATGTGGCTCAAAAACCTACCACAGTGACTATGGTATGTATACTTTTCGCTATCGAAATTTTAACATCTTTGTTAAAGGTTGTCACTACCCTTCTTTATTCAACTTCTTTCTCCCCTAATACACTTTCGACAACTTTGATATCACTTTTTCTTTCCACTTGTTTGCATGTTGTGATGAAGTGTGTGACAGCTTGAATAAATGCACTCATGTTCTAGGTTATGGGTCAGCCTGTCTGTCTGAATCTTCACGATGTTAAAACGTGCCCCACTTGTGCAAAAGGAATATTCGTAATCACTAGCAGTTGTATAGCCTAATTGGATGGTCCGTTCATAGATTGTGAGTTAAGAAGCAATTTCGCGTATCTCTGAAGTTATTAGCAATTTCACTCTTATTTTCTTTGATGTACAAGTGGGTTTTCCTACTCTTAGTAACATTCTCATCTACGTTTTCCTCTTACAGGCATATTACGCATGTGAGAAAAACGAGGACGCCGCTGCGAATTTCCTGTTAAGCGAAAGTTTGGATGATGAAATGGTATGAATTGGTTCCACATACTTTATAACTATTTTATACGTTTGTGATAATCCTTGTTGGAGTGTCACGTACACATTTGTAACAAATCCGCATCCATTTCCCCTTCCACTACAGCCTTGAACTAATTGCGTTATGTCCATTCATCAGTTTCCATGTTTATTCTTGCTTATTCATTTTTCAAAGGCAATGGTTGCAAAAAATATCGGTGCTATGTTATGGAACAGTGACAGTGTTGCCAATGTTTGTGTACACACATACACCTATCAACTACTTTTTGATTTGAAGGATTTCTCATTGTTTTCGAATCAGTCAGTTTTCTGTTTGTCTACGGAGCATACAAATATTTCATTTGCACCGCTGTAAACTGTTTTCTGTTCGACTCCATTCATGTGATTGGCTTCTAGCCTTTTTACGTTATCTATGTGAAATTGTATTTTGCACATAGAACCAAATGCATGAGGTTCTCTGTTTGAACAAATACGGTTAGTTTTGTGGGTGAAAAAAAAACTAGTTTTACAACTTTAAGGTTTTCAAGAATATGGACATCATTAGAGATAAATATTTTTCGTATTCTTAACCTACTCTCCAGTTATGTTTACGTTTGATTGTTATTTCAACACCAGCAAAACTAAGCTTTTTCGGTACTGTATCTGATCCAGCGTCCTCTTTTCTTAGTCACCGAAAGTTAGCTACAAAAATATGTTTTGAACGTTATTAGGTAGCCAATATTGTTTCACTGTGGGAAACATCTAACGAATGAAGTAATGTAGAAAGTCGACTTTGAAACAGAACTCGAATGTAATATTTATTGCTTTATCCCAGGCACCAGATGAACCTATATGAGTTCATTTTTTTCTCATGAGAACTCCGCTATGCTTGACGTATAACTGTCTATCTTTCTGTAAAATTGTGGCTCAATCAATTGACTTGAAATTCGATTCCGTAGTGCCTCGGTTTAAAGGATTCATTTAGCGAACATCTTAAAAGTTCAAAAGGAAGTCAGCGAAACGGAATATCGGATAACGGTGGACGAAAGTATGATGACCCTTCAGTTTCCAAAATAGCATCGAGAGTAACCAGAAATGATGTTAGTTACGTCATTTTACTCTCGAAACGGATTGCTTCCATTCAGTGTGACAAGGAATTATGCTAGCCCACAATAGTCCTGCTTTTGGACCAAGTCTGACATTTTTCTTTGATATTCATTTCTTGGCTCATCTTTGCATGACATTTTGAACAAAGGCCGTTTGTAGTGACAGCGATCACTAAGCTTCAAGAAAATGCCACAGCTGTTGGCATTTCTCTGGTAGTCAGCATACCTGGATCAAAGTAGGTTTGTTGATTCATCTAAGCGCTCCGCTTACAGGAGTCCGACTACTTGTGACAGTCTTCTATCTGGATTAAAAGGCATTTTCATACACTTGAATTCATTTGACCTACATACAGCTTTTTCATGGCAATACGGCAGGTAAAATGATAGACTGCACTAATAATCTTTGTGATGTATGATGCTGAAAGGAGAATGTGGTCAAAGACAATGAACTTCAATCACTTTGGGGTGAAAGTTGGCAGTAAGATGTTATATCAGGATGAGCTAGAATGAGCGACCTATCAATAACGCTCCAGAGACAAAACCTAATCAGCGTAGAACCTCATGCACAAGTGCATCGGTTAAAGTTGCCACACTACGCAGTAGCATGCAAAGAACAAAGTGGATAGAAAACGACTAATATCAAATTAAAAGGTGTATGGTATAATTTAAAAATGAAAGTTAATGAGAGAGATAGGAGATGTCGAAAAGTGAATACATTTGCACTACGTGACCGTATTTCACCATGAGTTTTCAGTTATTGATTCCTGTATCTCTGCAACCCCAATCAGGTAATTTAAACTTCCCTACACGGCTCAGATCAACACCCGAAGACTTCATGGACTACTGTAATGTGTTGGTCTGGCCACCTTCAGCCTAGTTCAAATTCTACTAACAAAGCAAGTCGATGCAGGTAGGGGCAACATATTTCCAAGCCACCTAAGTCACTGAAGGTTCACAACCTCATCGACTCACTTGCTTTAGTTCCTTTGCATTATTATTATTTGTCCCTTTGGTTCCTAGTGGAACATAGGGCTTCAGTAGCACGTCTCCATTACAGTCTTCTTAACCTGGCTCCACGACTGTCCACAAGCTTTCATTTCTCTTCCATTTTACCCTCAGACGTCCAACTCGTCGTTTTCCACTTGGCTTCTACTCGAGGGCCTGGCCTGGTGCGTGATGTCCCTAAACGGTCTTCTCAGTCTATGTCCAGCCCAATCCATCTCCACTTTCTTCTGCATATCCGTTGGGCGGTTGGTTCGTTGCCAAGCCAGAATTCCTTATTACTTATTGTTCTGGTCATCTGATCTTCAGTAACGAGCCAGCGTAGGCGGCAGCTGTTCATGTATGTCTGCGGTTTGTTGGAAATGCTTTTCGTGACGCGCTAAGTCTCTCAACCATCACATAGAAGCACTCACTTACTTGACTGAATTCGTGTTGAAAATCCGGATCTTGTTCACGCTTTATGCTGAGTGCAGAAGATCTCCACACTGGTTTCAGGTTAATGAAGGCCTGTCTTGCTGTCTTTCCGATCCTGGTTTTGACATCATCATCTGTGCCTGTGCCGCCTGTAGTTGAAACGATGCTGCCTAGGGAGGTAGGTGAAAGAGACAAATTTCTTTAGATTTCTCCCGTTAATGGTTATTGGTGCTTGTTGTTAGTTGGGTATGTTCATCACCTCTGTCTTCTCTACATTCACATAAAGTCCCATCTTCGCTGCCGTGCCTCTTTTGTCAACTTGTAGATCTTCGAGTTTGTGCGACAAGACATAAATCATTGTTGGTGAAATCCAAATCCTCTTATGGAGTCTTTTCATCGGTCCAGTCAGCGTATGCCCCTCTTCTCGCTCGTCACAGTTTGTTGCATAATCCAGTTGACCACAATCAGGAAGATCATGGGTGACAGTAGTTGGCAACCTTGTCTTACTCCTGTCTTCACTTCAAAAGCGCCGCTGAGCCTTACTTTTGGATCATTTGGCATGTGGCGTCGTCATATAGTTGTTGAATGAGGTTGATAAAGGTTTGTGGGACTAAAACCGTAGTGTTGAAGCAGCTGCCTGGCAAATTACTTCTCGGTCGACGCTATCGAAGGATTTTTCAAAGTTGATGAAGTTGCCTTACACTATGATTCCAGCAATGCCAGGATGAAACCTGCTGTCTTCAACCTTCCATGACCATGTTTCAACCGTTTAACCGAACAGAACAAACTGGGATGCAGTAAACTCGTTCTTCATAGGTATTTAGTTGGATATCTCGCAAGTTATCAGATGCCAAAGGAGCCTTCTCCATCCCAGCTGGGATTTTGTTAGCAACCAACCGTTCGAGCTTATGTAACCCTCTAAGTAAATGAAATGGTCGACACATTCCGCAGCCTCACTCCTGATTTTTTGACTGGGAGTAGTTGCAGACCGGTCGTAGAGCATCATCTTACATTTCACAGGCGCAAGTCGCATTGCAACTAAATATATTCATATTTCTGCCTAACGCGTTCAGAAGACCCTGCATTTTATCACCGTTATCCCCTAGCATGACAATGTCATCTTCATACTCCAGGGAGTAGATCAATCCTCGGGAAGTCAGACGTACCATTAGCACATCTATAACGAAGTTAGGAACGGTGACTGGACATCGCTTGTGGATTCCACTGGTTGTCAAATCTGATGATAACTCTCCATAGACCCTTACACATCTGCATGGATTCGAGTAAAGACCTGTGATTAACGTTGCATATTTGTTTGGTACTCCCCTCACATTTAGACTGCCACAACACCTCACGCTCAACAGTGGAATGCTGCCTTCAGGTCAACAAGTATGCGTGTTTTCCGCAACTTGGCGGAGGGTAAAAATATGATGGATGCATCTTCGTCGAGGTCCAAAACCTGCTTGCCTTTCTTGAGCTCTAATTAGGCGTCAGATGACTATGGAGCCAAGGATCTTGGACACAATATAAATGAAACTAATTCCCCTATGTTTATCATGGGGAGATTTTTCTCTCTTTTCATAGGCTGGGAAGATCAATGAAGGAGACCAGCCTGATAGCACTACTTCTGATTCCCATGCGCTACCTAGTGCCTTCGTTAGTTTACTGAGTTATTTCCTACCTTCGTCCTTAAAAATGTTTGATAGCAAACCCTTAGGTCCTGCTTCATTGCATCATTCCAGGTCCAAAACAGCCTTGAAGTACTGATATCTTCCTTTCATTGAGGTCCAGGCTAGATATTGGGAATCAAGCGTCTCTGTGGGTCAAGTGAACTGCACTTCAAAGTGTTCTACCTAACCTTTGAGCTCTATTTCGACACATCTTCAATAGTAGGGACTGTTGCAATAAATTTGAATTTAGTTATGAGGCATAAACTAATACTGTGCATATATTTCTGTCCCGGGGCGTAACATAAGATGAAGCTGATCTAAGGTACGTTTTACCACTCCGAGTATTAGCTATAGAATAAATTTTTGGGGTGAAAATATATGGAGTTAATTTACCATATGATGAGCCATGCACACTCGCCGCCTGACAGCATTTGAGCAGTACTAGACAAGTTGATTGACGAGGTTGTGAACCTTAGTCGACTGACATGGCCTAGGCATGTACTGCGCATGCTTAGCCACCGCCTCCTTCGAAGTCCCATGCTTGGAGAAGTTGGATGAGAGTTCAGCGCGGCCAGACCAAGACTTGGCCTCAGTCGATGAAGTCTCTGACTGTTGGTCTTAACAGTGTAGAGAGACGTAATTTGCCTGATTGGGGTCGCCGAGATGATAGCAATCAATGGTTGAGGACTCTTGGTGACATCGGCGGCAATGGGACGGATATAATTACTCCTTGACATCTAAAGCTTGGATATTTGCATTAACCTTTATTTATTTTGTTTATTCTCTCATACAATTTCTGGTTTGATATCACTTGTTCTACCTGTTCTTTGTGTAGTTGAGCTGATGCACGTGTGTGAGAAGTTTACGTTGATTTTAGGTTGGTATTCGTCATGAACTGACATCCGTTGGAGAAACAGTGGAAACCTGAGAGTACTGGACAGCTGTTTCGTCCTAGTATGGTACTCCCCAGCAGTGCGCACCCCTGACTCCGCCAGGTATCGAACCCAGGACACATGGGTTCTGCAGCCACCCCGTTACCATTGGTCCTCTGGTCGGAATCCAATGGCCTATATCTCCTACTTCTGTGAGTTCACGATATGGCGCGGCCTGCATCCAATGACCTTGTTGAGTACCTTTCTTCATGTTTGACCTGGTTAGCCCCACTGGTCACGACTTCTCGTTGGAACCTCAGGAATCACCTCTCGAAGCTCGCCACCAATAAGTACTAGATTAATTCGATTTGGATTTGTCAGTCAGTCATGGTGAAAATTGACAGTATGATGTGTAGAATAGTTAAATGCTCAATAATAAGAAATTAATTCAGTATTGGTTTGATCAAACCACTTGGGAAGTGAAACAATTACAGAAAGGGTCAAGTAGTTTTTCTCTGGACACACAATAGACGATTACTCGTTTCATTATTTTGCCGTTGATTGGCATAAAAGCTGATCTCAGATCAAACCAGCAGCTGGTGCCTTGAAGTAGTCAGTCGTGCCTATCGCAATCATCCAATGAACTATACTGGCTAAAACAATTGTTCCTTGAGTGTGTATCATATCAGAAACTTCTGTTGAACAGTAGTGAGACAAAATGTACTTGCTGTCATAGGGTGTTCCGATATGGTGGGAGTCTGTGAGTGAAGTCATACTTTCTGCTGGCTAAAGTGGTAGGAGTGAGGTGTTGCCATTGGATGAGCAACATACCATTATGGTTTCGCCTTAACGATGAGAAGGATGAATTACAAAAGTCGACTATGAAAACGTCTCCTCGTCTTCACCTAGTCCTCATGTGATACCATGAGTCCCCATAAGAGAATGCATCAAACAGATATTCATTAGACTATCTGGTCATATGGCACTATTAGTAATCCAATTTTTGTGTCAGTTGACCCAAGGAGACATCGAATTCCATGGTGTTGGCAGCCGAAAATTACCAACCACACGCTTCTAACAGTATACAAAACCTCCCTAAACGTAACCTAATCTTTCTCAATTTCACTAACAGTTTCGCATCTAGAAGCAAAACTTTGAGGTAATATAGTGTTAAATGTGGGGTATTTCACTTTGAAGAAGAAAGGTTGAATCTTTCTAGAAGGTATCTATGGCATCCGTTGCCGAAGAACTGACAGTAGTGATCCTTTCTTACAGTGTTTTTCCTGACAGTCACTTGTTCTGGTCAGCACTCATTTCTAGCATAAATAGACACAGTCACTAGGTGTCCATCGACATCAAATCAACATAGACAAGTTATTTTGCTATAAGCCATCATTAAAGAAGATCAGTTCTACTGGACCACCTACTTAGACTTCGGTTACGCCTTAGTACTATAAACAATTGTATATTTTCACCTTGATAAACCCATGAAACAAACAGCAGTTAAGCCCCCGTGTGCTAAAATTAAAAATGATGGAAAGTCAAGTGTGTATTTAGTGAAGAGATAGCTAAGCACTTATAATCTGTCTTCTCCTTTTCAAGTTATGCAATATGGCCGACGTTTTGTGTTTGGTAAGGCGTCTCGTTGTACTGCCACATTTCGTTTTGTATGGTGAGTTTTTTAAGGGAGAACAGATACGTAATTGTTATAATGTTGAATAAGATTGCCATAATCGTCATTATAAAAGCTTTAAATTCCTGAACGATCATATTGCACGAAGTTTCGAGCCCCGACCGATAGCTGCTACCTTGACGTGGTGGTCGGGCTTGCATATCACAATGACCCAACGAGCTATGCTGGTGGAACGCTTGTTCCCTCGAGGTCCTACCATACCAGAAAGGTCTGTTGGGTAGTGGTTAGACGAAAAGCAGTTACCGTCATAGTGTAAATTGCTACACTATGATGGGGGTCTGAGGGCGAAGTCGTACTGCTGCTAGCTGGATGGGGTGTGACAGCAGTAAGGTGTTTCCCTTGGATGACCAGCAGTGCCAAGCTGATGCTGCCTTCTCAGTGGAAGGGGGGGTTAGAAAAGGTCGGCCCCAAAAATAACACACTCCACCACGCCCCACGGTCTGCCGGGCCGGCGGTGTTGGTTCACTTGTCGTTTCCTTTCGCTCATCCGGCCCCAAAAATACAAAAATTCAAAATAATCATACTCAAAAGGCTGGGTGTGACAGGCCTCAAGCAGATGTCCGATGGGCTCTGCGGTCACACAAATCTCTTTCAGGTACCTTAAGAAGAAATAGCCTTCCACGGTGTGGGCAGCCGGGAAGTGTCAACCGCCCTCACAACTCTGTCAGCACCCAAGTTTCTTCTGACTGCTATCCTCCTCCTCCATCATTACCTTCTAATCTTCCTTCACGTCTCTTAATTAATGATGCTGCATCATCTTCAATTTCTCCTACCTCTGCAGCCTTCGACAACGATCTGAGTCCACAGAACAGTGTCCCTGGTCTCCTTAAACCACGCTCCAAATTACATATTGGAGCCTTCAATGTCCGCACCCTCCGTCAAATTGGCCAACAGGCTTCGTTGGCAAAGACTCTAGCAACTCGAGGCATGGATGTGTGCTGTGTTTGTGAGACACGCATACAGGACCCAAGTGTGGTTATTCACCTGACCTCTCCTGACCAATCTGGTGAATCTGCAAAATTCACCCTTCGAGTTTCTGGAGATTCGATAGCTAGCTCTCGTGGTCTTGCAGGTGTAGGTATAGCATTAAGCACCAGGGCAGAAAACTCACTACTAGACTGGATCCCAGTTGATAGTCGCCTCTGCGCTATGAGGCTGAACGGCACAGTGAGAACTAAAAGGAATAGTGAGACTCGCCGTTGTCTCTTTGTAATCTCTGCTTACGCACCCACTGACTGTAGTTCGGATGAAGTGAAGGACGAGTTCTACCATAAACTGTCTAACCTCCTCTCGAAAGCCAAACGTTCGGACGTAGTGGTTGTTGCAGGTGACCTCAACGCACAGGTGGGTAGACTGAGTGAGGCAGAAAGGCACTTAGGTGGCACTTTCGGAATCCCAGCTGAACGTACAGATAACGGTGATCGCCTATTACAACTATGCTCAGATAACCGCCTATTTTTAGCCAGCACAAATTTCAGACATAAAGAAAGGCACTGTCTGACCTGGCGTCCACCGAGCTCGACTCAGCGATGGACACAGATAGACCACATTGCTATTAGTCATCGCTGGAGAGGATCGGTGGAAGACTGCCGCTCCTTCTGGAGTACGTGTTTGGACAGCGATCATGCGTTGGTCCGAGCACGTATATGCCTGCGTCTCAATGGACGTAGAAAAAATTTGGCAACAAAACCACTACGAGTTCTGCTGGACAACGAAAACACCAAAGCCGTGTTCAGTGAGAAGTTGGCTAGGCAGTTATCGGAACAAAAGACTGTCACTCATCCAGAAGAAGCTTGGTGCCATCTTCAGTCTACTGTAAAAGCAGCACTGGAGACTGTAGCCGACTCCAAGATAATGGCTAAAAAGAGCCAGTGGATATCAGCAGCTTCTTCCAAACTAATGGATGCACGTGAATGCATCCCTGCAGGCTCTGAGTACAATGAAGAGCGAGCGCAACTTAAAAATAAACTGACGAAAAGTCTGCGCAACGATCGTGAACAGTGGTGGGCAGCAAAGGCTAAAGAGATGGAAAAGGCAGCGGCGATCGGTAACAGTAGACAGTTATTTAGACTTATTAAGGAGACTGGGGGGAAATGGTCAACAACAGTTAGTGAGGTTATAGCGGAGAAGGACGGATCGGCGATTCACTCGCAGGGAAGGCGACTGGGACGATGGGCAGAACACTTTGAGGAACAGTTTAACTGGCCTCCAGCCACCATTGCGCTGCCCGCTATCCAGTCGGACCCTGAATGGGACATAGAGACAGGTCCCCCAACACTAGAAGAAGTTGAGAAAGCGGTAGGTAGCCTGAAACGGGGAAGGGCAGCAGGACCAGACGGACTACCTGCTGAGGTATACAAGAATGGTGGTAGAGTTCTCTTAGTCAGGCTAACGGAAGTGTTAGCCAGTATATGGGAATCAAATACGATCCCCTCCGACTGGTCTAAGTCACTGATCATCCCAGTCTTCAAGAAAGGCGAGAAGTCCTCTTGTGATAACCACAGAGGAATCAGCCTGACAAACATAGTGTCTAAGATCCTAAGTTCTATAATTCTCCGACGCCTGAGTGGAGCTCGGGAACAGCAAGCCCGAGAAAACCAGGCAGGCTTTAGACCTGGCCGTGGATGTATCGACCAAATATTCACACTGCGCCAGGTCCTGGAACATAGGCATGCTTACAGACGCCCGACAATAGCTGTATTTCTCGACCTGAAGGCGGCATTTGACTCCGTTGATCGAGAAGTCTTATGGCAGTGTCTGTCACTGAAAGGCGTGCCTAGTAAGTACATCACCTTATTGAAAGCTCTCTACTCGAACACTTGTGGGCATGTTAGAGCCTATGGTGAGTTGTCCAGGGAGCTATACTCATCAAGTGGTGTCCGTCAAGGATGCCCACTATCCCCATTCTTATTTAATTTTATCATAGATATTCTTATGGAGGTTTCCCTCTCGTCACCTAATTACAAAGACGTTGACCGGATCACAGGTGAATTTTCCTTAGATCTAGAATATGCAGATGACATAGTCCTGTTAGGTGAAGACGCTGACAAGATGCAGAGTCTTCTGAACACTTTGAGTGGGAATTTGAGAATGTTTGGGATGCGATTTTCACCACCCAAATGCAAATTTTTGCTCCAGGACTGGTCTTCAGCGGTACCGCGGTTAACAATAGAGAGTGAAGTGGTTGAGTGTGTTGACCACTTCACTTACCTGGGAAGTAGGATCAACCCGGTGGGTTAGTTGCCGATGAGATTTCTGCACGGATACAAAAGGCTCGATTGGCTTTTGCCAATTTGCGCCACCTATGGCGCCGCCGTGATATTCGTTTGTCTATTAAGGGTCGCGTGTACTGCACAGCAGTCCGCTCTGTTCTACTGTATGGCTGTGAAACATGGCCATTGAAAGTGGAAGACATGAGAAGGTTACAGGTATTTGACCACCGTTGCCTTCGTAGTATAGGACGTATTCCGTGGTGTCACCATGTGAGTAATGCAGAAGTTAGGTGTAGAGTTTTAGGGAGAAGAGGTAAGTCAGTCGACGAGGTTGTGAACCTTCATCGACTGAGATGGTTGGGACACGTACTACGTATGCCTAGTCACCGATTGCCTCGTCACACAATGTTGGCTGAGGTGGGTTCAGGCTGGAAAAAGGCCCGAGGTGGCCAGACTAAAACATGGCACCAATGTATGAAGTCTCTGACTGTTGGTTTAAGCCATGTAGGACGATGCAGACTAGGTGGTTGGGGTCCACGGGACAAGAGGAACCAGTGGTTGGAGACCCTAGGTGATATGGCTCAGAACCGAAGTCAGTGGCGCAGATGTATACACACATTATCCTCATCTTAACAACGCTATACCGAATCTCACTATTTTGTCACTCCTCTTTCCTTTCTTCTCATACTTTATATTTCTTTTGACTGCATTCACTTATCTTCATCCTTCACCTCACTACCTTTTTACTTGATGTGCTGATATGAGGTGTGGCAACTCGGACCGTTACGCAGTAATGCCTGGTCCTATGTTGATAATGATGATGATGATGATGAAGTTTCGAGAGAAAACATATGGCACAACGTGTAAATATCAGATTGATGAAAGGGACGAAGACCAATAGAATACTCAAATCTGGAAAGGGGTGGAAATAGCCTAGGCCATTAAAAATATATATTAAGCCGTTGTACTTCGTATATTTTTGACGTTGCAATACACCTATTATATTACCGTATTTTCCATTTATTGAGAAAAATCACTTGCCATCAAAGGAGAAAATATGAAGGTTATTGTTCTGGCGTTCGCTTCATATATATAGATCAAGTAGTCACTACAAGAGTATAACGAGTGACAACAAGGTTATAACAAGTCCATTCATCCATCCAAATCAACATAAGACCAGGCATTACTCCGTAATGGTCTGAGTTGCCACAACTCAACAGTATATCAAGTAAAAAGGCAGTGGAGTGGAAAATGAAGAAAAGAAAATTCAGTCGATAGAAATATAAAGTACGAAAAGAGAGAAACGACGAATGAGAAAGTGGTGAGATTCCACATAGCGTTGAGATGGGGGTAATGTGTGTATACGTCTGCGCCACTGACATCGGTTCTCAGCCATATCACCCAGTCTCCAACCACTGGTTTCTCTTGTCCGGTGGACCCAGACGGCTAGTCTGCATCGCCCCAAATAGCTCAAACCAACAGACATCACACATTGATGCTATGTTTTAGACTGGCCGCCCCGAGCCTTTTTCCAGCCTGGAAGTACTTCAACCTACATTGTGTGACGAGGCAGACGGTGACTAGGCATACGTAGCACATGTCTGTTATAAAAAGTAATTCATTGACGTAAGGTCAAGGTATTGGAGTTGCCATCCCTAACGGGTGACCTCTGTCAGCAAAATAGTTTATCTTCCAGACTAAGAGGCAGCTTGGTGACAGTAGACCAAAAAGAGCTCAAGAAAACGACTGAAGGGCTGTTATACTAGTTATTATCAATAAGTGTGATCAGTAAATCTGACCAATGAATATAAAGGTACACAAACATAAAGTGAAATTATTGTGTCTGTTTCACTGACACCGATTTTGAACCAACAATATCTCATCATCATCAAAACCAACATAGGACCGGGCATTATTGCGTAACGGTCCAAGTTGCCACACCTCATATCAGTACATCAAGTAAGAAGGCAATAAAACAGGAGATGGAGGAAGAAAAATCGGACAAAGTAAATAGGAGTAGTAAAGAAGAAGAAAAGAGAACAAGATTAATGTTCATTTTTATAGTTCAAGTTTTTGGTTATACTGAGTAGTTTTAGTCAGTATGAGTTTGAAATGTACTTATCTGCTTTTTTCACCAAAAGATAAATATTATGTAGCATAACTCATGCAACTGCAGGGGTACTGGATGTGTTACTACAACGTCATGCTTGACCAACCCTACTTAAATTCATGTGTTTTAGTACCTGCTTAATGAGTACCTTAATTAACGTGTAAGTCCTAAGATAACGAGACGTAAAAAAAATGGACTGGCATTCAAGATTATATTCAAAAGAACAACAACTGCAAAGGACGTCTTCATGTCAGCCATCAGAACAAAATGGGAGACATTAAGCAATATCCCTGATGGATCGGGCGTGGATGAGCACTGGAACTCTTTGAAAGCTATGTGGAAAGAAACCTGCATAACCGTATTAGGAAGGAAGAAGAGGTGTCAAGACAAGGAATGGATCTTGACAGATCCCCATACGGAAGCTGATAGAGGAGGTGGAGGAAGATGGTGAAGCAGAAGATAGACCAATGCAGCGCAGTGCATGGATAAACAACAAAAAGAGGAACTGAACACAACCTATAAAACACTGGACAAAGAAGTGAAGAAGAGTGCGTGGAAAGATAAAAGACACTTCCGCGACACACTGACAAGTGGAGCAGAACAGGCTGCAGGTAGGAGAGATCTGACAACGCTGTATCAAATAACCAGATTACTTTCTGGGAAGAGATCAACGCAGACGAAACCAATGAAAGATATTGAAGGAAAGGTAGTTACCAGAGAGGAGAAACAAAGGAAACGATGGGCTGACCACTTCAAAAGACTCTTGAGTCGACTACCACCAGCAACGGCAGAACTACCAGTGAACGGCAAACTTTCGACAAAAGCAGAAGTCCTGAATGCCATAAAGTTGTTGAAATCCGGGAAAGGAGCAGGACATATGGAATTCCTCCAGAAGCACTAAAAACATGCTCAGAGATATCAGCGGACATGCTCACCATTACTGCAGAAGATTTGGAAGGAAGGAATGTGATGGTTGAGAAACTTTGCGCTTTACGAAAGGCATTTCCAACAAACTGCAGACATTCATCAACATCTGCCGCCTATGCTGGCTCGTTACTGAAGATCAGATGGCCAGAAATAATAGGCAACTAAGAACTCTAGCTTGGCAACGAACTAACGAAGAACCTATTGCTGAACAAATATTCAGAAGGAAGTGGAGATGTATTGGACATGCACTAAGAATACCAGCTGGGGACATCATGCTCCAGGCCCTCGAGTGGAACCCAGATGGGAAACGACGAGTTGGGCGTTCTAGTTGAGGGTGAAATGGAGGAGATGGTGTGAAAAAGAAATGAGAGCTTCTGGGTAGTCTTGGAGCCAGGTTCAAAAGATTTTAGAGAACAGAGTGGAATGGAGGTGTGCTACTGAAGCCCTACATTCTACTGGGAACCCAGGGGATACATAATAATATAATAATAATATGAAGGAAGTATCATGAAGGCCAACTAAAGGAATCATTAACCAGATTGAAGTGCTCACAACTTTCATTTCTGTGACGGTTATTTTATTACTGTTCTGTTTGTAACATTTTTATTGTAATCAATATCAAATAACTGACATTCGAAATTTCAGCAGGTTCCTCAAAAGTCTAAGGAAATGCAACAGATAAAGATTTGAAGGGAAAACATTTTTATGATTGACTTCGTGTCTTGAATCTGCTATTGAAAAACTTCGAGGTTTGATATTGAGTCAGTTTACTGAATATATTCCAGATCTATTCATTACTTTGTATCACCTTTTATTATTCTCACTGCTTTGTCATCATGGTAGCGATGTGGGTCGCTGCGCAGAAATTCCAGTTAGTATGTTCATACTGACACCGTATCAGATATTATGTTTAGTATTCTTTAAACTGGTTACGCAGATATCCGCCAATTTGAGACTTAGATGACTCACCATAGCTACCTACCCCATCAAACTGTCGATAGAGTTCATTGTTAAGTCAAAACTAAACATCCATAGTACAGAAAAGTTGAAGGCTCCTGAACTGTGTTACTGGCATGAGGAGAAGATCGAGATGCTGGCATATGATATCTATGGGATCTTGAAGAGGTATGTTTGTGGATAAGGAAGAATTGCAAATAGTTGAAAGATGGATATCCACAAGCCTGTATCAACAAACATGGAAATAGAGATGCCTCAAACATGATTTCTGTAATCAACCTCTGTCCACCTTGGCAGCCCTGCATGATTGTCATTTGATTAAATCATCCTTTATCAACATTACATGTTTATTCCCTCACTCTTATTTAATTGCATCATCTTTAGTTCATATCGAATGTTTTAACTAACTGAGCTTAGCTCACAATTGTTCGCTTATTCATCGAGTGACCTACTTGTGTAGTCGTCTACTGGTAGATTTCTCAATACTTTGATGACTACTCTTGTTATCATTTTATGTTTGTGTTTATAATTGTGACTATTTATTACCTCTTCTTCAATTCGTTGTTATAAATGACCTTTACCCTGTAACTATTTTTGTCTGCTTTAACCCCTGACCGATATTCTGTTCTCTTTCAATGAATTAAGTTTTGAGTAAAACTATACACTTATCACCATGGTTGTAAGCAATTAACAAGATAACACCAAAATAAAATGTATTTGTTTTATGCTGCTCCCATTGTTGTTCGTGCCCTTTCCAAATTTGTTGTTAGAATGTAATATTGAGTGTTAACTGATGATTTATCATTGTTGATTAAATATTGTTAGTCAGATTTTCAACATGGTGATTTCAGTGTTTCGTTTTATATTGTATCATGCTGTATTTAGGGCTGTTTGGTCTGTGGGACAGAGTCAGTATTTTACCTGGCTTCATAAAATTAATCGAAACGGTAGATCTACAACACAAAGGAATTAAATATTTAAGCAGGTGATAAGTTCACTTGATCTACTCCTGTAAAATGTCGCATACTGTCTGTTATAAAAGAAAGAATAATGGAAAACAGGTGTCTCAGACAAGTCTTAGTGTTCGTAATATTTTATCGATTTCAAAAGTCCTTTCGCTTATTGTATTATCGTGTAACTCAGCTCTAAACTTTCTATCAATGCTTAATTGATTTTTTTAGGATTTATGGTTAATTCCTAATGATAACCAATTATTATGTACAAGTTTGTTATCGCTGAGAATGATCACTTATTTCATTTTCCTGAATTATGCTGCAATATGATCGTGTGATTCAGTTGTAAGCATGCATGAGTTGGCGCAGGAATAGGAAAATTCAATCTTTGTCTTTCTTTGTATAGAGAAAGAGAAGGAGAGACTGCTGGCCAAAGGCTTACAATTATATCGTCTTCTCTTCAGTCCATTTGATGACTTATAGGCTTGGCAAAGCTTAGCACATGCATCTTTATTCTGGTTGTGGAGTGTGCAGAAATTCAGGATCATGTGACAGTTTCACATTCACCTTGAAGTCATTACTCCAGTCATGTGATCATAGTTGTGTCAGTTTATTACAGCAAAATTACTTTTCAGCTTGACCTTCGACTTTTGTCTGTTAGTAATGGTTGGTTAATTTTTCGAAAATTGGTTGAGACGTAATAATTGTACAGTGGAAGGCATGAATTGACTTTGCGGTTCCAATAAAATGAAATTTAGATACAGTTTGCATTTGTTTAAGTCACAGCTTGTTTGAAATGTTTGAAAGTTTAACATGGAAGTCTGGTCTGAGCTTCTTCAGGGAAATAATCAAAATTAAAATATCAAAGATATATAAATGAATCCAGAGACGTGTATTTAGTCTCCTCACCCAATCATATTAGTATAGTCATTGTCTTTGTAAAATATGATAAAAAATCATTCAGTGTGAAATTGTATCTCTCTTGTTGTATGGCTGGGATGTGTGTGTGTGTGTGTGTTATCACTCATGTTCGTCTTGACTGTAAATATCTAGCAAAAGGGGCCACAGTTGATATTACAGTCATTATAAGTGGAATAGAACATATGAGGTGGATATGTATGTCATTTCAGGTGGTATATGGGGTTGAATAGTATTAACAAATTGTTTTCCATGGATTTGTCGGGTTAGAGTGTAGATGGATGATCGCAACGATGGAAGTGATGACAATAATAATGAAGCGAATCAATCCAGTGTATTTTGTTGCTGATACACCGATAACAAAGTTGAGACTGGTGTTGAAGGTACATGCTTGAGTCGCTCTTTCTGCTACTAATTAGTAACTGCTAACTATACGTCATCGATTCTGTTCAAACTGTCTGGATTCATCCATATGTGTAAGGTAGCTAACAATCTTCCTTGGCATGATCCAAAACCTTTTTGTAGAACCTTGGTCCCATCAAAGTCAATTTCATGGCTCATTTCTATGAAGTGTAGCGCAACTGCCGATATGTTTCCTAGCTTCTTTGCTGAGGTTTTTGGAATCTCATTTAAGCATAGTTTATGCTCTTTCACTCTTACATTTACCTGCTTCGTTATCTCCACTACATTATAGTGCACTACAATCTGCACATTTGATTTCACAAACGCATTTCTGTCGATTTTCTCCAGGTACTACATCTGTAACTTCCATTAAGTTAGAGCATAGGATTTTCGTTACACGAAGGTAAATTCTTAGATCATGTTTGTTGAGAATCCTTTTTATTTCTCCCGTGGTCACCATAAGGTATAGGATCATGATTGTGTTTATCCAGTTCTCCGGAGGAGGTTTCGGCACTTCCTTAATTTCAATTAGAAAATTTCTTTTGACGAAACGTTTGAGACTATTGTTTGCTTCCAGTGTGTGGCAAACTGACTTTAACTTTTCCTCTTTCACTGTAACAAGACGGTTAACTGTCAGTTTAATGGTCACAGTATGTCCAGACTGATAATCTAGGTATCTGTCAGGATGTGTTGTTTTCCGAAAAATCTTGATATTTAGTTTATTGTATTGCTGTCTTTCTACTATACATTCTATTGAGGTTAATTTTGACAAGCTAGATTCAACCTTCTTGGTGAAAGTAACATTTCCTTACCCACTGTTTATATGACGGAATAGTTCATCCAGACAGTTTCATTTAATGATGACAAATGTATCGTCTACGTACCCTAACAAAATTGTTGGGGATGTAGAGCGTTTTGTTATTACATTTGTCTCTAACAAATGTATGGAAAAGTTAGCTACTATTGGTGATACTGGAGATCCCATTGCTATGCCGTCTGTCTGTCGGTGCAGATCTCTGAAAGTGAATGCAGTCGATCGTAAGCGTAATGCCAAAGACTTTAGAATTTCTCCGGGATCTAATGGGTAATGTGAACTTAGGTCAGTATCTCACAACAGTAGGTCGTGAATGATATCTAATGCATCTTTGATATGTATGTTGGTAAATAAAGAACAAGCATCAAAACTTGTCATCATTTCATCTTCTTTGATGTAAGATGAAATGATTTTGCTCATGAATTCAGACGAGTTCCTTATTACGTATCTTAATTCCTTTTCGTATTGTTCCCGGTTCGTGATCTGTTGGTGAGTTAGTAAAATCCACAACTGCTCTGAGAGGCATATTTGTCTTGTGAATTCTTGGCAGTCCGTAGAATCGACAGGGATTGTAACTTTTTGGTGCTGATGAGAACTATATAGAAGTACCTAACTTGTTCTTTATAGATTGTACGATCTGCTAGCTTCAGCTTGTTCAGTGTGGTTCGTTGTTTCGTAGCATTCATCTTCTGGTAGGGACCAACATTAAGATATTCTCTTGCTTTGTACTCATAATCGGTTGCGTTAATTATAACTGCTTCATAGCAAAGCGTTCCTTCTTACTTACGTGTAACTTATTAGGCTTCTGATGTAGTAGTGTGTCTGATATTTTGTGTCTAACCTATTGATATGATTATGAGCAATAATTTATGCTCGAAACGTCATCAGGTAAATAATACTAGATCACTATGTGTTATAAATCAAATAAACAAATCCAATATGGAATTAATTTCCACCACAGTGCTCAAGTTTTACATCTATATTAGTGTGTCTAACCGAATTTACTGCTTCATTTAATACACTTTCTAAAGCTGGTTCGATTGCAGATGGGATTTGGAAAGCTGATAGATATGGTTTTTCAAATTAAAATTCGAACCCTTCCGAGATAGGAATAATTCGCATTCAGACAAATTTTGATCAGAAAGCTTCACTGTCACCTTATTCATGTCGAGGCTATGGGATTTCTTTCTTTTGTGGTTGCTAGGACTACCTACAGCATCGAGGAAATTGATATCTCCTGAGTAAGTTATCGGTGACCAACCAATATATTATTGTGACTTCTAACTGCATTTCAATTTTTAATCGGGGTATTCTCACCAGTATAACTTAGTCACTAAGAGCCACAATCAACTTATTTATGCTGTGGATTTTGAATATTTTCCACGGAGTTATCAGGTTGACCCTATATGCCAAGTTCATACCTTATCTATCAAGCGAAAATTGTAATTTGTGTCCAGATTTTACCTTACAGCAGGATCTCACGTACCACTTCTGTTGAAGGACACTTTTAAAGCATTTCGTAGTTTGCTGAGGGTGGTGACGACCAAACTAATAGTAAGTACGGCCCCAGAATATCTCTCAAAGAACAAACTTTGATGATTAAACGTTGGCTGTAGGATGAAGAAAAGTTATCCTTCGTCGTTGGTATTACAAATCGCATTCTTACTGTAATCGGCATTCACGAAGATTGAGTCACATTGGATGAAGCAACTGGGCGAAAAGTTCTGATTTTACGAAGAAGTCTCACATACACAATACTGTTTCACTGCCTGGTTACAGTTTTTCGGTGTTGAAAATCTGAAAAATTCTAGTTGGAGCAGGTGGAGTATCTGCCACTTGACTAAAATATTTCATGATTGTGATAAATCAAAACAATTCTAGTGATAAAAGTAAGCCCGATGCATATGTCCAGATATTCCTGAAATAGCTGGGACTAAAAACCTTCTAAAAATCTGAAAGCATTTGGAATTTATATGTCTCTGCTGAAAAGCATGTACAGGTATAAAACACTTTGGGCTTCATTTTGAGATTTGGAGAACTACCTAACTAACGTTCAGTTATCACGAAACCTGGCAGTGTTTCAGTGTTTAGGATGCACACTATATCTGTCCGCATAAATGTAGTCGGCAGTACCTGAGTTTCGCCGCGATTGTAGTCACTGTGTCGTGAGATCGACAAGAAACCTAGGTGAATAACTATGATGGTTGGTCTTCGTCCTAGTAGGAAAGAAGTCGTGCAACCTTTTCAACTTCCAGTAAACCTGATGCAGCAGCTTAAGCATGCAGAATAACGATTTGATGCTCATCAGTACATCCCTTGAGAGTAGGAGTGCATCAACAGCATCAACTTTAACAAAGTAATCTATTCGAACACATGAAGATTTTTATCTTCTTCACATATTCTAGAAATTTAATCATAGTCCTTATATGCTGCTCGAAGAAAAAACTTCTTTCGAATTTTCAGCATTTCTTCTTTCGCTTTTTTTTACCACTCGGTCTATGTGCAGTACAATCCTGTGAATTGTGCTATGGTCGCATTCCAGGTTCAGCTCAGGTATCAACATCACTGCTAAGTAGGAAATTGAATGCAGTATTTTTTCAATCAGGTCGGATGGATCCAGAGGCATATTTATTACTTCAGTAACAGCGACAGTGGAAATAATCAACTAATGGTACCGTAATTGTGGTGATTAACAGCTGCTTAGAGTCCATCGTTTAGCCATTTATAGCGAATTATTTTAAAAGGTTTTACCAAGATCAACGTTTGACCACAGACTAAGTAAATACACTACTCTTCTGAGTGATTTTACTATGTTGTTTTTTCTTATTTGTCTTTCTTTGTTATTCACTACTTACGTAAACGTATGATACTGATTAGTTTGTTACCGGTGAACATCGATTTACATAAACTGATCACGTGTTAGTTAGTAGCAAAACAACCAACCTCTTGGACATCGAAAAAATACAGCTGATTCTCCAAGATATGCAGAACTACTAATTGCATAAGAGTTGGCCAAGAGTTATTGACACTAAGTATACCTGTGTAACCCTATTCCTCCACACTTGAAGTTTTAATCCATTTATGATAGTTTTTGAGTGCTACGAATATTGTAACACTGGAGTTTTTATGATGCACCACTAGTCATTTCAGCTGAGAATGTACCAATGCACTGTATTTATGAGCCTTCTCAGCCTTGGTTTTCATGTTTATCCATTCTGCTGTTACTATGAAGTTTTGAATGCCAGAATATGCATACTTCCAGATATTTTGCTTTGTTGATTGTTATTTAACTAGGTTTATAACGAGTTTGATATGCCTTTATTCGAGTAACTGCATTGAAGGACCTGTTTCTTCTTCTTTCTATTTTTTGGTTAAACTACTTTATCTTTATTAACTCTAAATATTAACTGAACCTACTGGATTAAAACTCTCTTAATTTCAGTTAAACAACTGCCTTGTCACGGAGACTTTCATGAGTTTTGAACATACTATTACAAATTGAATTGGGAATCTGTTTAGCCTTTGCTTTCCATTAGCTAGTATACTCGGAAGACCTGAAAGAAAATAAAATAATGAGTATATACTACCTCATTCATATCCCACCATATTCAGATGCATCGAATACTCCACACCAAACGGACCACTTACTAACGATCCTAAAGTTCTCAATCAGCAGAATTAGGGTACTGAGATATGTGGTCGACATTATGAGTTCACTTTTGAAACGTTTATCTAACCACCCAGATTCTTGACATGGAAAATGATAGTGGTACAACTTTATTCATTCGAAACAAATCAAAGCGACGTTCAAGTGTTAAGCGGCAGGACTTGAAGCATAGTTGAAGTGATCATAATGGCAGTGGTCACAGTAAATCTTGTGTTACAGGTTCATTTCACATTGTGTGACATGGCTGAAGCAGATAGGGTATTTTTAAGAGATGTGAAAAGAAAAGCTCATGCATTTTTTCTGAAAGTTATTGCCTGCAGCAGTTACTTCAGTTGCATGACAATCGTTTGATATTGAAAAGCTGATTAATAAGACTATGTCTAACATGATTTTCTTTATACAATACAAAAGCTAAAGTATGGTTGAATTTTGTACGTAGTTGTGCATGCATAGAGTTTATTATATTTGCTTCATATCCTCACAGAGGATACACTGCGTCCATTGTGAACGAACTCAGACCTCTAATGAAGAATCGGTTTTATTAAAGTCCTGAAGTTCCTTTAATGCAGATGGCCTTACGATTGCACACAGGGGTGTGAATACTGGCTCCTCTCCGTATAACGAAACTTAAAGATACTGTTCACCTCTCAAAGCCACTACGGTACACCCCCCACCCAAAAAAGAACTTGAGCACCTATAATGGAAGGGCTATGTAGTTGACTTCAATATATACATGAAAATGTACATAAAGTCCGATAATTAAAAAAGGAATGGGGACTTCCCTCTTCCCCAATTAGATAGCGTAGTAATCTATCTTTCCATATCCGTTCATGTCTCTTCTTTCTTTCCCCATTTGCAGAAACAGCTGCAAGTCGACATTTGATGTTTAAATTCAGTCTGAACATGATTACTTTATGGGAGTAATACCTGCTCATTGACGCCAACAAATATTGGACTGCTCCCACTCTTTCGCAAATTCTGGACCACCTCCAAGTTTAACTCACCTACTGGTCATGATTTTTCTGCAACGAACCGCCTGACCATTCCCAACAGTATCAGTAGCAGAGACATTCTGAACAGATTATTTAACCAGAGACCAATTGACATATTGGCTCAGGACGTCACTTACCTGCAGTGGTTCCACGCCACACATTTTCTAGTACTCTGTACCAAGAGACCTTTTCATATGAAACTTACTACGCATCAAATATCACTTCTCGAATGATGCCGTCTACGCTAATACAAAAGATACCCGAAGTCTATATATTAATACTGCCACTTGGACTATTGACTGTTTCAACATCTGTTTTCATCCAATACAAAAAGTATTCCCAGCAGAATTAATCTATATTACCTTTAAACGTAACATGGTGACCTGGAGATCCATTGATATAACCATACACGTTGGTTATATAACTGTGAGTACTTTATTGATACTCCAGATTGTATAAATGGGTCCTTTGTGGTTAGCAAAGCTAAGAACTGAAGATCATTCTAAGTAATAAACTGTTATATTACTAATCAGCAAACTATGCGAATGGACTAACAACGTCGGTTGATTATAACGCAAACTTTGAACACTGCGCGCTTTTGATAATGATTATAAAACCTGTCCATGAGATAGGAGATGGAAATCCATATCCGTCTCATGAATTTCAATGAATTTTTACCAGGTTATGCACACCAATGACTTGACATGTAATTTCTTTGATACCAGATACCAGTTAGTAAACTTTTAAAAATTATGAATTTGACGGTGCTTGTAAACTGGAATCCCTCATGTTAAACCTGTTAAATGAAGACAATATTTGTTATTATCTGAACTTTAACACTCTATTTACGCTGTAAAGTAATATTTCCTTGTTCATTTCATAACTAGAAGGACCTTCGGCAGTTTTTGATTGAGTTTAATGACATTCCGTCAGTGCCACTCAGGGCTCAAGTCTTGTAGATATTTTGAGATGTATCAACGTGATGAAGCCTGCAAACTGGCTTCTGTCATGCTAAAATCTTTTTTTGAAGCGAGAATAAAACATTTATTCATTTATTTATAATGCATATGATGCTGAAATCCAACCCCCAGCTTCTTGTTATTACGAAGACGGCAACTACGATTTTCCATAGCGTCAGTTTTTGCTAACTGGCTCTGCTGCCATTTTGCACTTGATTAACATCCATTATATTATCTAAATGTGAGTCAGTAGGCTCAGGAAGCATATACTCTACAGAGAAGCTTATTAATGTTTTTGTCAGTAGTGTGTGCCTGTAGATTCCGGAACAATTATTACTGTCATTATGACCGCAGAGCAGTTGAAGTCAACTCCCCTGTAACATCGTGCTCAAAATTCTGCTTAGTATTCCCGAAATGGCCTTCAGAATAAAGTTATTATTATTGTTGTTACTATTATTATCTACCCGCCAGCCTTCCACCCACCAAAGCATGTGGCCAAAACTTCCTGTACTTTGACTTTGAACTTAACCGCTTGTTTTGTTCCGTACTCACTATCGCTGATGCAACTATCGGCTTATCGGTACACATGTCTCACAGAACTTCCAGTTGCTGGTAGTTGCAGTTAACTAAAAGTTGATCGATTCACCAGAGCACTCTCTGCCCCATGTGTTGTCACCACTACACTGTCGGTTTGATTTATTCTAGGGCTGACTTTCCCAACACATCAAATCACATTACACGGCCATTTCCTGACATCTTCGAGCAGACGCCTTGCGTGCGTTGCTTGATGTCTGAAATCTTACACCATATAAAAACAACTGGACCACTAGTTTTTGCCAAGGGAAAGAAAAACTGCCACGACTTAGTTTGACCACTAGCTGGAAGTCAGGAATATTAGATTTTCAAACAGAACAGTGTCTCCTTTACTGCATGTGGTCCTAGAGATCAAGGCACGAACCAGCAGTCATGTGATGACTATTGAGGATCCAGTGCTGAAGTGTTTCTAGGCTGTTATTCAGTGGCTCATATCAGTAAAATGACAGCTTCTGTAAACGTTTTTCCCAAAACTTCAGCTGACATATACCTACCATCCAAGTTGTCCGCACTGAGGTCGTTCCAAGGGTCATCGCGCCATCCGATTCTTACGAACTCCCTCGCATGCCTTTTAATCTATGTAATGCTGCACAAACAGGGGTCTGACAAAGGCCGTTGTCAGCTGGTTAACAGCATGGTCAGCTGATTCCATTTGGTTGAAACACTACACGTATTGCCCAGCCAGTGGCATAAACGTTGCATGAAGGTGAAAATTCCGAAGTTAGAGCACAAATAACGTCCGTCTATGAATAAATGGTTGGATTTTGCACCATTCCGTTTTGCAAATTTGAAACCAAGATGGTTAATGGCGATCGATCTACATAGATTAAATTCGATTTTTTTATTAGGGCACCTTGCAGTCACTTCTTGGTTCCATGTACCTCAAGCGACTCAGAAGATTTCCAGAACAAGTTTATCTATTCAGATTTCTTATTTGCAATTCTCGACGCCCGAGTAAATGTTTTTGTGTCACCGGTGGTTTAGGAATTGTCCTGGTGAGAACTTGACAGACGCAAAGACCAATCACTAATTATTCGAACTTGCTATATACCCACGAATACGAGACCAAGGAAGAACACGATAGCGTGGTCGAATGGAGTAGTATGTTTGGATGGTTGTGCCAAGATACCGATGCTTTCCAACTAACTGGCTACAGAGTCGAATGCGAGCAGTGCAACGTAACACGACAGCGTGCCAAATGGCGAGGGTGCTTGACCGGGTGCCTTCAGCTTAGCGAGTCCAGTTGAACTATCAAGGTCAGCATCAATGTCGAAAGTCGTCAAACCCTAGGCTACCGATTTGGGGGGAGTGTGTGACGCTACAGAGGTAAAGGGAGCAACGCATGGGGGGAAGTTGCCAATAGGGTGAGACCCATACAGGCAGACAACAATGCTGTGCCAGGGTGTATGTTTATATCCAGTACAAAACTAACTTTTGAAATATCCATCATGCGTTGCTAAAACATTCTGCGTTTTCACTTCAGGTGTATGAATGATTCACAGGTAATGCTCTGAAGGACAGATGTGTGGAATCATCCGCGCAAACTTTGTAGCGTCTACCTAAGGGTGAAACAATAATTGGAGTGCTGAGCCGAAATTGAGAATATTATTTGTCACGGTAGGTCACAAATACATACATGTCTGTTGCTTCATTCATGATATCTTGTAAGATCAAAATCTTGTCCGCGGCTACCAGGACTACATCCTTGCCATGTTTTGTTTCTTCGTAGGGGTACACATTAGTCCTGGTTTCGGAAACTCACGCTCCACCTAAGCCATCCCTGATATGTGAGACTTTAGGAATTGTCTTGGTGTGAACTTGACATACCCAGGGGCCAATCTCTAATTGTTTCGTACTTGTTGTATACCCACGAACACGAGACCAAGAAAGAACACAATAGCTTAACCGGGTGAATAGCATATTTGGGTTCGTGCCAAAATACTGGTGCGTTCCAACTAACTGGCTAGAGGTTTGGTCGTTGGCGGCAAAACATGAAACAACAGCGTGCCAAACAGCCTGGATGCTTGACCGGGTGCCTTCGGCTCAGCGAGCCCGATAGGACTATGAAGGTCAGTATCAATGCTGAATCTCGTCGGACGCTGGGCTACCGATTCTGGAGAAGTGTGTGACGCTACAAAACCTCCGGCTGTCTAGTTCAGACTTTCTCGATACGATTGAATACTGCCGGCATCAGAACAGCTTTCTTGGGGTTCAGAGCCCTTAGTGAACACCCCTGACAACAAAATATCGTCAAAGTCAGCAAAAATAACATTCGGAATGTCTAAATATTATCTAAGCAATCTTCTGGGGGTATCAGTGGATGCGTTCTGTTTTGGAAGTCTGTCCTGGTGCGTATTCCTCCTCTTGTTAACAGCCACCATTTTGCGGCTCTGTGGTATTCACTTCTAGGTGTATACTCGGGGTTGGTAGTGCAGCCATTTATATCAGAGAAGTAAAAGGTTCTCAGCAAAATAACCTTTCGACCACAGGCCAATAAATACGTTGTCAGTCTGGGCGAATTAGCCATCCAGTGCATTTCTTCATTTGCCATTTGTCGTCGCTATTGCCACGTAGGTAGAGCACTGGTGGCATACTGAGATTTCCTTATGGCTGAGGGTCAATGCACTGCCAGTCTTTTGGTGCGCCACTGCACGAATAGTAGGCATTTGGTTCATGGTTCACACACGAAGTTGTATACGCATGGTCACTATAAATTATTGTCACAGTCACTTTTTTCATTCGCGCACAATCTTTCCGCCATTACCTGTGGAGATGCTGGTCTCATTGTTTCCGTTAAACTTAATGATGCGTCGTCCGTCACTTCCACGCTCAAGTAAACCGGTGATGCTTAAAAGGAGCGTTTGAGTTATTAAATGTATACCAGGTATGCGATGTATGAAAAAAGGCTGGTTGCACTTGAACCGAGCCCGGATTATCATTCAGTCAAGCGTACCTGAGGATCACATGAGCAGGTTGCTTTCTATAAAGCGAGGAATTACGGGTTTGGCCTCCGAAAGTGTAAGTTAGCACTGCTTGTTCCAGTTAACTTGAGCGCCCATCCATACGCCAGCCATTCTCAAAGTTGGTATGTATGTGATGGACCAAAGACAAGAGCAAAGTTTTGTGTAGAATATTTAATCCACGTGAAATATTTCATTCTTCCAATTACTTATCATTGATGGCTTAGACTTGAGTCAAAATGTAGTGTGTACTTCATTGTAGACTGAAAAAAGGGTGAATGTTTTTATGCTGCCGCAAGTGTGGAGTGACACCATGGATTTTACACGCAACGAACAAAGCAGTGTTCGAAATAGGTATCTTTGAATACACCCAATGTCTCACGAACGTGGCTCCGTGTTCCTTCTCTGTAGTGACTGCTATATTCCGAAACCTAGGGAGTTAGTCTTCGTAAAAACAATTAGCAATTTCATCACCCCAAAGTCAGATTCCATTTGCAAAAAAACTATGGAGGCAAGGTACACGGATAATCCGCTTAAACTTTAAAACACTGAAAAAATGTTCCTAGACGTGAATAAAGTGAAGTTTTCGGGTGAACGCTTCGTAGACATTAGATTCGACTCTTATCACGCGTGATTCATAAACACATAGCAGTATAGATTGGACTGCTGTACGACGCGCTTGGGCACTGATTGACAACTAAAAATCATGGCGACACCTTAATGGCATAAATTGCTTAAAGCCAAGGGGCCCCATTGTATCCACGCAGAGATTTGAAAGGATGCTGAACTACCGTGCCACATACAGTTTCTCAATTAAGCGAGGCGGTCAGTACACTCACTTCACTGTCCGTAACCATCACCAAAGCAGACTAGCCCTGTAGCAACAGTTTGCATTTGGGCGGTCGGAAAAGTACTGCGTACGTTCTGAACACCCTTTTGGCATTTCTGCCTAACGGGACTGCACATTCCGCATAATCCAGCTTTTTTCAGGAGTTTCGTGTGAAATGTTTAAATTCTGGGGAGTTGAGTTATGATGGAAGGCATCCACATGCATGTCTATGCCAAAATTAAATAAGAGAGGAGAGTGCGGACTGCTCGAGGAAAACCGTTGACATACATGCCTTAACTGGGGCTTCACAATGTACTCCATAGAGTGCTCAACAAAGTGTCATTATCACTCGACGCCACGTTCAGTGAGAGGTGCTGCCATAAGACCTGTCGATCAGCGGAGTTGAGAGGCACGTTCGGGTAAGGTGGTACAGGCCATTCTGGGCTACGACATAGATCCTTGAGTTATCATTCTGGTTAGGCATAAAACACACTATAGAAATCAGTAGAATGTGACTAAGCAGCAAAGAAAGAACGATGGTGGATGAAGACAAAAGGACTAGTCTTGCAGAGGTCCTGCGGTAGACGAAAATATGGCTAATAAATCATTATTATCATTAGACAAAACAGATATTCCACCTCGGTCAAAAGTTTCATCACCTGGGATACCATTCAATTTATCGAAAGGGCTATGTGGAAAACTCACGCGCCTCATCCGTGGATGTGAACATTCGGTCGGCTTGTTGAGCTCTGAATTCTGACTACAAATTTATACACGCATCCGGATACACTATCGCCTGTTTATTACCCCAGACAGTGCTGGTCCACCTGCGTCAGACAGTGTAAATACCAGGAGTTAACGCAAAGTGTATATCAGGATACTGTATTGGTCAACGAGCAGATAAAAGTTTTTAAATTGGTGCAGCCAAACAAAATTTTCATTTATGAATCGTTATATGTGTCAACACAATACTGTGAAATAAAATGCTGCAGGCTCACTAACTTTGTTTTTAAACAAAATGAGAGATTTAAAGATACACAGTGATAGGATGACAGCATCTCCCCTGGTGTGAATTCATTTTTCTTTTCAGCTGACTCGAATATGGCCAAGAAGACAATGGATATTGTCCTGAAGAACGAACTGACTCTATCTGACTGCACGGAGCTCATGGTCCCAAGCCTAAGAGAGGTGATCGATCTCTGTCTGACGAACTATCCCTAATTCAAGGGAAAATTCACAGACAAACATAAAGGACACCTACTAGGTTGCCAATACCAGCACTGACTGCTGAAATGGTGATGCAGCTGCCAGAATCCACGGTCATTTCTCTTATCAACCAAGCCTTAAGACTCATAACGGCTATGACAATTTCATAGATTTCGAGAAGGATGAAATCTAAAACATTTTCAAGCCAATCAACCAAGCATTTGAAAAAGTTCAGTTCACGAAGAAGGGCCAATACCTGGGCGAAACTCCGTGCCTAGATATTTTTATCGGCGGGACGCATGACGGGAAGCCAACCACTTCGATCGACAGTACGGAACAATCGTTCACCAATTCTACAGTACGAAGTTTGAAGTTCAGCTTCTTGTCGAATAGCACAGTCAGTGATTGGGGACGTTCAAAGCGGATTATGACTCACTCTAGCACAGTAGCCGGTACTTCATTTGATCTGGGCAAAAGTCCTGGACCGCTGTCAATAAACACCTCTGGCACTTAGAATCTGGCTCTGTTCTCTTCCCTTGTATAATTTTATTTATGGCCTTATTACCTTCTGAAAGAGTTAGAGGTCCTACAATAATGTTGTATCCAGGATCCGACTGGATGAGAGGTAGCATAGGAGTAGCTGGAATTCAGCTGAACATCTCAAATATATCCGCCCATCTCTACAGTCACCTCTCCTCTGGATGGCTCTCAGCAAAGCAACTAATAAAATAAATAAACCTTTTTGATTGTTTCAGTGGATGATTTAATGGGTTTTTGAGTCGCTTCTCGCCAAAAGGCTTTTCGTGTGTAGCATGAACAAAGAAGTCTGTTATAACCGGTCAAGATTACGAAAAGCTACCTTGAAAATGATAGCGCAACATTCAGTTGTGTTAGTGGGATAACGCTTCGGGATGGTATTATTTTACATATCATTTCTCATCGAGCTATCACTCCCTTCAAGTCTTTCAGGTAGGGCAGAGCTTTCTTTTGGATTTTTTGGGCTTTTAGTTACGGAGACGGAAAAACTGCCCCATTTCGCTCTTCGTGGCTTTTTATCTACGAATGACATTCTCTACTTCCATTTTTCTATACCACGTCACACGTTTAGCAGCAAACTTTCCATATCTGCCACGTTCCATGACTGCATACCTGAGAGTATCATTCTGTTGGTTTTATGTCTGCCCCTCATTAATTTCATGTTTTCTAGAACAATGCGTGCTGGTTCTCTCCCTTTGATCAGACCTTTTGGGGTTCCGGTGCCAAATGGGGTTGTTATGCCTACAAACTCTTACACAATTACCATACCGACTTTTGAACCATTCAACTCAACGTTTATAGCTGACGACTGTGGCGTTTACTCCCATTTTCATATTAAGTCAACTAATTTGCGAAATGCAGCAAATATAGATATAAGGATTACATCTCCGGTGATTGGACTCTGGTTTGTGGGGACATATATGACTATTCTAGCTCAGGTAAGTTACTCGTCTGCATTATTTTTCATAACTGCAATCATGTGGTCACTTTCGGTTAGCTTTGTTTCCATGTGAGTGGTTGTCAGAATTCGAAGAACCTGGATGTTTGGATGCAAATAGCATTTATTAACAACATTTTTAGATGCAATTCCAATTGGAGGAATGAGTTTTGGGGATGTTTTATTCTGGGATGAAGTGTTATATGCATCTGTTGGTGGTCAAGAACGATAGCTCACACATGTTGCATAAAATTTCGATGCCGAGGGTGCGTTAGTATTGTCCGCAGTCATAATCTGCATATCGGATGAGAAAGAAAAACTTAGAGATATGAGAGGTGGAGTTATTTATTTCAGAATTTAGGGAAACTATTGAAGACAGCTTCAAGAAGAGGTTAGACAGTTACTCAGCAACGCATGGCTTGCGCCCATCTAGCTGGGGTATCGACTAGGCTGATACAACCTAGTAACTGCGCACAACTCAGCACGGCCAACGCATTACTGAATCTTTTGTAACGCTGCTATCATCGCTAACATGGCCCAACTTTATGCTTCCCTGTAGACATCTTCAGTTACTATCTACTAATAGTATTACTATCTCTACTCCCATAAGCCGCCCTATCATATTTTTGGTTCTTCTCTTCCTACTGACTTTATGTTCTCACACTACTTAGTAAAAGCTCTCTATCGCCTCTCTCATGAATCTACCGAGATTTATTCCGTTCCGTTCCCTTTCACCTAATCGTTTTTTTCTTTTCTTTCTCTCCGCACTTCATCTCCCCTGATTTCTCTGGACTTATTTTCTATCTGCTTTTTACAACCAATCCAACCGACTGTTTGCTGACACAGCACTTAAGGAACTCATCTACACCACAGTCCTTGAAAAAACTACACACTTCCTACAAATTTAACCAACACTGAACCGTCTATCGGGCTAACCAGAGCTACAGCAGTCGAGTGGGTGGACCTACTGCGTCGGAATCCACCAAAGACCTGGAACCGTTCCACAAAACCTAGAAGCGGGAACGAAGAAATCAATTGATTTACACTAGCTCGTAAAAAAATATTGGATTTGACTCTCAATCTCGGAGACTAAGGTGTTAATTCCACCGTACACATTTTAGCCGGGTCAGCAGAGTAGTCTTGTGAGCCCACTCAACCAAAACAATCCGTAGACCTGTACAAACTTGATTCACTTTCATTTCACTGAAAAATAAAAAAGCCTGATATAATTGTTTATTTTATCGATTCATTTTATGGGCAAAGCATTGTATATCTTAATGCTATACCATTCTCCCTAGTAATCGTATTGAAGTAAAATCGCCACAATTTGTCAATACAACTAAAAGAATGACTTCAGTAATATCAACTCTAGGGACCCATTGATTTGATAGTAGTGAGAAGACAATTTAATCCGGACTTTACATTACTGTGAGGTGGTCCTAGCACGTTACGATACCGGTCAGGAAGATGGGTGATAGAGAAATATGTATAGAGAATGTAACTAAAAGTTGTAGAAGTTCAACAGATGAGGAAAGACGGAAACAAAACGATTACGAAATGTGACATTTAGATTAGGATTAGGAAGGTGTAGAGATGCATTTACGATACTGCTATTGGTTCTTATCCGTATTACCTAGTCTGTCATCACCGATTTTGGTGATCACGTATACTCCAATCAGAAAGTCGATATTTTCTCTCGTGACTCAGACTAACAAAATAGACCTAGTGGACTGTCACCACATGTAAGTCCGATTGCTTTAGACATTTTCCAGCCTAAGCTAACTACAGTTACTACTGTGCTACGGTAAATAGGCATCCATATCACCCTAGTCGAAAAAAGCTTATGAACTCTTCAACTGACTTTCCTTTTTTATCCAGAAGTCTACACGTGACTTCTATATTTCTTAGTGGAGCTGTAGCTCAGTGGTTCAGGGATATAATTTCCAACCAGTGGGTCATGGGTTCGAAAACCATCCCGACTTACCGAGGTTTGGGGAGGCAGGTAGTATCACTAGACCTTACATATATATATATATATATAAACAAGTATGACAACTTAAGCTTATGCATCTGTGCGCAAGGTTCTGTGTTGGT
The DNA here is from genome assembly GCA_944470555.2 of Heterobilharzia americana. NCBI lineage: Eukaryota > Metazoa > Platyhelminthes > Trematoda > Strigeidida > Schistosomatidae > Heterobilharzia > Heterobilharzia americana. The sequence continues at coordinate 92,244,836 of OX104134.1, forward strand.
ATTGTCAATCATATATTAATATAACTGTTCTGGGTTAGTAATAGTGCACAACAATAAGGTGAAAACACCCCTATTGCAGTAATGCAGTGCAAATAAAACTAGTTTTATGTGTTGTCGACAGAAAATATGCAATGTAACTGACCTAATCACCCTCTTGTCTTACTGTGCGACTTTTCATTAAACATTAAATTTACTGCTGTTCATTAGTAGTGCTAGTGTCGTAGAACTCTTTCTACATTTTGTGAAATTTTCAGGCACTGGTTGTCAGGGAACGGAAATACAGTTCCTCAGTCTTTAGCAGTATCAAATGAGATAGATCTTGACCTTTAGCTTGAGTATCCATACGGTGTAAGAAAGGTGGTTTTTATTCGAATCATTTTTAGTTACATATCTTCCATATAAATAATGGTCAAATAAATGTACAGCAGTCAGTGGCTATTCGCTCATTTATGTGTTCCCCATTCAATCGGAGTTTCAAAGATATCCAGTGCAATAACTTTGATCTTATAAACAAGAGGTTAGCTTACTGCATCATTTTTATGGTGTACCTTCTCTATCAAAGCACTGGTAGTAATAGTATGTGATAATTACTGTTTTGTGGTATGCACTGAGAAACAGTTTCATTAAGTTTGACATTTAAAAAAAATAGCTAGCTGTCGGTATACCAAGGGTTCCCTGTAAGTTTTTATTGGTGACGTGTTTTAAAGTACTGAATTGCAGTCAAGAATTAGTGTTTCTCTATAAAAGCTAACTATGAAAACTTTTTCATATTTTCTGTACAGAAAGAATGTATAGCGTGGTTATTGCCTTCTGTCAGACATGATATTTCCACCGTTGATGGGCATATTTCTTACAGCGAAAATGCCCAGTCAAAACACAAGCAGTCAGTGAATATCGGAAGACCAGTCAGTGAAAACAATAATGGTTTTCACAGTCAGTCGACCTTTGACCCACGTGTTACTGAGAAGCTTTTTCACAGAAAGAAACGTCGTAAACCGCTTTATCGTTCAGCTATTCATTCTACAGCAGATCAACCTAAGTCTAGTTCACTGCCAATCACTAGCTCGTCAACGGAATCAGTCAAGAGGTATTCACACAATTCAAGAAACATGTCATTTATAGTCTCACCATTTGATATAGAACTAGCCCCCATGGAAAACCGGTTATATACGTAAGTCTTTCATTATTTGGTTCGTCTACTTGCCCAACATTTATTGACTTTATTTATTTAACTATCTTTTTAACCATCGATAAGGTTTGACCTGTTTCGCTTCAAGCACATTCGGCACTGTGAAGAAAAGATTGTGCCGTCACGCATTCTGTTCACTCTTTTGCTTCGTGTTTTATAAAGTTAGTTTTTCTTACTGCCTTATCCGTCTACCTTAACACCATTCGTGCTCAACATGAAAGATGAATCTCCGGTATTTAAAACGTTATGCTAAACATTTCTGGAGTACTGCTGAAAGATCAACATATTAATTGTCTTTTGGTGCATAAATATGGACAGATAGAAACATGATCAACATAGAATGTCGCATAGAAGTGCATCGGTTTGAATCACCAAACCTCACAGAAGCATGTAAGAATAAGTCAGTAGAAATAGTGATATCAAAGTAGACTAAAGCCTATGACAAGAAGAGTAAGTTAAATTCACAATTTTTGGTAAAAATATTAATCTCCAAACATTGACTCCCATTATCCCGATGGCATCAGCTAGATGGTCTGCACCGCTACACAGTCCAAGTCAATATTCAGAGAACTCATGGACTGCTACTAAATATTGGTCTGGTCACACTTCCCGTACTTAAGCTAGCATTGCACACCAAGGTAGGCTGTGGCTCGGCATGAACGATGCACACCCATGTCACCTGAGTTTGTGAAGGTCGACAACCTCATCGACTGACTTGCCTACCTTACCTGGTACTTTTTGCCTAATCTTGACATTGCTCGCCCTATGGTTTTGGTATTTGCCAGCAATAATGTGTAGATACCTAAGGTGAGAAACCTATGATCTCTTATCGTCTTTTTTCAGCGTCCAAGTCTCAAAGCCTTGCAGTTAGACAACGTGCAGTAAACTTGTCCTTTGACAGATAGTCGGATATCTCGCGAGCACCAGAGATGAACTAAGTTGGCACGAATGTCAAACTGGTCTTTTACTTTGTATGTTAAACATACAACATAGTAAAACAGTGTTATTTACAAAATAACGTTTTGGACAGAATTTATTATCCATATTCATATCAAGTAATCCCACAAATTTGAGACGGCTTATAAAGTCCTAATTTCCTCTTTTTCCTTGGGATGAGGATAGTAGAACTTTCCATATATCTAGAACAAGTGCGGAATCATTCTTGTTGCATGTATTTTGTATTGACGGGGTCAACAAGGATTTGCTTATCAATCTCCCTTCCTACCGAACTGAGTTGGTTTTTAATGCTGTTGCCCTATCCCACTCTATTGTGTGATTGTATGCAATCAGATGCATAGCTACAGCCGAGCTTTTCTGTAAATTTCTTATCTTATAAGTATCTTCCAATCTTGATTCAGCTAAGTTTTTGTATTCGAAGAGCCCAGTTGGCAGTGGTTGACTACTTCGACCTACCTAACTGACAATTTCACAATCGTTTCAAGGGATTCGGTAAACTAAGTTATTTTGCCTGGTTGGATCAATAGGATATTTTAACCTACAAGACTTGTTTCTCAGTGAGTCTGTAGATTTAATTGGCACTATAATCCCATCCTTATGAAGAATTATTTGTAGCGCTTCGAAGGTGCCTTGTATGGTGACACGATTAAGGCTTTGGATTTCTCTCCACAGTGTTACCATTATTGCTACCACTACTACTACTGCTATTACTACAATCATGATTATTATTCTAGGCACTTGTTACCACTACGGTTCATATTTTTCTTACAATTCATTATGAACTAGGTGAGTAATTATGGAGACATAAGGTGTGTCTAATATACCTAATTTTTCGTCACAGATTCTCTGTCCTAGTAGTAGTAGTCCCAGCCGATAATTCCTACCCTGATGTGGCATTCGGGCTTGTACACCAAAATGACCAAACGAGCTATGCCGCTGGAACGCTTGTTTCCTCGAAGTTTAACCATATCAGGAAAATCTGTTGGACAGTGGTTAGACAAAAAGCAGCTACCATTGTAGTGTAAATTGCTACGCTATGATGAGGAACTGACCGCGAAGTCGTACTGCTGACTGTACGGAGGTATGACAGCAGTAAGATGCTTGTCTTGGATGACCAGCAGTGCCACACTGGCCTGCCTTTCCCGTGGGGAGAGGGTACCCCGTGGTATGCCAATGCCTGCGACAGGGATTCATAGTCAAATTCAAAAGCAAGAAACCAAAATCTCAAACTTCCAAAAGGGCTGTGTGTGACCGACCTCAAGCAAATGTTCCTCGGGCTCTATGATCATGGACTATCCTTTCTCTTTCAGGTGCCTCGAAAATAACTAGCCTTCCATGGTGTGAGCAGCCGGGAAATTTCAACCGTCCACACGCTTCCAGTGGTACATAAAACCCGATCAGACATAACCTATCTTGCTCAACTCTATTTCCTGCTTTGCCTCCATCTCCTGATACTAATATCAAGCCTTTACACTCTCGCCAACCTCTCACAATGCAACTATTGGCAACGATTAAAGTCATGGAAACCTCATTCTTAGTCTCCTAAGACGCTGTCATCGTTTTCATGTAGGAGCTTTCAACACCCCAACTCTATACTGCATTGGAAAGCAAGCATCGCTTGCCAGAATTGTGGGATCTCGAGCCTTGGGTGTCTGCTGTATCTTTGCGACACGTGTACGAGATCCACATGTCGTTGCTGAACTAACCTCATCTAGCCATCATGGTGAATCTTCAAAATTCACCATACGAGTATCAGGAGACCCAGTGGCTAGCTGTCGTAGAGTCGCTGGGTTAGGCATAGCATTGAACTGTACGGCAGAAAGTGCACTCCTTGGCTGGATACCAGTCAACAGGTGTGCTGTACAACTGAATGGATCCGTAAGAACTAGGGAGAATCGTGCGACCAACCGATGACTTTTCTTAATCTTCGCCGACGCACCCACCCACTGCAGTTCGCATGATGCAAAGGATGAATTCTATGAAGAGCTATCAACTTTGCTACAGAAAGCTAACCCTTTAGGTGTCATGATGGCAAGTGACTTTAACTATCAAGTAGGGCAGGTGAGCTAAGCCAATTGGAAAGGCATATTGGGGTTATTTACGGAATCGCATGCCAACAAATCGACAACGGTGATCGTCTGTAATAATTTTGTCCCGACAATCACTTGTTTCTGGCCAGCACTAACTTCATGACTCATAAAGATAGGCACTGTATGACATGGCGTCCCCCGACTTCAAACCAAAGATGGACATATATAGATGATATTGCTATCAGCCAGCCATCGTTGGAAAGGATCGGTGTAGGATTACCGCTCTTTCTAGAGTGCCAGTTTGGACTCTGATCATGCGTTATTGCATGCTCGTGTATGTCTGCTCCTTACTGACCGCAAGAAAAAGGCGATAGATAGTAAAGCCTGTCTATAGTTGATTGGAAGATGAGGATGCCAGGTACGTATTTAGCTATGCATTTATCTGAAATTGGCAGCAATGATCATCTTGAGGAAATCTGGCGTGATAATAAGTCTGCTCTAGAAACAGTGGTAAAGACAGTTAGTAACCTACGCCGGAACGAAAGCTTGACATATGCATTAACTGACTAAGAGTCTTCACATTGATGACAAGCAGTGGTGAGTGGCTAACGCGAGAGAGATGAAGAAGGCATTAGCGTTGGGCAACAAGGCAGGTATTAAGGTTTACTAAGAATACCGTCAAGAAGAAGACGATAGTTAGTAAAAGCATCACGAAAAAGGATTGGGGGCTCGCAACGACTCACGACAGGTGACTAAAACTTTGAGAGGGAACACTTAGAAACCCAGTTTAACTGGCACACAGCAACGCTTCAGTTGTCCAACACTCAACCTGAACCTGGATTAGGCGTGGATATCAGTCCTCCAAATCTCGTCGAAGTTCAGAAGGCTTTATGAGGAGGTAAAAGGAGAGAGGTGTGAGTGAAGTGGACGCTCAGTGTCAGTTAAAATTATTGTAGCGAGTTGCTTGCTACAATTTAAGTGTCTGTCAACTACAGTGTTAGTCAGTTGGGCCAAAGGCACAGCACTCACCCTACTGACAGCTTTCAAAGCTCTACACTATATAACATAGTTCTTTTTTTGTAGAAGAGATAAAATGCAGGAATTAATAAAGTGTAGAAGCAGAGGTTGAGTTATACCAGAGAGTCTCAGTTTCTTTATGTAAGATTTTCTCGAAAGTCAACAATATATGAGATAACCAACAAAGATCAGAAGTAAAACTCGATCCAAGATAGTTAACACTTGATTTACTTTCTACAGGAATACCATCAATGCAATAGGCGTTATGAGACTAAGGCAGCTCTCACAAGTCTTCTTTACGCCTAAGGCTAAAATTAACAGCCTGACATTTAGAAGAGTTTAACTTAAAATCATTCGGTCAATTACAGACAAGAATTCATTTAATTCAGAGCAATCTAAGTGAAAGCTAATTAGAATAGAATGGAATACAAAAAGAACGAGAATAGAAATGGAGAAAGTACTACACCTTGAGGCAAACCGGGTTCAGTAAACAAATGAAGTGGCCCCCCTCCCTTTAAAAACAGTATATCTCTTTTTTTCAAAAATAAGAATGCAGCCGCTTTGTAACCTATGGCTCAGTATGACCTATGGCAAGCTTATTTAACAAGGTTGGTCTAGGAACAGAGTCAAAGGCTGATGAGTAATCTAAGAAGATACAATGAACATACTTTACACCTTTGTCTAAACTAGAAACAATATTACAATGCAGGACAGTGACAGCGTCTAAAGTAATTTTCCTGTTTGTAAACGAATTGTTTTGAATCTCTGAAAGCCTTCAGTGTAGGTTCAAGCACAAGGCGAAGTAATTTCTCCATTGTCTTCGAAAAAGAGAAAGTTATAGCAATGAGTCGAAACTTAACATTTGATCCAAAAGACCACCTAGTTAGACATAGGTACAACTTTAATCTCTTTCCGAGGAGTGGGTGTTACATTTTTGGAAAACTATACATTTAAGATATCTGTAAGAGGATGACATGAAATATCTGCACATCTTTTTCTGCTTCATATTTTGTTGGAAGATGTTATAGTGTAACCCCTTCCCCTATATTTGGAAGCGTTTGTGTAAACACCTGTAATTTTGCAGGAAACTATATGATCAGTTAAGCTTGAGGGCTTTTGTCTAAGACGCAGTTGCTTTTTTTAAGCCTTATATGAATGATTTCAGATTGGAAATCATTATGGACTGACATTAGTTGGAGGGATATTGGAGACCTTGGAGCACTGGACAACCGTTTTGTCCTAGTATGGGACTCCTCAGGAGTGCGCACCCATGACCCCCCCTCCGCCGTAGGTGTCGAACTCAGAACCTCCCAACCTGAAATGAGTTAGTAAATCTCCACAAACCTCCAGATAGCTTATATAAAAGGTTTTCATAATGCCATTAGAGATAGGAATAATTAGCTGTTTAATCTGTTTAAATTACTTGCTCTTATCGAATTTCAGCACTTGGATAATTTGTACATTTTTCTTAAGTTCAAGCAGCTTTGTATGACAATATTTATTGTTTTTGTTATTGCTCATCTTATATTCTTAGACTTACTGTAATGGATGAAATGACCAGTGTAGATATAATTTTAGAGGAATGCAAAATTGTTACACCGATCGCCCCATCACTTGGAAATATATCGGAGTCGAAGAAGAGTTATTCAACTACTCCAGAGGGAGTAACAGGATCATCTTCAAATAGTGATCTACTCCATGAGATGACATTTAATCCCAATTTATGTCCAGTCATTATTGATGCTAGTGCTGGAGCTTTAACACCTAGTCTTTCTTATCTAGATCAGCATAAAGGATTTGAAAGTTGGACAGAAAATAAGTCAGATATTAAAGAAGATGTTACACTGAATGCTGATGCTCGACCTTCAAGTATATTAAACCAGATATACCAGTCAGGTATTCATAGAACATTCCGTTTACTTGGACTACGAGGCTCTCAAACAGATCATTATTTCTACATCCTTAACAAAGCTACTCATGTTGCTGTATATATTCGGTTAGCTGTAGTCCCAAAGTTTGGTAAGTTCTCCTATTATGTTGTAAATCCTTTTGATTTGATAAAAGCAGCTTAACTAACCCGTGGTCGGTGTATCACAAAACACTTATGAAATGAGATCTAAGTTTTCTAGGATTTCTCATGAATGTGCTTAACTACCATAAATGTTCACCGTCAGGATTTTTTATTTATTAGAATTCGTTATTTACTGATATATCTTTAATTTCCTTCAAATTATTTATTCTCTCATACAACTTCTGGTTTGATATCACTTTTTCTACCTACCCGTTCTTTGTGTACTTCTGTGAGGTTATTGCAAGTTAAACCATGCACCAGTGTGATAGGTTCTATATTGGTTTTGTCAATCAGTCAGTCTAGTTAACCTAAAGCTTTGCGGATGAAATACTCCTGTAAGGGAAGATGCTAAAAAAATTCAGAGTCATTTGAAGGCATTCAGAAAAAATCTAATTACGTCTTCGGGATTTTTACCTATCTGTCAAGTATAGGATGGTGTTTCAGGGTTCGTCTACACTAACTTTCAGTTCAGGAATAGTGAATGAGATAACAGGATAACCCTTTTTTTCTTATTTGTCTTGTTGTATTTCTTCGTTTATCTTATCTTTTCTTTCTTTGTCTAATAGTTTTCAGGACTTCTGACGAAGTCTATGCTGGGACACAGAAGGCCTGTTTGGCATTTATCGACTTGCGTCACCTGTGGTACAGTCAAACAGTCACCTTACTGTCAATCATATCACAGTTGAAGGTAAAAGGTTTTAATCATAACTACCCGTCTATCATTTCGTACGTGTAGTGAGACTACAGGATGAGCAATATTGAGGCTAGATGTACGGTAGCAAGAAAGAAAAGTCAGCCAATGACATTTCGAACCCACATCAACTCAGGTGTCTTGGGTATCTGTTGCTCATGCTAACATACCTTCTTTGTTGGCAACCAATGTTCGTCGAAGTAGGATAAAGTTTATAGAAAGTTGTGGGGTATCAGAACCTGCAATGTTACCAGTTTACGAGGTCTTTTACTTTTGATGTATGCTGTATTATAAACAATTAGTTATCACCCACACTGACATGATTATTTTGTTGATTCGACGGTGGTTTCGCTTGTTTGAAGTCGAGTTGATGAACAATTTACTCGGGAAAATTCCTTCAAAATTTTTAACATTCTTTATCCATCTTGCTCCCAACTAATACACTGCCTGACCGTTAGTTGCTAATTTAACGCGGTGGTCTGGCTTGCATACCACGATGACTCAGCCAAGTATCCTAGTGTTAAAAGATTGTTCCCTGAGGTTCTACCTTAACAAAAAGGTTTGTTGGATAGTAGCATGACTGGACGCACTTACCATCATGGTGTAAATATCTTACTCCACAGTTGGGTTCCGAAGGTGAAGTTGTATTGCTGAGTGGATGAGGTGTGATAGCAGAGCATTGTGTTCCTAACGAATAGCTGAAAGTACTGTCCTGATGCTGCCTGCCCTATGGGCCCTAAAAGTAGCACATAACCCTACCCTGAGATATTCCGGTGCCGTGTCTTTGGCATTTCTTTTACTTGTTCGACGTTAGCACAATCAAATCTCAGTCGAACAATCTTCAAAAGGTGTAGCCTGGAGCAGATGTTCTATGGACTCTGTAGACACCCAAAACTAGTTCCATTTCTCTTGCAGGTGTTGTGCACAAACAACTGCTATGATACGGGCAGGTAGGAAGCGCCAACCACCAACACACTTCGAGTAGTATGAACAATTCAATCAACCAAAAATAACTCTCGTTCCTAATCTTCACTTACTCATACTAGTATTGATCCTCTTAAAACTTCCTAAACCTCATCCTGCTATCGTGCTGGTGACCGTTGACGACTTCACATCGCAACCTTCAAACCGTATGCCAAATTGACACCAGGCAAATCTCATAAAGACTCTAAAATCTCGACTTAACCATGTAGACTGTCTTTCTGAGGCATGCATACAACAACCGAATGTGGTTATCCACTCCACCGCATCTGCCCGATGCAGTGGATCTCAAAAAATCACTGACTCGCCACTGAAGGTATAGCAGAAAGTTCACTTCTCCACTGGATACAAGTTAGAAACCGTCATTGTTCTCTCTCACTCAGTAAATCTGTAAGAAATAGAAAGGGTCGTCAGACTTTTTGTCATCTTCGCACAGATGGCCACCGAATGATGGGATGATACAAGTCTGAAATCTATCAAAAGCCATCAATTTCTTTACACAAAGCGAGGCCTTCAGCTTTAGTCATAGCAGCAGGCTACCTAGATACTAAGGTTGAAAAGCTATGCCGAAAGGTGACAAATCTTGGGAATGTCCGCAGAAAGTCACTTGTATGGAGAAATACTGTCTCATGTTCTTCCCACCAACGTAAAACATCTCAGTGGCTTAATTTAATGCCTAAAATTAATAATACTAGTAGAACGTATGGTAGCATTAAGGTTCCTAAAACAGGTTATCCTATTAGGCCAATATACGAGTTATCTAATAAATACTTGGTTACAATACTATGCCCTGTTAGAAATTGCTTATAATCTAGGCTCACCAATTCAATTGAAATGAAGCACAGACTAAATAATATACAATTAGATGAGGGAGAAATATAGTCAGTTTTCACGTGATGAGCCTCTATACAAATATAACAATTAATATGGCATTTGAGGCAGTCAGAAATGACCTGACAACTGACCATTACCTCGGTAATAGAACTAAAGTTTCTATTGAGGAAATTATGCTAGGGTTAAGACTATATTTAACTTCCACAGTTTCCAAATTTCAAGACAGAATATATCAACAAACAGTAGGAGTAGCGATGGGATCTCCAATATCCTCATCGTAGCAGACATATGTATGGACAGTTGGGAACAACTAGTATTAGGAACATTCTAACCCACTTCAAAAGTATCGCGACGATATATAGATGAAACATTCACTGTTCTGAAATCAAAACACACAGAACACAGAGTTTCTTTGCACACACTAACTAGATAGTAGATGCAATCCAATTCACTTATGAATAAGAAAATGAGGAAGGAGAATTACCTATATTGGATTACAAAATCAAGAGGAGACAAGATGGAGGCTTAGATATCAAATAGATACTTGGATTTCACATAATCTCACCCTATGTCTGTGAAAGCAGGCTTGATAAAATGTTTCAGTAATTTGCCTAGGAGTTTGACTAAATACGGAAACAAAACACATCACAGAAACACTACTTCTCAATAACTATCCTCTAGAATTGATTAGAACGCTTATCAAGACTATTAAGAGAAAGGGTGATAATGTTAGTGGTGATTGCAACATGTGTGAGAGGGAATTCAAATCCTCTGTGGTGTTGCCGTATGAGGAAGGTACATTGGAAATTATACGTAGAATTCCTAACAATACTGGGATAAGGGTGGCATTTAAACGCACAACCTCACTCAGAGACAAACTTTGTAGGCTAAAAGATTCAATAGAGCCGATTAGGAAAAATAACCTGACCTACCAAATACCATGTAATGATTGTGAGGTCAAGTATACAGGTCAAAACAGTCGATCTGGGTCAGTCAGAATAGCAGGACACAAAATTTAGCGAAACATACAATGGTAAACCTTACAAAGATGAATAATTCAGAGGAAAACTTGGCTATCACTCTGCATGCACTGACCCATAATCACACTACTATAGGGTGACAATTCTAAAATTCAATATAGCTAGGTGGAGGGAGAGATCGATCACAGATTCTTTGTTCATTGAATCCATACCTAACAAAACATGTAACAGGAATAATTCATCACATATTGCAGATATGCGGAAAACTTTATTACCACCAAGATAAATGAATGAAGAAGTGTTGAAGTATGTGAAGGAAGTTTGAAAGTCGTATGATTACTTTGATAAGAATATGAGCAATGAATGCTGTTCGAAACGTCATCCAGTATATTATATTGTGTCACTGTGTGCCACATCAAATAAGCAATCTAGTATGGAATTTGTTGAAGCTAAACTTTGTTCAAGATATAATAATTTCTCGCCGCCAAATCCTCACATAAAATCGGGTTGCATTCGCAAATTCCTATGTAAATGTGGATGCAAGCACAACATAAGAGCTAAAAAGAAAGATGTGAGTAGGTTCTTCCTGACAATACTCTAAGATATTTACTACTGAAACTGAGCAACATCTTCACAGAACAATGATGAGACATTCAATGATAACAGAACATGAATTCGAGTGAGAATTCCATTGAGAAATAATGAACAGTGAAACACAAATTTCCTTACTCACTGTTATCAAGTACTTTTGGTGTGACCTAAGTCTACACAAGGAAGGAAGGAAGCTTGATCAGTCTTTGATTTTTGCAAATTACACCTTAAATAGTTTGTTAAGCAATTAAATTTCTCACTGACAACTATTGAATTTAACTCCGGTAATTTTTTAGTGAGACGTATTCGTATATGATAGACTGGTATTATTGATAAGGGCTGGTGATTGAATGAAAGCAAAATGAAGTCGAAATGCGGTTGAAAGCAGCATAAATAACACATAAATATGCACTAATTTGTGATTGTAGGTGATAACTTTTTTACCTACTATATTCTTCTGATGTACTTGTGAATCAGCTAGTCACTTTTAATGGATCAAATATTAGTCCCGATATTCATTGTGACTTTAAGTTGTTTACAAATGATGAGAAGCTGTGAAATAATTATTGAAATCCAGTGTATGAAGTTTACCTTTTGCTATAAGTCTCAAGGTCCGACGACAGGTCCGGCAGACAGAAAGAGAGAAGAGAAAACGAAGTATCTTAACCTTCATCTTGATAACACTAATTCAATGAACGTGTACAACGTCTCTTTTGTAATATTCTATACACACCCAATGGACGAAAAATAACTAGATCGCTGAGCATAATCATTATAAGCTGGTTTATAATCGTTTTATCATGTGAACAAACAGGTTTATCTCAGTAAAAACTTAAGAAATTTATGAATGTACATTAGGTAGTGGTATTTAGAACACTAGGATGATTGTGAATAAATTACACTAAACACAGAATGATGTAACCAGTTATCGTGAAATTTAATTGACTACATTAGCGTTAGACATCAAAGGAATGTTATACATATATAATGAAATATAAATTAAAGGTGACATTTAATCAACGGAAAACATTAAGACTACATGACCGATGCCTATAACACTGATTTCTAGAGGTGAGTTAGTATCCTTTGTATGCAAATTTACTAAAGAATATGCACAATTCACTACTTCAAAATAATTAACAAAACGATTTGCTAGTAGAACGATATACGTCTAAAGTTGTAACTGTTAGTATAATTCTATCAATCAGTTGCATCTTGCAATTATCATGTAGTTCATTTTATTTATTTTTAGATATTAAACATCAGTTGACAGGAAGACAAGACATCACTAAAAAGTATCCATAATCTTAACAGGTAATGCATGTTTCAACCAACCTACATCACTCACGTTGAGGTTACATAATTAGTTACTAAGCCGTTCAGATTATGAATTACCCTCAGTAAGATGTTAAGATTAAATGTCAGATGATGAGTAGCAATAAGATGTTAACCTCGGTTCAAGATTTCTTGATGATTGATTCAAATCACTACACTAATCCTATTCAATTAAAATGATGTTTATTCAGGTTTGCTAAACATTGCAGATATAACGATTTACTACACATTTGAATTATTGGCCGAATACAACTGACTAGGATATCAAACAAATTTTTGTATAATTAGGTTGCCCTAACAGTTGTAGACGACCAGACCTAACCATATCCCGATAACTCATAGTATATATATATATATATATGCCACAAGAGACAGCCATTTTGATTGGATTTCGATTAACGGTTTTAAAGATCTTCAACAAACGCATTTCCTTATAACGCATTTAAGAAAACTTTCCTACCCGAAAATAACCAGTAAAGTACAACAAAATATAGACTACCCAAAGTTGCAAAACTCTAATTGTTCGGTAAAGTATTAACTGGTGAAAACAAACATAACGATATTCGGTGCTATCCTTTAGTTAATCTGTGAGTACCTAACAACCGGTCACAGATATCCCAATATTTTTGGTACCATACAGAAAATTGTTCTGTGTGTCAAAGTTGTTTTGCACCACAGATGTTATCGTAATGTTGTTGCTGTTTACTATTCTACAGTCTTTCCAACACCAGTATAGTCAAAAAGGTACAAAATTTACGAATGAAGAACACAATGCATTTCCGTCACTGCATAAGAACTGACTATGATGTAAATTCATCGTCTTCACACTCAGAAAACCAAATGACCTACAAGTTTAAATAAGACTAAAATGACTATCAGTAGCTATAACATTTCACAGGGATGAGCACTAACGGCTTTCACAAAAACATCGGTTGCCATCTGGTATTCGAATCATATACACACTTCATTTACACACAAGCTTATCATAGTTCAGCTAAAGTCTGCGACTACGTGAGTACTCGAAGCTGCTTTCTATTACCAAAAAAGCATGAGATTATTTAGGTGAGAGAAAACGATTTGATTAAGTGTGATAAAATTCAGGAATCCAAATATTAGGACCTCCTGTCAATTACTACAAACAGAAAGATAACAACAAAAAGAAAATGGTAGTATTCGGCAATAACCCAAATGAGCACACTTCATACCAGTACATCGTACGAGAAGGGCAACAAGATGAAAAACACAGAAATAAGCGACGAAGGAGTCGAAAGTGGTAGAGAGAACAATAATAAGAAGAAGAATGGGAGGGAGAAGAAGGGACGAGACCAAACTCCAATTCAGTATGACGATTAAGATGAAGATAATGTGTAAACACGTCTGTGCTACAGAGACCGATTCTCCGTCACATCATTTAGAGTATTCAACCACCGATTTCAGATGTCAAGCTGACTGCAGCCGAGAAGTCTACATTTCCCAACACGTCTCAGACTAACAATCAAAGATTTTGTGAACTGATTCTGTGTTTCAGTCTGGCCACCTGTGACCTTTGTGCAGCCTACGTACATTTCAGCCAACACTGTGAGACTGGGCAGACGGTGGGTGACTAGACATGTGCAACACATATCTCAGTCACCTACCTGAGTCAATGAAGATCCATAATCCCATTAGGTGGCTTTTGTCTTCCTTCTAATGCTTCACAGCTGACTTTTAAATTACCAACATGGTGACACCACGATACTTCGTCTACACTACGAAATGTATGGTGCATAAACACCTATAGTTTCTTCACGACTTCTACCGTTAGTGGAAAGTCTTCAGGGGCACTAAGTAGAACAGAATGAACTGCAGCTCAGTCCAGTGCACTCAACCTTTAATAGGTGATGGGATAGATATCACGCTGGTGGTATCGATGCGGTGAGTTGGCTGAAGCTAGTGAGGTCTTTGGTGTCTGTGCAGAGGTTTTATTGGTCACTAACTCATGAGATTTGATCCTGATCGGAGTTAACTGAAGTGGTCAACTCTCCTAACCACTTCATTCCCTATTTCCATACAAGGCACTAGTCAATAACAGTCGTGGAGCAGCAATTTGCATTTAAGTGGCGAGAAATTTATCCTAAACATTCTGCGTCTTGCCAGAGTCTTCACCTGATAGGCCTACACTCTAGACCTTTTAAGTGTTCTCTTGTGATATTAACTGTGGTTAGTTTGATCGATAAGTAGCGACCACTGTATTTAAATGCCTGAGTCACTAGTCCGTCTGGCTTGCTTCTCTTCTTCGTTTCAGATTGCTTTCGATTGTCCCTGCTTCTGTAGATATTGAGGATAGTATTTCAATGTTCCACTCAAGATTCGATTAGATAGCGGACAACGGAATAGTAGTTGGATTCCAGTTGTATCGTTTGCGAGTGAATCACATACCCATCCTTCTCCGTTCACAGTTTTACTAACCACTGACCTTTCCACATTATCACCTAC